>OU343224.1:7527967-7610675 GCA_910596185.1 Chrysanthemum makinoi
GATCTCATCGATAGAAGGGATAGCAACTTGCATGTACTACATGCATAAAGTTTTCAGCATAGTAATGCAACCCTAGCTACATAAAGAGATGCGTGCACACGAATTTGGTTGCTTCTTGGCTTGTCACACCCCTAATTACCTGCTTTTGGCAAATGAATGGAATTCCTCGGGATTGACTGGCTACATGTAATCAATATCACGCTGCAGATATTGAACGACCTAAAGTGTAGTTTTAAAAAACACGTTGGATATTAATAAAAAACATTCCGAAAGTACAACACGGCCCCAAACGGTTTACAAAGTTTCATGAAATACAATATGTTATAAGTCCAAACGATGTTTTTAAATAAAGTGCCATAATGTACATATGTAAGTTTACGCCATGACTCAAAATGTGTGGTTCTCTTAACCATGCCATGCTAATGTCTTAGTTAATTTAAAAATACATTTGCTAAAACGGTCAACAATAATGTTGGCGAAATCATAGGTTTATGTAAATGTTTTATACTACTACACAAGTATAGACCCGTGCATGACAATCAAGTCAATGTAATGACGTTATATTGTTTTAAGCCCATGACCAAACTAGATCGTTCAATATGTATGCCCTGTGAGTGTTTGCATGATAACTCCGTAATGTTATTAAATGAAAGGACCATGGCTGGTGGGATTCACCAACCCGATATATGCCACCTCATAGATCATCTACCCATCCGCTTTCAAAGATTAACGTCATGCGTTCGGTAATGGGGACTTTCAAATTGGCAAATGCGGTAACTTAAGCAATGTAATATGAATTTAACATAATTGGTATCGCATAAAAAAATGTAATGCAATGCTCCTTCCCTCGTGGTTTGAAAATAATCGAAGCATGTAAACGGGCTATGAAAACCGTCGGTAAATCGGAATAATGGCGTGCTTTATACACCAGGTATAATGGGATGCTAACCGGGACCTATTACTTTAATGATAAGTGACATGTAATGAGTTGCAATGTAATGTTATGCATGCATTTCTGATGTTATTTATACCATTTGTTTTGAAAATATTACTTGTCGTCAAAATACTCTTTTGACGCCTTGACCCTTCAAAATGACTTTCAAGTTTTTACGTAAAAATGTCATCCTACAATGGTTTTATAATGATTTATGGTGAAATTTTCACTTTTCGCCGCAAAACAATGTCGCCGAATTTCTACAGAAATTACAAAAATGGCTTTGGAAAACTAGTCGTAGGGTCTGCAGTCAGCGATCGTTAGAGAACGAACTCACGGTTTTGGAAAGTTTATCTGAGTATCTAAAAGTTTAGTTCAGGAGTTTTCATTCAAAAGGTCTCTGAACATAAAGATAATAAGGGTTAGATATGGTTTTGGCTAATTGTTGTTTAAAAATGAGTTTCGCCAAGTTTGAACATCCATAAATAATTTATTATAACCCGGTTTACAAACGTTGATTGTTTTGAAAAATATGCCTGTGAACTTGATTTTATTAGAAGAATACCTTGCCCAAAAAGTTTCCCACAACTTAAAACAGCCCTCAATAGGACGTGCTATGTTTACCAGAATATCTTGTATCGTAAAAAATAATATAGTTTTTCGAAAATAATAGTTACGGCAAACTTTATGAAAACGCGTATATCTTTTGTCGCTTCAAATCGTTTTTTTACTTATAATACGCCCTTAGCTTCGTATCAAAGTATATACTAATATATTTGACAAGTCGAAATAATTTGTGAAGCTTAAGGCTCGTTTTGACCAACAATGTAAAAACAAAGATGTCAAATTTCTAAAACTATAATTTTCATTGCCAAACTTGTAAAATCCAACTTTCTTATAACTCCGCTTACCATTCATGCCACGGATCTGCTTTTTAAAGTATATTTTATAAATATCAAGGCCAAAATGTCGTGCCTACTGTCGGTTTTTCCAGAAAATCAAAATAAGGACAGAACGAATTTATACTTATCGAAAATAGTTTTTCTCAGACAAAACCTATTCTAATCCCTTCAAATCAACTCCAAAGCTAATCTAATCCCACCATACACCTTCTTAGGGTGTCATGGGTTCCAGACATCAAGACCAAAGAATACCATGGGAATAATTATAGGATGACCAAATATATTTATATATACTAAAAATCATGTAAAATGGTATAAATCATTATGCGTCTTGTATGTTGTCTAAAAATGAAAAGATACATATGAAAATGAAAAGGAAAACATAACAAATGATAGAAAGACAAGCTTACAAGTGAATATGGTGAGGTGCAAGTAACAAGGTTAAACTTAAATACCCTTGGTTTTTATTTCAAAACCTTATAAAGAGTATAAACTAGATTGATAAAACACTTGAGAAAATATTTTATGATGATCCCTTTGCTCTTGATGTAGAACCGGTTAGAAGGAAAACAAAGAAGAGAGAGATTTTACTAATACTTGTGAATAATTTTGTGAAGTGAATGAGAAAAATATAAGTAAGATTTATAAGTTGAGTAAAATTATTAACAATCACAACCATACATCATTTATCGATTACCTCCCCTTGGTCGGTCAGGGGGAGGTACTAGATATTTATTTTTTTTTCTTTCTCAAATATAATGTATATTGTGTAAATTTTGTGTAAATTGGTAAGAAAATGTAAGAAATGTGTAGGAAATGTAATAAAAGGTAAAATGGAAATTTTTGGTACAAGTAAGTTTTTAATAGATCAAAATAGAATGTATTGAGATAATAAAAATTGTAAAAATACATTCTTGTGAAAATTGGAGGATAAAATAATTATCTATGAGATTTTTCGAAAACGTTAATAATATAAATTTAACGATTTGTATACGAAATAAATTCAAAACACTAGTTAAACTCAAAATATAGTTTATATAACTAAATGTAATATAAATATATGTCGATCATTTTTGAAAGTAACGGATTAAATGTTCAAAATATTAACTCACGCCGATAACGCTTATTAAATATAAAAAAAAAAAATTAAATGTGAAATGAAATGTCATGAATGAATTAATATGATGCAAATGATGCAAATGAAATGTAGACTAATCTTAGTCCATATGAAATGTACGTGATGTTATGATCATGAATTCGCCACTAAACCTTTAAGGTTATTAATTTGGAACACGTAAACCAAGCTTAATGACAATGTTGAAATAATGAGGCATGAATTTGTGTCGAGAAAATGACCGAAGTACGGGTTGTCACATTCGCCATCTAAAAAAAGGAATTCACCCTCAATTCAATCGCTGTTAGTCTAACGGTGTCGGTGGAAAAGGTGAGGATAATTTGTGTCGATCCGGCTTCCCTGCTCCTGGGTAAACTCAGGAACTCTTCGAGAATTCCGCCAACCTTCAATGTATAGGACACACTCATTTCAACCGCTGACCTCGCGGTCCATGATTTCTACAAAAGTTCTCCACAAAATTAAGTTTATCGTCAAGTTGAAACTTCGGCCCAATGGAATAAACCAGCCATTCGTCCAAAGACATTTTCTTCAAGTTTGAAACGGAAACGTGTTGTACATGACTAAGTTCTCATCAAGATCAAGTCGATAAGCTACCGGACCAACTCGCCAAAATCTGAATGGTCCAATGTACCTCGGGTTTAACTTTCCGCTTCCAATCGTATCACGCCTTCCAAGGCGATACTTTCAACATAACTTTGTCGCCCACTTGAAATTCCAATGTTCATACCTAACATCCGCGTAACTCTTCTGTCGGGCTCTGCGCTTCCGGAACCGTCACGAATTTGAACTATCTTTCGTTGTTTCGCACTATCGGATTCAAAGGAGTTGTAGCGCTCTCCCACCTCCGCCCAACAAACGTGATCGGCACTTTCTCGACCATAGAGGCCTCAATGGTGCCATCTTTATAGGGTGTGATAACTATTGTTGCACGAATTCATCAATGGCAAATGGTTAGCCCAACCATTTCAAAATCATTACACATGCCCTCAAAGATGTCTTCTAACGTTTGAATTGTCCTTTCACTTTGACCTTCTAAGTTGTGGGGATATGTCAGGCTCATCTCTAATCTGTTCAATGAATCTTGCAATGAATTCCAGAAGTTTGAAGCGAATCGGATTTCATCTCTCGCCGAAATGATAGAAATTGGTGCTCGCGGCCTCGAGACTATATTTCCTTGACATAAAGTCTAGTGAGTTGTTCGCGGAATAAGTCTCTAATTGTAAGAAATGGGTCGGGATGGTGGCACCAAATAAAGGCCAGAACCTCCTGAATGTCTGTAAAGAACAAACCATCATGCTCCCATTTCCATTGAGGAATTTCCGTTGTTGGAGTAAACCTCGAAGGCTTCTTCGGAGACGACTTTACCTTAGAAAGGTGTAGGTATTTGCTAACGACGTGCAAGCTCCGCTTTCATGTTCGCCACCAATAAAGTTTCTAAGATCTGATACATCTTATCCCGGATCCCGTGAATAGAATACTTTGACTTATGCGACTCATGCATAATCAACTCGTGATTCCGCCATACAATGGAACCCACATTCTATCCTTGAAACATACATCCATCCGCTTCCTTTATTAAAACCATTTATGCCGCATACCATAAAGCTTTTCACGGGTCGGTTTTCTTCAAGTGCTTCGATTCAGTGCTTCATGGATTTTCGATGGTAAAGGAGAAATACTCGCCATTCTAAATGACCGAACTCTTAAAGGGTTTAGGCCTCTCTTTCCGACTAAGAGCATCACCCACAACATTGGCTTTTCCCGGGTGATACTTGATTTCACAATCATAGTCGCCGAGTAACTCCAACCAACGACGCGTTTCATATTAAGCTCCTTTTGATCAAGAATATACAAAACTCTTGTGGTCAAGAACACTGCACTGAAAATCAGAGAGGAGGTAGTGTCTCCAATCTTAAGCGAAACTGCGCCCTAACTCGAGATCATGAGTGGTAGTTCTTCTCATGAGTCTTGTTGTCGAGAAGATACGCACCTTCTCGCTTTGTATTAAACAGCCCCAAGTCCTTATGCGGCGTAGCAATATACAACAAAGTTCTCAATTCCTTCGGTAAGCTAAAATTGGCGACCGCAGTTTCTTTTGCTTCAACAACTAAAAGCAGCCTTCTTGTTTCTTTCCATTCATTCTTAGTTTTCTCAGTCAACTTGTCAAAGGTCTAGCTATCTTTGAAAAACCTTCGAAGAACCTTCTGCAATACCCGCTAGTCCTAGAAATTACGAACTCTGTAGGATTCACATGGAGTAGCCCAATCTTTACGCTTCAACTTTTATGGATCAACTTGTAGTCTTGACTTATAAATGATGTGACCAAGAAATTGCACTTGCATTTCAAAAATCACACTTCAAAATTGGCATACAATTCTCATCCTGAGTAGCCTAAAATCGCCCTAAATGCTCTTCGTGTTCTTCTTTGCTCTTTGAGTAAATCAAGATGTCGTCGATGAACACTATCACAAACTTGTCCAAATACGGTTTACATACTCTATTCATGAGATCCATGAATACCGCAGGTGCATTAGTCAATCCAAACGGCATCACTTCAAACTCGTAATGACCGTAATGGTCTTCTAGCTGCTCGGAATATCCTCTTCCAACTCGAAGCCGATGAACCTCACTGAGATCAATCTTGAATAAATACTAGAACCTTGCAACCGACCGAACAAGTCATCAATTGGAGCCGGTAACGTTCTTCTTCACCGTTAACTTGTTCAATTTTCTATAATCTATGCACATTCGGGATCCATCCTTCTTCTTCAAACAAGACCGGTATTCTGCTACAGGGACTCGCCTAATGAATTTTAATAGAAGTTCTTGCAATTGATTAGACAACTTGCATTTCTGATGGTGCTAAACGGTACGGTGCTCGCTAATCGGTGCAGCTCCGGCACTAAGTCAATATGAAATTATACTTGACGTGTTGGGTGGAAGTCCCGGTAAATTCGAAATACTTCGTGAAAATTCAATGGACAATAGGTACATCTTCAAGTCGCCTCCTCCACTTTTTCTCGACATGGGCTAAGAAAGCAAGACAACCTTTCTAATGTATTCCCGCTTTTGATACTCGATATGATACTAATTCTAGTTCCACTGCTCCCACGAATAATCAAAGTTTCAACTGTAGGGAAGATGAACAACTTTCTTTCATCACAAATGATCTTGCACGATGCTTAGATAACCAATCCATGCCGATGACGACGCCAAAACTACCAAGATCTACGGCATGGGTCGATGTTGAAGGGATGATTCGAAAATCGAATGTGCAATCGCGGACAATGGTGTTGGTGCTAACTACGCCACCATTAGCTAACTCGACGCTGAATGATATGTCTAATGTGGTTGGTTTTCAAGATTTGTTCCATATTGAAAGTGCTTCCAAAAATAGTTCATCACAATATTGTTATCATGCTAGCAAGAAATAGATATCCTATAATTTATGTCAAGAATTGCTCGAAGCCACTCAGATGAGGAGTCATTGATTGTCCGGCAGTTCAAACCGTGACATCTCTTGATATATAGAGGTGAGGTTACTTGAATTTCTAGAGGACACAATGCCTTAGGGAAGTTTATACATAACCTTAATTTAACTTAATTTTCCTTAAGGAAACTCATTGCAGGGAAGTTCACCTCTATTATCGAGCTACGCTTAACAGAAGGCCTACAGCTAGAAAAACTTGGTATATCCTATAATGTTGCTTCGCGGGTATTCTGTCAGTACAAATCTCGAACCTCGGTCTAACTCATACTTTGGAATGATAGAGTTTGGATCCCAACCCAAACGCTGTTCGGGAAGGTTCTGCGGATGTCTTAAGATTTTGTCAGGGTTTTAATCATCCTCACCACCTAGTTCTAGTCCTTGTTAAAATTCCAAAATCCTTTCCATTGTTTTCTAATGAGAAATCCTCCCATGGTATAGAAGTCTTCCTAAAATGTCACCACAAATCCTAACTTGTCGGTTGAGCTGAGAGATAAACGGGCGAAGTAATTCCATAGAGTGTTAACAAAAAGAAATGTTTATGCCCATTTATCCATTATAAAACTTGCTTTAAAATGAGAATTGTTTTAGGAGGATTTGAAATGATGCTTGTTACTTATGACATAATTCTTCCCGAATTATACATAGGTGATCAGCCATGTATATTAAGGACAAATGATGCGATGAGTTTTTGTTGAAATAGTATTATGTTCCTCCTAAGTTTTAGATGGTATTCAACGCTTTTGTTTGTAAGATAATGGCTCAATGATTTTTCGTGAGTAACATGAAAATCAAGCTACTGAAAGTATACAAATAGTTGATAAAATGATCAAACCAATTGATAAGTTGGTAATAAAACAACTTGCTTAAAACTTTATGAAACAACGCTTCGATGGTGATAAATAATTCAAATAAAATCAAGTGAAATAATTTTATGAAATAACAGTGTGATAATTTGGAATAACATTTATTGGATGGTTTGTAGGATTATCATAGGAGAACCTATCGTAATAATAGCCTATTAACACGAGAATAAAGCTGGCTCAACCCCTAGTAAAGTAGTGATGTATTGTATAGATAATAAATGATAAAGATTACATTAGCTAGAAAGGTGCTATTATCTCTGCTCTCATGGATGGTCTAATCGTATTCCAAGTGAGTAGTAGGCTGCTCAGCAACAATAGCCCTAGAATTTCACAAATTCTCAAACCTATGAGATGGTGTAGTGTCTAAAGTCTTAGTGGTAGGTGGTAATGGTGTGCTCAAACATGCACGCTTCCCAAGCCGCGCAGTCGCTGTGATGAAAGACGCGAGTGAGATGATGGCACGGAGGAAATTAAATGATAATGATGATGAAAATAATGACAATGATGATAATGGAATCCTTGTGGTGAGTTAAGAAAATAGGTTCATTAGGACTAAGCCTATAAGTTCTACCCAATGGTACACTCGTCCAACTGAAAGTGATAAAATTGTCCGACGGCCAAAGGAATCAATAGTGATCGCGATGGTGTAGGTACCCTCGCCCTCCGAAATCTTAGTGTCATCGCCCGATGTTATCGGAAGGAGTCAACCGGATGTTAAAATTAGATAGGAAATGACAAGGCATTCTCCATGTCAAAGTGATGCAGTATACTCTGATAGTATTTTACATCTTCATGAGAACCGGCGTGAAATAGAAGTAAATAACCTCAATAAAGCGTGGGTGAATCCGCATGAGGGAAAATGAATATGCAATATGATGAAATGATGCGATGCTATGATAATGTAGCTATAGTCTAGGGTCAATGATGCAACCTAGTTTTCTATAATCAGAAGCTCGGTACCAACTGGCCACACCCCTATTTACTGCTGAAAATTTGAATTCCCGGGGATTGACTGTCATAGCACCACATCATCAAGCTATATTGAACGACTTAAAAGTGTCGCTTTAAAACATATCGCTGGATATGAATTAAAAACATTCGTGAGTACAACATCGTCCCAAAAGGTTTACAAAGTTTATGAAATACAAATATGTTACAAGTCCAAACGATGTTTTGAAATAAAGTGCCATAATGTATTATTAATGGGTCGACGCCATGACTCAAAAATGTCTTTACCATGCCATGAACAACTTAGTTAATTTAAAAATACATTGCTAAAAACGGTCAACAATAATGTTGATGAGAAATCATAGGTTTATGTAAATGTTTTTATACGACTACACAAGAGGGTTCCAGCAATGACAATCAAGTCAATGCAAAATAATGTTACAATTGCTTTAAGCCCATGACTCTAAACGACCGTCAATAATGTATGCCCCCGCAAAGAGTGTTTGCAGGACAACCCGTAATGTTAAATGAAATGCATCCGGTTCTGTTGGGATTCACCAACCGGATGGATAGCACATTCCTCGATAGATCTATCCACTCATCCTCGTCAAAGATTAACGGTTCATGTTCTGTGTAATGAGGACTTTCAAATTGGCAAATGCGTAACTTAGCAATGTATGAATTTAATATACTGGTAATGCATAAAAAATGTAGTGCAATGTATTCTCCTCGCTGGTTTGAAATAATCGAAAGCGTAAACGGGCTATGAAAACTCACTTGGTAAAATCGAATAAAAGTGAGTACACCGAGGTATAATGGCGCGAATCAACTCCTATTATTTAACGATATGATATGTAATGAGTTGCAATGTAATATGCGCATGCATCATGTTATTTATGCCATTATCGCGTTTTGAAAAATATTACTTGTCGTCAAAATACTCTTTTTGACGCCTTTGACCTCTTCAAAATGACTTTTCAAGTTTTACGCCAAATGTCATCCTACAATGGTTTATAATGATTTATGGTGAAATTTTCTACTTTCGTCGCGAAAACAATGTCACAATTTTCATGAAATTAACAAAAATGGCTTTGGAAAAACTAGTCCAGAACGTGTGCACGCCGATCGTTAGAGAACTAACTCGACGGTTTTGGAAAGTTTGTATCGATATCTAAAAGTTTACCAGAGTTTTCGCCCAAAAGGTCTCAACATAAAGATACTAAGGGTTAAAGATGGTGGTTTTGCACTATAAAGTGTAAAATGAGTTTCGCCGTTTGAACATCCATAAATAATTTATTACAACTCCCGCTTACAAACGTTGATTGTTTTGAAAAATATGCTCGTGAATTTGATTTATTAGAAGACAATTGCCCAAAAAGTTTCACAACCCGTTAAAAACAGCTCAACAGACGTAGCATACCTACCGAACACTTAGTCGAAAAATAATATAGTTTTTCGTAAAATAATAGTTACGGCAACTTTATGAAAACGCATATCTTTTTGTCGCTTCAAACCGCTTTCTAATGGTATAAGAATACGCCCTTAGCTTCGTATCAGTATACTAATATGTTTTTTGACAAGTCGAATTAATTGTGAAGCTTTAAGGCTCGCTTGATCTCTTCTAACACAAAACAAAGATAGCTGAAATTTCAAAACTATAATTTTCGCTGCCAAACTTGTAAAATCATAACTTTCTCGCTATAACTCCGCTTTATTCCATTCAAGCGCCATGGATTCGCTTTAAAAGTATATTTTCTAAATATTAAGGCCAAAATGTCGTGCCTACTGTCGGTTTTTCCAGAAAATCAAAACAAGGACAGAACACATTTATACTTATCGAAAATAGTTTTTCTCGGACAAAACCTATTCTAATCCCTTCAAATCAACTCCAAAGCTAATCTAATCCTACCATACACCTTCTTAGGGTGTCATGGGTTCCTAGACATCATCAAGACCAAAGAATACCATGGGAATAATTATAGGATGACCAAATATATTTATATATACTAAAAAATCATGTAAAATGGTATAAATCACATATGTCTTGCATGTTGCTTAAAAATGAAAGATACATATGAAATGAAAAGGAAACATAACAATGATAGGAAACATGCTTACAAGTGAATATGATGAGGTGCAGGTAACAAGGTTAAACTTAAATACCCTTGGTTTATTTTCCAAAACCTATAAAGAGTATAAACTAGATTGATAAAACACTTGAGAAAATTTTTGATGATGATCCCTTTTGCTCTTGATGTAGAACCCATTAGGAAGGAAAACAAAGAAGAGAGAAGAGTTTTATCATACGCAGAATAATTTGTGAAGTGAATGAGAAAATAAGAAGTAAGACTTATGTTGAGTAAAATTATAACAATCACAAACCATACATCATTTATATCCTCCCCTGTCTCCACAAGGGGAGCAGACTAGATGTTTATTTCTTTTATAATGTATATTGTATATTTGTCTCTTTGTGTAAATTGGTAAGAAAATGTAAGAAATGTGTAGGAAATATAGTAAAAGGTAAATGGAAATTTTGGTACAAGTAAGTTTTAATAGATCAAAATAGAATGTATCGAGATAATAAAAATTGTAAAAATACATTCTTGTGAAAATTGGAGGATAAAATAATTATCGTATGATTTTTCTTGAAAAAACGTCGTAATAATATAACTTAATCCATTTGTATACGTAAATAAATTCAAAACACTAGTTAAACTCAAAATATAGTTTATATAACTAAATGTAAGTATAAATATATGTCGGGATCATTTTTGAAGTAACGGATTAAATGTTCAAAATAATAACTCACGCGATAACGTTTATTAAATATAAAAATTACGCTGCTAAATGTGAAAATGAAATGACATGAATGAGTTAATATGATGCAAATGATGCAAATGAAATGTAGACTAATCTTAGTCCATATGAATGTAATGCGATGTTATGATCATGAATTGCCGCTAAACCTTTAAGGTTACGCTGAATGGAACACGTGTAAACCAAGCGATGATAAATTGAAATAATGAGGCATGAATTTGTGTCAGAAATGACCTGAGTACGGGTTGCTTCCAATTTTTTGATGAATATAATTTGTGCCCTCGATGATTCCATAACCTCAAACTAAATGCCTATAAAGAATCGCTGTATATGAACAACGGTTAAATTTGAACTGACTATCCGCGGAGCAGAGATGGATAACCAAATACGCAAGCTATTAGAAAAAAGTAATTTTAGGGAAGAAATGTTAAACAAGAGTTAAACTCTTACAAGAAAAGTCACAAAACTATTAAGCAAAAAGAAGAACTTCAAGAAAATGTGAAAATGCTTAAACAGAATTTACCGCTAAGGAATCAAACTTAAATGACTTTTCCAACCTAAAAAAACTGGAAAACAAATCAGATGCACAAGGAACACCATTCGCACTGCTCACATGATCACTAAGCATAGAGTCTTGCTTATAAGGTATTCCCCTTGTAGAACCCAACTCGGTATGGCAAAATAGCTGTGAGTCGCCATAGGCGTAGTCTATGATGGTAATGAGATCCTTAAGATTAGGCAAACACCATCATGTATAGGAAGCAATCAAGAGGATACAAAATTAGAAGATGCCTCTAGGGAGAAAATGGCAAAGAAGTTAAATGATCCTTGTGGTAAAGAATATAATGATTAAATCTCATGATTACACTGAAGAAAATTGGATAGCCTTGAATAAGTTTAAACCTCAAACTAAATTAACCCTGAACAAGTATTCTCGAAGAAAGATTTGATAAACAAAAAAATTGATAATTTATTGAAAGAATCCCCTTTGTATGAAAATGCTCCATCCATTGTGTATCCTAAATATCGCCATATGCATTTAGGCCTGTAATTCCCCTTTTCTACTCAAAGCAAGACCTTAATCACCTATGTAGTCTATCGCTTATTTGTTGATTTTGAGAAAACGTGCAAGAAGAGAATTACACTTACTGTGGGATTACCATGAGAAAAGGGTTTTGAGCAAATTAAAGAGGTTTATTTACCGAGGTCATGCCTTTCTTTAAACTACTAAAAGAACAATTGAGAGCTTCAAAAGAGCATATAGATACAAAGATTAAAGAAATGAAAAGGTGTTCAATGAAATGGAAATTGAGGTCCGCGACAGGAATCGCGGGAGCTTAAAAGTAATGAAATTGAGAGGAAAAATCTGCATATCTAAAATGATAACTTGATTTCTAGACAAAGGTTTCAGGATGGTTCTACATCGTTACTAATATTTCTATTATCAGCTTCTCAATTTCATGAATTATCTGTTGCCTTGAAAGTTTCCCATGATCATGTTGTTGAGCTTGAGTCCACAAATTCAAAATTGTATGAGAAAATAGAACAAGATGATCATGATAACTTGGTCAAACATATTTCCAAATTGGTAGTTGAAAATCTTGCTTTTGCAATTAAAATATCAACATCTAAAAGAAAATGTTAAAACCTCAAATGCCAAGAGATCCTTGGATGCTCCTGAGTTTGATACAGTTTTTGAAATTAGCAAACGTGAATGAATGTGATTCGAAACATTTGTAACACGCATCAAAAGATTGAAAACCCAAATTCTGTAATTAAAGAGTGAAAAGAATGATGTGATCGCTCCCAAATGCCTCCTCCTTACATTCTCGAATTTCGAATTTTCATCAAAACATCATTAATGCATTACAACATGAACATGAATGTTTTCTATGGAAAATGAAAAGGTTAAATTGCATTTCAAATAGTTATATGAATCCGCTTAAAGTCACTCAGACAAGAACAATAAAAGATAACTTCTTTGCAAAATGAAATTGGAGAATCAAGAGTCGTGTAAAGGAAAATGCCAATCACCCTCAATGACGACCAAAGGTGCTCAAGCAAAGTTAAATATGCTATGAACAAGTACATTCCACCCTCTTAGGAATAATGAACTTGCACTTCAAACATATTTTTCGTATCTTAAGGATAGTCTAGAATGTCTCCGTGAGATTGTTGAAGAGGATAAGATAGAGAAGCCACTTGATAGTGCGACATGATGCATGCTTTATATGTCAAATCCATCTCGAGCTGTTAGAATCCTATTAACTATACGTCCTAAATTTGGTACCAAGAAAGATAGAGGTTATGCCTGCTCTGCCCAAAGTCAAGCAAGTGTCCTTTGATGTGCCTCCTAGTACTTAGATCCCAAAGACTTCTAGACTGTGGAATGCGTGATGTAGTGAAACCAACTAATGTTCCATCGCTCCTCTGGCCAGAGTAACTAAGGCAAGTTGCACAAGCCTCCCACAAAGCAAGATAGGACCCTTAAGCTAAGAGTGTTCAAGGGAAGGAAGTAGAAGACCATTCTAGGAACAATAAGTTTGAATTTAATAAGACGAATCATGTTGATTATAGTATTAGCTATAAGTGTATTGTAATTAATTTTACCGCTAATGGATTTGCAAAAAAACATGTAACAATGTTTGCTTCATACTTATCATGAATATGCGAATGAAGTAAAATATGTTACTAAGTCTCCGCCGAAATCATAGAACTGCAATAGGTTAAGGATGTCAAACCAAGGTGGAAAAAGGTTAAAACCATTGCCAACAGAAGAAAATTTAGTAATGTAGGTTATCATTGATACACGGCCGCAAATTCAATCTTAATGAGATGTACCCTAAATTATCTAGATCAATGCCCATTAGGAAATGGATGCCCACTTGTAGAATTATACCTTTAAGAAGTGAACACACTTTGAATAGATCTACTGCTCTACTAGCCCCGTATCTACCTCTAATGGATATTGATTCTACTGATGCGGTGTTCCAATCTCGCTACTAACCAAATGGAACCCATTCTAGCATGGGGATCCAATTAACCCAGCCATCCATACTTGTTCCAGGTTCAACCGCAGTCGCATAAACGCTTCCGGGTGGTATTTGGACCCAGCCGCTCCAAGCATATGATCGAGACCGTGGCCTGCTTAACTTCAAGTGAGTAAATTCATGCAGACAAGTAGATTCGGGAACCACTCACTTTGGGGCAATTATGGGTTGTAGATTATGTTGTTGGTGATGTGCATTTTCCGGTGGTCTATTATGTTGAAGGTATTGGTCATAATTTGTTCTCTGCTGGTCAATTATGACTCCTGATCTAGCACTTTAGAAAACATACTTGCTTTGTTAGAGAACTTGATGGTGTTGAACTTTTAAAAGGAACCTGGAACCAATTCGACACCATCTCTATCGCAATATGATGAAGTCCCTTCCACCGCTATCAAAGGCCGAAAACAAAGTCATGGTTATGGCATCGCCGCTCAATCATTTTGAACTCTAACTATAAATGATCTCTAGAAAGGACATTAAAGAGGTCCCGCCTGATTGAATTATGAGAAAGATCATCTTTGTTCAAGATAATTGGAAAAAGCAGTAAAATACGTTTTATAAACCCAAACGCAAACTCAATTATGGAAGTTCTTCATATTCTTCATATGGATTTGTGCGACCTAATGAGAAAAAACCATAAACCGAAGAAATATGCTAGTCGTGGTTGATGACTATTCTCGCCTCACTTGCTAAGTTTTTGAGGGCAAAGGATGAAACCTGCATGTCATCATCAAACTTATTAAACAACCGCAGGTCTGGTTTTAATAAAACGGCCGAATTATCCAATGCATAATGGAACCGAATTTGAAAACAAAAAACTGCCGGCTTAATGGAAGCATTGGAATCGCCCATCAAAGAAGTGTTCCACATCTTCAACGAATGGTGTAGTTGAAAGATCTAAATCGGACTTTGTCGGCCGCAAGGACTATGCTAATTTACCAAGGTTCCAATGTTTCTCATGCAAGTTATTGCCACGATGCTGCTACCCAAAACGCTCTATTCACACCACCTGCGGAAAAAAAACTCCTTATTTAACGCTTTCACGGTACCGAAACTGCATCTTTTTCCTTCAGGTATTTGGTGCTTTATGCTATTCAACGAATGACGTCAAGATTTAGGAAAGCAAGAGCTAAGGCGACATTGAGTTTTGTTGGTTACGCATCAACCTGGCATACCGACCAATGCAAAAAACCCGAGATATCATGGAAACTATTCACGCCACGCTTGATGATCTGCTTCAGCAAATGGCTCTCGACATCGAAGTTCGACCCGCTTTCAACATTCATTAAGTAGTCCCATCTGCCCTCTCTTGTACATAATCCTCACCACAGCTTCCATATGTAGCTCGTCGGAGAAGATTTTGAGAAAATTGTTTGATTCAATGTTTGATGAATACTATGAACCTTTGATAATGCTCATTCTACACCCCATAAAAAACAGTATGCCCTAATCCAATCATCAACACTGATAACCCAACTATTTATGTGTCTCTATTCCCGCGAAGAGTCATCGCAGTATCATCACTCATCATCATCTCAAATCTTCAATCTCGAGTGTACATCCAGAAATGTTACTGCAATTTTGATGGAGATAACCCCTTTGCCACTCGAAGATACACCGCTTGAAAATATATCTCCAAATCCAACAACCTAAATCGTCTTCATCATGGGATCGATTCGCTACATCGCTCTTATCATCAACCACATGAACATCTTCAAAATGGACACAGGATCATCCATTGGAAAACATTATCGGGAATCTGCTCGCTCCTCGGTATCCACTGGGTAAACAACTTGCCATTTTTATGCATTATGGTGCTTCTTCAATGTATTATCAAAGATCGAACTCAAAAGATGTCAAAATAGCAATGTTTGAGATAGTTGGTTTAGTGCTATGCAAGAAGAAATCTGGCGAGAGTTTGATCGCCTGATGTATAGGAATTAGTACTCGCTCCGATTGTAAGGCGATCATTACTTTAAGTGATCTTTAAAGTAAAGTTGTTTAGGACGGTGATGTTCTATAGAACAGGCAAGACTAGTGGCTAAAGGATGCTACCGACAAGAGGAGGGTATTGACTTCGAGAATCATTTCTCGTTGCACTAATTGAGGCTATCGTAATCTTCCCGGCTAATGCTGCTAGCAAGAACATGGTGGTTTATCGATGGATGTAAGACGCTTTTTCTAATGGAGAGACCTCAAAGAAGTAGTTTACTACCAACCCAAGGTTTTGTAATCTTGAGCATCCTACCCATGTCTATTTCTTGAAGAAAGTTCTTTACGGCTTGAAGCAAGCTTCAAGGGCAGTTGATCCACTGTCAAAGTATCTATTGACAAATGGATTGATACACTGTCAATACATCTATTGACAAATGGATTCAACAAAGGAGCAGTTGATCCCACATTGTTCACCAGGAAGTCAAGCAAACACTTAATTCATGTTCAAATTTATGTTGATGATATTATTTTTGCCACTCCACCCTAATGAATGCACCATTTTCAAAAGAGATGGGCTACAAATTTCAAATGTCTATGATGGGACAAATGTCATTTTTCTTGGGATTACAAATTTCACAAAGTCCCTGGAGGCATTTTCATTAATCAATCTAAATATACTAATGAAATTTTAAGAAATTTGGATTTGATTCTAGACCGTTTTGACACCCCATGGTGGAGCACAAAAATCGATGAGGACCACTCTGTGGATCATGGCTGATCAAACAAAAGAATACATGATTGGATCTCGATGTACCTCATAGCCAAGAGACCTGATATTCGTCGATGTATGCATGTATGCTAGATACCATGCAAAGCCTACCAAAAAGCACCACCTTGAAGCGTTAAACGGGTCTTTCAGATTCCAAGGAACCATTAACACGGGACTTTGGTATCCAAGGACCAATATACTAAATAAAGATATGCAGAGTTTACCATACAGGTACAAGACGCCAAGCACGTCAGTGGTGCTTAGTTCTTGGGAGATAAATAGTAAGTTGGTCTTCAAAGAAACAAATCAGACGTCTATATCCTTCTGCCAGATATACAAGCCATGTCATCTTGTTGTGCTCAAATCCTATGGATGAGATCATATAGGACTATGGCTTTAATTCAACAAAGTCCTCCAGATTGACAATAAAAAGTGCCATTGCTCTTTGCAACAATATTCAACATTCAAGAGCAAAGCATATCGACATTCGACATTCGACATCATTTCATCAGGGAGCAAGTAGAGAAAGGTGTGGTGGAACTATATTTTGTGAGAACTAATATCACCGCTGACATCTTCACTAAAGCTCTTCCTAGAGAATCTTTCTAGTTCATCCTCCCATGACTTGGACTAAAGAGTTTACAACCAGAGACACTAAACGCTTTCAAGAGGAAGAAGAGGGAGAAGGCTGCCTCTTCATCTATTCTCTGTACATATATTATCTAAAAGAAAAATACAAAATTATAAAACCCACAAAAGAAAAATAGAAAATATAAAATTTCAAAACTATAAAAATCATAAAAATCTTTGAAAAAAAAGTCCAAAAATATTTTATCTGGTTTCGATAACATCTACGGACTTGGATTTATCATTCGAAGAATTACACGGGTCTTTAGATGAAGTTCGATCTGGTGTAATATATTTTATTTAAAAGAATGAGATGGAGAAAAATGATGGTTTATTGTCATTTCATGCAGTAACCCGTTTTATAAGAAAGAACAGAGCCATGCTTAATCTTATTTTTAAAAACCCATGCTCGACATTCTAAAACAAATGTTCACGCCAAAAAGACAAATGTTTACTTCACAAATATTTTTCCTTCTAAATATTCTTCTGAAAAATATTTGTCATCTAATGAAAATAAAATTGCTTTTGAAAATAACTTGACTCATTTTTGAAAATAATTTGGACTTATCATTTGTCAAAATCTCTAACACTCAATCCACAACTTATGTCATTGATTGAGGGAGAGAATGATTTCAATCAAATCAGTAAGCTATTTTTCGAACAATTAGCACGTAATCGAGCAAGGTCTAATTTTGGATAATCAAAAAGAACAATTTTTTACCATTGGATCCAGACCAATGTTGTGTTTTCATAAGATCATTAAGCATGTTTAATCATTGGAGTTTAAAGTCTCACAATCGGATCCTTATCAATTAAATGTTTTCAAAAGCAAGTCACAATTCTCCTAAAAAATCTTTCAAAATTAATTTAAATCAATTAAGATCGCAAATCTCAAAGGGTTTGAAAACCAGATCGGGGAGAATTTGTGATTTAAATTGATATAAACCATAATTCGATAAGTGGTTTTAGAAATATAATAACAAGCTCTTCTCCACATGCCAAACCATTTAAAATTTTCCATGCACATGTTAAGAGGGAGCATTTATCTTAAACTAAAAAGAATTGAAACGTGATTGATTTGTCTCAGTGTAAATTCCTCTAATATGTGCAAAACTCTTTCGAATCTCGATGCACATATTGAGGGGAAGCAATCATAAGAAAACCTCATCCTTCCTAAAATTGTTTTATCCAAAGTATTTAAAATACTAGATTTGATCGGGAAGTGATGATGATCATTTTAGAAAATATTAATCAAAGATTAGATCTTTAATTCTTAATCTAAGATCTGAAAGTCCTCTTGCCTCCATGTGCTAAAACAATTTCTAAATACTTGAAGCAATATCATGTGGGGAGTATTCTAAAATATCAAAAACAATTAAGGTACAAAATGCTTAGATTATATATCACAAGTACCTTGATTGATTTTGGAAATGTTTCAATTGGTTTCGAGTATGAACAACAATAACAAAAGACCTACCAATTTATTTTATGCATGGAGATATAAGGATGGTTAGTTAGGTAGTCGCTCACGCATCCCACAGGAGTCGGAGAGATCTACCCAGGGACAATCCACTAGATAGTGTAGAAGTCCTTAGGTATGATGAAAAAACAGAGGAGAAAAGTGAGAATATGGGAAGAATGAGGACTGAGACAGAGCTAGCAACCTGAATAAACCCAACAAGGTTCTAGTTATGAAGTTCTCGTAAGCACCGGTTGTTGAAGAAATGAAAAAGAATTAAATGAAAAGGTGAAAAGAAATAGCCTTCCATTTATTCAACCCTTAGGGCAAAACCGGTTCAATTCATATGCTACCTGTGGTTACTAAGGTACAACGGTATTGAAGACAAGTCGTCATGGACCCAGTGACGACCCACTAAAAATTCCAAGCTACTTAAGTGCCTTAAAAGGCTTGTTTCACTCTCAATGGGAACCGACATAATTTGCCTATCGACTTTCTTAGAGATAGTTGATACAGTTAAGAAGGAGACCCTCTCCTAGCTCTCCTGATAGACACCAAAGTGCACTATTGAGTCTAGAGCCAAGAGATCATCAATAAATCTCATTAGGACACCTTATTCTGAAGACTTGATGTCGCACAATGTGGAAAGTAAGAATATAATTAAGAGTCCTACGACATTCCTTGTCGATGTTTGCCGTAACATCCGAAAGTGATATGTAAAATATTTACGATGAAGATGGAAAACTTTCTAGAGCCAACATCAAACAAGCTCTTCGGGTGGTATGTGAGATCTATCCAATAGTAGATCAAGCATGTGACAACCGATAGAACGTGATGGGCTATTCAATCCTGAATCAACCTTGGTCCGTGAAATGACGATTCGGATACCTGAAAAAAACCGTTCGTTGTGCTTAAAAAGTTCTTTTCTGTAGCACATCGACTGAGCACTAATGTTTCAAAATTAAATGGGTATTTATGATTTATAATTGATTTTCCAATAAAACCTTCGTTGAATTGCAAAACCCTTTATATTAAGCAATACATGATTGTTTTCAAATCAATTTTCATCAATCAGTGAATCTCAATTGCCGGGTTCACTTACCCGTTGTTCTTATTTTGATGTTCCGGTTTGAGAACAGCAACCGCTGTAAACCCTTCTCAAGCTGAGATTCCTCGAATCATACCTGCTCACAGAAGTACTTGAATCGATCAACGCGAATGTGGGCCGCGGTAACTTCAATTCAACGGAAATGATCAAAGACACTTTCGTGGCGCTTTTACAGCACCGCATGTTGTCTGCGAACACCCGACGCCGGTAAAATGAAGTACAGAATTGAGGAGTCAATCCATAACCGCATGCTCACACAACACATTCACTTTAAAGAAATTAGTGATAAGTTCATATTCATCAACCCACTGATATTTTAATCCATGCTTCTCGCCGCCACTTATCGAAAAATATTATGAATCAACAAAAGCTTTCGCTACTTTGATAAGAAGATATCATGATCCAAACTGTGAGCATGTCCATCCAAAAGTTACAACTTCATATAATGGCGATACAACAAAGGATTTCGAGTCGATTTACGTGGGTCGATGATCTCAAAACTGGCTCAAATACTCACCATCGCGTGGATCAGTTAAAGACCTCCACTTGAAATAACAAAACATGCAGAACATGAAGAATCAAAGACTACATGCTACAGAGCAATGAGCTTTATCAAGAATCCAAGAACAATCAAAATGTAATATCTATTTGTATTCAATGTAAATCAATGTTGCAAAATCGGTCACTCTACCGCCGACATCATGATTGACATCATATCGGTCGGTAGTACCTTGTCGATTTTGAACCACGTAAAATTCTGTTTAGGATAAAATCGATTTTAATTAATCAGTTGGTACCAAAAAATCGGGCTACTTATTGACCACCAAATCTACAAACGCACTTTACCAGGTAAAATCACCAATCAGCAAATCGGTCATTTTAAAAATAATAATAATTACACATTATACTTAATTTGGGGATCGATGGAGTTTCACTTATAACTATAAATGGGCATTATAATTGAATTGAGCCTTTTATTGAGGTTTGGAAACATAGCAGTTTGGAATCGCTAAGATTTTTAGTTTGGTTCCAAAATACCAAAAACTGCAGAAATGCCAATCCCATTAATCACTGACATTCTCGACTTGACCGACATTACTTGCAGGTGGTAATGACCGCCTGACTACTGACATTCACATTTTGCAACATTGATGTAAATTGAGGTAACCTCCCTTAGGGGGAGATTGTTAGGATTTAGAAAATCTGGTAGTTAAAGAGTCGGTCACCTCAAGTATATGTAATTGTTAGAAAGTTCGAGTCATAGTCATTTAGTGTTAGTAAGTAGTTTGTTATAAACGGAGGATGGACTGGTCTTTACCCATCGATGCTCGATCCACGTACCGTAGGGGCGGTTTTGTAAGAATTATAAATACCCCTTTGCCTAGCAAGACAAAGGGTTGGAGCTTTTCATAATATCATTTTTCTTTGTCTCACTAAGTTCCCAACTCTCTTCCACTTTCTCTCTCTAAAACCTCAATCTATTCGACCCATATTGTGCTTGATTATGTGATTGTGAAAACCAATATGTTACAGAGGTATTTACCTTGCTTTCTAAAAAATATAAAAGACTAAAAAGAATCTCCCTCAACCTTACCTTCTCGTTATACATCTCTTCCTAGCATCTCTATTCCTCTAGATAACGATCAACCTCCTGGGCTTAACCCATACTACACTACAACGATTAGGTACACTGCCTAGAGGTCAGAAGCTTGCGTCAAGAGAAAGGAAGTCTTTCGACCCCGAACCTGCTATCAATATAAGTTTGAATACATGTAGTTACAACCTCTCTCTAAGTTCATCATGTCTATACAATAAATGGAGTTGATGTGTTTATACTGGTAGAGAAAGAATATCCTCTCAGAGCTGGTATCCTTGTTTTCATGTTATCAAGTAAACTTAGAGTGGATGAAGATTCTGAGATGGAAAGAGAATTGCTACGGAAGATTAGCGATCAGTGTGGCAAAGAAATGAAGGCTGCAAGAAGATAAAGTGTTTTGTAAGAATCCTCTCAAGCTTAAGGATTTAATTCAAGAAACTTTGGATTTGAAGATAGATCACAAGTTTGGGGGGGGGGGGGTTTGGGAACAAAATGTTCAAACACACTGTCAACTTAATAGTTTGTACCTGTCAGAAGGATACTAACAAGACCAACTCGGTTAGTACCGCCAGAAGAAACTTAGTAATGCCGAACCGTTAAGTATTCGTGATCGCTATAATAAAAACGTAATGATATGTATAGAAGATATTTAGAAGATATCTTATATAGTTAGAATTATACAAATATTGTGCATGTTTAGAATATTCATAGTTATCTTGTAAAAGACTCCTTGTGCCTATAAAAGGAGATCCTAGATTAAGGTTAGATATATCTTTTCATACATTTAGCATCAACATTGTAAACCCCATTGATAGTTAGATCACTCATATTATTTGCTTAATAATATTGAAGCATTTTTGTGAAACAGTTTGTTCTTATATTACTGTCACATTATTCATACATTGATATATTCTTCTAAGTATCAAGTAGTAGATTCCGATTACTATTTGATATACACTCAAAGTATCTTAGCATAAGGCTCAAGTATCTTATAGATCCTCACAGAACCCATTAATCCTTGAGGAGTGGGTGGATCGGGGAATAATTCATGATATCACCCGGCGGCAACCTATAGGACTTGGAGAACTTCTTGATGTAAGGATATTCCGCGGAAAAGACCTTGTTGTACTATGCTTTCCATAACTTAGATGCATCCAAGTTCAGTTTCTTTGTGGTGCTCAAAATTTTGAGCAAGTCCTCTGGCTTCCAAAAAACCCCCACTCCAGCAAGCCATCTAGCTGCGAATGTCAAGCTATAAGGTTTGGCCAAACTTTCCTCATATTTTGGGTTGTAAACAAGACCACCAAAAATAGTAGGAATTAAAGATCTGATTGTGTTATGATGAACAATCTCATCCTGGGAACATCCGCCACCAATTTCTTGTTCTCCACCTCCAACCTCCGGACATCCCCTCCCCTTATATCTAGCTCACTCTCCAACTGTTTAATCCTTTCGGTCTGAGCAGCGAACCTCTCATTCCACTCATGCCTGTCCTTGTCAACATCCTTAAGATGTTCCAATAAGCCTTTCTCTCAGTTTGCACAAGCCTAGAAATGACTTCTCATCGCTTCCGATCACCGAAATATAGTTTGAACAATTTATTTCAGTGTTTTCTGCCATGCTCGGGCTGCACTAACCTATTCGACATCTCCTAAAAATCATCATGAGTGTATGCCAACTCTCGGTAATCTGCATTAACATATTTAATCCTCCTAAGAAGTTCCCCTTGTATCACAACACCATATATCAAACTGCGCGTATGATCGGCGGGTCAGCTAAACGTTACTTAATTCATCCAAAGCATCTTGTTCGACAGGAGTAGGGAGATGAGTGATAAGTTTTCGGCATGCTCGAAATGAGTCTAGCCGAATGTTATTCTGAAGCGTCCATCCCGATACAAAAGGACCTCCGTCGTCCCCAGACCTCTCACCCGAAAGCACAAAAAACTATGTATAAAAAAGAAATAGAAGAATATGTGATCATAATATACGGATGATGCAGGTTTTACTGACCAGGTTTTAATATTTATAAAGTCTCGTTGTGGCCCATGGTCTACTCCTAAGTGCACTAACGGCAATCCGGTCCGTGTGTAGTGTAGTATTCGTAAAGCCGGTGGTCATCCCAAGAGCTATGTGTGTTGGATTATTACTAAGTTCAGGCCACATATTAATAATGTTTTAATTATTTAACTACAAAGCATCAATAAAGCAAATAAAGGCAAATAAAAGGTAAAGGGTAAATCAATAGAGGAGAGTGGTGCTAACCTAGTTAATCCTCCTAGCTAGTTATGTCTATGTCTACTAACTTCCATTACTTCGTGGGGTCAAAGTCGAGGACAAAGATTTGGTCAATTCGCCTCTAACCTACCACAAGAAGATGCCACCACAGTGAGAAGTCAGGCCCCCCCATAAGTCCCGTTGTTCCGGTCCCCTGGGTTAAGTCATAATACCGCTACATGCTAGATTTATAATAGTGAGTGCCCGGTTTTAGCAACTTAAACATCACCCCATAATTCTGTTCATCCAAACGGTAGGTGACCGTTGGTCAACCGCATAAGTAGAAAGGGTCGCCGCTTGGTCATATCTTACCTTCCCTGCCTCAGTCACCAGGGTCATTGCGGTCATATATCCTAGGCAATTGGCTCACCGCCATTTAAAACTACCGAACCAAGGGTAGCTACCAATAAACTATACATGCATAAACTTAGAAATAATTGTATTTGGAAGTAATGTAAACGAAAACAAAACAATTAAGGAATCATAACGAGCAAAGACCAAGAGGTGCTTAGCCGCTCATATTAATCATATAAACCAATTCAATATTAAAAGGTACGAAATACATGAATCGAAAGTAAATAAAATATAAAATGCTAATGCTTATCGTAGGGGAGTGATTTCTCCCTTGGAGACGCTCAGATGCTCCTCTAGACCTTCCTTTAGCTTTTTCCCACATTTTCTGATTGTTGTGTGTGGAATGGGATGATTAGAAATGCCGAATTGTGGGGTATTTATAGGCCGATATAGGTTCTACGACGTATCTATAACAAGAGTTACGCAGTAACCTTTAATTCCTTCATAATTTGCACTAGATTCGCTGAATTACGGTAACCTTATTAATGGTTACATGCATAGTACTTCAATAAACTTGGTTTACGTGAGTTTATGAAATAGTTACGGCTGGGTAGTTATCGCCGTGGAACCTCATTTGACCTAATATAGTTGCGATGCCTTTGGGAAGAGTTACGCCGTAACCTTCTGAGTTGAGTTTTCCGAGTCACGCTTTAGTTACTGGCAATGTGAGAGATGAGTTACGAATTTCTTCAAAGTCAGCATACTATGATAAATCTTTTGATAATTCTCCAGTTCCGCGTCTCTTTAGCTCCAATGCTCGTAATTTACCTGAAAGTGGAAAACAATGGAAAAAAAGCGGAAATCCATATAAATGATATAAATTACAAGCATTATCGGGGGAAATTGACACTTAATATTCAGAACTATTTGATGTTATCAACGGATAAAGCTTTGTTGATGGCATACCAGATTCTTCGGAATGAGCTTCGAGAATAGAAGGATGCTGTGAGTAAACAGAATGTTGGATGGATAGAGTTGAGAAAAATTTTCAAACCATTAATACATTAAAAAAATATATCAAAAAAACGCAACATAGCAAGGATTACAAAATGTTACCAGCGGAGTGATGAGGCTTAGGGTCCCTTGGCTACTCTTCATGGGTGGCTAGTACCAGGGGAGTAACGGTGATATTCATATTTTCATTTAGGTTCTCATCCCTGGTTTCACCATTTCCCCCGTCCCCACCATCCGCTCCGACGGGGATCTCACCACCATCAACCCTTGGTTACCCGAAATGTTTTCCGTTCCTGGCTCTGGAGTGGAGGGATGACTTGGTTGATTATCATGGCGTTGATCGTATGCTCTGCCAAGAAAATGGTCTCATCTTGAACTTTGGATTTCTTTTTCTTCTTTGGTATGGAGGATGGCCCCTCCCCAGGCCTTTTGGTACTTTGTGCCTTCAAAGAAGCTTTCTCAAAGGCTTGTTTTTCTTTCTTCTCTCTAGCTTTAACGACCTCCAAATCCAATCTTTTGGATTTCTTCATCTCCTTAGGTGGAATTGGTTGTCCGGGCTCCAATGGATCGGTGGTACATTTCAGTTTGGCTTGATCTTGCGAAACCGAGTCCCCTTTCCTCACTACGGTTCCCTCCCACTCCGATAACTCAAGATATTCAGCCATATTGACAACTACAAAATAGAAAAGAAAATTGATAAGAAACAAGCACGTAATACAAGTAAACTATATTGAAACTTATAAGCGGGAAATATTACCATGCCCTTCGACATCCCTTAAGACAAGCACGTATTCCGAATTTTTGAAAACTATCGATAAACTTGTCATCCAAAAAAGGCTGGTGGGGGCTTGCGAAGAAAAATTATCTTGGCACTAAGTTTCTCATCGTCCGATTCTGGATACGTTATGCGAAAATCATCAGTGATTTTTGAATCTTTTTGCCTCTAAGCTATGTTTAAAACTTCTTGAAAAACTCCTTGAAAACAATTTTTTGGCCTTTTTACATGTTCGGCTCTCGAAAGAAAACCAATTCCGTTGTTTGCATAATCTATAATATGGTAGGTCGGGCGTTCAGACTATAATATCGGATCACAAAAAGTATAAAGCAGTTCAACCCTATCGGTACCAGCTAAGAGATATGAACTTTGAAATATTTGATGACTGATGACTGCTTATTCACTCATCATTTTTACCCATCTAAGCCCACAAAAATGTCTAAAAACACTGAAATATAACCAATTATGCTACAGATATCCTTGGAGTGTGTTTTATGTATTTCAGGTACAAAGGATTGAAAATAGGGCAAAACGGACAAATGAGCTCCAGTTGGAAAAGTGCTTTACGGAGCCGAGAATGATCTTTCTACATTTTTTGATCCCGGGATGCATATTTGGAGTGAGATTGGGAAAACAAAATCAAAACCGAACCCCAAACCCGAAACCAATTTACCAATTTACCCCTTCACCCGAACCCAATCTACCCTTTTTACCATTAACTTAAACATTTTTTGTTAAAAACAATTATTTTTATTTAAAACCAATTTTTAAAGCAATTATTTTTATTAAAAACATTTTTTATTGAAAACCATTTTTACTTTTTCTTAAAAAAAAAAATACATTTTACAAAATAAAAACCAAATTAAACCACCCAACCTTTACCCTTAACCACCCAAAACGTTTTTTTACCCAAACCCATATACACCCCTTTTACCCATTTCACTTTCAAAAAAAAAAAACCAAAAACCAAAATCTCAAAACCAGGATACCTCTTAACTATTCTTGGCGCCAAGATTAATTGCATCTCTCCCCTGTCCCTCTCATCCTCACAAGCAAACAAGAATCCTTCACATGCCAAAGTTCCACCTTGGCAATCCTAGTTGCAAGAATTTCATCCAAGGGCTGTGATGTCCCTCCTTGGTCCCCAAGCATGATTTGATGGTTGAGATGCAAAGGTCTAACAAGAACAATGCCCAAGTCTCATTCTCTCTCACTGAACTAGCACAACACAGATGAAGACAAGAAGATTATTTTTTATTTTTAGTATAAATAGGATGTTAGGACCAATGAAAATTTTTGTCTAGAATTCAAGTTCTAGTTCCATTTTACTTTTATTGTCATTTAATTTAAATGTAATTTTTAATTTCAGTTTAATGCAATTTCAGTTTTTAATTCCATTTCTTTAAAATTTATGCAGTCTTCATGTTCTTAAATTTTTACCCTTAATGTTATTGGTGTTTAGATGTTAAAAGTGTTTGCTTAAGGGTGTTTAAGCTCATTTGAGTTTTAGTTAATGATATCAAGGTGTTTCCTAAGCTCTGACAGTCTCAAAAGTCCTTTTAAAAAATCTGTTTTGCCCCTAAGGGGGTGTTTGGATCAGTGTCATCACGGGTCAAAATTCAATTTTTGACCCATGTTTGGGTCAAAATTAGTTTAACTTACTCTCAAACCAGTTGAATTCTAGTTTCATGATCCTTTTATAATAGTTTTAGTTGCACATTTACTTTATGGAATGGACATGAAAATCTGTCATTATTGTGCTTTCCATTTCGGCCCATCAGTCCATCTTTAAGCCTCATTTTAGGTTAGTTAAAGTTAGATTTAGGATTTTCTTTGGTTTATATTAGTAGTTAGTAGTACTAAGTCAATTTAGGTTAGCTTATTTTCCATTTGTAAGCTTATTTACTAGCTTATTTATACCCTTGAAGTCACTCCCTTAGCTTTTTTTTTGTTACAGCAGACCCGTAGCAGCTTGGAGTGGCTTTTGTTGGGCTTATTTGTCTTTTGTTTTTGCTTATTAATGACCCTTTAGGGTGTTACAGCAGAACAGCAGACCAAAGTGTCTTCTTGTTGGCTTATTGGAGCTTTATGGCTTGTCGGTTAGCTTAAAAATAAGCTAGAAAACCACTCCTGTGGGACTGTTTGGGGACTCATGTCCACGCTGACCTTTGAATCGCTTTGAATAGCTTTATTAGTCTTATTTTTTTTTGCTTATTAGTGATCCTTTAGGTATCATAGATTAGGAATTTGAGGTTGTTAGTTTAGTTTATGGTTTTCCTTTGTTCGCTTATTTCCATGCTTTTAGTTTTAGGAATTCCCATAGCAGCCACTTAACCAATTGCCCTTTATTTGGTTTTGCCCCACCCCAATAAGGCGTGAGGACTTATTAATAGCTTTCCAAGTTTTAATTGTTTGTTAAAATACTTATTTCATCTCATGTACTAGTTTTGCAAAAGAGAAAGTTCAAAAATAAATAAACAGAAAAAGTGACAGAAGTGGGTCTCGAACCACCGACCTACCGCGACCTTCCCGACTCAACAACACATGCACATAACCACTGCACCCTTGGGATTTTCTTACGAAGCTTGCACGCTTAATTGTTTTAAGACCTTTTTAGCACTTTAAGCTTAATTTAGCTTTTTAATTTTTTACACTTATCCCAATAAGGCATATAGCTATCCTTATTTTTCATGTGTTCCTATTAGTATTAGTTAGTTTCTCAAAAAAATTTCATAATTTTCGGATTAGTTTAACTATTTTTAAAGCAATTAATTAGTTAAGATTAGTTTTTAATTCGTAGAAAATAAAATAAAAGTCGAAAAAATAATCAGCTTTTTCCTAAAATTATTTTTAGTCTTTTAGAATGTAGGAAAATTGGTTTTGCCTAGGAAGGCTTTAAATTGCAAAGTTTTCACTTTTAGGCTATGTGCGTTCCGGTTTTCTGCTTTTTAGTTTTATTGCCTTAGGACTTAATTTAGCATCGCTTTAGTGTTTCTTAGGTTTAGTAGTTAATTTGTTATTTACTTTGTTCCCCTTGCCTTAATTACTTTCCCCATTCATTAATTTGTAGAAAAACGTAATCCAAAACAAAATTCCTACAATCATTCGAGCACTTTAATTCCAAACCTCAAAAGTCACCGTCAATTCACACCTCGTTGGGAAACGACGGTAATCACTTGCGGTATCACTTATCGATGGCATGGGTTTTGTGTAATGTCGATCTTTTTCCTAAAACGGTCGATTTGCAATTCTCTCGCGAGTATTTATATTTGATATTTCTTATATATACTATTTGACATATCAAATTTTGGCGCCGCTGCCGGGGAGGTTGTGTTGCGACAATATCGTTACGGTTTGACGATTAGTGACTTGAAGAACCTTCCTCGTGAAGTTATTTGCTTTCCAAAACCCAAAACCCAAAAAATATTTTCCTTTTCAAAATTTATTTTCTCTTTTATGTTTTTATTTATCAAAACCCCAAAAATATTCTTCTCATTCCTCTTATTCGTTGATTCTATTTCTTTTACCCTCTTTCACCGTTTGATTCTATTCTTCGTATCCTCTCGATCACTTAATTCTATTTCTTTAACCCTCTACAAATTTAATTCTCATGGCGGATCGATTATCGTCCGTTTTCACTTTAAAGGCCGTATGGAAGAGGATCGCCTTTATTGTCTCAATCGCGATTGTATATGTGGCGGTGTGGGAAGAGCTGGTGCAAGGAAATATTGCTATTGGTGCGAATTATCCGACAAAAACTCTCTCGATGATTCTCCAAGTTTTTCCGACCTCCCACCTCAACCCGAGATTTGTTCTATTGTTTACGAGCCTAAAGCGCCTCTAGATTTGATCAAAATCTTTACGCAATTTCTGGTTAAGAGAAAAGAACAAAAACCGAGACCAAAACGAAGTGGTGGAAATTGCTAGCTGAGAGCACACCACTTGTCCCACCTCGGAATCTTCGAAACCTTTTCAAACGAAATCGTAGAACATGATTGAAAACTTCTTAAATGAACTTCGCCAAGATTCAACTTCGGGAAATACAAATATGACTTGTGATGTTGTTGAGCCCTCGATCCCTACTCCCGAGCCCGAGATATCTTCTTTCGATCAAGATTATTGCTACGGTTGTGGAGACGTGTTACCGAAAGGTTTTCGTTGTTTCAAATGTATGTGCAAGTGGTGTGGAAATTATCTTACTAATGGATTTTGTTCGGATTTGTTGCCGAGAATTCATTAAACGCTATGATTCTTATCCAAATTCCTTCCATTTCCTCAAAACGATTTCAACTACCCTCCACGAATTCATATGAACCACAACCGTTTATCAAGATTTCAATGATACATCATTTGCAATTTCTCTCTCAATACCTTATTTGTGCAAATTGTGGGGGTCCTCATTATGATTACCAATGTCAATCATGGAATCAAAATTACCATGGACATGATCCTTGTTATAACACTCCTTGTTTTGACAATTTCCAACCCCCACAATTTTCTGTCATTGAACAATTTCCCGTCATTGATCAACATCCTCGTGAGAAAAGTATGCTAGAAGAACTTGCAGAAGACCAAACGTCTCGCAACGAAAAATCTATGCTAGAATTACTTGAAGAAGAGGAACAAGCCGCTAAGATTCAAAGATGTCTTGAAGAAATACGAATTGAGGAACGAGCACTTGCAAGAGCGTGCGATGGCTCGCGACTTACATTGACGATGATGATGATAGTGACGATGATGAAGAAAGTTTGTCGGCCGAAACCACACACGAAGAGCCCGTTAACTCTCTAAGTATGGGGACGAGCATCTTAGAACTATTCGGAAACGGAACCGTCTTGTGCTTGAGAACCTTGTCCCAACCCCAAGTGAGTCGAGGCGTCTCTGATATGATGTGATGAGCTGGTTGATGATGATTCTTCTCCTCCCACCTCTAATGATTACTCTGAGATGATCTCCGAGTCAGAAAATGACTATCGTCGTTGGATTCCTTATCGTGGTGGAGACATCGAGTATGTTGAGGAAATTCCCTGAGCTCACCAGAAGTGAGAGATTTTGAACCAAGGAATCGAGAACTTGACCGATTTTGATTTGGATGATGAAGATATTCTTGTTGTGTCCGAGGGAACCTTTCTCTATGGCAGCATTCACCAATCCTCTGTTGGACTTAGATTCTGAATTCACTCAAATTTAGATAACCCAATCTTTGACATTCGAATGAGGATAGTGACCTTTACTGAAAAACCCCAAGTTACCTCTTTACCTTGCTCGGAGGATTCTACTTTTGAAGAAACGAATAGTGGCAATCCCACTTCGACTTTAGACCTTCTCGAGGAGTTCAGCGATGAACTCTTTTATCGATCACTCTCACGGGAGATGATGATGTTCACTTCGACTTTGAAGCCGACCTTACCGAATTGGAAAATCTTTTATACAATAGGTTTTCGATAATCCCAAGCTGCCGACACTCTTATAGAAGATGTCGACTTTCTTTCTTCGGACTAACTCGATACCTACGGGTTTTCAGAGTGACGATTATGGCTTAGGTCCATCATCCACTCACCCAGCCTGCTAAACCGGATGATGGAACCTCTTCTAAGCCCTCACGGATATTCTCACTGCCAGTGGTGGATAAGATTGGAACATTCACTCAATGTTCCTCAATCTAATCTTTGCCCACCATCCCACCGTTGTCAATCCATTGACACTCTCCTTTCTTATCCCATTTTTTCTCCATATCTTATCTCCTACGGGAGTGAAGATACCATCTTTGACCAGGCATTTCTCATTCTTTTCCGGTTATATCTCTATCGGGAACTTTCAGCACATTCAATGTTTATCCAAACCATTTGAATGAAAGTCCGAGGGAGATTTTCTCTTCCACTTGCTCCCCATGGACCAATGAATTTTGAGCTCAAGCCGTACCGAATTCTTAACAAAACAAGTAGCATTTCATGGGTGTCCACCCATGTTTCACTCTTTCTATTTTCTAACACTAAGTGCGGGGAATTTCCAATCGTTGTTTGCTTGTTGTGTGTTTGCTCTCAGTTTTTAGGATTCCCGTAGATCGTGATGATTGATGCGCTTTTCAATCCGGTACGCCTAAATATCCGATCTTTTGCTAACGACATTCTAGGATATCTTATTAATCCTCTTGTGAAAAAAGATTTCGCTTCCACACTTGGCTAGTAGTATTACCTTTTCCGTTTCTATAGTTTCGGCCCGGTACTTTGAATATTGAGGGCAATATTCAATTCTAAGTGTGGGGGGGAATTCTAGCGAATTTTGATCACGTGTGTACCTTCTAGTACCCTAGCACCCGCTTTTGACCAAAAATTTTAAAATTTTATCCGACGTCAAGTATTTACATTTACAAGAAGTGCTTTGCACAAAAATAAAGCATTGATGCTTCGTATTTAATATAGTTTAGTCTTGATTCTAGCTAGAACAAGGGGAATCCCGAGCTAGAAGTGTTGATCTAGCTCGCCTCTTAACATTTAGGCTAAGGTTTTATGCGTTGGGCAAATGAAAATGCTAAGCGTGGAGTAGTTGGTTCTCTTTAGAGCTTATATAAGTAATCTATGGCTTTTTCTCCCGAAGCTAACTAATTGGACCTAAATGCTTCGTTGTCAAATTTTTGAAAATTCAAATAGTCTTGTTACAATAAAAAGTTTTTAAGCAAAATTGATTTAGAGTCCGAGTTCAACTTTTTATTTAAATTTCGGAGAAAGCATACTTTCTTTAAATGAATAATGTTGCAAAATGAAAGTATCATTAAAAGTGCTTGAATGATGTTGCAAGTTCAAAGTCATAATGAAAAAAAAAAAAAAAATAAGGGTGAAAACAAAAAAAAAATGATGATGAAAAAGTTGAAAAATGAAAAATATGAGTTGCTTGAATAAAAGCATTGTGTTGCTATGAATAAAATGTGCTAAACTTGCTTTTTCTTAAATTTAAATCGAAGTTGAACTTCGATCTTCATTTAAAGTTGTCTAAAAGTTTGATGTAATTTGGAAATCTTTGATTTCAAAGATCCCTAAAGTCTCCGACACTATTCTCAAGGGTGAAAACCTAGCCTCCTTAAAAGGACAAGTTGAGAAGAAAGTCGCAACATGGAGTGATCTCACCTTTGAATCTCGAATTTCTAAATTATCGTCGGTTGTAATCCATTTAGGTTTAGTTTTAACTTAACGGTAGCTTCAGAAATCTTTGGCTCAATTCCGCTAATTCTCGGTACTTATTCTCGTGAGGTGTCAAAAGCCGGTCACTTAAAACTAATGTTTTGGGATGTGCCGGTGAAGAAAGCGCTATGGAAGAGGCCCTTTCGATCCTTAGACTTTCATCGCTTTCTGGGCGGTACTTTAAAGTGGATAACAAAACCATAACAAATGTCGATTTTAATGGTCAAACTTTTGAAAATGAGCACACACACTTAAATTTTATGAATTACGGGAGTAAAAAGTTAAGTCTCGACTTACATAGATTATTTGTATCAGTAGTGTTAGCATTTTACACAAACGTTTGCACAATAATTTTAAGCTTGGTTTGAGAGTATAAAAAAGAGGATGACGATTATAATTCCCCGGAGACACCCATTTTGCGTGAATCCGTGCCTGTGATGGTTTTGATGATCAAGCATGCATTTATTTACGTTCAAGTTTAAATTTCTCGTAGTGAATAAAAAAGTCGAAACGGGGTATTTTTGGTATTTTTGGTATTTTTGGTATTCTTCATCCTTTCATTACTTCATATGATCGGATTGCTAGGGACTAGCAATTGATAGTGTGGGGATTTGATGAGTGCTTATTCACTCATCATTTTTACCCATCTAAGCCCACAAAAATGTCTAAAAACACGAAATATAACCAATTATATGCTACAGATATCCTTGGAGTGTGTTTTATGTATTTCAAAGTTCAAAGATTGAAAAGGGCAAAACGGACAAATGAGCTTCGGATTGGAAAAAGTGCTTGGGTTGTTGAGCAATGATCTTCTACATTTTGGATCACGGGATGCATATTTGGAGTGAGAGTGGGGAAAACAAACTTAAAACCAACCCCAAACCCAAACCAATTTACCAATTTACCCTTCACCCGAACCCAATCTACCCTTTTACCATTACTTAAACATTTTTGTTAAAACAATTATTTTTATTTAAAACTACTTTTAAAGCAATTATTTTATTAAAAACATTTTATTGAAAACCATTTTTACTTTTTCTTAAAAAAAAAATACATTTTACAAAATAAAACCAAATAAAACCACCCAACCTTTACTTTAACCACCCAAAACGTTTTTTTACCCAAACCCATATACACCCCTTTTACCCATTTCACTTTCAAAAAAAAAAACCAAAAACCAAAATCTCAAAACCAGGATACCTCTTAACCATTCTTGGCGCCAAGATTAATTGCATCTCTCCCCTGTCCCTCTCATCCTCACAAGCAAACAAGAATCCTTCACATGCCAAAGTTCCACCTTGGCAATCCTAGTTGCAAGAATTTCATCCAAGGGCTGTGATGTCCCTCCTTGGTCCCCAAGCATGATTTGATGGTTGAGATGCAAAGGTCCAACAAGAATAATGCCCAAGTCTCATTCTCTCTCACTGAACTAGCACAACACAGATGAAGACAAGAAGAGATTTTACTTTTTAGTATAAATAGGATGTTAGGACCAATGAAAATTTTTGTCTAGAATTCAAGTTCTAGTTCCATTTTACTTTTATTGTCATTTAATTTAAATGTAATTTTTAATTTCAGTTTAATGAAATTTCAGTTTTTAATTCCATTTCTTTAAAATTAATGCAGTCTTCATGTTCTTAAATTTTTATTCTGCCTTAAATGCTTGCTGGTGTTTAGATGTTAAAAGTGTTTGCTTAAGGGTGTTTAAGCTTATTTGAGTTTTAGTTAATGATATCAAGGTGTTTCCTAAGCTCTCACAGTCTCAAAAGTCCTTTTAAAAAATCTGTTTTGCCCCTAAGGGGGTGTTTGGATCAGTGTCATCACTCTGTCAAAATTCAATTTAATCTACGTTTGGTGGGTCAAAATTAGTTTAACTTACTCTCAAACCAGTTGAATTCTAGTTTCATGATCCTTTTATAATAGTTTTAGTTGCACATTTACTTTATGGAATGGACATGAAAATCTGTCATTATTTTGCTTTCCATTTCGGCCCATCAGTCCATCTTTAAGCCTCATTTTAGGTTAGTTAAAGTTAGATTTAGGATTTTCTTTGGTTTATATTAGTAGTTAGTAGTACTAAGTCAATTTAGGTTAGCTTATTTTCCATTTGTAAGCTTATTTACTAGCTTATTTATACCCTTGAAGTCACTCCCTTAGCTTTTTTTTTGTTACAGCAGACCCACAGCAGCTTGGAGTGGCTTTTGTTGGGCTTATTTGTCTTTTGTTTTTGCTTATTAATGACCCTTTAGGTACGTGCAATGAAACGTGAACCAAAGTGTCTTCTTGTTGGCTTATTGGACTTTATGGCTTGTGGGTTAGCTTAAAATAAGCTAGAAAACCACTCAGGGAGGCATTTGGGACTACGTCCCAGCCTTGGCTTTCAAATAGCTTATTAGTCTTATTTTTTTTGCTTATTAGTGATCCTTTAGGTATCATAGATTAGGAATTTGAGGTTGTTAGTTTAGTTTATGGTTTTCCTTTGTTCGCTTATTTCCATGCTTTTAGTTTAGGAATTCCATAGCACCACTTAACCAATTGCCCTTTATTTGGTTTTGCCCCACCCCAATAAGTCAATAGACAGTTATTAATAGCTTTCAAGTTTTAATTGTTTGTCAAAATACTTATTTCATCTCATGTACTAGTTTTGCAAAAGAGAAAGTTCAAAAATAAATAAACAGAAAAAGTGACAGAAGTGGGTCTCGAACCACTGACCACCTGCACCTTCCCGGCACTCAACACACATACACATAACCACGGGCACCCTTGGGATTTTCTTGAAGCTTGTACGGTTAATTGTTTTAAGACCTTTTAGCACTTTAAGCTTAATTTAGCTTTTTAATTTTTACTGAATTATCCCATAAGCTGTTAGCTTATCCTTACTTTTCATGTGTTCCTATTAGTATTAGTTAGTTTCTCAAAAAAATTTCATAATTTTCGGATTAGTTTAACTATTTTTAAAGCAATTAATTAGTTAAGATTAGTTTTTAATTCGTAGAAAATAAAATAAAAGTCGAAAAAAAATACCCGGCTTTTTCCTAAAATTATTTTTAGTCTTTTAGAATGTAGGAAAATTGGTTTTGCACCGGAAGGCTTTAAATTGCAAAGTTTTCACTTTTTAGGCTGTAATGGTTTCGGTTTTCGCGTTTTTGGTTTTATTGCCTTAGGACTTAATTTAGCATCGCTTTAGTGTTTCTTAGGTTTAGTAGTTAATTTGTTATTTACTTTGTTCCCCTTGCCTTAATTACTTTCCCTTTAATTAATTTTTAAAATAACGTAATCCAAAACAAAAATTCCCGGCCATAGTACCATTCGGGCACTTTATTTCCAACCTCAAACGTCACCGTCAATTCACACCTCGTTGGGAAACGACAGGGTAATCACTTCGATATCACTTTATCATCGGTATTAGCGGGTTTTGTGTGTCGATCTTTTTCCTAAAACGGTCGATTTGCAATTCTCTCGCGAGTATTTATATTTGATATTTCTTATATATACTATTTGACATATCAATGACCTCTAACAAAAAGGTAGAAAAAGGAATCCTGACCCTACCCTACTCTAAATGTTGAGGATATATACTTATCTTGTCATTCAGAAGTTTGTTCATGGTCAGATCGGGTGACTACATTTGGGGGTTTAGATTCAACGGTATGATGTATGTCGGAATTATTTGGTCAACTTCATCCTGTTTTAATTGAGAAGTGTATATGTGCATATCGAACTTGGGTTTCACGTTTTTTTCTGTTTAGGGACGGTTATTTCTCCAGGTTCGCTTCCGACCATGTCTAAAAGGATGCCAAAGTGAAAATGTATAAATAGTTACAAAAGAGAATGAAACGCACATTGAAGAAAGTACTAGCATATGTCCGGCTGTGAGAAATTGAAATTCACAGAAAGTGTGAAGTAAAAAACGAGAGGTAAAATGGTGTATATATATAGGGATGTCATAGGGAGAAGCGAAACGTTTCATCACTCAACACATTGATGACATGGCATCATCTAGACTGTGCACGAGTCCTCGGTAAATATACGTGGCAAAGCCCGAGGAACAAAGTTACCATAGGAAGGCCTATGTTTGTCACATTCATTGGGCTTATTTAGGCCAAATAGGGTAAAATGAATCAACAGTAGACCAGACGCGGGGCGAGAATAGAACATTCAAGATAATAACAAAGAGGCAAAGTCCGCTTCGAAGTATTGCACTATCAGTTTGCAATCGATAATACAATATTGGGGGGCATGTTGGCGTATGTGTCCGGACGGCACGTTCCAAACTGTACGGTACACTATGCTGTCGGACGACACGTATTGTCCGAACGGTACAAGACGAGTATTTCCTTTTACCCAAGGAATCCCTTACCGCTTGGACAAAGCAAAGAACCGCGCCTGTGCCGCCAATCCGGATTTAATAGGATTGTGCCTCGCACGTGACTTGACACCTATCCAGTAGACTAGGCATAGGTCGGTGAAACCTATTCTCAAGATTAAGCAGGTATCGAGGTTAGGGTAGTATACTTATTATCACGTCGGAGCTTGGTCCTAGGAACACACCCGGGGCGAGGCTAACGCGTGTCTGTTCATTGTGTAGGAAACCTCAAAGACAAGGAGTGAAGCAGTACGAAGGCTTAACACGAGTGGAAGCCGGGCAACAACTTTTTACCTCAACACGTGCAAATGACGTCACCATTCCCTCTTTATTTTGTTCACCTTTTAATTTCTATACAAGTTTCGTATTCGAATTGATGGTATTCATTGACTATGAACAAGAATCATCTATTTGCATAATTTTTTTTAGTTTGGCTACCATGTGCATATAAGAGCGAAAGCTAAAAATTAAGGTGTTGTTTGGTAGGAGGTTTTAAGTTGTTGCCATGTTGGAATGGATTGATATATTAAAAGTATAGTTTGTACAATAAAGTATTGCAATGAAATTGAATCAAAAACTTATTTCACTATGAGTTGGGAGGTTTCGGATGAAAAGATGCAATAAATACTGACAGGGAATGCCACAAACTTTCTTTGTTCTCTTTATAAACATGTTTTCTTTTTCTTGTATTTTACAAATAATATTTAACTATACCAACTTATAATTCATATATATTTTTATATAATTTAATATTTTTTTCTTTCCTCTTTTTCTTTCAAAATTTCTCAAATCGAAATCCAATTCTAATCCCGTTTACAAACCAAACGCACCCTTAATATTTTATACAGTAAATAACATGGATGGTCCCTATGGTTTGTCCAAAATTGCAACTTTCGTCCCTCAAAGTTTAAAGTTGCATTGACCGTCCCTAATTTTGTAAAAAATAACACCATTTTTAGCTCGTGTTAAGTAAGTTCCGTTATAATTTACTTAGCCCTTTTGGTTAAAGACCGTTGCATCATCGATCCTTTATAATAACGGATGTTTATAATTTAAAGTGTTTCGACTTTTGGTACGTTTTCTTTACGTTTTTATCTGTTTTTGTCCGTTTTTATACGTTTTCATCCGTTTTATACGTATTCTTACGTTTATATACGTTTTCATCCTTTTTTTCTTGCTTTTTTATCCGTTTTATATGTTTTTATACGTTATCGTCCGTTTTTCTTTTGTTTAATCCGTTTTTATAGCATTATTCATACGTTTTTATCCGTTTTTATACGTTTTCGCCCGGTTTCTTATATTTTCATACGTTTTTATATGTTTTCATACGTTTTTCGTCCGTTTTTATACGTTTTCTTCCGTTTTTATATGTTTTCACCTGTTTTTCTTACGTTTTCATACATTTTTCATCTGTTTTTAAATGTTTTCACGTTTTTATATGTCTTTATACTTTTTCATCCGTTTTTATCCATTTTTATACATTTTTATACGCTTACATACATTTTCTCCCGTTTTCTTGCACTTAAATATGTTTTTATACATTTTTTTGGATCATACATATTATGTTGTTTGATGATTTAGGTGGTCTAGGATGGTGAAATATCTAGTAAGCCATGTTTAGAGATGAGAGGGTGATTCTAGTGAGAGTGAGTTTAAAAGAAAAAGAAAAGGTTATATTAGAAGCACCACCCCTTCCAAGGATGGAAGGAGTATTTATAGTTACAACTAATACGTCCTCCTGTTAGACTGTGGATCAGGCATACAGTGGGTAAAGACCCGTCCTTCCTCCACGGTGTTACTCTAAACTAATAACTAACTAGCTAACTAACTAAATAACTAATAAATACTTGATATTTCTATGAGCTAACATATGCTAGAATATAATTGGGGTGACCGAAACTTCCTTATGGAATTTCAATTCTTACATTTTTCTTACGTTTTCGTTACTGTTTTATACATTTTCTTACATTTTATCCGTTTCCCTACGTTTTATCCGTCGGTTTTATACGTTTTAAGCCATTTTCATATGTTTTATCCTTTTCTCTACGTCTGGAAATACGTTTTTTTCTATACGTTTTCTAACGTTTTTATCTGTTTTTTTACATTCTCACCCATTTTCGTCGGTTTTTATACATTGTATTACATTTATACCCGTTTTCGTTCGTTTTTATACATTTTATCATTCGTTTTTATACGTTTTCATCTGTTTTTCTTACGTTTTCATCCATTTTCTTAAGAAAAAGGTAAGAAAACCAGTTAACAACGTATTAAACTTATAAAAACCTAAGAAAAACGGATGAAAACGTATAAAAATGGAGGAAACGAATAAAGACGTAAAAGACGCATAAAAATGGTTAAAAACGTATAAATGGACGAAAACGGATAAAAACGTAAGAAAACAGGTAAAAATGAACGGAAACGTATAAAAACGTAAGAAAACGAATAAAAACTTAAGAAAATCATATAAAACGGAAGAAAACTTAAAAATAAGAACAAAAACATATGAAAATGTAAGAGAACATATAAAAATGGATAAAAATGTATGAAAGCGGATAAAAATGTAATAATACATATAAAACGGATGAAAACGTATAAAAGCGTATGAAAACGTAAGAAAATATGCAAAAACGTATGGAAATGTAAGAAAAAGGGCGAAAACGTATGAAAACAGAGTGAAACGTTGTGTTGCCTTCATGTGAAGTTGTGACCGGTTTGGTAGAAGCATGCTTTCACACTTCGGGATCATGACATCTTTTCATCAGAGTAGCGGAAGCATCTTTGTATGTCTTTGAATGTCATGATTTTCTTCAATTAAATGTGAATGTTGTGAGCATGCGGTTGTGAATTGACTTCTCAATATCGATGTTTATTTTGCCGCGAACCATCCAATGTTCACGCAAACAACGGTTAGCACTAAAACACATGAAAGTGTCTTTGTTCACTTTCGTTGAATATAGTTGCAAGAACAACGGTTCCCGTTGATCATATAAATACTACTGTAGAATTCCAAAGAATCTCCTTGACAGGGTTTTAGCAGCTTGATCTAGCGTTTCTCAAACCGGAGCGTCCCAAAGTAGACAACGGTGAGTGAACCAAGGCCAATTGAGATTCACTGATTGATGAAAAATTGATTTGAAAACAATCGCGTATTGCTTAAGAGAAAAAGTTTTGCAATCGACGAAGGTTTTTATGAGAAGATCAATTTTCAATCGAAATACTTTTGTGTTTGAAAACATGAATATACATTCGATGTGCTAGAGAAAAGAAGATTTGCACATCGAACAGTTTTTCTAAAAGTATTCGTCAATTCATTTCCTGGACCAAGGTTGATTCAAGAATGAATCGCCCCATCGTTTCTATCCAATTGTCACAAGCTTTGTAACATATTGGATTTCACAAACATATCAAATCATGGTCACAAGTAGGCGTATAAAATAAGGTTTTAGAGAGAGAAAGAGTTAGAGGTTTGGGAACTTAGTGAGAGAAAGTGAAAGTAATATTATGAGCTCCAACTCTCTACCTTGGGAGGTAGAGAGTATTTATAGTCTTACATAAAACGCCACCTATGAGTACGTGGATCAGGGCATACAGTTGGTAAAGGCGTCGTATCACGGTGTTGCTTAACTAAATACTACTTAACATTAAATAACTACGACTACGAGCTTTCTAACGATTACATATACTTGAGGTGACCTACACTTTAATAATTGGATTTACTAAATCCTAACAATCTCCCCCTAAGGGAGGTCACCTCAAATTACATTGAATACAAACAGATATTACATTAAGATTGTTCTTGGATTCTTTATAATGCTCTTTGCTCTGTAGCCCGTAGTCTTTGATTCTTCATTTTTGCATGTTTGGATAATCCAAGTGGAGGTCTTTAACTGATCCACGTGATAATGAGTTTTGAGCCAGCATTGAGATCATCAGCCAAATTAAATCTCTGACTCATCCTTTATTGTTGTTTTGCCATTATGGGTTGTTGTGAATTACGGACCGACATGCTCACATTTTGGATCATGATTTCTTTTCATCAGAGTAGCGGAAGCTTTAGTTGATTCATGATATTTGCAGCAGCTTAGCAGAAGCATGGAGTGAAAATGTCAGAGTCGTTGATGCACTTAACATGATGTCTTTAGAAATTTGAATGTGTTGTGTGAGCATGCGGCTATGGATTGACCTCTCCATTCTGATCAGCTGTACACTTGCGTCGGGTGTCCACGCATAAGCGATTAGCAATAAAGCGCCGCAGAAGTGTCTTTAATCACTTTCGTTGAATTGGTACACGCCTGCTTACGGTTTCAAGGATTGATCAGTACAAATCTGCTGTGATCGGTATAATTCGAAGAATTTCCTTGATGAGGGTTTCGCAGTGCTCTAGCCGTTCTTAAATCAGAACGTCTCAAAGAAGACAACACGGAGTGAGTGAACCAGCGAATTGAGATTCACTGATTGATGAAAATGATTTGAAAAACAATCGTGTATTTAGTATAAATGGTTTTGCAATACAACGAAGGATTTATGGAAAATCAATTATCAATCATAAATATCCTTTTGATTTTGAAAACATAGTACACAGTCGACGTACTAAAGAAAAGAATTTTGAGCACACCAAATGGCTTTTCAAAGGAATCCGTCAATCCATTTTCCTGGACAAGGAATGATTCAATATTGAATCGCTCCATTGATGAAGTCCAGATGACACAACAAGTCTTGGCAATACCACAAGGATAATGCGTAGGACTTTCAAAATATATTCTCACATTCCATTGTGTGACGTGAGCCTTCAAAAATTAGGTGTCCTAATGAGATTTATTGATGATCTCCTGGCTCTAGACTCAATAGTGCACATTTGGTTTCTATATGTCGGAGACTAGGAGGTATTATTTCTTCAATATTAACAATCTCTAAGAGAAAGTCGATAGATTATGTACGTTCCCCGTGAGAATGAAACAAGCCCTTTTAAGAGGGACTTCAGTAGTTTGGGAAGTTTAGTGCAGTGCGTCACTGGGCCCATGACGTCTTGTCTTCAATACCGTGTTACCTTAGTAACTGAGTAGCATATGAATTGAGCCCGGTTTCTGCCCTAAGGTTGAATTATTGGAGGGATATTTATTTTCACCCTTTTCTCGATTCATTTCTTTTTCATTCTTCAACCCCTTCAGTGCTTACCGAGACTTCATAACTAGAACCTTGTTGGGTTTATTCGAGTACTAGCTCTGTCTCAGTCGCGCTCTTCCCATTTCTCACTTTTCTCCTTTTTTCAATAGCCTAAGGACTCTACACTATCTAGTGGTTTGTCCCAGGAGAAGATCCTCGGATTCAAGGCGGATCATGGGAACTAAAACCTAACCTTATCATCCTTATACCACAATGCATAAAGTAAAATTGGTCGGTCTTTTGGTATTGTTCTTCCGCCTTGAAACCAATTTAAAACCATTTGAAAAATCAATCAAGATACTTGTGATATATAATCAAAGCATTTTGTATCTTAATTGTTTTTTATATTTTCGAAATGCTCCCCCTCAACATGTGCAATAAGTATTAGAAATCATTTAAACACATGGAGGCAAGAAGCATTTTGAAATCTTAGAGTGCTTGGTTAGGGGTTTAAAGGGGGTGGGGAATGGGTAAGGTATTCAAAAGGGCCCACATCACAAATAATTTAGTGCTTGGTTGGGGAGGGGTAAGGGATTGATTACCCCGTAATGGGTAATGAACCATTATAGAATAAATTGAGGGGTAAGGGATTGATTACCCACCTCACTCATTCCTTTACATTCCTTTTCCCTTTCCCTTTCCCCACTTTGAACCAAGCGGACCCTTAGATTGAGAAAGAAATGTCCACTCTTTTGATTAACAATTTTCTAAAATGATCATCATCACTTCCCTATCAATTCAAGTAGATAAAGCATTTTGGGAAGGATGAGGTTTTCTTAAGATTGCTCCCCCTCAAAATGTGCATCAAGATTTGAAAGAGTTTTGCACATATTGGAAGGAAACCTGCACTTTTAGACAAATCAATCACATTTCAATGATTTGTGGTTTTAAAATCGATGCTCCCCCATAACATGTGCGTAGAAAATTTGAAATCGTTTGGCACATGTAGGGAGGAGAGCTTGTAAATCACTATAAAACCGTTTATCGAATTATCAGTTTAAATGCAATTTAAATCACAAATTCTCTCCCGATCACAATTTTCAAATCATTTGAGATTTGTGATCTCTTGTAGATTTAAATTGATTTTGAAAGCTTTTGAGATGAATTGTGACTTGCTTTTGAAAAACATTTAACCGATAAGGATCAAAGCTGAGACTTTAAACTCCAAAAACATGCTTTGGTATACGTTTGAAAACATGACATAAACCTGGTGAACCAATTGTATAACAAATAACCTTTTGATTTAAGTGAAATCATTCTCCCCATCAATCAATGACATAAGTTGTTGATTGAGAGATAGAGATTTTGACAAATGTCAAGTCCAGATGATTTTCAAAAAATTGAGTCCGAGTTATTTTTCAAAGCAATTTTGTTTTCATTAGATGACAAATATTTTGCAGAAGAATTGTTTAGAAGGAAAAATATTTGGAAAGAACATTTGTCTTTTTGGCGACAAACATATGTTTTTAGAATGAGAGCATGAGGTTTGAACATTTATGATTAAGCATGGCTCTGTTCTTTCTTTAAAAGCGGGTTACTGCCTGAAATGACAATAAACCATGTTCCACTTTCTCTCAATTTTTTTTTAACAAAATATGTACATTGGGGAACAACATCTAATTTGCGTGTCACTCTTTATTGGTCTTGACACAAAGACCGTAGACATTTGATCGAATAAAAAACATGACAAAATGACAATATATATATATATATATATATATATATATATATATATATATATATATATATATATATATATATATATGTTAGGAATTAGAAATTCCAGGTATTAAAGAGTCGGTCACCTCAAGTATATGTAATCGTTAGAAGCTCGTAGTCATAGTTCTTTTTAGTGTTAAGTAGTATTTAGTTAAGTAACACCGTGGAGGACCAGACCAGTCTTTACCCTTGTATGCTGATCCACGCCGTTGTGTGGCGATTATGTAAGACTATAAATACTCTCTACCTCCCAAGGTAGAGAGTTGGAGCTCATAATAATATCTTTCACTTTCTCTCACTAAGTTCCCTAAACCTCTAACTTTCTCTCTAGAATTCCATTTATACGCCACTTTGTGTTATGGTTTGATGTGTATGTGAAAACTTATATCTAACAATTGGTATCAAGAGCCATGGTTAGATCATATCTTGCACATCTTTGGATTTCTAGTGGTTTTAGGTGGTTTTGAGTTTGAAAAAGTTTAGTGGTTTTTGCATCATTTGGTTGATTTCTTGTGTTAAAGTTTGGATTTTGTTAGTACTTTTATGTTTAGAATCATCACAAGTGTTTAGGTTTTCATTTGGTAAGCTTGAATCATCTTGGTTGGGTTGTTTTGGATTGAAAAGTGATGTTTATGTGGTTTTTCTTGCTAGCTAACTTGACTCACGGATTACTTTCTTAGTAGCGACTTGCTTTACAAATTTGTAGCGAGTTACTGTTTTGGACCTAGCGACTTAGATCTAGCGATTCTACGTACAAGTAGTGGACTCTCCACTACCGGGTAGCGACTTGGTGGTAGCGACTTGATCTGTAGCAAGTTGCTCTTTAGCGACTTGTATCTTTAGCGACTTGAGTAGCGAATTCTTTGCACAAAATTTTGCTAGCGACTGGAGGCTTAGCGAGTTACTACTTAGCGACTTGCATTTGTCTAGCGACTTGGGACTCTAGCGACTTAGTGGTGTAGCGAATTAAGTGTTAGCGACTTGGTGCATTATCTTCTAGCGACTTGGGTGATTGTTTACGGTTTTCTCTTGATTTAGTAAAATCCGGTGAAAGAATCTATTTCTCGGTTTAATCATAGAGTTATAAAATCCGTATATCTGTAACATGTCTACCAACGTTCCTATCATCTCCACATGCGAGAGGATGTTCAAGCATTTGGTTGGATACTCGTCCACCCATGCTTGATGAAAGGCTGACTTCACGATTCTTGGGCTCAAGCGAATCGTTACTGCCTTGGAAAGTAAAATGGTGTCAACATTCTCAAATCCATTGATGAAGGACCATATCGAGTTGAGGCGACTAGAGACATACTTGATACTAATGAAGATGGTAACTCCATTGTTTACGGAATGGACAGACCTAAAATGTATGATGAGCATGAGGATAAGGAGAAAAAGAGATTCGATATATCAGGGGCTTCAAACATTGTTCTTCAAGGTCTTCCTAAAGACATCTACAAGCTGATCAATCATAACACGATCGGCAAAGGCGGTTTGGGATAATGTTAAGATGCTTCTCTCGAGTTCGAAATTAACTATGGAAGACAGAGAATCACAACTCTATGAAGAATTTGAGCACTTCAAGATGAAACCAGATGAGAGTGTCTATGAGTACTATGTGAGATTTCATAAGTTAGTGAATGACATGAGGAACATCGGAATGACTATGCCTAACATTCAGCTGAACTCAAAATTTGTGAACAACATGAATCCCGAATGGCACAAGTTTGTCACCTTTGTGAAGCTCACTAAAGGATTGAAGAATACAAACTATGAGCAACTCTATGCCTTCCTCCTTGAGAATGAGAGACATGCTATGTTTGAAAAATTGATTCTCAATCGGTTCAAAACCAACCAGGGAGAGACAAGCTCGTCTAATGACTCAACTGCCTTCTACTCAAACATCGGAATCACAACCAAAGCATCACAAGTCATACCCTTGGGTAATGGTAATCACAAACTCATTCGTGATCCTATGTTCAAACAAGCGATCTTTGATGCACACGCGTGGGTAACTTCATTAATCAACTAGCTCTTCCGATTAGTCAAAACATGAATTCTCTCCCACAAACCAACAACAACCTCAGAACGGCATCTAACCCACACAATCAAGCCCTTTGTAAAGATGGAAGGATCGTGGTGCAACCGGTTCGAAACGGTATGATCGGGGAAGAGGTGGAGGGGTAGAGGTTATGTTAGCAACTAGAATCGAGGAAGGAATGGTAACCAAGGTCAAGCTAAGCCAATCAAATGTTATAACTGTGGTGGTGAGGGACACATTGCAAGGAAGCGCACATCTCCAGCGTCCACAGAATCCGATTACTTCAGAGATAAGATCTTTGCTGGTACAAGCTCGGGACAATGGTGCTTTGGATGAAGAGGAATTGTTGTTTCTAGTGAGGGCAATGCCAAGACCTATGATCGGATGTGGATGGCGACCTATTAGGAGATAGGTCACAATCATCGAATGCCTTTCAAGTCGATTGTGATGCATCGACTTCGATGTGGATGATGGACCTCACGGCACACACACAATTTTTTATGGCTAGCATTTCTCCAATGGTTTCTCCCAAGGTCTCTTCTTCACCACAACCTAGCCCATCCAAAGACAAACTCATCTCAGAGGTATTAAAACTATCACGATGATCTTTGTGCAAAAGATGCATGAAAAAGTACAATCAACTGAAACTATTGAATCAAATATTGAAAATATGGGTAATATCAATATTGTCCCATATGATCAATATGTGAAACAAAGTGAAAGTGAAGTTGTACCAAGTGATGCATCTTCTGAAGTCAACAATGACTATGTTTTGATGAATACCTTTGCATGTGCCTGATGATTCCGTAATTTACGAACTAAATGCCTATAAAGAACGTGTTGCTATTTATGCACAACGTGCTAAATTTGAGTTGACCACTCGTGGCGGAAATGGATGACCAAGTCGCGTACAATCATTAGAAAAAGTAATTTTAGAGAAGAAGTATTGAAACAAGAATTAAATTCCTTGCAAGAAAAACTTTCTAAAACGGCTAAGCAAAAACAAGAACTTCAAGAAAATGTGAAAATGCTTAAGCAAGAATTTAATGCAAAGGAATCAAAACTCTTGAAGATTTTTCTAATCGAAAACTTTGAAAAACAAACTTGAAAACAAGTTGTACATACAAAGGAAACACCATTGACTTTGCTCACATGGTCACTAAACATAGAGTTCTAGCGATAAGCATAGTTCCCATTATTGAGAAACCCAGAGTGCGGAAGATAGCAAAAGCTCAAAGTGTGATCTATGATGGCAATGGAATTCTTAAACCTAGACAGAAACCTAGTTGCGTTGAGTGCACAGAGGAAGATAAGAAATCGGATGAAGTCACTAGGGAAAGGATGAACAAAAAATTAGATGATCCTAAATGCAAAGAAAAAAAATAATTATCACTCCCCATGACTACAAAAAGGAAAAATGGATTTCCTTGAACATGTTTAAGCCTCAGACATTGTTGACTCCCGAACAAGTTTTACGGAAAAGGATTTAGATAAGCAAAGTGAAAATATTGTTGAAACAAACCCTCCTATGGAAAATGCCTAGAAGCGTGTGTATCCTCCTAATTCACCAATGCATCTTGTTCCTAGAACAATTGCCACTAAAAGCAAGACCTTAATTAGCCAATATGTTATATTTCAACTATTTGTTGATTTTGAGAAAACTTGCAAGAAAAGGATCACACCCCCTGGTATAACGGAAGGAGAAAGGGGTTTTGAGCAAATGAAAGAATGTTATTTAACGGAGGTCATGCCTTTCTTTAAACTTCTAAAAGATCACTTTGAGAGTCTTAAAAGGGGATAGGCGATATTAAGGGAATGGAAAAGGAATTTGATGCAATGGTAGTTGAAGTTAGTGATTATGGCGAGCACTAAAATATAATGAGATTGAGAGGAAGAACTTGCATACCTTAAATGAGACTCTTATTAATGAATGTGTTGCTCAAGATATCTTTTCATCTTTGCTTCAAATTGCTCTATTAATGCTTCCAAATTTCATGAACTATCTGTGGCCTGAAAGTCTCCCATGATCGTGTCATTGAGCTTGAAAAAACTAATTCTAAACTAAGCGAGAAAATTGAACTGGATGATCACGACAATTTGGTTAAACATTTTTCTAAACTGAAAGTTGAGCATTTTAATTTACAACTAAAATATCAACATCTTAAAGAAAATGTTAAAACTTCAAATATCAAGACATCCTCGGATGCTCGAGTTTGATGCGCTTTTTCAAATTAACAAACGTGATGAACAGATTCAAGCTCGGTGCAACACGATCAGAAAGTTGAAAGCCCAAATCTCTCAATTAAAGGGTCAAACGAACAATATGGCAAGCTCCCAAATGCCTCCTCCTTTAGATTCTCAGAATTCTCAAACTTTTCATCTTCAAAACTTAGTTGATGCCTTACAAAAGGAAAGCGAGAGTTTTCTAGAAGAAAATGAAAAAGTTAAACGACATTTTAAAGAGTTATATGATTCAATGAAAGTCACGCGTGACCAAAACAACGAAAAAATAACGTCTTTACAAAAGGAAATTGAGAATCGAGAAGTCGAGAAATGGGAAAGCGCCACTTGTTTTCAATAAGAATGTTGTCTCAAAGTCACCCTTAGATTGCAAATACACTTGTGACGATTAAATATATTCCTCCTCATCTTAGGAATAATGAACATGCTTTTCATGAATCCTGTGCTCACCTTAAGGATAGTCTAGAATGTCTCCGTGAGATTGTCGAAGAGGATTTCATTAACAAACCTCTTGATAGTGAAATTAGGTTTGCTTGCCTCCGGGCCAAACGATCTCAAGAGTTGCTAGAATGTGTAATTGCAACATGTCCCAAATCCTTAACCTTAGGTGCAAAGGCAAAGCTGTGATGCCTTGTTCTATGCCTAGTGCCAAGCAGGAAATCCGTTCTATGCCCAGATCTTAGAAAGGAAACACTAATGTGCCTTCAAGTAGTTCGATTCGGATATGTTAGTGCTAAGAAAGTGAACTTTAGTGTGCACGCAAAAGCTCAAATCACAATCTTAAAGTATACACTAATGTGCCTTCTAGTACTTCAGATCCTTGCACATCAAGTTCGGGAATGCAAAAATTAGATCAACCAACTAATGTTCCCATTCCCTCTGTACAGAGTAATCGGTGACTTTAAAGCGAAAGCGGTCAAAGTCTCAAGAATATACAAGGAATGATAGGACCTTGCAAGCTAAGAATGTGCATTGGAAGAGAGTAGAAGACCAATCTAGGAACTTTAAGCTTGAGTTGAATAAAACGAATCGTGTTGATTCTAGTATTAGCCTTAGGTCGTAATTAATTAGTTCGATACTATTTGCAAACCTTGTAATGATGTTCTGCGCTGATTCATTTGCTAATCATGAATGTGGTGTGAATGCTTTGTCTAATGCTGTCAAATGCCCGTTAAAATTGTTAATGCTAATAATCGTGCAAATAAGGCAAAAAGGCAAAAGCGAAAGATTGTTAGAAAGCAATTGGAAACCCACGGGAAGAACTTTTATAAAGATAGGTTATTATTGGATACCTTTTGGCCATAAGAATAATCGGTTTTGTTCTCAAACTGCTAAGATTATGCCCACTAGAAAATGGATGCCTCCTGGTAGAACTATTCCCTTAAGAAGTGAACATACTTTGAATAGGTCAAATCTGACACCGACATTGCATCTATTCCCAATGATTCCATTGCTTCTACTTCGATATGGATGTTTCATTTCGATGTGGGTGTTCCATTTACTGTTACTAACCAAGTGGAACCCATTCTTGCATGGGGATCCCAATTATCCGATTATCCATTCTTGTGCGTGTTCAACTGCGGATCGTTCAAATCGCTTACGTACACGGACTCGGTACGTTCCAAGCATATGACCGGAGACGGTCGCTGCTCATGAACTGCGTGAGCAAATTCATCGGGACAGTTAGATTCGGTAATGATCATTTCGTTGCAATTATGGGTTATGGTGATTATGTTGTTGGTGATAGTGTTATCTCTAGAGTATACTATGTGGAAGGTCTTGGTCATAATCGTTCTCTTTGGTCAATCTGTGATTACGATCTAGAAGTAGCCTTGAGAAAACATACTTGTTTTGTTAGAGAACTTGATGGTAAGGAACTGTTAAAAGGAACTCGTGGTTCAAATCTTTACACCATCTCTATAGAAGATATGATGAAGTCTTCTCCAATTTGCTTGTTGTCAAAGGCTTCAAAACCAAAGTCATGGTTATGGCATCGTCGTCTCAATCACTTGAACTTGGCACCATCAATGATCTCTCCAGAAAGGACTTAGTTGTAGGTTTACCTCGACTAAAGTATGAAAAGGATCATCTTTGTTCACCATGTCAATTGGGAAAAAGCAAGAAGTATGCCCATAAACCCAAACCTACTAACTCTGTCACCGAAGTTCTTCATACAATTCATATGGATTTATGTGGACCAATGAGAGTGCGGAATATCTTTGGGAAGAAATATGTGTTAGTTGTGGTTGATGATTACTCTAGATTCACGTGGGTCAAGTTCTTAAGGACAAAGGATGAAACTCACGATATCATCATCAAACTCATCAAGCAGTTGCAGGTTCGACTTAACAAAACCGTCCGAATTATCGGACGGACAATGGGCGAGTTTGTTAACAAATAACTTAGTGAATTCTATGAAAGCATTGGAATCAGCCATCAAAGAAGTGTTCCACGAACTCCTCAAGAGAACGGTGTAGTTGAAGAGCGAATCGAACTCTTGTAAAGCCGCTAGAACAATCTTGATTTACTCAAAAGTTCCAATGTTTCTCGGGTTGAAGCTATTGCCCTTTGCATGCTACACACAAAATCGTTCCCGATTCCACCTTGTTCATGGAAAGACTCCATATGAACTTGTCCACAACAGAAAACCTAATCTCTCTTTCCTTCGTGTGTTTGGTGCATTGTGTTATCCAACTAATGAGGGTCAAGACTTAGGCAAACTTAGAGCTAAAGCGAACATTGGAGTATTTGTAGGGTATGCACCAAACAAAAGGGATACCGAATCTACAACAAAAGAACCCGAAATATCATGGAAACAATTCACGTTACGTTTGATGGTGACGGTCAAATGGCTCTGGACAATCCATTCGGGACCCGCACTTCAAAAAAGTCCCATTGGTTCATCCCTTGTTCCAAACTCTTCTCAAGAAACTCCATATGTACCTCCATCGGAAGATGATTTAAAGAAATTGTTTGATCCTATGTTTGATGAACTTTATGATTCAATTACTAATGAGGTGTTGATCCCTACAACAGAGGATGCTCATATTCCGGTGAATGAAGTCAATCCCTCAGTCTCAATATCTTTAAGTCAAGAAGCACCTGTGCGATCCTTGATCTCATCAACAAATCATCATTCTTCAAATGTACATCATGGAAATGTTTACGCATCAATGATGAAGTTAATCCCTTTGCTACTCCTAAGGATGTTCCATTTGAAAACATATTTGCTACTCCTGAATCATCATCGAACCATCTTCTTGGGGAGACATCGACTCGGCTACCTCAGGTCCCTCAACAACTACCACATGAACACCTGAGAAAATGGACTCACGATCATCCATTAGACAACATCATTGGAAATCCCTCTCGTCCGTATCAACCGGAAACAACTTGCATCTGATGCCTTATGGTGCTTCTTCAACTCCGTACTCTCTAAGATCGAACCAAAAGATGTTAAAACGGCCATGAATGAAGATAGCTGGTTCAATGCCATGCAAGATGAAATTCATGAGTTTGATCGACTTGATGTATGGGAGTTAGTACACTCTCGATGTGCTATGATTATATCTCTTAAATGGATCTTCAAAGTGAAACTTGATGAGCATGGTGATGTGTTGAAGAACAAGGCTCGATTAGTTGCTAAAGGATACGTCCGAAGAGGAGGGTATAGACTTTGAAGAATCTTTTGCTCTGTTGCTCGAATCGAGGCAATCGAATCTTTACGGCTAATCTTTAGTAAGAACATGGTAGTCTATCGGATGGATGTGAAAGCGGCATTTACGAGCGGAGATCTTAAAGAAGTCGTCTCGTCGGTAACCAACTGAAGGATTTGTAAATCAAGAGCATCCTACTCACGTTTATCGTTTGAAGAAGGCCCTTTACGGTTTAAAGCAAGCTCAAAGGGCATGGTATGATACACTGTCAAAGTTTCTTCTATCAACCGGATTTAGCAAAGGAGCGATTGATCCTACATTGTTCACCAGGAAGTCGGGCAAACATTTAACTCATGTTCAAATTTATGTTGATGATATTATTTTTGCCTCGGCTGACCCAATGGAATGTGATCGTTTTTCTAATGAAATGAGTTCAAAATTTCAAATGTCAATGATGGGACAAATGTCATTTTCTTGGGATTACAAATTTCACAAAGTCTCGGAGGCATTTTCATAAATCAATCTAAATATGCAACAGAGATTTTAAAGAAATTTGGATTTGATTCAAGTGACCTTGTTGACACCCCATGATTGACCGAACCAAACTAGATGAGGACCACTCGGGGATCATGATTGACCAAACGAAATATCGTAGTATGATTGGATCCACGATGTACCTCACGCTAGTAGACCGACATCTTGTTCTTTGTTTGCATGTGTGCTAGATACCAGGCTAAGCCTACTAAAAGCACCTTGAAGCGGTTAAACGGGTCTTCGGTATCTCCAAGGAACCATCAATATGGGACTTTGGTACCCGAAGACACGGTATATGTCACTAACGGCCTATGCGAGATCTGATCATGCGAGGTTGTCAAGATACTCGTCGAAGTACATCCGGAGGTGCTTTCGGTTTTTGGGTGATAAGCTTGTGAGTTGGTCTTCAAAGAAGCAAATGAGTACTTCTATTTCCTCTACGGAGGCTGAATACATAGCCATGTCATCTTGTTGTGCTCAAATCTTATGGATGAGATCTCAATTATCTGACTATGGCTTTGAATTCAACAAAATCCCTCTGTCCTGTGATAATAAAAGTGCTATTGCTCTCTCATGCAACAACGTTCAACACTCAAGAGCAAAGCATATCGACATTCGACATCATTTCATCGGGGAACAAGTGGAAAAAGGTGTGGTGGAACTCTATTTTGTGAGGTCGAATATCGGTTAGCGACATCTTCACCAAAGCTCTTCCAAGAGCGTTTTGAGTTTATTCTTCCACGACTTGGCGAAAAGCCTTCAACGAAAACACTCAAGCGTCTTGAGGGAGGAAGGCGAGGAGTAAAGGTCTATCTTCATCTATCTCTTGTATATATCTATTCGAAAAACAAAATACAAAATTATAAAACCTTCAAAAATCAAATAGAAAATTATAAAACTTTCAAAATCCATAAAAATCGAAAAATTGAAAAATCTTCAAAAATGTTGTCATTTTGTCATGCGTTTTCTAGGTTCGATAATATCTACGGTCTTTGTTCTGTCATTCAAAGAATGACACGGGACTTTAGATGTTGTTCGAATTCCAAAAAAATCAAAAAAAACAAAAAATTATTTTTGGGAGAAAGAGAAACAATGGTTTATTGTCATTTCGGTGAGCAATAACCGCTTTTCAAAGAAAGAAACGAGCCATACTTTATCATGTTTTCAAAATTCCATGCTCGATTCTATAAACATTTATCTGCGAAAACTAAATGCTTTGAAAAATAATTCGGTCTCTATTTTTGATAATCATCAGGACTTATTTGTCAAAATATCAATCTCTCAATCAACAACCTATGTCATTGATTGAGGGAGAGAATGATTTCAATTAAATTAAAAGGTTATTTGTCATTCAATTGTTTTCAAAAGATATTCATGCATGTTTATTCAATGGAGTTTAAAGTCTTAAAATCCGATCATTATCAGTTAAAGCGCTTTCATAATCAAGTCACAATTCTCCTTAAAAGCTTTCAAAATCAATTTAAATCTATAAGAGATCACAAATCTCAAATGATTTGATAATTGTGATCGGGGAGAATGTGTGATTTAAATTGGATTTAAACTGATAATTAGGTAAATGGTTTTATAAGGATGTACATGCTTCCTTCCCACATGTGACAAACGATTTCAAATTTTCCATGCACATGTTGAGGAGGAGCATCTATCTTAAACCTATGATTTGAAGCGTGATCACTTATCTCAATGTGCAGGTTCCCTCTAGTATGTGCAAAACTCTTTTCAAATCTCGAGGCACATATTGAGGGGAGCAAAATCATGAAAACCTCATCCTTCCCAAAATGCTTTATCTACTTGATTCGATTAGGGAAGTGATGTTGATATTTTTAGAAAATGGTAATCAAAGAAGTTAATTCTTTCTCTTGCCTCAGTGTGGAAAACTATTTCAAATACTTGATTCACATGTTGAGGGAGAGTTCTTCTTCTAAAAATATCAAAAACAATTCAGGTACAAAATGCTTTGATAAAATATCATAAGTATCGGGATTGATTTTCAAATGGTTTTCAATTGGTTCCTATGGCGGATGAACAATACCAAATAGACCGACCAACTTTACATTATGTATGGTGATATAAGGATGATAAGGTTAGGTATGTGTTCCCATGATCCGCGAGAATCGGGAGGGATCTACCCAGGGACTATCCACTAGTTAGTGTAGAGTTCTTAGGTATGATGATAAAGGAGAAAAATGAGATATGGGAAGAGTCTTGGACTGAGGCTGAGCTAATCTTGGAATAAACCCAACAAGGTTCTAGCTATGAAGTCTCGGTAAGCACTGAAGGGTTGAAGAATTAAAAAGAATTGAATGAGAAAAGGGTGAAAACAAATAGCCCTCCATTTATTCAACCTTAGAAAGCCGGGTTCAATTCATATGCTCTTGATGGTAACATGGTATTGAAGACAAGGCGTCATGGACCCGTGGCCTGCGCACTTCAACTTTCCAAAACCACTCAAGTTCCTCTTAAAAGGACTTGTTTCATTCTCACGGGAACCGACATTATCTATCGACTTTCTCTTAGAGATTGTTGATATTGAAGGAGGAGACCCTCTCCTTAGTCTCTGATATAGGATCCAAATATGCACAAATTGAGTCTAGAGCCACGAGATCATCAATAAATCTCATTAGGACACTTTCAATGAAGACTCTCTGTTTCACACAATGTGGAAAGAGATTATATCTTGAGTCCTACGCATTATCCTTGTGGTATTGCGGAACATCAGGTGATGTGTTTACATATTCACGTGAAGATGGAAAGCCTTACGGAGCCAACATCTAACAAGCTCATGGTAGGTGGCATGTGAGATCTATTATATAGATCAACCATGTGACAAGCAGAGCGAAACAATGGGGCGATTCAATCTTTTGAATCAATCACGGTTCGAGTTATGGATTGGCGGATACCTTTGAAAAACCGGTCTTTGTGCTTTAAAACTCTTTTCATTAGCGTCGGCCGTGTACTAATTTTTCAAATCAAAAGGTGTTTTATGATTGATAATTGATTTTCATTAAAACCCTCGTTATATTGCAAAAACAATTTCTATTGAGCAATACACGATTGTTTTTCAAATCTCTTTTCATCAATCGGTGGGCGTAAATTATTTGGTTCACTCACTCGTGTTGTCTTCTTTGAGGCGTTCGGTTTGAAACGGCTAGAGCATACGAAACCTGTCAAGGAAATTCTTGAATTATACGATCACGAGCGTTACTTATCTTGATCAACGGGAACCGTGGGCGTGTACCTCAATTCATCGAAAGTGATCAAAGACACTTTCGATGGCGCTTTATGCTAAGCGTCTTATGCGGGTACACCGGCGTTCGCGGTGTCGAATGAAGCGGTCAATCCATAGCCGCATGCTCCCTAACACATTCATCTCAAAAGAAATCATGATTAGTGCATCAATGACTCGGATATTTTCACTCCATGCTTACGCTTTCTGGCTAGCGCCAATATCATGAATCAACAAATGCTTCCGCTACTCTGATGAGAAGATATCATGATCGAGAATGTGAGCATGTCGGTCCGAAAGTCACAACATCACATAATACCAACACCACAATGGATGTATCGAGAGATTTTCTATTAGTGATGATCTCAAAAGCTGGCTCAACATTATTATCCGTGGATCGATAAAGACCTCCACTTGGATTAACCAAACATGCAATGAGTGGAATCAATGACTACGAGCCGAAGCAAAGTACTACATCAAGAATGCAAGATCAATTGTTAATGTAATATCTGTTTGTATTCAATGTCATTTTAGTATATGTTTGAGGTGACCTCCCTTAGGGGAGATTGTTAGGAATTAGAAATTCTAGGTATTAAAGAGTCGGTCACCTCAAGTATATGTAATCGTTAGAAAGCTCGTAGTCATAGTTATTTTAAGTAAAGTAGTATTTAGTTAAGTAACACCGTGGAGGGCGGAGGACGAGGTCTTTACCCACTTTGTATGCCGATCCACCCGTTGTGTGGCGTTAAATTGTAAGACTATAAATACTCTCTACCTCCCAAGGTAGAGAGTTGGAGCTCATAATAATATCTTTCACTTTCTCTCACTAAGTTCCCTAAACCTCTAACTTTCTCTCTCTAAAATTCCATTTATACGCCACTTTGTGTTATGGTTTGATGTGTATGTGAAAAGTTATATCTAACAATATATATATATATATATATATATATATATATATATATATATATATTTGAAATTTTTGTAATTTTCTATTTGCTTTTGTAGGTTTTGAAATTTTTGTATTTTAACTTTTCTAATAAATATTTACAAGAGATAGATGAAGATAGACCTTTACTCCTCATCTTCCTCTTGAAGAAGGCGTTTGAAGTGTTTCGGTTGTATACTCTTTAAAGACGATTCGTGGAAGAATAAACTCAAAAGCGTTCTCTAGGAAGAGCTTTTGGTGAAGATATTACGCGCTAATGGTATTCAATCCTCACAAAATAAAGTTCCACCACACGTTTCTCTACTTGCTCACGATGAAATGATGTTGAGTATGCGTGTGCTTTTGCTCTTGAGTGTTGAGCGTTGTTGCATGAGAGAGCAATAGCACTTTATTATCACCGATGCGAAGGATTTTGTTGAATTCAAAGCCATAGTGGATAATTGGGATCTCATCCATAAGATTTAAGCACAACAAGATGACATGGCTATGTATTCAGCCTATCTGTAAGAAATAGAAGTACTCATTTGTTTTATTGAGAAGGACTAACAAGCTTATAAGCCCAAAGCTGAGCACCTCCAGACGTGCTTAGGCGTGTATCTTGACACCTGCATGATCGACATACTGCATAGGCGTTAGTGACATATCGGTGTCCTTCGGGATACCAAAGACCCATGTTAATGGTTCCTTGGAGATCTGAAGACCCACTTTTAACAGCTTCAAGGTGCTTTTTAGTAGGCTTGGCCTAATATCTAGCACACATGCATACAACGAATAAAATATCGGTCTCTTGGTTTGTGAGATACATCGGGATCGATCATACTACGATATTTCGTTTGATCAACCATGATCCCTGAGTGGTCCTCATCGATTTGTACTTGGCATATCATGGGAGTGTCAAGGGGTCCTAAGAATCAAATCCAAATTTCTTTAAAATCTCATTTGCATATTTAGATTGATTTATAAAAATGCCTCCGGGACTTTGTGAAATTTGTAATCCCAAGAAAATGACATTTGTCCCATCATAGACATTTGAAATTTGGAACCCATTTCATTAAAAAAACGATCACATTCCATTGGGTCGGTCGAAGCAAAAATAATATCATCAACATAGATTTGAACATGGATTAAATGTTTGCACGACTACGGTGAACAATGTCGGATCATTTGCTCCTTTCTTTCAGTCCGGTTGATAGAAGAAATTTGATAGCGTATCATACCATGCTCTGGAGCTTGCTTCAAACCGTTAAGGGCCTTTTCAGCGATGGACATGAGTAGGATGCTCGGATTCTAAAACCCTCAGGCTGGCTCGCGTAAACCACCTCTTTCAAATCTCCATTAAGAAATGCGGTTTTCACATCCATCGATAGACAACCATATTCTTGCTAGCGACATTAGCCAAGAAGATTCGATAGCCTCGATCGTTCAACGAGGAGCAAAAGATTCCTCAAAGTCTATACCCTGCTTCTTACGATATCCTTTAGCCACTAACCTAGCCTTATTCTTTAAAACATCACCATGCTCATCAAGTTTTACTTTGAAGATCCACTTGAGAGCAATGATCATAGCACACTTCGAGGGCGGTACTAATTCCATGCATCTAGTCGATCAAACTCATGAATTGCTTCTTGCATGGCATTGTACCAGTTGTCTTCATTCATGGCGGTTTAACATCTTTAGGTTCGATCTTAGAGATACGAGGAGTTGAAGAAGCACCATAAGGCATCGGTTGCAAGTTGTTTGAGTGGATCTTGGGCGAGAGAGGTTACCAATGATGTTGTCCAATGGATGATCATGTGTCCATTTTTCTAAGGTGTTATGTGGTTGTTGTTGAGGCGAAGTAGAGTCGATTTATCCTAATGAAGATGGTTCTGATGATGATTTAGGGGCAAATATGTTTTCAAATAGGGCATCTTCAGGAGTAGCAAAGGGATTATCTCTATCATAGGTACCAGACATAAATCCATGATGTATACTCGATGATTGATGATTTGTTGATGAGATAGAGTGTCGGCCAGTGCTTCTTGACTTAATGACATGAATCTTGAAGGGTTAACTTCATTGTGAGGATAGGAGCGGCCTCGTTGATGGAATTGTGAATCATTTGCACTTGGCTCATAGTGTTCATCAAACATAGGATCAAATAATTTCTTCAAATCATCTTATGAAGGAGGTACATAAGGATTCTTTGGTGAGGGATTTAGAACAAGAGTAGAAGCTGATAGACTACTTGATGAAGTGAATCTTGAGTCAGGCTGGATTGTCACCGAGCCATTTGCGTCGACTCATCGAATGTACGTGAATAGTTTCCATGATATCTCGAGTTCTTTTGTTGTTGATTCGGTAACCCTTCTTGTTTGATGCATAACCTACAAAAACTCAATGTCGCCTTAGCTCTTAATTTACCTAAATCTTGACCATCATTAGTTGGATAGCACAAAGCAGAACACACGAAGGTAGGAGAGATGGTTTTTTGTTTATGGACGAGTTCGTATGGAGTTTTTCCATGAGATGTGTGTATGAGGGAACGATTTTGGGTGTAGCAAGATGGCAATGGCTTCACCCGGAGAAACATTGGAACCTTTGAATAAATTAGCATTGTTCTTGCGGCTACAGAGTTCAATTTAGTCTTTCAACTACGTTCTATTGAGGAGTTAGGTGGAACACTTCTTTGATGGTGATTCCAACACTTTCATAAAATTGACTTAAGTCTTTGTTAACAAACTCGTGCTTGTAATGCATTCGAACAATTCTAACGGTATTGTTGGTCGAACTGTGAAAACGCTTGATAAGTTTGATGATGAAATCGAAGTTTCATCCTTCGTCCTCAAAAACTTTACCCAGGTGAATCGAGAGTAATCATCAACAATGACTAAAATATATTTCTTCCCATTTATCGTTTGCACTCTCATTGGTCCGCACAAATCCATATGAAGGGTATGAAGAACTTCCATTCCTGAGTTTGTGGGTTTTGGTTTGTGGGCATATTTCATGCTTTTACCCAATTGGCATCTTGAACAAAGATGATCTTTTCATACTTTAATCTTGGTAAGCCTCTACAAGATCCTTCTGGAAAGATTATTAATGGTGGCGAAGTTCAAGTGATTGAGACGACGATGCCATAACCATGACTTTGTTTTGAAGCCTTTGACAACAAGCAGATTGAGGAATACCGGCATGTCTTGATAGAGATGGTGTATAGATTTGAACCATGAGTACCTCTTACGAGTTCCACCCAGTTTTCTAACGAAACAAGTATGTTTTCTAAATGCCACTTCTAGATGAATCACAATTGACCAACAGAGAACAAGTTATGACCAAGACCTTCAACATAATATACCCCGGAGATTACACTTTTGCCAACAACATAGTCTCCATAACCCATAATTGCTCCAAAATGGTCGTTCCGAATCTAAGTCCGATAAATTTACTGCAGTTCATTAGGCTGCGGCGATCTCGGTCATATGCTTGGAGCGCACGAGTCGAGGTACCTGAGCGATTTGAGCGATCTCGAGTTGAACACTGAACAAGAATGGATAAGCTGGATAATTGGGATCCCCATGCAAGAATGGGTTCCATTTTATTAGTAACATTGATTGGAACTCCATCGGAAGTAGAAACAATGGAATCATCGAGGGATAGATGCGGTGCTAGTGTCATATTAGACCTATTCAAAGTATGTTCACTTCTTAAGGGAATAGTTCTACCCGATAGGCATCCATTTCCTAATGGGCATTGATCTAGATAATTTAGTGCACATCTCATTAAGATTGAATTTGCGGCGATGGTATCCACTGATAACCTATGTTACTAAATTTCCTTTCTTTGGGTTTCCAATGTTTTCTAACCTTCTTTCGCCATTGCTTTCTAGCCTTCTTAGCTTGATTTTTTTCATTAACTACCTTAATAGGGCATTTAACAGCATTAATCAAATCATTCACACCACATTCAAGATTAGTAGCGAAACAGCGATCATCATTACATGTTTTGCCAAAAGTAGCGAATTAGCGTTAATTACGATGCGGCAGAGCTAACACTAGAATCAACACGATTCATTTTATTCAAATTCTCCCTAAGGTGATCTTCCTCTCTTCCATTGAACATTCTATCATTCTTTGTATTGCCTTGAGGCTTTGACCGCTTGCTGGTGTGTCACTTTTACTCTGTAGAGGAATTGGAACATTAGTTGGTTTTGCTACTTTTTGCATTCCTGAACTAGAGGTGTTGGGATCTGAACTACTTGAAGGCACGCTAAAGTTCAATTTCTTAACACTGGGCATAGAACAAGGTATCAAGGCATTAACTTTCTCACCTAAGGATTTAGGGCATATTGTAATTAAACATTCTAGAAGTTCTTGAGATCGTTTGACATATAAGCATGCATGCCCAATTGCATTATCAAGTGGTTTCTCTAACTTGTCCTCTTCTACAATCTCACGGAGACATTCTAGACTATCCTTAAGGTATGAAAAATATGTTTGAATTGCAAGTTTGTTATTCCTAAGATGAGGAGGAACATATTTCACAGATAAAGCATATTTGTTACAAGCAGGTACATTTGATGCACCATTCTCCCCATTGGTCATTGGCATTTTCCCTTTTACACGACTCTTGATTCTCAATTTCCTTTTGCAATGAAGCTATTTTTTCATTATTTTTGTTACGAGTAACATTTATTGATTCAAATAACTCATTGAAATGTTGTTTAACCTTTTCATTTTCTTCTAGAAAACTCATTTTCTTTTGTAAAACATTAACCAAGTTTTGAAGATGAAAAGTTTGAGAACTCTGAGAATCTAAAGAAGGAGGCATTTGGGAGCGGTCATATTGTTCTTTTCACCCTTTAATTGTGAAATTTGGGCTTTCAATTTTCTGATTATGTTACAATGAGCTTGAATCGTTCATCACGTTTGTTTAGTTCAAAAGTGCATCAAACACTGGAACATTTGAGGATGTCTTGATGTTTGAGGTTTTGACATTTTCCTTGAGATGTTGATATTTTAGTTGCAAATCAAAATGTTCAACTTCTAGCTTAGAAAAGTGTTTTACTAAATTATCGTGATCATCCTGATCAATTTTCTCATTTAGTTATAAGTTTTTGTTTTCAAGCTCAATGACGATCATGGAGACTTTCAAAGCAGTTAATTCATGAAATTGAGAAGCGATAATAGAATGCTTAGTAGCAGTATAAAACACATCTTGAGCCACACAACTTAATACTAAGTTCTCATTTTGGATATGCAAGTTCTTCCTTTCAATTTCATTATATTTGAGTTCCCGTTCATAATCATTGACTTCAAAAATCATTGCATCAAATTCTTTTTCCATTTCTTTAATATCTGAGTTTATCCCCTTTTGAAGACTTTCAAATTGACCTTTTAATTGTTTAAAGAAAGGCATGACCTCAGTTAAATAGCATTCTTTGTTTCTCAAAACCCCTTTCCCTTGGTTATCGGTAGGTGTGATTCTCTTTTTACGTTTTCTCAAAATCAACAAATAGTTGGTAAACTACATCTGGTGATTAAGGTCTTGCTATTAGTGTAAATAGTTCTAGGAACTAAATGCATTGGTGTATTAGGAGGATACACAGTAGCTTGGGACAATTTCCTCAAAGGGGTTCTTTTCAACAAGGTTATCGCCTTTTATCCATATCCTTTTGAACACTTGTTCAGCGTTAATAGTGTTTGAGGCTTAAACATATTCAAGGAGATCCAATTTTCCTTAGTGTAATTGAGGTTTGACTTTATTTCTTGCATTTTACATAGGATCATCTAGCTTCTTATCCATTTTCTTTCTAGAGGCATCTTCTAGTTGAATATCTTCCTCAGTGCACTCAACACAACTAGGTTTCTGTCTAGGTTTAAGGATCTCATTGCCATCATAGATTACATTTTGGTTGCTTTGCTTTCTTACCATACTGAGGTTGGGTTCCTATAATGGGAATACTATGCTATATTTAAGACTCTATGCTTTGTGACCATGTGAGTGATGAATGGTATTCCGTATGTACAATTATTTTCAAGCTTGTTTTTCAAAGTTTTCATATTAGAAAAGTCATTCAAAAGTTTTGATTCCTTAGCATTAAATTCTTGTTTAAGCACGTTAACATTATCTTGAAGTTCTTGCTTTTTGCAGTTTTTAGAAATCTTTTCATGTAAGGAGTTTAACTCTTGTTTTAACACTTCTTCTCTAAAATTACTTTTTCTAATAATTGTCGCATTTGGTTATCAACTCACATCGGGTAGTTAACTCAAACAACGTTGTTCATAAATGGCAACTTGTTCTTTATAGGCATTCATTCAGAGATATACAGAGTCATCGGGGCACAAGTGTATTCATCAAAATAATATAGTCATTGGTAGAAGATGCATCACTTGGTACAATTTCACTTTCATTTCACATATTGATCATATGGGACAACATTGATATTACCCATATTTTCAATATCGACTCAATTGATTGATTGTATTTTGTCATGAATCTTTTGCTCATCAACATTATCGTATAGTTTTAATACCTCTGAGATGATTGACTCCTTGGATGGACCAGGATGTTGTGGTGATTGAGACCTTTGGAGAGACCATAGGTGAGATGCTAGCCATAAAGATATGGGCATTAGGTTCATCATCAACATCGAGTCAAATGCATCACGATCACCACTTGAAAGGCATTTTGATGATTCGTGACCTAATTCTGAATATTTGCTCATCCACATCATATCATATGTAGCATTCCCTTACAAAGAAACAACAACTCCTCTTCATCCAAAACTGCTCCATTATCTGAGCTTGCACAAGCACATCTTGTCTGGAAATATTCTACATTACGTGGACGTTTGGAGATGTGCGTTCCTTGCAATATGTCCATCACCACCACGGTTGTAGCACTTGATTGGCTTTGCTTGCCCTTTTGGATTCCTTCTCGATTCGATTTGCACATACCCTCCACCAACTCCACTCTTCTCTGCTCATATGCCCTTCCTGGTTTGGTTGCACCATACCTTCCATCTCGATAGCGGTTGATGGATTAGATGCTATTACGAGATTATTGTTGGTCTGTGGGAGGGAATTCATATTTTGACTAACCATGAGAGATAGTTGATTGATGAAGTTTTCCATAGTGTGTTTGATGGAGGCTTATCTTGGATCGGGGAATGAGCTTGTAATTACAATTACCCGTGGGTATGACTTGAGAAGCTTTGGTGGTAATCCCAACATTGGTGTAGAATGTTGTTGAATCATTTGATGAGCTTGTTTCTCCCTGTTTAGATTTGGCGATCAAGAATCATTCGTTCAAACATAGCATGTCTCTCATTACGGCGGGGAAGGCATATAGTTGCTCATAGTTGGTGTTCTTCAATCCTTTGGTTAGCTTCACAGAGGTGACAAATTTGTGCCATTCGGGATTCATGTTGTTACAAACTTTGAGTTGGTGAATATTTGGCATGGTCATTTTGATATTCCTCATGTCATTCACAAGCTTGTGGAATCTCATGTAATATTCATAGACACTTTCTTCGGTTTCATCTTAAAATGCTCAAATTCATCATATAGCATTTGTGATTCTCTGTCTTCCTTAGTCAATTGAGAACACGAGAGAAGCATCTTGACATTATCCCAAACCGCCTTGGCTTCGGTGTTGTGATTGATCGGCTTGTAAATGTCCGGTAAACCACGAAGTATGATGTTAGAAGCCTGATATACGCGTATCTCTTCTTCTCCTATCGTCGATTCATTATACATTTTAGGTGTGTCCATTCCTAATATCATGTATTGCCATCGGTACGTATCAAGTATGTCTCTTGGTTCTCAACTTGATAAGGTCCTTCATCAATTGACTTAGAATGTTGACACCATTTTCCTTTCCTGCAATCTGATCGATTCGTTGAGCCCATGAATCGTAGTCGGTTAATCAAGCATGGGTGGGCAGTATCACGAACGGTTGCTTGAACATCGGCTACGAAGATGATTGTAGGCGTTGGTAGACATGTTTAAGATTTAACGGAGTTTTATAACTCTATGATTAAACCGGAAATAGATTCTTTCCGGAGTTTTACTAAATCAAGAAAACCGTATGGAAACAAAATCAACCAAGTCGTTATAACCTTGAACCAAATTAAGCTAAGTCACCAAATTAAGCTAAGTAGTAATTCGCTAAACCTCAAGTCATTTGTGAATCAAGTCATTAGCACAAATCGCTAAGACCCAGTCGTGAACACAAGTCGCTAAAGCACCAAATCGCTAGCATGAACCCAATTAGCTGAGCAACTCGCTAATATCCAAGTTAAGCTAGGATTAACTCGCTAAAAACAATAGGGACAAGTCGCTAGAAACAATAGAAACAAGTCTCTAACCCAACCAAGTCGCTAGCCGTAGTGGAACCTCCACTCACTTGTCTTTGCTTGTCGGCTTGTCTCAATAGACAAAGTCGCTAAGATCAAGTTGCTACGACTTCAACTACAACACGCTGGAAATTACTAAAGCAAGTCGCTACGAAGAAAAACACTACGAGACTCAAGTCGCTAAGTTGAAAAACTTCAAAACCACACTTTTCAATCCAAAACAAGCACAACCACAGTGATTCAAGCTTTCCAAATCAAAACCCAAGCACTTACAATGATTCTAAACACAAAAGTACACTCAAATTTTAAACTTTAACACAAGAAATGATCCAAATGATGCAAAAATCACTAAACTTTTTCAAACCCAAAAACCATATAAAACCACTAGAAATCCAAGGATATGTTAAAGAGATGATCAAACCATGGCTCTTGATACCATTTGTAACATATTGGATTTCATAAACACATCAAATCATGGTCACAAGTAGGCGTATAAAATAAGGTTTTAGAGAGAGAAAGAGTTAGAGGTTTGGGAACTTAGTGAGAGAAAGTGAAAGTAATATTATGAGCTCCAACTCTCTACCTTAGGAGGTAGAGAGTATTTATAGTCTTACATAAAATGCCACCTACGGGCTGTGGATCAGGCATACAGTGGGTAAAGACCCGTCCGTCCTCCACGGTGTTTCTTAACTAAATACTACTTAACATTAAATAACTACGACTACGAGCTTTCTAACGATTACATATACTTGAGGTGACCGACACTTTAATAACTGGATTTACTAAATCCTAACAAGCTTGATCTTTTGAAAAGATCTCACATGTCACCCACCAAGAGCTTTTTGATGATTTCCATCTTCATCGTGAATATTTGACATATCACTCGGATGTTCTGGCAATACCACAAGGATAATGCGTAGGACTCTTAATATATTCTCACTTTCCACATTGTGTAAAACAACAAGTCTTCATTAATTTTATGTCCTAATCAGATTTTGTGGATGATCTCTTGGCTCTAGACTCAATTGTGCACTTTGGTTTCCTATGCCAGAGACTAGGGAGAGGGTCTCATTCTTCAATATCAACAATCTCTAAGAGAAAGTCGATAGATTATGTAATTTTCCCGTGAGAATGAAACAAGTCCTTTTAAGAGGAACTTGAGTAGCTTGGGAAGTTTAGTGCGATCGTCCTTTGGGTCCATGACGTCTTGTCTTCAATACGGTACCTTAGTAACCACCCAGTAGCATATGAATTGAACGGGTTTACGCTCTATGGTTGAATTATTGGAAGGCTATTTCTTTTCACCCTTTTTACATTCAATTCTTTTTCATTCTTCAACCCCTTCAGTGCTTACCGAGACTTCATCACTAGAACCTTGTTGGGTTTATTCCAGTTCTAGCTCTTTCTTAGTCGGCACTCTTCCCTTATTCTCACTTTTCTCCTTTTTTTATCATACCTAAGGACTTTTACATTATCTAGTGGAATGTCCCTGGGTAGATCCCTCCGGTTCTGGCGGGATCATGGAAAGGAATACCTAACCTTACCATCCTTATAACACCATGCATAGAGTAAATTGGTCGGTCTTTTGGTATTGTTCTTCCTTCTTGAAACCAATTGAAAAATCATTTGGAAAATCACTCAAGGTACTTGTGATATAATATCAAAGCATTTTGTACCTTAACTGTTTTTGATCATTTTGAAATGCTCCCCCTCAACATGTGCTTTGTGATTTTGAAACTGTTTAGCACATGGAGGCAAGAGGTCTTTGAAATCTTTTCTTGATCACAATTTCCTTAGAAAAATCCATTTGATTGATTTTTTTTGGTAAATTCTCCCCCTCAAAATGTGCGTTGGTGTTTGAAATCATTTAGCACATAGAGGAAAGAGTTCTTTGAAGTACTTACACGATCACATAAGCCATTAAGAAACCATTTAGAAAATCAATCAAGGTACTCTAGGTTGAAACATAGAAATCTTTGTACCTTGATAGTTTATTTTCTTTTGAAATGCTCCCCCTCAAAATGTGCTTCGAGATTCGAAAGCGTTTAGCACATATGGGAGAGCAGCTTGCACAATTGAATCAAAACAATCCTCTTTTATCAGATTTCATAATTAAATCACAAATTCTCCCCCGATCAAAAATATCAAACCATTTGAGATTTTGGATCCCAAGTGGTTTAATTAGGTTTAGAAAACATGGGAGAAAATGTGCCTGGTTTAAATTCTCATCTTGTTTTTGGATAAATGCTCCCCCTCAACATGTGCATTGTGTATTTGAAATTGTTTGGCACATAAAGGCAGGAGTGCCTTTTAAAGGACTACAACCAATTCCATTTAAACAGATTTGAGATTTAAATCACGATCTCTCCCCCGATCAAAAATTTCAAGTCTTTTGAGATTTGTGATCCCAATTGATTTAAATCATTTTATAAAAAATTTGGGGAAAGACGTGGCTTGATTTAATTTTGAAAATAGCTGGTAAGGATCAATTTTAGACATTAAAGATTGTTAGTATCAGGTATGATAGTTTTAAGAGATCTTTTAGGTAAAAGAAAAAATTTCACAATCAAACAAGAACAGAAATTTTTTCGTTTTGAAAGATCTTTGAGCTTTAAAGAAAATTATACCATGACATAACATTAAATCTTTAGATCACCACTTATTTTGTACAAATGGACTTTAATGATGAAATATCGTTTGAAAATATTTAAGATTGAAATCCTCTCCCCCTCGATCAATGACCGTAGTTGTTGATTGAGTGACTTAAGATTGACAATATTAAAGTCTGGTTGATTTCCAAAATTTTAGACCAATTTATTTTCAAAACAATATTTTTCCATTTTCAAAACAATATTTTCAAATTTTTTGAAAAATGGTATCATCCATACTTGTCTGCAAAAGATCGTTAGGTGGATAAAATGTTTACATTGTTCTCTGAAAGGATGTAAGAAAACCATTTGTTGATGCAGTGAGACCTTTGACGTTGCATCCATCATGCCAACTCTTCATAGAGATCCAATTAAGCTCCGTTTCTTCTTTTGTCGACCCAAGATATAGTTGCCATTTCCTATTGGCATCCAATCATCTTCATTTGTGGGATCCGGATCGGGAACAATCTTATAAACCATCATATATGCATATGTTAGTGGACATACATACAGATATATGGTGGTCGACAACACCCAAACAGCAATCGACTAATAAAATTCAATCCAACATATCTAATCCTAACAATCACATCCTAGACCGGTAGTCCTTCAACGTAGGCAAACATATTTTTTTTAAGCATATAGGATGATTTAGATAAGCCCGTTAGATGATATAGATTTGAAAATATTCTCCCCCTCAATCATTGACTCATCTTATGAAAAGTTTAAAAACGTTGTAGTCATTGATTGAGTTTCTAAATTTTTTTGAAAAATCCAAGTCTGATTGATTTTAAAGCAACTCATTTTCCACCATTTTGTAAAACAAATATTTTTCTGAAGAATTTTTAGAAAGAAAAATATTTGAGTAGGAACAGCCATCCTTTTGACGATGTGCTTTCCTCAATTTGTTTTTGGATAAGTGCACGAATAATTTTGAAAATTGTTTTAGCGCAGCACTTTCCCTTTTTAAGAGAGGGTTGCATATCTGAAATAATAGCAAACCATAGTTTAAGCACGGGTTACAGTCTGAAGTAACTGCAAGCCATAGTTTAGACATGTTTTTAAAAAGAATATTTACACCTCCTGCTCGAACTTCATCTATGGTCCCGTGCCATTATTGAATGACATTTCTAAGACTGTAGATGTTATCGATACCAGAAGACATGTCTTGATAAAAACAATATTTTTGGTTTTTTTTTCATTTTATTTTTATTTTTATGGGTTTTTGTTGGTTTTATATTTTTCTATTTTGATTTTGTTGGTTTTATATTTTTATATTTTGCTTTTTGATAAAATATTTACAGATATAGAGTAGATGAAATAGTTTAAGAAGATGATGATACGAGTGCCGAGATAAGGATATCGAACAGCCCCGTTGTAGAAGATAGAAATCGTCATCTCTTAAACTTTCACCACCAAAGCTTCCAAGGCTCTTGTATTGAAGAAAGAAATTGAACCATCTGAAAGAGAGACTTTGGCAGCTTCCCCCCAAACCGAACATCATCATACTGAGCAGATTCTAAGCTCTCTTTTTAGCTTGCCTTAGCTAGGTGCACAAGGAAGCACACCATATCATCGATCTTGCTGCTCCTCTTAAGAAATATCATCGATTCTCTGTCCGGGGTTATATCATCAAATAGAACAGCAACGTATCATCCCACACTTGAATAGAGTCTTCTCATATTTCTTTTCACTGAAGTCTGAAGCGATGCATCCCCAAAAGGTGTCAAGAGACCACTTTGTCCGATTAGTTGAAGTGATGCAGTCAGTCTCTTTGAATAGAGCTCACGAACCTAAAGTACACATATATCCGAAGAGAGAATAGCCGATAGCACCGAAGTAGCAGATTAAATCACTTATCATCTCTGCGGATATCACCTCTGGAATAGATCATTAAGTCCGATCACGTGAATCTGCTAAACATCCCTGAAGTACATTTCTCTCCCTTGATGATAGTGTATGAAGCTCAAGAACCCGAAGTACCCAAATGCCCAAAGAAGAATAGCCGGTCACATTGAAGTAGCAGATTGAATCACTGATTATCTCTACGGATGTCAACTCCAGAATAAGTGATTATCACTGAATCACTGATTAAGCTCTCAAGTGAAACAGCTGTGCATCCCCAATGTACACAATTCTCTCCCCTGATGATTGAGATAACATCAAAATCATCACACACTTGTGTACCTCTTTTATCACCGGTAACTCTTCCATCTCTACCCCCACATAGTTGGAATAAGAACACTAAACGCCATGAGTCAAACCTTGAGTTTCTCTATGGTCTTGACATATGTCTTCCCAGGATTTCTTCAATCACTTAGAAGTATTATGTTCATCAAGTTTACTCGTTTTGCGTTTAGATGCGTGTCTCCTTCCCCCTTGCTGGTTTTGATACTTCAGAATCAGCAACACATTGTAAGCTCATGTACTAGAAATCTTTTGAGAAGACCATTTGAAATCTTGTGAGAATCAGCTTGCTGAAGAATAATGCGAGAAAGTCTAATTAAGGATTAAATCTGACATTTCACTCTCCCCAATTAGTGCTCTCCCCTAAACTGGAAATCTTTTTGATAAATGCCCGAAATAAGAAGAAGTCTTTAGATCATTAAATGCAACTCGTCTTTAGTCTTCTAACATGCAATGGAAAATGTAGAGCAGACTGTAGACTCGACCTTCTTCAAGATTGTCCATTTGGGGAATAGAAAGTTAACATCTTCATCTCACCAAAAGCATTCCAATTAACTTACATCTTGCAAATCCCCTTAACTAAAATCCCTCCCAATCAAACAAGAACAGAAAGATGTTCATCAAGGAAATAAGCAATCAACCTGCAACGAACACATAAAATGGTAACACCAAACTAACAAGTTGGAACACTGATAATCTTCAATTTGCTGCCCGAGATACAGAATCAACCAATCTTTGACACAAATTGCTTCATAAGACATTAAACCCGATCAGGTGAACTTGTTGAGAAACCTTGGTGTACACATTCACTCTCCCAATGATTGAAAGATTGGAATCATCATGATGATGAATGAAGCATGAAGCTGGGGAAACTTTGTGCGTTAAACTCATCAGTCTGTGAGAAGATGTCAACCAACGGCTCTTAGAAGAAACTTCATGTAAAGATGACCCAATAAGAAGAAGCTCGGTTCTTACATGAGTTAGGAGCCGTATGACCATATATTCTCAGATATAACTGAACATGCAGAATTATCACACTTCTAGTGCTCTCCCCCTCAAGAATTATCACACTTCTCCGCCGCAAAGTTTGCATATGATGTTGCCATCGCCATTATAATTGAGCAAGTGGAATAAGATTACTATCATCGTTAGTCCGGTTCACTTTAATGACTGAGCGCACATGGAAGAAGCATGAAGCATGTTGATGAGAATGGTCATAATAAGAAGATTTCTCTTCTTCCAAAGATAAAGCGCACTGAAGCGTACACTTTTCTTTTCTTTAAGGAACGAGGCTTGAACTGTTGTGTTCAAACTTCATAATCTCTCTTTTTTCTACTACTCTTGGTAAACTTGTTATCAACCCCATTATCATTCAGTAGGATCTTTGTCATGACAAATGATGGAGAAAACTCAATATGATGAATTTGACCCTGAAGTAAAATAACCCGAACTCGTGACTTAAACTTGCACACATGTAACAAAGAGCGGTGCCCAGAGTTCATGCCCCTTTGATTCCTTAAGTACTCTATACTCTTCATCCAACCAACCGTCAAGTATAAGATGTACATCACCTCTTGAAAATCCACAATTCAATGTGACACTGAGCACTACAACGTAACTCCTTAAAGTGTGTGGTGGTGGTAAAGAAAAAGAAAAATCAGCCAAAAATAACTAGATTTCCAAGTCTTCGTCTTTGAAAATGTTAAAGCTCGAACAAGGATCTTGAAGAATCTTCATCCAACCATCCCCAATACCTCCAGATACTAAGTACACTCGCCCGTGAAATTTCACTTCAACCTCAGATAAATAATAATGAATTAACGCCGTTGTCACATCTTCTGGTTAAAAGCTCAAATCTAGCCTCATTTGTCGTTTTAAGTGAACTATGATAATGGTTTCATCTCGACCATGGTTAAAGCACATAACTCGGTAAAACCTTTTAATAACCAAACTGCCATGAAGAATATCCAATCAATCACCCAATTCATGTTGTACACCCTTTATCCCTTCTTCGAAGTAGAAACCGCAGCCCCAGCGTCCAGCGTTAGATAAGATTCATAAATACACTTTCCTTTCTCCAGGATGGTTCCATCATCACGGGATTTTACAATTCTATGGTTTAAACCAAAAAATAGTTTCTTTCGCGGGATTTTACAAAACCAAGAATAAACCGAGAGATAGATCCAGAAATGCACATTTCATTCATCAGGATGGTTTCATCATCACGGGATTTTACAAGTCTATGATTTAAACCGAGAAATGGATTATTTTGCGGGATTTTACAAAATCAAGACTAAACCGTAAACAATGTCAATTTGAATGAGTAATGACAACTTTGGTTTCGGTAAATCTCTGTTTTAGGGGAACATGCAACGGTTTATCAACAATTCTTCTCCCATATGTAGAATACGTCACAAACCATACTAAGTAGAGTAGTATACACTACTTTCTCCTGGAGGTTGACCGTAAAAACATCAAAGTACACGTTTCTCCCCCCATGATGGTTTCGAACTTTTGGAAGCATCATAACGTGTATGACCATTTGTACGAGAAGTTCTTGTCATAAGCAAACATCTTGAAAAATCATGACTAACGTTGAAAGTTCTTGAAATATTTTGCTTAGACTGTGAAGTATCATTGACATTCTATGGCGTCGAATATCCCATGAGAATTGCTTATCACATCTCAACCTTTAAGCCCTTTGGTAAACATATCATTTACGTATTCTATCGGCAATTGCTATGACCACATGGAGAAGTAAACCCGATATACCAGACTTGAACATGAAGTAGAATTCTCCAGATTTGCTACTTAATCTTGTACTAATCCTAGTGCAAAAGAAATGGTGTACCCAATGTACAAAACCTCTTGACGTATCCTCAACTGCGTGAGACACCGAAAGTGTAACTACTTTGTGGCATAAGAGAATCACGAAAGTAACTAAATAGCCAAGTCTTTATCACATTCTATAAATGCCCAAACAAGTCATCTTCGCAGAAGGGTAGAGAGAAAGAAGACGAAATAAATAATTGCGTCTAGAAAACCTTACTTCAAATCCGAATGAGAAATATCGTACAAACAACCCCGTAGTCAACTTTCTTCAATAAACAATTCAAGCCGTGACATAATATTCTCCATGAAAATGTATACACCAAAGAACCAAACCTCATAACTCAACAAGTCACATCATCTAATCTCATGACTCAAATATCATAATCAACTCTCATCGTCAAATCTCTTCAATCAAATCTCATCATCAAAACTCATATAATCCAAATCTCATAAAATCACATAATGCACACAAAAGCCCATGATATTTCCAAAATCATCCAATCCCTCATTCAATTCCAAGCCCGGTCCAAATGAGATGAGATACTTGTCCTCCAATATCCGTGAAAGGTTATGATCAAAATACCACTCATTCTCGAGAAATAGAGGTGGCAAAATGGGCGGGCACTTGGGACATCTCATAGAATGGGCATGCTTAACGGCCAGGCTACACGAAACACATGTTTACAAATAGCATAAAAGACCTAAACGATGAATAAATTCCTTAGCGTAATATTTTATTTATATTATAAAACTTAAATATATTATGTAAACTTTACGATTCGTTGTTATAATTGAGGAAAAATATGCGTTAGTGCTTATTTTCAATGGCTATATGTGCCCATTTCAAAAATAAATGTGCCCAAATCTTTTTAAAATGTGCCCATTTAGCCCATCTTTTTGCTTTTGGGCACATTTTGCCACCTCTATCGAGAAATATCAACACTCATATATCCACATTTTGAGATAGTACAATTCGGACATCACCTTCTCATTTATTTGAATATTGCCATTTGGTTACATACATACAAATAACTTCAAGCCCAAATCCAATTAATAAAATGTTCGGCCCATGTAGAGATGAAATTCGGTAGACAATTAAAACCCCACGACATCCATCATTCAATAAACATGATCCAATATCCAATATGTTATCAAAAAGGCCCAAGTGAACTCCAATATATGATCCACCAACTGCTCGTCCCATTTAAAGTTCAGATCCAATCACTGGTTAACCTAAATTTCGGGGAGTATTTAACACGACTTCTCACAACTCATCTAACCTAATCACTTAAACAACCCTAATTATTCTCCAATAATGTCCGCCCCCATCCTCACTCGGATTAAAATCAATCAACGACCAAAAAAAATAGAGCGCTTCAGTCACTCATTCTTCTCATCTACTGTGATCTTGATCTCGATTCAAACCATTTATCCTTAGATAAGGGAAGCCACAGGGATGGCATGAGGTGAAGAACACGGCTTCAAACTCTATTGATTAAGGTAGGTTTTAATTTCTTCTAAAGATTCATGAATCGAATAAAAGAAAGAAAATAACATGTTTGTTATATTTCTTCTTTATAAATTCGTATAGTCATAGAAGTAAATCTTCAAAACAAATCAATGATGGACCGATAGTATTAGTGATTCTTTGATGATGAATTAAAGAAACATAATATAACGAGATTGTTATAATTATTTTCTTTATTAGTTCGGATATAACAAAGAGGCTTTTATATCTATGATGCAGTCTTTCATGTAAATGACCTTAAAGTCTTGATGAACTTTTGGGTATTACAAGAAAATTGAGCTGAGATTGTCGACTTGTATTTCTGATTGCTTGGTCATGAATCAGTGATGATTTTCCTTTAAATCTTTTCAATAAACGACCCAAAGAGAGAATAACCTGAATCCTTGTTGTTCTACTTTTAAATGGTTCGGATATTTAATCAGGACCCCTAAATGATCGATGATGGTGTTATGTTCAACAAAGAATCTTGTAACCGATTGCAAGCTATTTTGAACACACTGAGATCTTGTTGATATTTTGTTGCTATGAGACATGAACTTGACGTTTTCCCTTTATTTACTCATTTCGATGCTTACTTCTTTTTGAGCCATGAGTCGAAACACAGATTTGAACTAACATGATTGTTAAGTTCACATCTTTACTATTCGAATATTATCGAAGAGATAAGATGAGATCCATCGAGTCTTGATAGATGAAGATGAAACTAAGATTTGGTTGATGTAGATGATTGATAGATGTGAATTGGAAGTAGATTTATGATGTTGATTCTGCTTCTAGTGATGATTGTAGATGTTTTATATGAATGCTGCTTGTAGATTGATAGTTGATACTGATTGATACTGCTTGTATGTTGAGATTTGTTTGTTGATGTTTGTTGTTAGAAATAAGGTTTGATTAGATGATGTTTTGTAATTGTATGAATCTTGATATTAGTTGGTTCTTGTTTAATCACATCGCTCAACATGATCTTGTCAAAACGCATATGTTTAAATTAAACTGCAGCAGTTTTAATCCACAAATCGCCTAGATCAGTTGAGTCAAACCGCATAGTTTTGGATCAAACCGCGCTCTGCCATTCAAACCGCATCATCTGTTTTCATACCTGACAAACCGCTTCATTCCATATGACAAACTGCATACCTTATTATCAAACCGCATACCCAATTTTGACAAAACGCATATCAAGATTAGTCAAACCGCATATTCAGCCAAACCGCTTCAAATTTGTCAAACCGCTTCTAATTTATCAAACCTCTTCCATAACAAACCGCATAAGATACGTTGCATCTGGACTTATGTAAGACAAACCGCATTCTGTATTAACAAAACGCATAAGCCTCAAACTGCCTCCAGATTCAATGAATCTGGACAGTTTGTGACAAACCGCATCGAAGAGATTGGACTCAAACCGCACCTGTTAAGGATCAAAATGCATGATTAATTTGACAAACCGCAGATAAGAACAAACGTTACTAGCTTCAAACCGCATCGAATAACAAACATCAAAAATGTTTAGAAACTGTTTAAAACCAGATTTATCACGTATGGACCAGATTCATACTCAAACAGCTTAGAACATCTAGTCATATCGAACATCATATGAAAATCTGCATAAACACAACAGATTCATCAACCAAAAAACACCACAAATACGCTAACAGCATCAAACAACAGTAAACACATCAAAATATCACCAAAATGCAACAAACCGCACGAAATTGGTACCAAACCGCAGCTTAAAAAATGGTACAACAACGTGAGACTTATGACCCGACTCCACAAACAACAAAACCTTGGATCTGATACCAATTGTTGGATCATACATATTATGTTGTTTGATGATTCGGGTGGTCTAGGATGGTGAAATATCAAGTAAGCCATGTTTAGAGAGAGAAAGAGATGAGAGGGTGATTCTAGTGAGAGAGAGTTTAAATAAAAAAGAAAATGTTAGATTAGAAGCACCACCCCTTCCAAGGATGAAAGGGGTATTTATAGATACAACTAATACGTCCTCCTGTCAGACTGTGGATCAGGCATACAGTGGGTGAAGCCCCGTCCTTCCTCCACGGTGTTACTCTAAACTAATAACTAACTAGCGAACTAACTAAATAACTAGTAAATAACGATATGTGTACGAGCTAACATATGCTAGACTATAATTGGGGTGACCGACACTTCCTTATGGAATTTCCAATTCCTAACACATTTTCTTACGTTTTCGTCTGTTTTTATACGTTTTCTTACATTTTTATCCTTTTCCCTACGTTTTTATCGGTTTTTATACGTTTTCGCCCATTTTCATATATTTTTATCCTTTTTCTACGTTTTCGTCCGTTTTTTTATACGTTTTTCTTACGTTTTTGTCTGTTTTTTTACATTCTCACCAATTTTTAAAATTGGTTTTATACATTTTATTACATTTATACCCGTTTTTGTCCGTTTTTATACATTTTCATACGTTTTTATGTATTTTCAATGTTTTATCACGTTTTTAGTTTAGTTTTACTCGTTTTCATATGTTTTTCTTACGTTTTCATCCATTTTCTTAGGAAAAAGGTAAGAAAACCAGTTAAAAACTTATTAAACTTATAAAAACCTAAGAAAAACGGATGAAAACGTATAAAAACGGAGAAAACGAATAAAGACGTAAAAGACGCATAAAAATGGTTGAAAACGTATAAACGGGCGTAAACGTATGAAAACAGAGTGAAACGTATGAAACATATAAAAACAGATGAAGATGTATGGATAAAAACGTAAGAAAACGGGCGAAAATGTATAAAAACAGATAAAAACGTATGAGAACATTTAACAATATATATAAACGTATGAAAACTTATAAAAACGGATAAAAACGTAAGAAAACGTATAAAAACGTACCTAAAGTTGAAAAACTTTAAATTATAAATAACTGTTATTATAAAGGATAGACGAGGCAACGGTCTTTAATCAAAAAGGCTAAGGTGTAAATTATAACGGAACTCACTTAACACCACTTTAAAAATGGATCGGTGGTGTTATTTATTTATTTTTATTTTTAAATTAAGGACGATCAATGCAACTTTAAACTATAAGGGATAAAAGTTGCAATTTTAGACAAACCACAAAGACCATCCATGTAATTTACTCTATTTTATACGTTAAGAGAAATAAAATTTAACTTTTTAAAAACTATGAGATACTTTTGTTTTTCTTAATTTCTTATAAGTTATGTGCGATGAACCAAAATAACTTATTTTTTCAAAAATAAATATAATACTGTGCATAAAAAAACATGCTTTAAACCTTACAGCCGTTATTCATTCATGGGCTAAGCAGGTATTAACCAACTTCCATTATAACCAAACTTGCTGATAAAAATTAAGGGCATGTTTGATTGGTGGCTTTTGAGGGTGGTATATAACTTTGGCATTGAATCTACACGTTTGGTTACTTTTCTAAAGAGTTTAAAACCCACTCACCTATTGCCAATTTTTGATAAAATGTTTTACTTCACTTTAAGTGGGGTCTAATATATGCACGTCTCTATGTCATATATATAACTTTTATAATATTTAAATCCATCACTAATAATTCAAAATAATATTCTTAATAAAATATAATTTTTTCTTTTGCCGGCTCAAATCCAAATTAAATCCTAATTCTAAATTCATCTACAAACCAAACGGCACCTAGATTAACTTGTAACTACAATCCGGATTCTAAGGTTTGGATGAAAACCCTAGGTCCGTTTGGTTGGTGGGTTTATGTGAAAGGTTTGGACCTGAGTCCAAATAATTATTGTTTGGTTGAGTTTTTCATCTTTTCAAAATTCATAAATAAAGGTTTTTTAAATCCTCACAAAAAAACTAAGGGTCTGTTTGTTTAGCGGGTATTGAATGAAAGTAATGGAATCACTCTTTGATATATATGTTTGGTTCACATTATTTAGTGACGGTATGAATGAAAAGATGTCAGAATACCCATAGAGTCATTCCTTTCTACCCATTCCATTAATCATTTTTCTCTCTTATCATCATCTCTAACTTGAACCATTTTTCTCCTCTTAAATTTCTAACAATCTTGTTGATGCATCAACTGTTCATACAAGATTTTTAAAGCTTCAAAGTGGATAGTAATCACATTAATTTGAATCTTTGCAAATTTTTCTTTCTTTTTGTACAGTGAGATAGAACTTCCATGTGAAGATTTCTAGATCTCATTGCTTTTGCTTTTTGTTCAATAAGGATGACATATGATTTTTGCATCAAATATGACATTTTTAATATATATACAAAGTGATTGTCATTTTAATGCTTATATTTTAGAGGACAATATAATTCCCTGCAACTTCTTATAGTTTTATTGAAGTCTTGAATTAAGGATGAGGATGATATGTGTCGTTAGCATAAAAAAGGGTGGATGAAATTGATATGCATGTTAAGTCGAAAAATCTTGTTTCTGGTTGAAAATCCTTTGTTATTTTTATTTTTTTATGTTTTTCTTCTTTTGTATCAGTTTTGGATAAGACGAAAGGGAGTAAAAGACTTTTGGGTAAAAAAGTTGATACAAGTATCTCATAAATCAATCCAAACAACAGTAATGGAAATGATACATTGATTGTCATTCCACCTCATAATCATACCGATACCCATAGTGATTCATGTCAACAAACCAAACGCACCCTAAGTTTACATTAAATCCGTGAAACCTTTTATACATTCTCTCACATTCTTTTTTATTTTTTTTATTTAAATAATAATTTTTTATTTAAAATTTATTATAAAATCTATTAAATAAATATATTTTATCTCTCTTAAACTGAACTCAAATCCAAATACTAAACCAAATCCAAATCTTAATCCAACCCAACTTATAAATCAAACGGACCCCTAATCTAGGCTTGTTTGATGCAAATTATACCCATACCTACAGTCTCTAGATTGTACTTATAACAAAATAAAAACTACACCACCAAACATGACAAAGTTTGTATAGAACTTCTAGTTCTCATTTCTCAACTATACACACAAACATTCACTACTTTACCCTCTAATCAATTTAATATTATGTCAAAAGTCAAATTAGACATCAGCTCAAAAGTCAAATTAGACAACTTTTATATCAAGTCATTTCTATAGAGTTTACACGATAAATTTAATTGGTAGTTTATACTAAATAATACTACAAAATGATCACAAAACGTTTATAGCTAGCTATTCTAATTTCATATCGTAAGTTCGTAACAATTTAAAAGTGATAACATTACATATGTGTTAGTGATTTATTTGCTATCGATCGTGCTCTGCGATTGTTTGATATTTGTGCTATTGTATTTACTCAACTCAAACCTTAGCTTGATATGGACATAAATACAAATATATATTGTATATATCACGTTAATATAACATTGGAAAATATTAGAGAGTTCTGCTTTCATTAAGAAGGATGTTCACTTTTGACTTTATGCTTGATCACACCAAACTTTTGTCAAGATAAAAGGGTCCAAATACTAGATGCCACTCGCACAACTCAATTTGAAACTAAAAAACCATGGCTGTAAACGTAATTTCAAAGGAAATAGTATCACCATCAAGTCCAACACCTCCGTACCTAAGAAAGTTCAAATTATGTCTTTTGGATCAAATTGTGCCATCTTTTTACATCCCATTGGTCCTTTTTTATCAATCTAATATTCATAAGAACCAAAATATTTCCAAAGTTATGTCACGTCTTAAGAACTCGCTAGCAAAAACTTTAAGTCGATTCTACCCATTGGCTGGCCGAATGCAAGATTGTGCGACAGTTGATTGTAATGACAAAGGAGTTCCGTTTATCATAGCTCATATGAGTTGTCGCTTGAATGAGCTACTAAAGAATCCTCCTACTGATTTAATGAGTGATTTTGTTCCTTTCAAGACCAATTGCTTTCAAGATAATACTGAAGGTCTTGTAGGCATTCAAGTGACAACATTTGATTGTGGAGGTATAGTCATAGGTGTCTGTATGCACCACAGAACAACTGACGCCAAATCGATGACAAACTTTATCAGAAGTTGGGCAGACGAAGCCTACCTGCCGAAAGGTGACAAAATTAATCCTAACTTCACCACTGCTTCGGAGCTTTTCCCACCTGTTGATTCTTTGTCAAAGGAAATGCAAAAGACACTCGATAACCAAACTTTTAAAGAAGTAAAGCACGTTCAAAGGAGGTATGTGTTTGATAAGAACGCTATCGCCTCCCTACAAGCTAAAGCTTCTACTGAAGCATTGCCTAAGCCTTCTAAAAATGAAGCATTGACAAGCTTTATTTGGAAACACATGATGGAAGCTTCTAGAATTATAACAGGCTCCTCTTTTACGTCCATTGCAATTTTTACAATAAATTTAAGACCACGGTTCAAGCCTCCCGTATCTAGCAATTCTTTCGGAAACTTGTGGTGGTTCAGTTTTGGATCATGTTACCTCTCATTGGATGGGCAAACCGACCTTGAATTGAGCAAACTGGCAGAAGTCGTCCGTTTAGATAGTGAGTTCGTAGATGAACTACAACAACCAGGGGTGATACTTGATCTCATGCAAGAAATGGGTAGTGGCAATATAGAAAACCTTAAGACGTTCAGTTTTTCAAATTGGTGTAATTTAGGGCATTACAATATTGATTTTGGTTTGGGAAAGCCAGTATGGATTGCATATGCTCATAAAAATGACATACTAAACAATAGGTGCACTTTTTTTATGGACTCGCCATCAGGAATCGAGATTTGGATGATTGCAGAAGAGGCTGAGGTTTCATTACTTGAGAAGATGCCGAGTTTCCTTGAATTTGCTAGTGTAAATCCTAGTGTCAAACCATATTGACATGTTTGCTTGCCATGAACTTGGATACTCATTTATCTATAGATAGTTGGATCGTATGAACTAAAAACGTGAAAAGTTCACATCCTTTCCTTCTTTACTCTATAAAACAATATATAATCTCTTCTTTTGGATTTGATATTGTAGGTAAGAAATTGTTAAGATCATTGAATAAATTATTCAACTTTTACTGTTAAGTTGGCAATTTCCTCACAAATTTTCTAAAATTTTTCACATGGAAGTGAGACATCAATTTTGAAAGTCATCAACTTTTACTAATTCCACTAATACTATAAACTATAAAGGGTTAATTACTTGAAAATGTTTCATATTTGTCATTTTTTGTTATTGTGTGTATTAAATTTTTTTTTCTTATTGTGTCTATTAAACTTTTAAATTTCGATTAATGTGTGTATTTTGTGACCTTTCAGCCATGTAAAATGAACAATTTACCTTTTAAAATTTGTAAAAGTAAGGGTAAAATGGTCACAAAATATACACAATAATTAAAATTTAAAAATTCAATACACACAACAAAAATAAATAAATAAAAATAATAATACATACAATAACAAAAAATAACAAGTATAATACATTTTAAAGTCATTAACTTAATTATTAGTTTGGCACTTTATGTAAGATCACAAGTTCATATGTAGTTACATCCACATTGAAAAGACCATATATATATATACTCAAATCCATCTCACTTAGACAACATGGACTCAGACCACAGGTTCTTCTTGGTCTATTATACTAATAGTAACAAGACACCAAAATCCCGCACCTCACATCAGCTTTCTCTTTTTTCAGACACCACCCAAATAACACCTAGACCAAACTCACGTAGTAAGGAGACCAAACACATTTTTTTTTAATTAAAACATTAATATTTCAAATAAAATTAAAAAAAATTACATAAAATAACTAAAATAAAATTAAAAACATTACAATAAAATAAAAAACATAAACTAATAGTCTAAATTATAAGTCTCCTTAATTTTTTTCTTGATAGTCAACAGAATCGCTAGCTGTCTTCCGGTTAAATGGTCATGCGGTTCATTGTAAAACCGGATATCTTTCTCGAACTTTTCTTCTTGTTGAAATTCAAACATTCGACGTTGGAGCTCTAATTCTTTTTCCTTTTGTGCAATCTTCAGTTTCTCAAACTTCCAGTGATCAGGCAGCCTTGCTCTTGATACAATTCCGGCTCCTTGATCCTCAAATACTCAATGGAGGATTCTTTCCTTTTAA
>OU343224.1:7610775-7801848 GCA_910596185.1 Chrysanthemum makinoi
GCCATTTTCTTGTGGGCTAGCCAACTCTTCACATTAACTGATATGGTGAGTTGATTACCATACAACTTATTAGCAAGTTGTCAACTAAAAACGGATTTGAAATATCTTTACCAGAGGCGTTTGCTCATGGATTAGCCAATCCTTTTGTAACCATGGTGGATTGATAACCTATTGATGTTACCATCTCAAAACCATTTATTCAACCTTTGTCTCAAAGATTTGTTACTTAACAAAAGTTTCTTTCAAAATCATTTAAGCGGTTAAAAGCTGCAAGCGATTACTTTGATGAAAGTACTATTTGATCAGCAATACTTTGAATAAAGTACTGATTTATCAAAAATAATTTATTCAAATAAGATTTATACCAGTCATTCATCCTCATCAGCAATAGTAGTCCAATTAATAAGCAGTTGATGACCATGCAAGCAATTTCATTATCCTCTTCAACTTCCATTCCATGCTCTAGCATCCTTCTCATAAGCTCTACTGTTAGAGGATATCTTCTATTTGCAAACATGTGTATCATTGTACCATTTTCCAGCTCTAAAACATGAAATCCAGATTCTTTAAAGAATCTCCAACAAACAATTTCCCAATTCTCTTGATTCTTCCGGATGTCATCGATTGCTCTGCTCTTGGTTTCCCATGCGGTTGTGAGATCTCCAAGTAGAACTAAACCAATTCCTTCTAATGGATTATGTTCAAGTAAGCTCACCACATGATATAAATAGAATAGATCCACTCTATCTATGATGTGCAATAAATCCCATAATCATTGAATACTCTAAAACTTTCATCTTCTTTATGAAACATCAGATAACTCCCTTCTTTGGATTTCACAACTTCAAAAGCACTAATCTGAGATCTGTTCATCTTCATGTCAGCATCTTCTTTGGAATATTCAAAATCTACTACTCTGAGATAATTTCTTAGTTCATCCCTAGTCTCAGATCTTAACTCAACTTTTTCTTTCTTTGAGAACTGAACATCTTTAACTTTAGTTTTTCTTTTTCTTTTTAAACTTTTATTTCTCTCTTCTTCTTTCCAAGTAGCTTCATCTCTAAAGTCTTTGATGCTTTCAACATGTTTCTTTTAAGCTTCCCTAGCAGCATCATCCAATCGTTTCATCTCAAAATAATTAAACCTTTGCAATCCTTTATACCCTTGACTTTTAAGATAAGCCGTCATAGCATTTCTGTCTTTAGCTTTATTTGGCCTTCTTGGTAGAAATCTAACAGGAATAGGTGACTCTAATGGTTCATCAGCTTTAGCATTCAATTCCTCTTGCAACTTCTTAGCTGCTTCTCTACTCTGAGCTTCTTCACTTCTGAGCTTCTCTATCTTTAGCATTTAATTCCTCTTGAAGCTTTCTAGCTGCTTGTTCATTCAAAGCTTCTTGGGCAGCTCTTATCTGTGCTAAAGTTAGTTTCTTCTTCTTTACTTCTACCAAAACACCTTTCCCTTTATCCTTAGGATCAATTGCAGGTTGAGAAGTTCTTTGTTGTTCCTCTTCTTGCACACCTGGAATATTAACACCACCTCTTGGTTGTGATAAACTTTGCAACATTACAGCAATAGTTTCATCATCACTTGCAGTATGGATGGGTTTGAGTGTAGCTTCCTCTTCTTGTATAACAGTTGAGGGACCAACAACTTCTTCATGTACAGTTGTTGAAGGACCAGCTTCCTCTTCAAAGTCCAACAACCTTGGAGTTAACAATTCTTGCTTGTAGGATCCTTGTTGTTGAAAAGCAGTACTTTGATTTTCAGTACCTTGATCTTCAGTACTTTGAACTGGAACATCAATAACTTGTTCCTTAGTTTCTTGAATAATATGTTCTTCAGTTTTTTCATGTTCTTCAGTACTTTCAGGTTCATTCTCCTTTACAACATCTTCTTTCAAATTCTCTTCTTCTAAATTCCTCCCCAATTGGACAGAAGATTGTTGGTGAACCTTTTGGTGTTTGGTTTTCTTAGACTGCCTTTGCTCCTTCTTCTTTGATTTGACCCATATACGATGATGTTGAACCAAAGGCCAAACAAAATTCTTTAGCCTTCCAAGCTTGAATTTCAATTTATTTATCTGCTTAGCTTGAGCCTCAGTAGTCTTTTTCAACTTAACTAACTCCCTTGTCAAAACATAATTATCCAATGTCATTTCTTCAGGGGGTATAGTATGTGAATCATCTCCTTGAATTGGTGAATGTTCCTCTGATTGAGATGGAGAAGGTGAAACTGCAACATCTTCTTGAACTTTAGTACTTGGAGAACCAGTACCTTGAGATGCAGTACCTTCTGGAGATGCAGCACTTTGAGATGCAGTACTTGCAGATGCAGTACTTGCAGACGCAGTACTTTCACTAGCTTCATCTTCTTCAGCATCAGCTCTAACAGCTTGAACAACTTCCATCATAGAAGTAGTTAAGGGAGTATCCCTTCCAGTGAATTGATCACTCTTCATAGCCATAAAGGTGAATATTTTGGCTTGTTGAACCACAACAGGTAAAAGATTTGTTGGCTTAGGAATATCTGAAAGTTGTTTATTGAGGAATACTTGAACAAACCTTGGATACATCAGCCATTTTGATCCATGAGTGATGTGGGAAAGCATTCCATCAAGGATGAGCCTTGAAAAATTAAAAACACGATCTGTAGCCAAACCCACAATAGCAGATGCTATATTTGATCCAAATTGTTCCCATGAAGTACTTTTTGCACTAATACAGTGAAGCAACACATGCACTAAAAACTTCCATTGAGGACAAAAGAGTTGTTTCCTAAATGTTTGTTCATTTAAAGACCCCTCATAACCAATATGTCCAAAAGTATCCCAAATCAAGCTTTATCAAACCGAATAGCCCCATCTTCATCATTAAACAACAAGTCTTCTCTAATAGAGGCTTGACAATCTTCACAGTTCTTCCAGCAACTGTAGCTCTAATATAAAATTCATCATTCTCCATATTTTCCATAGCAGTAGCCCAAAATTCTTGAATCCGGGGCTCAATTATATCCGGCTCCACCAAAAGAGCATAAGCTGATTGGCGATCCGTAAAATAATCGATGATATCATGAAAAGTGCATTCGCGGTCTTATCTAAATTAGCCACCATATTGTGATTTGAAACTGTAGGACGATTCGCCATTGTTGAGTATGTGAGCACAATAAGAGATATAATCGAATAATATAGAGGTGATGAGAGAAATATGGAAAATATTCTAAAGTATCAATATGAGAGGGAAAATGGGAGAGTAGTTATTTATAGGTGAGATTTAAAAAATCACAGCCCATAATAACAAAGTTACCGTTAGAATTAATTACCCCTCAATATTACCGTTGGAACAGTACTTTAATAAGACAAACATTACTTTCCACGTATGCGATTACTTTCAAGCGGTACTTTCATAAAAAACAATACTTTTCCAAATTCCTCTGTATAAGCTAAGTATAAATATCCTCCCCTCAAGCAATGTACAGGACTATACTAATACTAAATAGTCCTCCCCTTAAATGTAGCTCAGTAGTTAATCATGCCAATGCTCACCACCAAGTGATTAAATCTTGAAACATCAAAGCCTTTGGTGAGTAAATCAGCTACATTATCATCTGTGTGAACCTTAACCACATTAATGAGCATGTGCTCATAGCAATCTCGGATAAAGTGATGCCTAATTTGTATGTGCTTGGTCTTGGAATGATAAACTGGATTCTTCACAATACAAATGGTACTCTCATTATCAATATTGATAGGAGTATTCTTGAAATTGAACCCATAGTCCAAGAGTTGATTCTGCATCCATAAAACTTGTCCACAGACTTGCTTGCGGCTACATATTCAGCCGGTAGAGAATGTTGCTGCAATTGTTTGTTTCTTACATTGCCAGGAGACTAATCTTCTTTCAAGATATTAGCATCCACCAGTTGTTGATCTTCTATCATAGTTATCACCTGCATAATCACTATCTGAAAAAGCTTCTAAGTGAAAAGGTGACTCTTTTGGATACCACAACCCCAACTTAGGTTGTTGTTTCAAGTAACAGAAAATTCTCTTCCTTTGCATTCATGTGAGAGATTTTTAGTGAGACTTGATATCTTGCACATAAACAAACTGCAAACATGATATCAGGCCTTGATGCAATAAGATACATAAGAGAGCCAATCATTGATCCGTATAACTTGACTTCAACAGGTTGTCCATCTTCATCTTTGCCCAATGAGTTGATAGATTTAATAGGTGTAGTAACAGTCTTCATATCATCAAAATTGAACTTCTTAAGTATGTATGTAACATACTTGTCTTGACTTATGAAAATTCCTTCCTTTGATTGTTTAACTTGAAGTCCCAAAAAGAATGTCAACTCTCCCATTGAACTCATTTGAAATTCCTTCTGCATCATCTGCTCAAACTCCTTAACCATGGACTGTTTGGTAGCCCCCAAGATGATATCATCAACATAGACTTGAACTAACATGATATCCTTCTTGTCTCTCTTGATAAACAAAGTTTTGTCAATAGCTCCCTTCGTAGCCATGTTGCAATAAAAATGTAGAGAGCCGCTCATTCCAAGCTCTAGGTGCCTGATGAAGGCCATAAAGAGCCTTAACTACCTTGTAGATTTGTTTGGATGTTTAGGATCTTCAAAACCAGGAGGTTGTTTGACATAAACTTCCTCTGTAATCTTGCCATATAAAAGGCACTTTTAACATCCATCTGGTAAACACGAAATCCCATATATGAAGCAAAAGCAAGAAATATTCTAATAGCTTCTATCCTTGCTACAGGAGCAAATACTTCATCATAGTCTACTCCTTCTTCCTGTCTGTAGCCTTGTGCTACTAACCGTGCCTTATTCTTGATAACATTACCTCTTTCATCTCTTTTGACTCTGAAAACCCATCTGGTTCCAATAACTCTCTTCCCATCTGGAAGATCACATAATACCCAGACTTCTTGAAGTTTAAATTGAAGAAGTTCTTCTTGCATAGCTTCAACCCAGCTTTCTTTAGTCAGTGCTTGAGCAATATTCTTGGGTTCCTCTTGAGAGATAAAACAAGTAAATAGGCAGGTTTGATGGTCCTTATGATTCAGCCTGTTTTGTGTATACACAAAGCTAAGTAAAGCATTGTGAGGTGTTGAAAAAGTCTTAGCTCTGTGTCTAGTCATCACTCCAGAAGTAGAAGGACCAATGATTTGATCAGTTGGATGATTCTTATGAATTCTTAAACTTGGAGACTGTGGAACTCCATAAGTATCATCCAAATTAGTAAAATCAGCATCTTCATTGGAATCTGAGAAAATTCCTTCATCTTCAAACTCATCATCAGTTTCTTCTAATCCAGGCATGGTAGGATCATCTAAATCATCTAAAGTATTGGTAAGCAGTGCGGTGATACTTTGTTCAAAATCTTGTCCAAAGTCTTGTAAGAGTATTCTGCAGACTTGTTCTTCTTCTTTGCCTCTTCATAAGCTCTTTGTTGTTCATCTGTGTAAGAATGTGCTAAAACATCTTGAAGAAGCAACCGATTAAGTTCTTCTTGAATAGATTGATCCTCAGCAGACAATGAGGATTTTGGTTCATCGATACTTTGTTTTGAAGCATCGTACTTTGCTTTGGAGCATCGGTACTTTGCTTTGGACTATGAGGATCTTCATCGATCTGACATCGGTCTAAGATGAACTCCATGAACAACATATTGTAAGTCTTCTCCATCATGCACAGGTTGATTTTCTTCTCTAACAGGTACATAGTTCATAGAGGGAGTTAAAACATCAAGATCAAACATCCAATCAGGACCTTTACCTTTCTCATTAACTTGATCTTCTAAAAACTCAACATGAATACAATCTTGAACCTTCTTAGTGACTCTATTGTACACTCTAAATCCCTTACTGTTGGTACAATAACCCAATAAATATCCTTCTTCTGACTTGCCATCAAACTTTCCCAGATTATCAATTGTATTCAAAATAGTAAGAGGGCATACAAAAGGCTTCATAAAAGCGAATGTTGGGTTTGTTGCCCATCAGCAACTCATAAGGTGTCTTCATCTGTGGCTTAGTAACAGATACTCTGTTAAGTACCTAGCAAGCAGTACTACGACTTGACCCAGTGAATAGGTAGATGAGAATCTGCTAGCATTGTTCTAGCTGCTTCAATCAAAGTCCTATTCTTCCTCTCTGCAACACCATTCTGCTGTGGTGTTCTAGCAATACTGAACTCCCTCTTGATTCCTTTGTTTGCACAAAATTCATCCATAAGCTTGTTCTTGAATTCAGTCCCATTGTCACATCTAATACCTCTAACCTTGAGTCTTAATTGGTTTTCAAGTGCTATTATGAGAGTCTGAATAGCATCAAAAGTATCATCTTTAAAACCCAAGAAAAATACCCAACTGAATCTACTGCAATCATCTGTAACAACCAAGCAGTACTTTTTCTTGTTTAAACTTGTCACAGAGACAGGTCCAAGCAAATCCATATGTAACTTGACTCCAAAGGTTCTCTAATAGTCCTCTCTTAAAGCTTCTTGCATGAAGCTTTGTGTTGTTTACCCTTCTTACATGCCAAACATGAATGATCATTCTTGTAAGTCTTTGAAGGTAAACCTCTAACTAAATTGCCTTTGACTAGTTTGTTGATATTTTTGAAATTAACATGGCCCAATCTTCTATGCCATTGATGTGCTTCTTTAGATGTTGCTTTAGCCACCAAAACATGTGGCTCTTCCATAAGAATGTAGACTCTTCATGTCTAAACTATACACATCATTTGTTCTTGGTACTCTAAGAGCTACCAAGTTATCATCAACAGGCTTGAATTCAGGAGAGAGGATAAGACATTCTGTGTCAGTGAATAACACAGGATGCTTTTTATCACAAATTTGAGAAACTGATAATAAGTTGAACTTGAGCTCCTTCACATATCTAACATTCTCAAAATCTATATACTGCTTTGATAGTTCCTTTGCGGTAATCCTTCCTCCATTGGGATCATTCCCAAATGCAACTCTTCCTCCACTAATAGATCTAAAATCAGACAGGATCTCTTTGTCTCATGTCATACTTCCAAAGCAACCACTATCCACAATCGAGATGATCTTTAAGCTCCTCTCTGGGTTGCCCTGCACAAAAACAAAGAGTTAGTGATCTTTAGGAACCCAAGCCATTCTTGACTTGTGTTCCCCTTGTGGAGTTACAAACTCAAATTCTTTGAGTATGTAATTTCCACTGTTTTTCAAAACATGATCCAGAATTATCTTTTGATTTTTAGCATGTGGATTTTCAAAACTTTCTGGGTTTTCAACACAACTCTCTTTTACAAGTTCATTCTGTTTTTCTTGTATCACAAAACATCGATTCACTTTTTGTTGAAAGTCTTGTTTGTTCCTCAGCAGTACTTTCCCTCTTAACCCATTCTGTTTTAACACTTGGTTCTTGTGATCTAGATCCCCTATGTGAATTGTAATACCTTCTAGGTAGATAGTAATGAGATCTCCAAGGGTTCCTATTCCAAAGAGTGTGATCGATTACCTTGTTTTGGTGAGCAGTACTTTGAGAAAGTCTTGGTCGAATTACTGATACTTTGGAAAGTCTTGTGAGATCCTGAAGGTTTTGAAAAAGGTCTTCTCTGGTGTGGGTATCTATGATCTGGTGAGAAATTTCTGTGATTGACCCTATTTGAATTATTCCAGACTGGTTTATGCTCTCTAGGTTTCGGGTTGGCAGTCCTGTTCTTTGGGAATTTTCTAAGATATTCTGAGTGATGTTCACAATCCTTGATTAAATGATTAGGACTAAAACACACAAAACACAGTTTTTGACCCATACTTCCAAAGTGACTTCTTCTATGTCTATGACCAAAACTATTTTGCCTTCTAGGTGAATGATTAAACTTGTTTTGACCAAAGTGATCCCAAAAAGGTTTAGCGATCTTGTTTTGAAAAGATTTTCTGAAGGTGCTTGCTTGTGGAGCAGTACTTTGAGTTGAAGGTACTGCTTGACTTTGAACATTATTTTCAACAGGTTCTTTGGGGTTTTCAGACCTAGATTGAGAAATTAGCTTTTTCCTAAACTCTAGACTGTCTACTCCAAAACGAGACACATCAGGCCTAGGGGGTTGATGACTTCCAGTGGGATGGGGAACTGCATGATAACCATTATCTTTCTTTTACTCAGGAGGTGGTTCACTAATTGAATCCTCATTACTAGATGTGTCTACATAATTAATGAGTTCATCATCACTAGTGGTTACATCCTCTAGGTCATCATCAACTTGATTCTCTTCTATGTTATCAAAGTCCATTCCAAAGCCTAAGCGGTTTAATGTAAGCTCTTCTCTGTTTTTGAACATAAGTAACATGTGACAGACCAGACTCACCCCAAGCAACAAACTTAGCTAACAAATCATCTCTTTCCTTAGTCAGTTTCTCTATTTCAGAAATTTTACAGTTTAATTTCCATTCACTTAGCTTTAACTGATAATCCTGTTGTGCATATTTTTCAGCCCAAGCTACTTCATTATTTTCATGTGTTAAGATTTTAGCTTCCATAGATTCTAAGGTTATTTGGTAACCAACTACCTCAGACCTAGCCCTAACACAATTATCTCTTTCAATCACATAACTGCCAAGTAATTTTTGATAAAAATCATGACAATTTGAGCATACCTCAGAGATAGGAGAAAAACTTGGTGAAGTAGCCACCATTGCAATTTGAACAGGATCATCTTCACTTTCCATGCTCCAATCAAATTCTCCTAGACAATCTCTGGATTCTAAATCAGCATCTTCAGGTTCCTCATCAAAGCGGTGCTCAGTCTAATTCTTCCACGGACTCTTACTCACGTCTTCCACTGCTACCATACATTAAGTCACTGGTTCATCATCAAACTCTTCACTCCAGTCAACTTTTGATAACTTCTCTTGAGCAACCAAAGCCTTTGTTTCAGTAATTGGAATTTCTTTGAGCTCAAGCTTTGGTTTCTCAGATGTCCTATTTGCTTGATATTTAGCAAACCTGCACTCCCTTGCAAAGCGTCCAGTCTTTTGACAATTGAAGCATTCAATTTTGGATTTGTCAAAATTTATTCCCTGTTTTGGTTTGAAGTCAATGCTTTTTACTATTTTCTTCATATACTTTTTTATCCTTGCAGTGATCATAGCAACTTGCCACCTGATATCAATTTCTTCAAGTGCATCTTCTTCAATCTGTGCTAGATCTTCTTCATAAGTGACAGGTAAACTAGCTTGCTGTGCAAAGAAGGAGTACACAACTTCATCTGAGTGCATAGTAGTAGTTGGTGGGGCTTGCTGAGCATAGGTGGGGGTGTAAACAGCAGTACTTTGAGAAACAGTACTTTAAGGAGAAGCAGTACTTTTGGTTGAAGTATTGCCCTTCTTTTCAGATGAAAGAAAAGCAATACTGTGTGATTTGGAACTGGTTTGACCATTCATCTCATGCTCATACACCTTTAGATGATTGTAGAGATTATCAAAATCCATGACATCTATCACTGGTTGTCCTCGATCATTGTAGCAATCACATGCCATGTAGATGGCAAACTCCTTAGAAACTTCAGATTAGCATCCTCAATTGATACTTCTGCCTTGTATAACTCCAACATGTTGAGGAGATTTTGAAACCTATCATATGCAGCATCAAGACTCTCTCTTTCACCAACTGTGAAAGTTTCAAAGCTGTTGCTTGATTTCTCTGCATCTTCTTAGAAGCTTCATTCCCTCCAAATCTGGTCTTAAGAGTAGCCCAGAGCTGCTTAGCATCTTTAGCATCATGAAATTTGAGAAGTTGACCATCTGGAATGGTAGACAAGAGAATGTTGAGTGCCTTCTCTTGATTCCTTAAGGTTCTCTTTGGTAAGGATTGCCTTAGGTGCTTTGGGTTGTCCTGGAACATCAATTGGTTCTGGAACTTCTTCATTACCATTAACAATTACATTCCATAGGGCATGGTCTGTAATGGCAATGTACTGCCTCATCTTCATACACCATAGATCATATTCGCCTTTCTTGATGACAGGAATCCTCATTGAGGTGATGGAAGGTGGTGGAACAGAATCAGTCGACATCTTTAGTTTTTGTTGTAGTAGGGTTTCTTCCTAGTCAGAGTTTCCACACAATCTCTAATACCACTTGTTGGATCGATGTACTCTAACCAAACTAACTTAAATAGCTTGTTTAAGGTTTAACAACCTCGGATAAATCCTAAGTTATTAACAAAGAAACACTGAACAAACTCTATTAAGTATGCGGAATTTACTTAACAAAGCTAAGAAGAATAACTTTTATTATTAACTCTAAATCTGCTTATTATGCAGATACTTTAACAACTCTAAGAATATCGAACTTCTCTAAAACTCTAAATAATAACTTGTAAGCAATCGTACCTCTAATGCCAATCTAGGGGTCCTTTTATAGGCTCAAGGATAACCCTAGTCGGTTTACAAATTGTATCCTTGTACGACAAGTAATCTAATATAGAATATTCTAGAATTACAAGACTTTCTATAAACGAATATAACAGTTCTTTGTTCTTGCAGTACTTTGACTTCAATCAGCAGTACTTTGACTTTATCTTTAGCAGTACTTTGACTGTTTCCAGTACTTTGTAGTTTACAGTACTTTGTCAATCTTCAGCACTTTCATATCCCAACACAAAGTTATGCTTTTCAACATAAAATACAAGTTTAAAGCTCCTAAGCTCAAACCAAAATGGTACGGACCATACATAGTGAAGGATGGATTTCCCTCCAGATATGTCGAATCATATAACAAACAAGGTGGAAGTTTCATTTTAATGGGAACCGTGTTAAGCTATATCATGATACGGAGCAGTTGAATTAAATATCGATTAAAGAAATTCCGCTTGAATACGATTCTCTTCCATTCATGGCACCCTTTCCAGCAGATTACACAAACGTCATGCCATGGCTTCAGAAAATGGATTCATCTATGATGTTCTTCCAAACGTTTGCAACACCGCAAAATTATATGACATCGATGAGACCAAAGAAGGAATAGTCAGAGGAAACATGGTGTATATTCCCAAATCTTCAAGAAAGAAGCCAAAGATTACAACCACGTAAACAAACGAGTTTGAGTCAGGCTGATGACTCGGTAATAAAACAAGTGCTTCTCGAGAGCCAACCCGTGTGATTTTAGCTTTAATTATTTTACTTTTTAGTGTTCACACCCTATCTATATAAAACTCATGTTTGAACTTAAGTGTGGTGGTGTGACACTACCTTTTTAATAAAACATAAAATTCCAAAAATATATTGCATTTTGTACATTTGTTTTTGTCTTAGATTACTGCATGTAATGATTATTTCACTTGGACACTTGGATTTAGAAATCAATTGAAGCTTCTGCATAGTATTTTCTCATCTGGAAGATCAATCGTGATTTCTGTAGCTCAGCAAGCCTAGTGTTATTTCGTATTTCCTTATTTTTCATACTTTGAAGTTTGTTTATCACATTGAGGACAATGCTTAACTTAAGTGTGGGGGGGGGGGTAAATAGGAAAATAAAACTAATTTTTAATTTTTGCGCTAGATTTTAAATTTTGTTTGCCCTTGTAATGTAGTTATTTTTACACTTTTGGGGTAATAAATTAGAATAACTGTGTCAATTCACCTGTAAAATCTATAATTTTGAAAAATTAAGATGTGTCCCGATTAATATTGCAATCCATTCTGGGATCGATAACATTTGCTAGCACATATTATAGCCATTTCACTAAAAATGTGAGGATTTGAGCCTGTTTCATATATAGCATACATATTTTTGCTTTGATCTTTTGCTATAAGTGTTCTAGTGATTTTATTTATTCTAGAACTTGTAAATCATTACTAGACCGTAGCGGGATCACACTTTGTGTAATATAAGTGTATATGAGTGATAAGAGGCACCCTAAGGAATTCAACCCAAATGGCCTTCCATTTCTCATATATGGATTTTTAGCTAGCTACACTGTCTAGTTAAACCACCAATATAAACCCGTTTTTAGCGTTCATTTTTAACGCTAGATACGCCTAGTTACACCTTGTGAGCCAACATTTTCATTTTTGTTAAATCTAAAAAAATACAAAAAGATTTTACACTTTTAGCCTAGCCTTACCCATAGTCAAGTCTTGGTTGGTTGCTATCTACATGGCAAGGTGAATGTTATGTATAAATCATTGAATTTTAGAGGAAGCTATAAGCTCCATAGTCTATTGGAATTATGATCGATGGCCAAAAAAAGTGGCCGAGGAAAGTAATCGCAACTATAAGGTGACGAATCAAAGAAAAAAGAAAAGGAAAAAAAGAGAAAGGAATAAGTCATCGCAACTATAAAGTGACGATTATAGCCAAGAAACTATGTATTTGTAATCGATCGATATCGGCACTCCAAGTAATATGGTAGTAGTTTGTAGTGGTTAGCAATAATTGGTTGTAGATTTTGACTATTTTGTATATTCTCATCACACCTCTCTCTAAATTCCCATGTCAAATCTATACCTGATTAAAAACCCGTAGCCAAATATTACAACCCGAATAAAAGACCTCCTTGATATTTATACTTGGCGCTCATACCATGTCGGTGAAGTTTTGTTTCTCGTACAAGCCTATGCTAATATTTAGATCATTACTGAGCAATGAGTGTGATTTCTCCTATGTACTCCACCTACCAAATAAATGAGTCTTTTGAGTGAATTATATTTCATTTTTTTTATGAGGTGAATATAAATGTTAATCAAGCAAGAAAATCATTAGGTATTGTCAAACATCTCGATTCTTCACTATAAAAACATCAAATGATGGATCTCATCTTGTATTTGTACTTGATAGATTTGCATCACATTTTTCTTTTATACATTTGTGTACCATGTGGATTTATTTTTACTTCTAGATTTGCTGGAGGACAAGCAAAGTTCAATGGGGAATTTGATAACGCTTAGATTGTGCATGTTTTTAGTAGCGTTATCCGTGCTTTTGTGTATGTTATTTGGTTATATTCACAAGCTTTTGTCACTTAATCGTACCAAAGTATGTTTGAAAAGTATATGTAGCCAAGTACACGAGAAAGAAGAAAAAGTAAAAGAATGCTGAATAAATGAAGATTCATGATCGTACGAAGATGTAGGTCCAAAAGTTTATGGATCTAAGTAGCCTTGAATGACTAATAGTAATCTTGAATAAATCCAAATTACTATATGAATAACTCTTTGCAAAATCTTAATGTGTTAATGTGAAATCTTAACACACAAAGTATGAACACAAGAATAACTAATTTCGTAATTACTATTAATTTGCTTAAAGACTAATGCTTACAACTCGTACTTTAACCTAACACCTTAGGGATCCTTTTATAAACAAAGGAAACCCTAATTGACTAACAAACTTTTGGAAGGGTAAAAATATTTTTTCCTAAGATATCTCTACACAAACATATCTATTCCTAATATAACTCTAACAAACTATTCTGTCTTTGACATAAATAGACTTATCTATCGACTATTAGTTCTGCCAGACTTAACATCATTAGTACTGGCAGACTTAACTACCAACAGACTTAATTCTAATCTATCAGACTTAACTACTAAAGCTATCAGAATTAACTCTAAACAGACTTAAACATACTTAAATCTGTTTTACAAAATATAATTCCCAACAATCCTCCCCTAACTTGATCTTCACTTGTGAACTTCAAGTTCTTTTGTCTTTCTTGAGGATCTTGGAATTACTGTTCAGCTGCATCTTCAAATTTCCTCCTTATGTGTTCTGTGCAGCTTTGGATCAGTAATTCACTAGCACTCCATGTTCTTTTCAGCATCTGTGACTATTTGTACATCAAAACATAAAAGTTTCATACTATTCTCATCACTTCCAGGTGTGTAAAAACCTGTGAGAAGTGAATCATAGAAAATTTTAATGGATTTGATGTCTCTTTACCAATTAGCCATTACTATTGGAGTAGCCAATGTTTTGGTGTATAAGACCATGGTACATTGATAAACATCTGATTTTTAGCAAATCAGCAGCTCTCAACAGATCTGATTAGTCTTTACCAAAAGCTGTACCCTTTTAGACTAGTCATGGTTTTCCACTGCCTTTACCATAAGCCATGATCTTGTGGGCTAGCCAACACTTCATCCACACAGATATGGTGAGTTGAGCACCATACAGTTTTTGGCAAATTTTCAGCCATAAACGGATAGATATCTTTACCAGAGCCGTTTCATCCACACAGATATTTTGAGGGGATTAGTCAGTTCTTGTGTGGGTTAGACATGGTGAACTGATAACCATTTGTTGTGACAGTACAAAATACTTTCACCAAGTGAAACCCCTCAAAATCCATTTATTACATCTTTTAACTTGCAGCCACGATACTCAACAGTTTAAGAAAATTCTTTCAAACAAATTACCTTATTTTTCTTCTTTTGGCTGATGTCTCTTCTTCAATCTGATCACATATTCTGGCTAACAATTGATCACATATCCTTTGGATAAGATTTTCAACAGCCACAGATTCCTTTTCATACTGAAGCTTTGAGATTATCATTACTTGAAGCACCTCAGCACACAATGGATACTCCACTTCTGCAAACATGAACATATCAACTCCACCTTTTATGGACAAGTGATGAACATCACACATATCATAAAATTTCCATGACACACATGAATCTTGACATGGGAAATTCCAATATACATATGTAGGATCTAGTTCATATAATCTTTGAATTCTGCCCAAAGTTCTTGCTCTTTTACATCTGAATTTTTAGCAATTTTGAGCTTCTGTTAAACCAGACTCCACAAAGTATCCAATTCTTGTAGATTATAAGATTTTATCAAATATTCAAGATGATTGTGGATAGCAAACTTTCCACTGTATCTGATAACCTTCTAAGCTTTTCCAAATTTATCCCTATAAATCTCCCAATCGACTATTGGATCAAGATTCTTAACCATCACTTTCTTTAGATGTGACTCTGTTTTCCTCCTCTTTTTGGGAAGAACTTTCAGAACAATGATATTAGTCACAGAATCTTGAGATTGAATTGATACATCAATATTACCCTGCCCAGCCTGAAATTTCTGGATATCCTCTTTTAATTCATTCACCTTAGCTCCCAAAAGCAGTTTTGTCGAAGCAAGATCTTGTTCCAAGACTGAAACTCTGGTAGACAAAGTAGCACATAAAGCCAAGACATCAGGAAGTTGCACATCATCCTTAGCACATCCTGCTGCAGAAACCATGATGACACAAAGAATATTGATGATCGCGACTGACTATGTTTGAAACCCGTATGAGAAATTAGAGCCATGATGATAATATATACTTGGGGGGTTATAATTATCTTTGGAAAGAGAATAAGTTTAAAGTTTAGAAAGATAATTAACACCTCATAAAATATGGTAACAGATTTAACAACAAGAATTAAGAACCAGACTTAACCATAAAGCTACCTGCTTTAACTACCAGAACTAAAATCCTATCAAATCTGTTGACAAACTATACATACTATACATTTAACCTCCCCTTAAATATAGCTATGGGTGTACCATACCAATGTTAACCACCAAGAAATTGAACCTAGGTCCATCAAACGCTTTGGTTAACAGGTCAGCCACATTATTGTCTGTATGAATCTTTTCCACCCTTATGAGACCCTTTTCAAAAAAATCCCTTATAAAGGGATGCCTTATCTCTATGTGTTTGGTCTTAGAATGATAGACTGGGTTCTTAACAATACATATAGTGCTTTCATTATCAATGTTGATTGTGATATTCATGAAATTTAACCCATAATCCAACATCTGATTTTTGATCCAAAGCACTTGACCTCAGCAATGAGCAGCAGCTACATATTCAGCTTCAGTTGTGGAAGTAGCCACAATTTTTTGCTTCTTGCATTGCCAAGAAATCAACCTTCTGCCAAGAAATTGATAACCTCCTGTTGTAGATTTTATGTCCATACTAGCCCCAGCATAATCACTATTAGAAAAAGCTTCCAGGTCAAAAGATGATTCTCTAGGATACCATAAGCCCAGATTGGGTTTGCCCTTAAGATATCTAAAAATCCTCTTCATAGCATGAAGATGTGATGTCTTTGGAGTGACCTGAAAAAGAGAACAAACACACAAAGCATACATAATATCAGGCCTAGAGGCTGTTAGATACATCAAAGATCCAATCATGGATCGATACAATTTAACATTCACATCAGCAGCCTACTCATCTTTTGTCAATGGCACCTTGGTCTCCATTTTGCATTTACCGATCAAATTTCTTTAACATATCACCAACATACTTGTCTGAGAAATAAATAGCCCAGCTTCGTTTGACATGTAGTCGAGAAAAGATGAGCTCTCCCATAGAGCTCATCCGCCATCAAAGCCTCAAAATCTTCACACCAAGATCTCCTTGTAGAGCCAAAAATAATATCATCAACATACACCTGCACAAGCATGATATCCTTCTTGTCCTTTTTAATAAATAGAGTCTTGTCAATAGTGCCCCTTCTATATCCATTCTGCTCAAGGAAGGTGGAAAGAGTAGCATACTAAGCTCTGGCAGCTTGATGAAGTCCATACAATGCTTTTATGACTTTATAAACCCTCCTAGGATGAGCTGGATCAACAAAACCAGGAGGTTGAGCAACATAAACCTCCTCATCAATAGTGCCATATAGAAATGCACTTTTAACATCCATTTGATAGACTATAAAACCCATATATGATGCATAGGCCAAAAATAACCTGATGGCTTCAATTCTAGCCACAGGAGCAAAAACCACATCATAGTCTATCCCTTCCTCCTGTCTATACCCTTGGGCCACCAATCTAGCCTTATTTCTAATAACCACACCTCTTTCATCCACCACACCTCTTTCATCCTTTTTATTTCTGAAAAACCACTGTGTACATATTTTCTTAGCCCTATTAGGTAGATCTACAAGAACCCATACCTTCTGCAATTCAAATTGCAATAGCTCTTCTTGCATGGCTTCTATCCAACTTTCATCAATTAAGGCTTTAACAATAGTCAAGGGTTCCTCCTGAGATAAGAAGCAAGCAAACATAAAATGTTGATAATCTTTGTGGTTGTTTCTTTGTTGCATATGAATATGACCAATTAATGCACGAGGTCCAGAAATTTTTTGAACTTTGCTCCTTGTCTGAATGGCTAATGTAGGATCACCAAGTATATTAGCTTTAGGATGATCTTTGTGAATCCTAAGAGTAGGAGTGGGACTAACATTAATTTCAAGAGGCAAATTATTGAAGTCAGTTACCACACAATTTTCATCATAAGAAGCTTCCTCAAAAATTCCTTCAGTAGGTTGATCATAAACATTCAGTTCTGGGATTGCTGATTCATAGCAATCATCATCAACATTTCCAAACGTAGCAGATGTACTACAGTATTATTGAAGTTAGTATTGGTGGGCATAACATAAGGTACTGATGAATTAGACTTGCCAGATTTAACAAATCCATTACCAGTATTAATACTGGTAGCCTTGAAAGTAGGTTATGGTCCCAGATGCTTTACAACAATAGCATCTAAATCTCTTTTGAATGCCAGAATGGCATCTGAATCACCAGTTGGGATGCTTGACTGCTGGACTGTTGTAGACATAACCATTTGCTCCTCTTCCTCCTCAGAAGCTTGAGATCCAATACCTGCATTGTTAGTGTCTTCATAGGACCCTACATTTCTGTTAGCTTGATTGTCCAGAGACACAAGAATATAGTTCATAGAATCAGATAGATAGTCAATGTCAAGCATCCATCTATATCATATTCCCTTTACATTTGGCTTTTCCTCAAGAAAATTAACATGCAGAGTTACTTCTACTCTCTTAGTCACTAAATTATATACCCTATAGGCCTTACTATTTAGTGAATACCCAACTAAGAAACCCTCATCTGATTTTCCATCAAATTTCCCATGAGCACTAAGGGTATCAAGAAGTCTAACATGATAACTAAAAGGCCTTATGTAACTAACAATAGGCTTATACCCAAAAAGAAGCTCATAGGGAGTCTTGAGCTGAGGTTTGGTCACTCTTACTCTATTGAAAATATATGAAGCACAGCTAACTGCTTCAACCCAAAAGGTAGTAGGCAAGAGTGAGTAAGCTAAATAGGTTCTAGCTGCTTCAATAAGGGTTCTGTTCATTCTTTCAACAACTCTATTTCTGCATAGGAGTCCTAGCACTACTGTATTCCTGCTTTATCCATTTGTCCCCAAATAATTGAATCATATTTCTATTCTTAAATTCAGTGCCATTATTTGATCTAATAATCTTAACTTTATGGTCAAGTAGGTTCTCTATATGCCTAATGAATGTCTGAAGGATGCCAGAAGTCTCATCCTTGGTAGATAAAAAGAAAACCCAACAGTACCTGGTACAATCATCAGTAATGACAAGACAAAAGGATGCATGATTTATACTTTTTACAGAGGTTGGTCCAAAAAGGTCAATATGCAAGGTGTGCAATGGGGCAGTAACAACTCTTTCTAACTTAGCCTTGCATGATGCTTTGTGTTGCTTTCTCTTATGACAAGCAACACAGGAATGGTCATTTTTGAAAACCTTGGAAGGTAGACCTCTAACAAGGTTTCCCTTCACAAGTTTATTTAGATTCTTAAAAATTATATGACCTAACCTTCTATGCCATAATTTAGACTCATCAATAGTGGCCTTTACAATCAAACAGGCAAAAACCTTAGCAGGTTCAGGTGTCTTCATATCAAAACTGTACATGTTGTGTTGTCTTAGAACCTTATGCTGCTTATCACAGATTTGTGATATTGAAAACAAACTAAAATGGCCTAGTTCTTTTACAAAGGACACACTATCAAATTCTAAATTGCCAACCTTTATTCTACCTTTTCGTGTGATGTAGCCTTTGCTACCTCCAAAAGTAACCGAACCACCTTTGATATCTTCAAATTCATCCAAGTAGTCCTTGTTACCAGTCATATGCCCAGAACATCCACTATCAAAGATTCCTCTGTCTCCAATGTTCAAATTCATCCAAAGATGTTCCTGCACAAAAAAGAGAAATTAGTTTCTCTTGGGGACCCAGGCCTGTACAGGCTTGGGTCTTCCTTGTGGACCTTTAAATTTTTCAGCATTAAAAGAAACTGGTCCACCATTATACTTGAATCTTAGTTTGGTCTGTCTCCAAGTATAACCTGCCAAGGGCTTAACAACAGTCCCTCAATTACCCCTTGCAGCATAAGATTGAAACATTTGAGCTGCATTTTGAGACGTGAGTCTTCTCACAGGTGAGTGAGAACCATAATGAAGTATTTGATTAAACTGGTTCACCTGTGGTTTTCTAAACTTGGGATTGGGTGAAGGACTGGTAGGTTTTGATTTAACATTCATATACCCAGAATTAACTTTAGCTTGGCCAGGCTTAACATGACGAGTATTAACTCTAAAAATATTACCAGTATTAAAGTTTTTCCTACCAGTACTAACTTGTACACCAGTACCCACCCTTGGTCTAACATAATTAACATAAGTACTACCAGTAATAACGGGTACTGGTCTAGTAACAAACTTATTAGCATGGTTAATCATGTTCACATTATTCCACACTGGTTTAACAGAAATATTTTCAGTGTGTACAATCGTTTTCTTTCTTAACTCAACCTCCCTAGCCATTCTTTTCTCATGATAGTCACAGTCTCTAATCAAATGACTTAGGCTTCCACATACAAAACAACTCTTTTTGGTGAAAGAGTATCCATCCCCAAACTTTCTCTGTATTAACCATTCCAGTCTTTTCTGTCAATCTTAGGAGTCTCAATTTTAGTCTATTGCCTAGGAGTTTGGACACAACTAGGTTTAACTATTTCTAGTTTAGACATAGAAATGACAGGCTCAGTTTGTTTTGGCACAAAAGTCTCACTATTTAAAACTGGTTTAGAGATCCTTATGGGTTAAGACTTAAGTTCTAGAGAACATTCAGAGATACTTATAGTGGGTCCTTCACTGTCATTAGATTGACAATAAGAGTACTCATTGGTCTTATCTTCTGAGACACTGCTTTTAGAACGTTTCTCACATAATCCTTTACTGTCATTGGATTGACAGTTAGTAAATTCAATGGAGTAGTCTTGAGAAGCAAGAGTCTCAGGGTTCTTCCATTTGCTTTAATCAAATAAGGACTCATCATATTCTTTTTTCAGGTTTAGGAGTATAATCATCATTAATTGGTGGTGGAATTCCCTTGTTGTTGTCAGTTTTAGCAAATCTATGATATATAGGTTTACCTTCAAAGTCACTTTTTGAATTAAAAAAAAATTCCATCACCTCTTCCTCATATCCTAAAATCTCCTTATCTGATTTTATCCCATACCCTAAACCAATTTTACTTGTTGAGCTCATTCCTGAGTTACTAGCTTCCACAGATTTTTATTACTATTTTCCCATGAGTCAACTATCTTTTTCAACTCTTCTTTATCTTTAACTGCCTTCATTCCAATTCTTCTATATTTTCAAAGCTTCTCATCTTTTTCAAATATTTCATTACCTTGGAAAGTAAGATTTTCATTAAGAGATGCATTCTGTTTTTGAAGAGGATTTACTTATTTTTCTAATGTTTTAACAGCACTTTCATAAGCAAGTAATTTAACTTCTTGATCACCCAATTGACCCATCTGTTCATCACAAAAAGATTGCAGTTTATTGTAGGAACCAGTGCAAATTTTTGAGCATAAAGTTACCTCAGTGATGGAGCTTATGGCCATGAGAGCATGATTGACTTTTGTCCCCTCAGTAGGATGCTCTCCCTAGTTAATCACACCAGCTTTCTAAGTTAGCAGCCCTATCTGACTCTTGTCTTCCTTCTCAGCATGCCTAGGATAGAAGGAATCCTTTTTCTTTTCTTCATTTGCCTCCTTTACTGTACATTCCTTAGCAAAGTGACCCCTTTCTTGACACCTGTAGCACTTCAGCTTTGACTTTTCAAATCCTATTGGTCTCTTTCCATCAAAACGCACTTGTCTACCGGTCTTCTTGAAGAATTTCTTCATCCTTAAGGCAATCATGGCACACTGCCAGTTAATATCCATTTCCTCCATCTCCTCATCTTCAATCTGATCAAAGTCTTCATTTAGAATGTTTTCAGATTGATTAGAAAACAGTGAGTAGATGATCTTATCAGCAAAACCAACAGCTTCATCCTTTTCCTTTATGCCAGAAGAAACTGTATAGCTACCAGAACTAAAACCACTACCAGACTTAACTTTTGTTTTAGTGCTCTTGCCTTGAGAGACAAAAGCAACATTGTTGTCACTTGAAAAAACTCTTGAATTCCCTTTGATGTCTTGTTCATAAACTCTAAGATTATTATACAATTCATCTATTGACAGAGTGTCAATATCTTCCTTAGTTCTCCTGATCATTGCTAGATTTGACCATTCATTGGGCAATGATCTGAGAAACTTCATATTTGCATCTTCATTAGACACTTCAGATCCATGTGGTTCTAACTGTGATAGGAGTTGTTGGAATCTATCATAGCCTTTCTCCAGGCCTTCAGAACTGCTAATGGTAAAAGCTTCAAACTGTTGTTTATAAACTGATTTTTGCATTTTCTTGGAGTTAGCATTTCCTCCAAATCTGGTTCTAATAGCCTCCCATATCTCCTTAGCATCATACATACTGTGGAACCTTCTGAGATGTTCATTTGGTATAGCCATCAATAAGAGAGTTCTTGTCATTCTTTCTTTCTCTACAGCAAGTATATCTGTAACACAGATTGGTGGAAGAATCCAGACTATGCCATCTTTACCTTTAGAAATTCTCTTCTTTGATTTCCCATTCTGGATCACTTTCCAGACCTCATTATCTACATATTCCAGATAATTTTCCATCTCCATGGCCCAGATGTCGTACTCTTCCTTTTTCAGAATAGGAAGTTTGAGTTTGGAGATAGTTGTTGTTGCAGGAAGTTGTTGTTGTTGTTTCTTAGATCCTGCTTTTGATGCTTCAGTTTCATGGTCAGTGGCCTCTTCATCACTACGATGATTTTAGAAGTCATCATGATGAGACATTCTTTAGGATTTTTAAGTGAGATGAGATGAGTGTTATTGGTGAGGTTTGTTTCTTCAATTCAGAGTCCTTCAACAGGCTCTGATACCACTTGTAGGTCCAAAAGTTTATGGATCTAAGTAGCCTTGAATGACTAATAGTAATCTTGAATAAATCCAAATTACTATATGAAGAACTCTTTGCAAAATCTTAATGTGTTAATGCGGAATCTTAACACACAAAGTATGAAGAACACAAGAATAACTATTTTCGTAATTACTATTAATTTGCTCAAAGGCTAATGCTTACAACTCGTACTTTAACCTAACACCTTAGGGATCAACTTATACATCAAGGAAACCCTAATTGACTAACAAACTTGTGGAAGGGTAAACATATCTTTTCCTAAGATATCTCTACACAAACATATATATTCCTAATATAACTCTAACAAATTATTATGTCTTTGACATAAACAGACTTAACTATTGACTATTAGTTCTGCCAGACTTAACATCATTAGTATTGGTAGACTTAACTACCAACAGAATTAATTCTAGTCAACCAAACATAACTACTAAAGCTACCAGAATTAACTCCAAATAGACTTAAACATACTTAAATCTGTTTTACAAAATATAATTCCTAATATAAGATTCCCGTATCAAGTTCCACACCAAAAGGCATTTAAGGAGTGAAAGATCTAGGGATTCAACAACTCAAAGTCCCAAGTCAGAGGAAAGACCAAGTTTAGATGAAGAACAAAGAGATGCAAACAAGATTCAAGCATAAAGAAGTCCAAGTAAAGTATTTGCTGAAGACCTCTAACCGATCGTTCGCAGCCCGTAACCGATTCGGCTGGAGGAGTTATAGACCAAGCGATCTGTTGGAAAGCAAACCAATCGGCTGGATTCTAACGATTCTAGGTCATTCTAATCAGTATTATAGGCCATTCTAGGTTGCTTGTTAGCCAAGTTGAAACATTAAAAACCCTAAGCCTTGAGGGTAGTATAAATAGAGCCATTTGAACTCATTTCATAACACACACAACCTAATCATCAATCAACTCTCAAATATTCTCTCAAAAGCTCTCAAATTTGTCCTTAGAATTCCAGGAAAGTTTGGAGGTCCAAGAAGTCAACATTTGGAGGTCAACACCAATACTTGGGGTATCATTAATTAATTATTTGTAATCTTATTTCCGTCTTTCTAAGAATTTTAATCATTTCCTCAAATGTTCAAAATTCTGCGTTTATGTTTAACTTTACTATGAGTGGCTAGTGCCTTTGTGCACTTTCTTAGATGATGTAGCTTATGATTATGATAACATGTTTTAATTCAATTTCAAGTTAATTCTAAGACCTAATTATGTTTAGGTTTCATAGTGACATTTGTTAATCAAGTTTGACTAGTCGTTGGTGGCTTTAAAGGTCGAAAAGGTTATTATCATTCAACAAGTCATAATCATTTGTTTATAAGTGATTGTTTTTACCCATTATTCTTGGTTTAACAAAGAAGCTTAAAATATGATTGTAATGAGAATACTTTTACTTATCAAATTGGATTGATTGAAAATAACTTTATAGGTCGGAAGGGTAGTTGTTTGCAATCAGTTGTAACCTTTTTGTCTATGATCGGTTACCTTTTTTACTGACCATTTCTTAAGTAAATTTGATAAAACAAGAAATGTTTTTATGTTTAAGTTTGTGAAACTACCGTGAATCAAACTTATAAAACATGAATTGGTCTTGAATTGATTGGTTAAACTTAATGCTTGCTTTTAAACTAAAATCTTGATGAAGGTTTAACTTGTAAGAACAATAGATTAGACTACCATCTAATTGTCATAATCAACATATTAAAATGAATTATCACAATCATGCTTATCAAAGTTAGTGAACTAGTCTAAGCAAGTGTAGTTTTAATCATGTGAATTTTCATCATCATTATTGCTTATTGCCTAGTACCATTGATATACTATTAGTCGTTTTAATTACATACTTTTTGATTCACACAAAACTGTGGGAATGATCCCGGCTTACCATTCATAATCTTACTACAATCGAACGAGTTCACTTGCTCGTATGTGTTGTTAATAGATTCGGTAAATCGTGTTTATAAATTTTAAAACTTGCACATGTATTAGCACGTCATTCCTTTTTTAATTAGAGCGTTGTATTCCTTAATATATATATTGAGGGTTGGTTACTCCCTAACTCTGTGAACTATGTTCTAATTGAGCGGTGCCTAAGAATGCCCTTTTAACTCTCAAATAATACAATGCAAACACAATTCACACATTAAATACAACGAACATCAAGTTAATAATAACTAAGTGTTTATTTGGACGTTCAAGCTAGAAATATATTTCACCTAGCCAGTTTTCCTACTCCTAACGCAATTCACCACCACTAACTAAACTAGAGACGACAATCAATAATCAGTAACTAGGTTTCACACAAGCCTAAGTAAACACTAATAAATTTAGCCAAGCACGTTATATCAAAGAGAAGCAAAACAAGTAATCACACAACACATAGACCTATTGTAATAATTAAGGATTGAATAACTTATCTTCAATAAAACATGGAGTTTATGGGTGGCTAAAACCCTAAAAAAGCTATAAAATTTGGACTCTTGACTGCACACAAACTTTCTCAAAAAGTTCACTCTTTACAGTGAAAAACATATAAATATATATAGGATAGTAGTTGTGATGTCGTCAGCTCGCTGTCATTAGGGTTTTAGATTTGTAACCGCTTTATTGTGACGGAGTTACCTTATAGATTTTGACATCATCACTCTTCCATTTCTTGGTCATGACGCCATCTGATCGAGGTGGTCTCCACAGCCTGAACCGTCACTTGAAAATTTCAAGTGACGTTGTTCCTTAGTATCAAGTGAAAATTTCAAGTGACGTTGTTACTTAGTATCTGATCAAGGTGATCATCTTTGTAAACTTCAAGTGACGTTATTACTTAGTATCTGTGACACCATCCCAGTCCCTTTTTCTGGCATTTTTCATGTTGTTGTCATTTTCTTTGTTTTATCATCCAATCGAGCCTAGCTAAAATGCACCATTTTCCAGCAATTGATTCCCAAGTACCTAAAACTCAAACAGAAACAATTTAGGATAATAAATGATCAAATATGTATGGATTGATAAATAAAACATATAAAATTACACCTCATCAAGAATCTAAACGAATACTACTTGCGTATGCTTGTGCAAATGATTTTAAACTTTTTCAAATGAAGGTCAAAAGTGTATATTTAAATGCCTTTATAAATGAAGAAGTATATGTATCACAACCTCCGGGGTTCATCGATGTTGAAAAACCAAACCATGTCTACAAAGTTAAAAAATGTGTTGTTTGGTCTTAAGCAAGCTCCAAAGGCTTGCTACGATAGACTTAAGGCATTTTTACTGTAACATATATATACAACGGGTTTAGTAACACACTTTTCACCAAGAAAAGAGAGTCACACCTCATAATTGTCCAAATATATGTGGAAGATATCATATTCGAAGATACTTGTCAAAAGCTTTGCGACAATTTTGCTAAAATCATGCAAGACGAGTTTGAGATGAGTATGATGGGCTATCTAAACTTTTTCTTAGGCTTGCAAATTAAACAAATGGAAGATGAAATCTTCTTTAATCAATCTAGAAGATAGTAAACCCATTAAAACACCCATGTCATCAGAAACTAAACTCACCAAAGGCAAAGATAGTGAGTCCGTAGATAATACTAAGTATAGAGTCATGATTTGTAGTTTACTCTATCTTACGGCTGGTAGGCCGAATATCATGGTTACAGTTTGTCTATGTGCTCGGTTTCAAAAAGAACCTAAAATATCACATCTTGAAGCGATTAAGCACATATTTAGATTGTTTAAAGGTACAACACTTTTAAGAATATGGTATCCCAAAGGGACGAGTGTTGAAACCATTGTCTATGCTGACTCCAATCATGTGGGATATTACGTAGATACAAAAAGTACTAGTGGTATTTATGACTTTTATGGGACGTTGTTTAACACCATGGTTTTCGAAGAAACAAACATCACTAGCTATTGCTACAACCGAAGCCGAATATGTCTCCGCCGGCAAAGCATGCCAACAATCACTATGGATGAAACAAGCTCCTGTCGACTACAACATCAAGCTCAACGATATTTCAATTCATTATGACAACAAAGGTGCTATCGACTTAAGCAAAAATACCATCTTACACTCTAGTACTAAACATATCGAAATACGTCACCACTTTCTTTCTGATAACGTACAAAAAGGTAACATCTCGATCAAAAAGGTTTCCTCAGAAGATAATATTCCTGATAGTCTAACCAAACTGCTTAAACGTGAACCGTTTAATCTTCTTAGACTACGATTAGGTCTAATGGAACATATTCCATAAATATATTAATAAGTAGGATTGAAAACTTGCTACTTCAAACGAAATACTCAAGTCGCCTTCCTAAAATGTTGTATCCAAAAATCCATAAACCAACATCTTAACAACATATGTTAAGATGCAATCTAAAGGTTAACTATGCTACACATGAACCCTCGGGTGACAATGTTCTCTTTAGATTCTACAAAAGAAACTTAACTTGTAACCGCTTGTCCTCACAAAATGGATATACGCACCTTGTGATCGCATATATCCACCGGCCATTGAGATAGGAGTATCTGAATCGACCAACAAATTTTTGGATCCCATTGATCCTACCCGACACTAAGTCAAATTAAACAGTCACAAAATCATCCTTGGTCAACCAGACCCACGGATCCCTTCATTTATGAAGGACGGATCCCTCTCAAATGGATCTGCTGGATCCGTTGTACTGATATCTTGAGCCAAAACCTATTGTGTTCCACTCCCTATTTCCTTATCAAACACACACATGCAAAAATCCCTCCACTACAATCAAGTACCAATTAATTTCTGGGCTAATTCATCTATTAATTCTTGTTCCTAACAACATTGTAAGTGATTGCATTTCATTTCTCTCTTGAATTTGAGTCTAGGGCATCTATTTTTCACATAACCTAACTTGGGATCGTTTTTTCTAATTTTATGCTTGTTTTGGATTAGTTTTGAGCAATAGACAACTAATTATACTTCCTTTAGTTAGGACTTGCATCTTTGCATTAATAAAAATCAATTTTACAAAACACGCTAAGTTGAAGTTTTACCAAAACTTCTCACGACTAGGACACACTTCAAAAATGATTTTAGTGCATTGTTATAAAAAGTAAAAATGTTTTTCATCTTCCTACATACTAGTCTCTTGAATACTAAAAGGAATACATAACTAATATGTATTTCCAGGTACATTCAATCAAGAAAAAGTGAATATAGGAGCATTTGGGTTATCTCATATTTATTTTGTTTAGAGTCGAGATAACCACACATCTACATCTTTTGCATATAGGAACATACTAGAACAACTTCATCTTAGTATATTATGTTATGTTGTTGATTTTTGTCATTGAAATCCCCAACGTGCCTAGTGTCACCTAAAAGGACTACAAAGACACTGCTTATTAAATCCCCTCAACACCATCGCATCAAAGGACTATCTAGTAAGGATAGGGAGGCCTTTAAACACCTAAAAAATGACTCTTTTACGAAGGAAGAGTCATTCATCCTTCCTACTTACTTAACAGCAACAATAACCAAGTATTTTCCGCAATTAACTTTGATTTCCTTCTCAACATAAACAAAAATGACATCATTCTTCCTCTTCCAGTTTTCGTGCTTTAATTCTACAATAGTGATCGCATCACTCGCGATGATAAAAATGACATATCTGTTGTCTTCAAAATGACATCACTCTTCCTCTTCCTATATTTGCACAAATTCTCCGCCTCCCATGCGATGAATTTCGTACTTACACGAATGAGTGGTCACTTGAGGCCCTTTTTTCAAGTGTTGATGCTAACTCTCCCTACACCACTCCTTTGGATGATTCCTTGATTGTCCGTAATACCATTTTCATGGCAAGAACCATTCATGAGCGAATTAAACGATAAGGTGAGTTTGTCAACAAAGATCCCTTTTAAATTGAGCTTAATAAGATGTTCCCTCTTTACAAAAAGTGGGAAAAATTTCTTAGGGAAAATGTCGTATGCCTTACGGGTAATAAGGATCACCCTAATGCTTGTCTTTCATTCATGATCTATTGTTTGGTCACCCATCAACGTTTCAATCTTGCCTACTATGTTGCCAAGAGGATGACAAGTACATAAAAAGTGACAAATGGTTATACCATATGGTATGCTACTTACTCACCTTTATAGGCACGTTTCTAACATCCAACCATGTCCTTTTTCCATGGACTACATACTCGTCGATCATGTGATGTTACCTCTTAGCGAAGAACGAGTTAAAAGGATCATGGTTTATAGGAAACGACCTCATCCTCCTACCGACTCCTCATCATCTTCAAAATCCATATATGAGAATGACCTATTAGGAATTACTGTCTCTTACCCAATTCCTACATTAGATAAGAATCTTTCAAAGCACTTGAACATTCCTTTTGTTGTTTGAATTCTTGAGAGGCGCTAGGAATGAGGTGGTATTTGGTTTATTACTCTTGCTTATCTCTAACATTTTCTTTTGTTTTCGATGAAAACTCATGCACTTTGATGGTTGGCTTATTGACCAACTTTTATGGTTTGTGTAGGTAACACTTTGTGTTTGTTTATATCGCTTTTGGTATGTATTTCTTGATTTTTAAGCTTACTTTGAAGTATTTTGATCTCATTTTTGCATCATGTAGGACTAGAAGCATTACATTTTGGAAATATGAAGCATATTTAGGCTATTAGGTCAGTAGCATTGTCGTATTTGAGTTGTTTTGATGGGTAACATGCATCAAACATAGTATACTGATATGTTTTGTATAACAAACCCATGGATCCCTTCATTTGTAAAGTGCGGATCTCTCTGAAAGGGATCCGCCAGATGCGATTTAATATAAATCACATTCTCATACACCTAAACACTCTTACCCACATGAACTACCCATGAAAAGAATATGGTGGAAGTGCAAGTATCATATAATTTGTTATTTTTTCATATTTTTATTATTATTTATTTATGTGTTTATTATATTTTTTTTAAATCTATCTTAGTTTTTCTTTTTAGGCATTTTTATTCTATTATATTTTCTTAATTTTTAGGATCAGTTTAGAGGACAAGGCATATTTGTTTTACTCATTTTACGTAGTTGGTTCAACTACTTATTATGATGTCTTTTTCAATATATGTGATTATTTCTATATTACTTGTGTATGGTGATATTGTTGCTTATTTGCTTTTATTAGTCCACTTTTGGACGTTATTTCGTAGTAACTCCTTTTTCGTAGCTTCAAATCCATCCTGATCACTTGACTCCCTTAATGTGACTCCCTCATTAAGGGGGAGCATACACACACAAGTTAGTTTTTCCTTGACAGTCTTTTTGTTTCGACAAAAAAGGGGGAGAAAGAAGTAAAAACTCGCGTTTAAAACTTATCTATTCTTATTTTTACTTATAATATGTTTATGTTTTGTCATCAACAAAAATGGGGAGATTGTTAATACAAATAATCGCGTAAAAACGTTTATTTATATTTTACGATGCTTCTAGGTTTTGTCAATGACAATCATAAAAATATAATAAGTAAATTTTAAAATAAATAAGTTTTAAATACAAAGTTTACTAACTCATATATCAATAAAGGTATGGATAAATGAATATCTAAAAACTTTAGTAATGATAAATGAACAATGATCAAATTGCACTTGCAAGTATTTTTTTAATAACACATTACTTGCTTTTAGTCATTTAAACATGGGCAAATCACCTAGAAATGTAGTTAATTTGCCACTTTTTCCCATTGTATGTAGCATTCTTTTTTTTTTCTCATTCTGTCAATAAACTTCTATCGTTAGTCCTTTGTGTGTACCCGTTACCAAAAAAACCTGCATTGTTAGTCCTTTATGCTAACGACCGTTAATAAATAACTTAAAATTTCGTTATCTTACGCTAAACTTGCGTCGTTGGTCCTTTATAGTAACAATCGTTAAAAAATAACTTAAAATTTGGTTTTCTTACGTTTCCGTCCGTTTTTTTTTCACGTTTTTTGCGTTTTACGTTTTCGTTCGTTTTAACACGCTTCCGTCCGTTTTTTCACGTTTTTATCAGTTTTTACACGTTTTCATTCGTTTTTTCACGTTTTTACACGTTTTCATCCATTTTTACACATTTTCGTCCATTTTTGCATGTTTTCGTTCGTTTTTACATGTTTTCATCCGTTTTTAACACGGTTTCGTCCTAATTCTTTATTTTTTAATCACGGGTTCGTCTATTTTCACGTTTCATCATGTTTTTACACGTTTTCATTCGTTTTAACATGGTTTCGTCTGTTTTTTTCACGTTTTCATTTATTATTTCACGTTTTCATCCGTTTTTTTTACGCGGTTTACGTCCTTTTTGCGTTTTCGTTTGTTGTTTCACGTTTTCGTCCGTTGTTTCACGTTTTCATCCGTTGTTTCACGTTTTCATCCGTTTTTACACGTTTTCATCCGTTGTTTCATGTTTTCGTTCGTGTTTGCACATTTTGTGTAAAAACGGGTGAAATCGTGAAAAAAAAGCAGATGTAGCGATGAAAAGCACGTAAAACGAGAGGAAAACAAGAAAACGAGGGGAAAAAACGTGTTAAAACGAAAAAATTGTGTAAAACATACGAAATCTTGCAAAACGTCGCGTGCAAAACGGATGTAAACGTGTAAAAGCGGATGAAAACGTGAAACTTACGGCGTGTTAAAAGCGGACCAAAACGTGTAAAGACGGACGCGTGAAAACAGACAGCGTGTAAAACGGATCAAACGTGTTAAACGGATGGCGTGAAAACGGATGGCGTTGCGTGCAAAAACGTCTCATGCAAAACGGATGTAAACGTGTAAGCGGATGGCGGCGAAACCGCTGACGTGGCGTGTTAAACGGACCAAAACGTGTAAAGGCAGAAAGCGTGAAAAAGCGGCGAAAATGCAAAACGGATGAAGACATGTCACGGATGAAAAGCGTGAAAAAGGCGGACAGCGTGTTAGAACGGACAGCGTGTAAGAAGGGATGAAAGCGTGCATAATGAGGCGAAAAATGTGTTAAAACGGATGAAAACGTGTAAAGCGCGCATGAAAATGAAAAATGGGAAAACGTGTAAAAGCGGGCGAATCGTGTAAGCGAATGAAAATGTGCAAAAGCGTGTAAACGTGAAAAAGCGAATGAAGCGGGGAAAAACGAAGAAAGTGAAAAAGCGAGAAAACGTGTAAAACGAATAAAAACGTGTAAAACCGATAAAACGTAAAAAAGCGGGCGAATGCGTGTTAAAGCGAACAGCGTGTAAAACGTCACGAAAACATGAAAAAAAACGGACGGAAACGTAAGAAAACCAAATTTTAAGTTATTTTTTACCGATTGTTACTATAAAGGACCAACGACGCAAGTTTAGCGTAAGATAACCAAATTTTAAGTTATTTATTAACGGTCTTTAGCATAAAGGACTAACGATGCATGTTTTTTTGGTAACGGGTACACACAAAGGACTAACGATAGAAGTTTATTGACAGAATGAGAAAAAAAAAGAATGCTACATACAATGGAAAAAAGTGGCAAGTTAACTACATTTCTAGGTGATTTGCCCTTTAAACATTTGTCTCTAGACACATTTTTAATTAGTTACTTATATAAAGTAACTACACAAATTTATTTTCACAAATGACTACACTTTTTTAAACAATTCTTTTGTACACTTCCTTTTTAGCAAGTTAATTTGCACTTTCATTTTTGGTAACTAGAAAAAGGCCAATTACACAAAATACATTCTGTTTACTAAATACATTTCATTTTAATTAACTAACAAAATATTTTTTTTACCTCATCTATAGCATCACTCATGGTTGACTTTCATGAAATGCCACTTCAAGATCTTGCTATAATAGGAGTTGACTTTTGGAGATTATGTAAGATATCTTGCCCTCAAATCTTTCCAAATCTGGGTCTGTCTGTACAGACCCGCGGATCCCTTCAAATATGAAGGACATATCCCTTTTAAAGGGATTCGTCGGATTCGAGGCTCTGACAGGTTTTCTGCCTATAAATAGTAATCCCATTTCAGCATTTCAACTCACCCTTTCTACACAGATCTCATACATTATTTTTCTCACTTCCATAAACTTAGTTCATGGATCATTACTTAGCTTTAAATATTCATTTTAATGATTGTTTTAACTTCTTTGTTGAAGAACAAATCACTTCCATTGCATCCAAGACAATCAAGCTCCAAGCTAGTTGTTGCAAGTCTTCATCTAAATACTTATATCATCTTATTGTTCTTAGTACATCATTAGTATACATACACATTATATCATCACCATACACCTTTGTAGAGAAAAGATCGGTTAGATCTTGTTAGGATTTAGTAAATCCGTAAGTTAAAGACTCGGTCACCTCGAGTATCTGTTAGCATTAGAAAGCTCGTAGTCTTAGACGTTTAGTTATTAGAAGTAGTTAGTTAAGTAACACCGTGAAGGACAGACGAGTCTTTACCCACTGTATACCTGATCTACAGCCCGTAGAAGGCGTATTTTGTAAAAACTATAAATACCCTCTGCCTCCCAAGGTAGAGGGTGGAGCTTCATAATACACATTTACTTTCTCTCTCTAGAAGTTCCCTACTTTCACTTTCTCTCTCTAAAACATCTCTCTACATTTGATCCACATACACAGTGATTTATGTGTTTATGATAACCAATATCTTATAGATCTTATGATGGTTCTACTATGAATTAGAACTCGATAGTTAGCTTTCTATCGGAAAGTAAGCGAGGTTAGGTTGGTCTTACCTCGAACTAGGACTCGATATCTAGCTTCGTATCGGATAAAGTGTAAGATATGTTGTAAGGTTTATCCACCAGTTAAGGAGCTTGTTGACATAGTATTTACGAACTCTCGAGTTGGTTACTCGGTGTGTTAGGAATTAGAAATTCCAGGTATTAAAGAGTCGGTCACCTCAAGTATATGTAATCGTTAGAAAGCTCGTAGTCGTAGTTATTTTATGTTTAGTAGTATTTAGTTATGTAACACCGTGGAGGAAGGACGGGTCTTTACCTGTATGCACGATCCACACCCGTAGGTGGCGTTTGTTTGTAAGAAACTATAAATACCCTCTACCTCCCAAGGTAGAGGGTTGGAGCTTCAATACCATTTTTCTTTGTTTCACATAGTTCCCAACTCTCTTCCTTTCTCTCACTAGATCTTTCTCTCTCTAAACATTGTTATGCGCCCCATATGGTTATGATTTAATGTGTTTGTGAAATCCAATATCTAACAATTGATATCAAGAGCCATGGTTTGATCACTCATCTTTCATGCTTTTTGTTTTGGTGGATTTCATAAGGTTTTTGAGGTATTAAAGGTTTAGGAGAGTTTGATTCATTTGGACAAATTCTAGTGTTAAAGTTTGAATTTTGCTTGTACTTTTGTGTTTAGGATCATCATATGTGTTTATGTTTTGAATTGGAAGGCTTAAATCATTGTGGTTTGGTTGTTTTTAATTGATAAAGTGGTTATTTTTGAAGTTTGTAAAGCGAGTTGAGTCTCGGTAAGTTTGTTCTTCAAAGCGAGTTGCTTTGTTATTGGATGCGAGTTGGTACATGCGACTTGGCTTTTTAGCGAGTTGATTTTTATGCGACTTGGGTTCTAAGCGAGTTGTTTCTTTAAGCGACTTGAGATCTAAAGCGACTTAGCTATTAAGCGAGTTGCAAAGCTAGCGAGTTAATTTAAGCGACTTGGTGTTCAAGCGAGTTGATTGTGTTGCGAGTTGATACCAAAGCGAGTTGGCTATTTAGCGACTTGTTCCATTAAGCGTATTGACAGTGTTGCGAGTTAATGCTAATGCGACTTGGCTATTTAGCGAGTTGATTCCTTAAGCGAGTTGTCTCCTTGGCGGGGTGTTTAGCGAGTTGGTAACTAAGCGAGTTGTGTGTTTTACTACTTGTCTAATTTTAGGCTTGTTACCTCTTCGTGATACATTCTTACGGTTGTTCTTTTGGTTTAGTAAAATCCGTGAAAGAATCAATTTCCCGGTTTAATCAAAGAATAGTAAAATCCTGTAGAACTTGTAATCATGGCAAACATCGTTCCTACTATTGTTTTTCCGTAGGCGAGGGCGTTCAAGCGGAGGTGGATACTCGTCCACCTATGCTTGACAGGCGACTACGACTCTTGGGCTCAAAGAATCAGTTTATACTTGTCTTGGAAAGGAAAATGGGGTCAACATTCTCAAATCGATTGATGAAGGACCGTATAGAGTTGAGACTACTAGGGACATAATTGATACGGCTGAAGATGGAACGATGATCTATGGAATAGACAGACCATAGACGTATGATGAGCTCAATGATAAGGAGAAGAAGAGATTCGATCAGATATCAGGCTTCTAACATCATCTTGCAAGGTCTTCCAAAAGACATCTATAAGCTTATCAATCACAACAACTGAAGCAAAGGCGTATGGGATAATGTCAAGATGCTTCTCTCAGGCTCTGAATTAACCATGGAAGACAGATAATCACAACTCTATGATGAATTTGAGCACTTCAAGATGAAACCAGATGAGAGTGTCTATGAGTATTACGTGAGATTTCACAAGCTTGTTAATGACATGAGGAACATCAGAATGACTATGCCAAACATTCAGTTGAACTCAAAGTTTGTGATCAACATGAATCCCGAATGGCACAAGTTTGTCACTTCTGTGAAGCTAACCAAAGGATTAAAGAATACAAACTATGAGCAACTCTATGCCTTCCTTCTTCAGAATGAGAGACATGCCATGTTTGAAAAGAGGATTCTGGAACAATTCAAAACAAATCCAGGAGAGACAAGCTCGTCAAATGATTCAACTGCCTTCTACTCAAACATTGGGACTACCACTAAAGCTTCACAAGTTATACCCATGGGTGATGGAACTCACAAACTCATTCCCTATCCAATGTTCAAACAAGGCGATCTGATGCATCTATAGGAAACTTCATTATCAACTAGCTCTCATGATAGTCAAAACATGAACACTCTCCACACACCAACAACAACCTCGGAACAGCATCCAATCCACACAATCAAGCCACTGTCAGAGATGGGAAGGTTATGGTGTAGCCAGTCCAAGAAATGCGTACGATGAGAGAGGGGTGGAGCGGTGGAGGCTATGTAGGAAATCAAAACGAGGAAGGAATGGAAATCAAGGACAAGCAAAGCGGTCAAATGTTACAACTATGGTGGTGAGGGACACATTGCTAGGAACTTCACATCTCCAAAACGTCCTCGAAAATCTGAATACTTCAGGGATAAGATATTGCTAGTGCAAGCTCGGGACAATGGAGCAACCTTGGATGAAGAGGAGCTGTTGTTTCTTGCTGAAGGGAATGCTAAGACATATGATGCAGATGTGGATGAGCAACCTATTAGGAGATAGGTCACAATCATCGAATGCCTTTCAAGTAGTGCTGATGATGCATACAACTCGATGTTGATGATGGACCTACTGCACACACAATTTTCATGGCTAGCATTTCTCCAATGGTCTCTCCTAAGGTCTCTTCTTCACCACAAGCTGGACCATCCAAAGACAAAATCATCTCAGAGGTATTAAAATTATATGATGAAGTTGATGTGCAAAAGATACATAATGAAATACAATCAACTGAAATCATTGAGTCAAATATTGAAAATATAGGTAATATCAATGTTATCCCATATGATCAATATGTGAAACAAAGTGAAAGTGTGATTGTATCAAGTGATGTATCTCCTGCAGTCAATGATGATTATGTTTTTGATGAATACCTTTGCATGTGCCCCGATGATTCGTTATCTCTGAACTTAATGCCTATAAAGAACGAGTTGCCATTTATGAACAACGTGCAAAGTTTGACTAACTACTCGTGGCGAGGAGTTGGATGACCAAATGCGTACAATTATTAGAAAAAGTAATTTTAGAGAAGAAGTGTTAAAACAAGAGTTAAATTCCTTACAAGAAAAGCTTTCAAAAACCGCTAAGCAAAAACAAGAACTTCAAGAAAATGTTAAAGTGCTTAAGCAAGAATTTCATGCCAAGGAATCAAAACTTTTGAATGATTTTTCTAATCTAAAACTTTGAAGAACAAGCTTGAAAATAAGTTGTACGTACAAGGGAATACCATTCAAATTGCTCACATGGTCACTAAGCATAGAGTTTTAAGTGATAAGCATAGTGTTCCCGTTATAGATAAACCCAATCACGAGTACATTAAGATAGCTAAAAGCGCTCAAAATGTAATTTATGATGGCAATGAGATTCTTAAACCTAGAGAAACCTAGTTCGTTGAGTGCAGGAAGATAGAAAATTAGATGATGCATCTAGGGTGAAAATGAATAAGAAGCTAGAAGATCCTGAATGCAAAAAGAATAACATCACGATCAAACCCCATGATTACAAGAAGAAAAGGGATCTCCTTAAACAAATTTAAGCCTCAAACGTTATTAACACTGAACAAGTTTTGGAAAAGGATTTAGATAAGCTAAAAGCTAAAAATCTTGTTGAAACAAACCCTCCCCTTAGGAAAATGCCTGCAAGGACTGTGTATCCTCCAAATACACCAATGCATTTAGTTCCTAGAACTATTGCCACTAAGAGCAAGACCTTAATCAGCCAATATGTTATTCTTCAACTATTTGTCGATTTTGAGAAAACTTGTAAGAAAAGGATCACACCCCCTGGGATAACTGAAGGGGAAAGGGGTTTTGAGCAAACAAAAGAATGCTATCTAACCGAGGTCATGCCTTTCTTCAAACTACTAAAAGATCATTTTGAGAGTCTTAAAAAGGGATAAGTTCAGATATTAAAGGAATGGAAAAGGAATTTGATGCAATGATAGTTGAGGTTAGTGACTATGAGCGAGCACTAAAATATAATGAGATTGAGAGGAAGAACTTGCATACCTTGAATGAGAATCTTATTTCTGAATGTATAACTCAAGATGTGTTTTTACTTTACTCAATTGCTCCATTAATGCTTCTCAATTTCATGAATTATCTATTGCTCTGAAAGTCTCCCATGATCATGTCATTGAGCTTGAAAAGATTAATTCGAAACTTAATGAGAAAATTGATCGGGATGATCACGATAATTTGGTAAAGCATCTTTCTAAACTAGAAGTTGAACATTTTGATTTACAACTAAAATATCAACATCTAAAAAAAATGTTAAAACCTCAAATATCAAGGCATCCTTGGATGCTCCGAATTTGATGCGAGTTTTTGAAATTAAAGCGTGATGAACAGATTCGAGCTCATTGTAACACGATCAGAAAGTTGAAAGCCCAAATCTCTCATTTAAAGGGTGAAAAGAACAATGTGACTGGATCCCAAATGCATCCTCCTTTAGATTCTCGGTACTCTCAAACTTTTCATCTTCAAAACTTAGTTAATGCCTTACAAAAGGAAAACGAGAGTTTTCTAGAAGAAAATGAAAAAGTTAAGCGACACTTTAAAGAGTTATATGATTCAATGAAAGTCACTCGTGACCAAAACAACGAAAAATAACGTCTTTACAAAAGGAAATTGAGAATCTGAGAAGTCGGGAAAATGGGAAACTGCCACTTGTTTTTAATAAAATTGTCGTTTCAAAGTCACCCTTGGACTGCAAATACACTGTGACTGTTAAATATATTCCTCCTCATCTTAGGAATAATGAACCCGCGTTTCATGACTATTGTGCTCACCTTAAGGATAGTCTAGAATGTATCCGTGAGATTGTTGAAGAGGATTTCATTAATAAACCTCTTGATAGAGAAATTAGGTTTGCTTGCCTCCAGGCCAAACGATCTCAAGAGCTGCTTGAATGTGTAATTGCAACATGTCCAAAATCCTTAGGTGCAAAAGGCAAAGCTGTAATGCCTTGTTCTATGCCTAGTGCCAAGCATGAAATCCATTCTATGCCCAATGTTATGAATGTCAACCTTAGGGTGCCTTCAAGTAGTTCGATTCGGATATGTTAGTGCTAAGAAAGTGAATTTTAGTGTGCACGCAAATAGCTCTAATCACAGCCTTAAGAAAGTAAACACTAATATGCCTTCTAGTAGTTCAGATCCTTGCACATCAAGTTCAGGAATGCAAAAATTAGATCAACCAACTAATGTTCCCATTCCCTCTACAGGAGAAATTAGTGACATTAAAGCGGCGAGGTCAAAGTCTCAAGACAATACAAGGAATGATAGGACCTTGCAAGCTAAAAATGTGCATTGGAAGAGAGTAGAAGACCAATCTAGGAACTTTAAGTTTGAGTTGAATAAAATGAATCGTGTTGATTCCAGTATTAGCCATAGGCGTCTTGTAATTAATTGAATTCGATACTATTTGCAAACCTTGTAATGATGTTTGCTTGAATTATGTTGCTAATCATGAATGTGGTGTGAATGCTTTGTCTAATTTTGTCAAATGCCCAGTTAAAATTGTTAATGCTAATAATCGTGCAAAGAAGGCTAAAAGGCAAAAACGAAAGATTGTTAGAAAACAATGGAAACCACGGGAAGAACATTTATAAAGATAGGTTATTATTGGATACCTTTTGGCCATAAGAATAATCAGTGTTATCCTCAAACTGCTAAGATTATGCCCACTAGAAAATGGATGCCTCTTGGTAGAACTATTCCCTTAAGAAGTGAACATACTTTGAATAGGTCAAATCTGAACACCGACTTGCATCTATTCCCAATGATTCCATTGCTTCTACTTCTTATATGGATGTTTCTATTTCCGATGTGGGTGTTCCAATTATTGTTACTAACCAAGTGGAACCCATTCTTGCATGGGGATCCTAATTATCCAATTATCCATTCTTGTGCGTGTTCAGCTGCGGATCGTTCAAATCGTTACGTGGTACTTGGACTCGGTTGTTCCAAGCATATGACTGGAGACCGGTCGCGGCTCATGAACTTCGTGAGCAAATTCATCGAGACAGTTAGATTCGGGAATGATCATTTCGGTGCAATTATGGGTTATGGAGATTATGTTGTTGGTAAAGTGTTATCTCCAGGGTATATTATGTGGAAGGTCTTGGTCATAACTTGTTCTCTGTTGGTCAATTCTGCGATTCGATCTAGAAGTAGCCTTGAGGGAAAACATACTTGTCATTTCGTTAGAGAACTTGATGGTAAGGAACTCTTAAGAGGCTCACGTGGTTCAAATCTATACACCATCTCTATCGAAGATATGATGAAGTCTTCTCCAATTTTCTTGCTGTCAAAGGCGTCTAAAACAAAGTCATGGTTATGGCATCGTCGTCTCAATCACTTAAACTTCGGCACCATCAATGATCTCTCCAGAAAGGACTTAGTTGTAGGTCTATCTACACTTAAGTATGAAAAGGATCATCTTTGTTCAGCATGCCAATTGGGAAAAAGCAAGAAGTATGCCCATAAACCCAAACCTACAAACTCAGTCGCAAAAGTTCTCCATACAATTCACATGGACTTATGTGGACCCATGAGAGTGCAGAATATCTTTGGGAAGAAATATGTGTTAGTTGTGGTTGATGATTTCTCTAGATTCACCTGGGCAAAGTTCTTAAAGACAAAGGATGAAACTCCAGATATCATCATCAAACTCATCAAACACCTTGCGGGTTCGATCTTAACAAAGCGGTCATAATCATCCGAACGGACAATGGAACTGAGTTTGTTAACAAACAACTTGGTGAGTTTTATGAAAGTATTGGAATCGGTCATCAAAGAAGTGTTCCTCGAACTCCTCAACAGAGCGGTGTAGTTGAAAGACGAAATCGAACTCTTGTGGAAGCCGCAAGGACTATGTTGATTTACTCAAAAGTTCCAATGTTTCTTTGGGGTGAAGCCATCGCCCTTGCATGCTACACCCAAAATCGATCCCGATTCACCTTGCTCATGGAAAAACTCCATATGAACTTGTCCACAAATGAAAACCCGATCTTTCATTTCTTCGTGTGTTTGGTGCTTTATGTTATCCAACTAATGATGGTCAAGATTTAGGAAAACTGAGAGCTAAAGCGGACATTGGAGTTTTGTAGGCTATGCACCTAACAGTAAAGGTTACCGAATCTACAACAAGAGAACCCGAAATATCATGGAAACAATTCACATCACGTTTGATGAGCTGACCGGTCAAATGGCTCTGGACAATCCATTCGGGACCCGCACTTCAAAGCAGTCCCATTGGTTCATCTCTTGTACCAAACTCCTCATCGGCAACTCCATATGTACCTCCCTCAGAAGATGATTTAAAGAAAATGTTTGATCCAATGTTTGATGAACAATTTGAGCCAAGTAAAAATGATATGACAATTCAATCAACTTGGTCGCTTCTATCTGTCAATGAAATTAACCCTTCAACTTCTATGTCATTAAGCCAAGAAGCGCCTGCTGCTGACCAATCTGTTTCTTCAACAAATCTTCAATCATCAAGTGTACATCATGGAAATGCTTCTGATTCACAGGAAGAAGTCAATCCCTTTGCTACTCCCGAAGATGCTCCATTTGAAAACATATTTGCTCCTGAATCATCATCCGAACCATCTTCTTCAGGAGACATCGACTCTGCTACTTCAGTCCCTCAACCACAACCACATGAATACCTCAGAAAATGGACTCACGATCATCCACTAAACAACATCATTGGAAATCCCTCTTGTCCAGTATCCACACGGAAACAACTTGCAACAGATGCCTTATGGTGCTTCTTCAACTCCGTACTCTCTAAGATCGAACCAAAAGATGTTAAATCCGCCATGAATGAAGACATTTGGTTCAATGCCATGCAAGAAGAAATTCATGAGTTTGATCGACTTGATGTATGAAAGTTAGTACCTGCTCAGTTGTGCTATGATCATTGCTCTAAAATGGATCTTCAAAGTGAAACTTGATGAGCATGGTGATGTGTTAAAGAACAAGGCTCGATTGGTTGCTAAAGGATACCGTCAAGAGGAGGGTATTGACTTTGAAGAATCTTTTGCTCCTGTTTCTCGAATCGAGGCAATCAGAATATTCTTGGCTAATGCTGCAAGCAAGAACATGGTAGTCTATCAGATGGATGTAAAGACGACATTTCTGAACGGAGATCTTAAAGAAGTCTTCTACGTCGACCAACACGAAGGCTTTGTGAATCCTGAGCATCCTACTCACGTTTATCGTTTGAAGAAGGCTCTTTATGGTTTAAAGCAAGCTCCAAGGGCATGGTATGATACTCTATCAAAGTTTCTTCGTCTAAATGACAAAGGAGCAGTTGATCCAACATTGGTCACCAGAAGTCGAGGCAAACACTTAATTCACGTTCAAATTTATGTTGATGATATCATCTTTGCCTCGACTAACCCCAATGAGTGTGATCATTTTTCAAATGAAAAGGGTTATAAATTTCAAATGTCAATGATGGGACAAATGTCATTTTTCTTGGGATTACAAATTTCACAAAGTCCGGAGGCATTTTCATAAATCAATCTAAATATGCAAATGAGATTTTAAAGAAATTTGGATTTGATTCTAGTGACCCTGTTGACACTCCCATGATTGAGCGTACTAAATTGGATGAGGACCACTCAGGGATCATAGTAGACCAAACAAAATATCGTAGCATGATCGGATCCCGATGTACCTCACAGCCGATGAGACTTGATATTCGTTATTTGTATGCATGTGTGCTAGATACCAGGCTAAGCCTACCAAAAGCACCTTGAAGCGGTTAAACGGGTCTTTCGGTATCTCCAAGGAACCATCAACATGGGACTTTGGTACCCAAAGGACACCGGTATGTCACTAACAGCATATGCAGATGTAGATCATGCAGGATGTCAAGATACTCGTCGAAATGCACGTCTAGAGGTGCTCATTTTTTGGGTGATAAGCTTGTGAGCTGGTCTTCAAAGAAGCAAATGAGTACTTCTATTTCCTCTACAGAGGTGAATACATAGCCATGTCATCTTGTTGTGCTCAAATCCTATGGATGAGATCTCAATTATCTGACTATGGCTTTGTATTCAACAAAATCCCTCTGTCTGTGATAATAAAAGTGCTATTGCTCTCTCATGCAACAACGTTCAACACTCAAGAGCAAATCATATCGACATTCGACATCATTTCATTCAGGAACAAGTGGAAAAAGGTGTGGTGGAACTCTATTTTGTGAGGACTGAATACCAGTTAGCGGACATCTTCACCAAAGCTCTTCCAAGAGAATGTTTTGAGTTTATTCTTCCACGACTTGGCTTGAAAAGCCTTCAACTAGAAACTCTCAAACGTCTTCAGGAGGAAGACGAGGAGTAAAGGTCTTTCTTCATCTATCTCTTTGTATATATTTATTCAAAAATCAAAATACAAAATTAAAAACTTTAAAAATCCATAAAATGTGAAAAATTCAAAAAATCCTCAAAAATATTGTCATTTTGTCATGTTTTTCTCGATTCGATATCATCTACGGACTTTGTGTTGATATTCAAAGAATGTCACGGGTCTTTAGATGTTCATCGAATGTACATAGTTTTCATAAAAAAAAAAAAAAAAAAAAAAAAAAATGGTGGTTTATTGTCATTTCAGGCAGTAACCCGTGTTAAAAAGAAAGAACAGAGCCATACTTTATCTTGTTTTTCAAATCTCATGCTCTGATTCTATACAAAATTCTCACTATCCAATGAAAACGAATTGCTTTGAAAAAATTACTCGGGCTCAATTCTTGAAAATCATCTGTACTAAACGGTTGTTAAAACTATCTATCTCTCAATCAACAACTTATGTCATTGATTGAGGGGGAGAATGATTTTTAATTATAAAGTGTATTTTTTTTCAAAAAATTGGTTTGCTTTCAAAAGATATTCAAGCATTTTAAATCTTTGGAGTCTAAAGTCTCAAAATTCGATCCTTATCAGTTAAAACGTTTTCAAAATCAAGTCACAATTCTCCTTAAAAATCTTTCAAAAACGATTTAAATCTACTGAGATCACAAATCTCAAATGTTTTGATAATTGTGATCGGGGGAGAATTTGCGATTTAAATTGGATTTAAACTGATAATTCGATAGATGGTTTCATAAGTGATTAGCATGTTTGCCTCCCGTAAGTGACAAACGATTTCAAATTTTCCATGCACACGTTGAGGGGGAGCAACTATTTTAAACCTCAAGTTATTGAAACGTGTTTGAATTGTCTCTAAGTGCAGATTCCCTCTAATATGTGCAAAATTCTTTCAAAATTCGAAGCACATATTGAGGGGGAGCAAACTTTTGAAAACCTCATCCTTCCTCAAAATATTTTATTTACTCAAATTGATTGGGAAGTGATGATGATCATTTTAGAAAATGTTAATCAAAAGATTGGACCTTTCATTCTCAATCTAACGATTTCAAAGATCTCTTGCCTCCATGTGCTAAAACAATTTCTAAAATATTATGCATATGTTGAGGGGGAGCATTTCTAAAATTATCAAACAATTAAGATACAAAATGCTTTGATTCTATATCACAAGTATCTTGATTGATTTTCAAATGGTTTTCAATTGGTTCCTATGGCAGATAAACGATACCAAAAAGACCGACCAACTTTACTTTATGTATGGTGATATAAGGATGATAAGGTTAGGTTGAGGTCCCATGATCCGCCAGAACCGGAGGGATCTACCCAGGGACAATCCACTAGATAGTGTAGAAGTCCTTAGGTAAGATAAAAAAAAGGGAGAAAAATGAGAATATGGGAAGAGTGCAGACTGAGACTGAGCTAGTACTGGAATAAACCTAACAAGGTTCTAGTCATGAAGTCTCGGTAAGCACTGAAGGGGTTGAAGAATGAAAAAGAATTGAATGAGAAAAAGGGTGAAAAGAAATAGCCCTCCATTTATTCAACCTTAGGGCAGAAAACGGGTTCAATACATATGCTACTGGTGGTTACTAAGGTAACACTGGTATTGAAGACAAGACGCCATGGACCCAGTGGCGACTTGCACTAACTTCCCAAGCTACTCAAGTTCCTCTTAAAAGGGCTTGTTTCATTCTCACGGGAACCGACATAATCTATCGACTTTCTTTTAGAGATAGTTGGTATTGAAGAAGGAGACCCTCTCCCTAGTCTCCGGCATAGGAACCAAATATGCACAAATTGAGTCTAGAGCCACGAGATCATCAATTAATCTCTTTAGGACACTTATTTCTTGAAGACTCACTATTTCACACAATGTGGAATGTGAGATTATATCTTATGAGTCCTACGCACTATCCTTGTGGTATTGCCAAGACTTGATTGTGTCATATGGACCTCATCAGTGGAGCGATTCAAAATTGAATCAATCCAGGTCCAAGAAAATGGATTGACAGATACCTTTGAAAAACCGGTCGTTGTGCTTAAAAACTCTTTTCTCTAGCACATCGACTGTGTACAATTATTTCAAATCAAAAGGTGTTTATGATTGATAAATGATTTTTCACTAAAACTTCGTTGTATTGCAAAAACATTGTGTACGCCCCATATGGTTATGATTTAATGTGTTTGTGAAATCCAATATCTAACACGGTGAGTGGAGTAGGGCGAGGAAAGGAGTCTTCGTATCCTAACTACTATAAATACTCTTGTCTCGGTTTGATTTTTCCATATTTTTATTTATTGTCTTGCATCTTACTTACTATCTCTATTATTGTTTATTGTCTTATATTTATTTCCAAGTATTCATATATATCATCATCGGAAGATTTCACATAAACTTGAATCAAATCTTTTGATAGTTAATTTTAATCGGTAAAACTATTCAACCCACCTTTAAGTTTTTTATACATTTATTCCCTAAAAACGTTTATTTTCTATATAAAACAATACTCCCTTCGCTCCAAAATTATTGTCCTCGTTTGACTTTTTAAGTCTTTTTTTCTCAACTTTGACCCAAAGTATTTTTGATTGTGTTGTATAATACTTGATGAAAATTATACCCAATAAAAATAACTTTAAAACCCAATACATTCATATATTTTGGATCAAATATTATATAACACAAACAAAAATAATTAAGGTCAAAGTTGAAAATGTAAAACTGAAAAAGTCAAAAAGGGACAATAAATTTGGGACGGGGGGAGAAATAAATTTGGTAAATATCGTAAATTTAGGAAATACTTTAATATCAACTAACATATAAATATAGTAACTTTACTTTGTTTAATGAATTAAAACTTGTGACACCATGACACAAGTTAGAAAAATCATTTTTTAAAATAAAAAATGATTTTTATGCCCAATTAACAAACTTACTTGTATGACTAATGATTTGATTGATTGATTTGAAAAAGTGATTGATGGAAATTTAGAGAGAGAAAATGTATAATACAATTCTACAAGTAATTTATGTATTAGATATATATTTATGTATGAATTTTAGGCCTAAATAACGTTAATCTTTTAAAATACTACTTTTTTTTTGTCTCAAAAAGTATTGTTCTACTTTATATTATGAGATTTATATTTAGTCGATGGAGATAATATTTTATTGATTGAGAAGTAGTTTTACTTTTTTTAGATTGTACGCGTTTTTAGGTGTATTTTTTTATGAAAACAAAAATTTTAAGCCGGATGAAGTAATAATTAGTTAGTAACTATAAAATTAATATAAACACAAAGATACTACTCCGTACTAGTATAAATCAAGGCTGAGTTATTCATACGGTGGTTATGTTTTTATTCATACGGTTGCTATATTTTTTTATTTTTTTTTATTTTTTTTTTATTTTTATAATTTTGTTTATATCAAAAAGCTATAAACCTGAAAATGAGGAACAGTAAATATACAGTTTAATACGTCAAACGCTTAAAACTGTTAGAAATACGGAACAGAAACTGACAAAAAACTGTGCTGTACTGAAAAAGTGGGGGACAAAGAGAATATTCCCCCTATGATTTGACATCATAGGGGATATGTGACCCATAAATCAAGCTTTGCATTTCTGTGACTGTCATTGAATTTTACGTCACATAAATCAAATGAAAGTGTGCATGGACAAGACATATAAAGTTTTGCCTCTTTGACTGACCCCATCGGCTGCTTATTTTTTCCAATGTTCATATTTATTTTTAGATAAACTTTTTCTATAAGTTATCAGTGTGTAAACACATTTGTGGAAGGCTAAAGGAAATTTCTCTCAAGGAGTGTGCAACTCATTTGTGGAAGGCTAAAGGAAATTTCTCTCAAGGAGTGTGCAACTCATTTGAGGAATGTTGTGTTGCTCAAAGACAAATATACTTTGTCATGTTTCCATTACAACATATTGGTTACTTGCTCAGACTTTTTTCTTCGCACTTTTTAAACCGTAAACTTTTCTTTTAACATATTCACACTTATGAGTGTCCAAAAATTATTCACAAAAAGTGTGAGAAGTTGTTTTAAAATCATATTGTTTCTAAATCTTCACCCTTTAAAGTGTGAACTTTTTTATAAATCTTTACACTTACAAGTGTGAAATTATTCGCTACACCCAATTGGTTCACACGAGCTAGGTGTGAACTTTTCAACTCTACACACTATAAAGTGTGAACACGTGCCTTAATAAATGTGAAAAATCAACTATTTTGTTGTAGTGTTTGAATACGTTTTCTAAATATGTAGTAATCTAAAAAACGTATCTATCTTTACTTTATGCTATGGGTGTTGATACACACACCATCTTTTTTTTTGAATACATCATATTTGTGCGTTACAGTGTTGTATAATGTGGTGTATGCATAAAAAAGATAGTGTGCGTATCAACCTTTTTTACTATGTTATGTATGTGGTGCTTGACTTAAACTCAGTGGATTAACCATTGAAAAAGTTTGAAACCATGGTTACCAAAACAAGTACGTAAAAAAAGAAAAAAAGTACTACTTGTGAAGCTTTTAGTACTGAATGATATTTAAAGACTCATGAATAAATGAGTTGACATGCTTTGACAGACTTATAGCTTATTACGACGTTTGATCAGCTAGCTGTTATATTGTGCGTTTTACCTTTCTATCAAACTAAATGCAAACAGATTATCCATTGATTTCCGTGTATATAAAAGATAGTGTGCGTATCAACCTTTTTTACTATGTTATGTATGTGGTGCTTGACTTAAATTCGGTGGATTAACCATTGAAAAAGTTTGAAACCATGGTTACCAAAACAAGTACGTAAAAAAAGAAAAAAAACACTACTTGTGAAGCTTTTAGTACTGAATGATATTTAAAGACTAATGAATAAATGAGTTGACATGCTTTGACAGACTTATAACTTATTACGACATTTGATCAACTAGCTGTTAGGTAGGACGGAGTGGATGAAACTTTGGGCATCGGGTTCAAGTACCCTAGCGGCTACACCGCCCCGCCCCTTTAGGGTACTTGAAAACTTGGGATAATTCGAGTTGAGCAGAACCCTAACAAATGCAAGCTTTGTTTCTTCTTTTTTTTGTCTTTTTATGAAATTTTGGGTTAGGTAGGATCGGGTACCACCCGCAGTTTAATTGTGTACAGGGTAGTATTGGGGTAGTTTTGAGGTGGAAGGTTTTTATTGGATAGAGGTGACGTGGCACCCTCAGGGTATTAGGGTAAGAAATATCCACTCCCTCCCCCCTTATATTGTGCGTTTTACCTTTCTGTCAAACTAAATGCAAACAGGTTATCCATTGATTTCCGTGTATATTTTGTTCACTCATTTTCAAATTGAACATGAGAAGATCTCAATCTCTCACAATAACGTACCAAGACTAAGACTGATGCTAATGGAAAGGTGAACACCCAACCAACCGAACATGTGACCATATTTCCTCCCTTAGCTCAACTGAGCATGACCAAGTTGTCTCCCAACTTTTTCAAAGTTATGGTTGTCTGCCCAACCACAACTTTCATTTTGTTTATGTGTGTAGTTTTTTTGTTTATTTATATTTGTGACGTATGTTTTTGGTTGTGGTTACGGTCGCCTTATTAACACATTGTGGTTGAGTGTAGTTTTGGAAAAAGAACGCTAAGGTGGCAATGAATGATCACAAAACTTATGGTTACCATTAGAATTAGCCTAAACAAAAACAGTGTAATACACGAGTTGACCGAAGATGGAGCACTAATAATGTAGGTCCACCATGTTTGCTCCAACCAAGTAACCAACATTTCATAGTGGTCTAATAAGCTTTAAGCAAAAATAATGGCAACATCGAGGAAAATTTGCCTTTAAAAGTGAGTTTGTTTTTAGAAATCAAGATTGCCCAAAGTAATGTTGTACGAATCATTGATTGCCAGCCTTCAAAGACCTTTTTAGCATAACCAAAAGACGACGCATACAGTTACTAATAGTTTGTCGTATAAATCGGGGCCAATGATAATGAAAGATTGAATCGCTCACTTATACATTCATGTTGTCACACTAGTCGTTTAATTATATTCAGTTCCTCATGACCTAACGTACACGTACCGCTTTCTTCAAGAATTCGATTATTGGAATTAGCTTAGTGAGATTAATCTATATTCAAAAAAATTAAAAATAAAAACATTCTCAAACGCATTATTTATCTTCTTTCTAGCAAAATCTCAATCTATAGTTGAGAGCTTTAAAAAATATAAAAAATTTAAAAATGGTTGACACAAACTCGGCCAAAATAAGCAATAATGTGGAAGACCATTGATTTTTGGGGCAATTTTGAGACCGGCTCAGTCGCTAAAGTGTGCGGGTTTTTCTAGACCCACTTTGGTTGCTTTTTTTAATGGATCAAGCGACTAGCGAATTTAATACAAATGTGACATGTGTCACTAAAAAAAGTCGGGCCTAATCATTTGTTGTAAGGCAAATTAGGGGTACCTTTTGAGCTATTTATCACTAGCGACTTATAAAAGTTTGAGCGAACTTCTATTTTATCTTTTTGTTCCAAAATAGTCAAACTTCTAATAATATTATTTTAATCTATTTGCTCCTTCCCAAGGTTGAGCAACCTAACGAGTAATTTTAAGCGACCTAGCAATATTTCACATTTTTGTACTTTACCCATAACTTTTTTCATTACTTTTACAAAAAGTTTTAAATTAAAAATTCGTTTAAAAATAATTTCGCAAATTAATTAATGCAAACTGGATCAAAAAAACTATATATATCTAAAAACTTTAATGCAAATTAATTACATGAGAAAGGTTCCTCATTCACAGCCAAATGTCTTTTTTAATGCAAATTCTTCAAAAAAACTTTTTTGGTCCATATAAAAAAAATTATCTAAAAACTTTAATGTAAATTAATTACATGAGAAAGGTTCCTCATTCACAGTCAAATATATTCTTTCCATCACAGATCTAAGATATGGTTCAAAATCACATCTTGATTCTTATTCATTTTGTGACCAGAGATGGAGGTTGGTCGGACATGGTGACTCAAGATGCTAGACGAAATTATCTAGTTTTGATTAAATTTTATTTTGAGTTCCATAGATGTTGATTTTGGATTGCATAGTGAGGATACTTATCATTTCAGGGTTTTTGTTACTCGTTGGAAAAAGTGGAGTCGCCGGAGGGTTGAGTGGTGATTGTCGGAGGTGATGATGGTTGCCGGAAATGATGGTGGTTGATGAGATTATGGTGGTGGTTGGTTAAAAGGAAGAAGATGAATAATATCATAAAAAAATACAACATTCCACATAATCGTAAAAGTAAAATAAAAATGAGAATTATTTTGTAAAAGCACTTAAAAGTACAAAATAGAAGTTCGCTCAAACTTTTAAAAGTCGCTATTGATAAGTAGCTCAAAAGGAACCCCCTACTTGTGGCCTTAAACATCTATGACACAAAATTATTAGGCGCAAATTATTTAGTGACACGTGTCTCATTTGTATTAAATTCGCTAGTCGCTTGATCCATTTCAAGAAACTAACCAAAGTGGGTCTAGAAAAACCCGCACACCTTGGCGACCAGGCCGTTTGTAGAATTGCCCCTTGATTTTTTCATAAGGGAGGTGATATTTACATCACAAAATCATATTAATAAGGCACATGATACAACACAACACATGCTTATTTGTTGGGATTAAACAATCTAGTAAACCATTTACTACGAGTATGTAGCGGATGAATCTAGTTAGATGTTGTGGATTAACAAATAAATAAACACATATTATTACTAACCTTTGTCAATTAAGAAAATAACTAATTGACACATCAAACGAAGCTCGTTAGGATGCTAGTATTTGCTTCACATAAACCGACTAACATCACGTGTTCTTGGTTTTTGAAATCACACGATCAAATCCGAAAGGGAATACGTTTGATCAAGCCTTGAAAGAAACAAAAGGAACCGAGCTATAATATACTCGATTAAGGTTTTGTTATGGTTTTGGATTTCAATTCTGAGAGAGTGAGGAGAAAATCGAAGCTGGATGAGGTTTGGTTACGGTTTTGTTATGTGTGTCGATTTGTCCAAAAAAGAGCCAAAGGGTTGCTTTTATTGCAACCAAACTTGTCCTCCAAGTTTTAGTCTCCACCTCCTCATGCTTCATAAAAATGACACTCCCCTCCCCTCCTAGAACCTTCTCATCGTCGGTCACAAAAGAGGGAGATCCGGGAGTTTCGTTTTCCACCATGTTAGTGCAAATATTACGATATTTAATCTATACATTCTCATTTGTTTTGTTGATGACAAACATGTAACTTGTAATACATAACGTAAAATGTATAGGTTACTTGTAATTATATTTTGTCTCAACACCTCTCGACGACTCAAGTCCTTGTATGCTACAACACAGGTTCGTACATGTTTGTTATGTTGCGTTATGATCAAACTCCCAACAAACCATTAAAACAGGTTTAGTTAAATAGTTTATGTATAACAACTATTGTTTACATATTTGGTAAATATATACATAACTAGTATGTATTATAATGGGTAATATAAATGGGTAGAAACTTAAGTATTTGACCCATTGACCAAATACATTGAATGTAGTTGGGTAAAACCCAAAGTCCAAGACCCATACCCAATGTTTAGATACATTGTACCTTGGTGGGCACTCAAAACCATGGACTAGATGCATTGCATCTTGTAGATACATTGAATCTACTTGGTACCTATAACCCATGACCCATACCCAATGTCTAGATACATTGTACCTTGGTGGGCACTCAAAACCATGGACTAGATGCATTGCATCTTGTAGATACATTGAATCTACTTCGTACACATAACCCATAACCTATGACCCATGACCCAAAATCCATGGGTAAAAGGGAGCGTCCCACGGATCCCCAGTAATACACTGGACGGATCCCTCAAGGGAGGGATCCGTGGGATCCGGGGAACAGTGGCTATGTTTCTTCTATAAATAGTGAGCAATTTCTTCATTGTTTCACACATCTTCACACATAGTTTCTCTCCACCATTTCTAGGATATTTAGATCATTAGGAAACATGTAAACCACCCTCATCTCATATGATCATAATGCTTCTAACTTTCATTTGTTGTAAGCATACTCCCGAAGTGATCCTCCAAAGCAAGCTTAGAGATCTTGCATCTTTACCTACTGAAGTGATAACCCATCACAAGCATACAAGCACATGAAGATCTTCTACAACAAGCTTGGGAAACTTGTCATCTTCATTCATAGAAGACTAACTACATCATGCTTTGTGTTCTTGATGTTTAGTTTAGGACTTCATATCCATTAGACACATTGTCTTGGATATTGTCTAGTATCATATTCTTGTATCTATGACTAGACTAGATGGTTTATGTGTTTGTGCCATAAAACACAAGGTTTGTTATGTTGGGCCACAAAACATAATGGGTATCATAGATGTGTCATACATCTATGACTAGACTAGATGGTTTATGTGTTTGTGCCATAAAACACAAGGTTTGTTATGTTGGGCCACAAAACATAACGGGTGCCTGGAAGTCAAGTCACAAGGCATTAGTGAAGGGTGCCTAGAGATCGAGTCAAAGGCATTAGTGAAAGGTGCCTAAGGTGTACATTCGATATGGTGTGATTCGATGTACAAGATAGATTACTATTGGGTCAAAGGATATTGTTATCCTTGTTATAAGGAGTGAATCTCCTTTGGGGTTAGTTGTTGGTGTAGTGTTGGGTAGTAGTTCCTCCATTGTAATGGAACTCGGTATTTAGCCTAGTACTGGATAAAGGGTAGGCGACGTTCTGGTAGGTATGCTTTACCTTGGTGAAAGAACCCGGTGGTTAGCCTAGTACCGGAAAAAGAGTAGGCGACGTTGTGAACGCTTCTCCGCCATAAGGAGTTGGTGTCGGGTAGTGATTACGAACTCTCGAGTAGGTGACTCGGGGAGTGGAGTAGGGCAAGGAAGGTGTCCTTGTAGCCGAACCACTATAAATCCTCATGTTGGTTTGTCTATCCTTTTACTTATCTCTTTACTTTTATTCTTGTATTACATTGTTTATTTTCTATGTGGTTGATGTCTATGTTTGTGATACATACTTGGTCTCTCATATAGTCATAAACTATATTTAACACTTTACATATTATGACACGTTTGATCAAGAAAAAGCAACCGGACTAATAATGGTGAAACTTGATTTATAATGAACCATTAATCTTGAGGAATCTTATGTGATGTTAAGGGGTTGGTCTTACATGCCGTAATGCGTTAAATGCATCCTCGCGTCGAGATTAGCAAATGCAATGGTTTATACTATATTTGATACAAAAGTTTTAAGTTTGAAACGGAAACGTATTCACCCCCCCCCCTCTACGTTTTCACACACCACTTAAGTCCTTCTCTTTTATATTTAACATATATTAAGTTAGTTAAAGCGACTAACGGAAACTAACGGTCGTTAAATACATTTCGTGAAACATATTATATATTTAATAACTATATATAACATGTAGGACTGTAAACTATGAAGATTTATGTGGTTCGGGAGGTCAACATTGGTGATTAATGATAAAACAATACATCGTTTTAGTGAGAGAAAGTAGAGAGAGGGTGAGATGAATAAAAACATGATTTTATTATCAAAGAATACTTTACATCTACACCCCTCATGGAGAGTCATGAGGGGTATTCATAGGCTCATTACATTACAAGTTTGCCACTTAAAAAATATTAGTCCCTGCGGGCAAAGCTTACTACATTTCTAGTCCATTTCACGTGTAAGATGTTATCTTTACAAACTAGCGAGGCTAACAATCTCCCTCCAAGATGTCGTCATACGTGAATGGTTACAATGAGACCTATAAATACATAAACAAAGTAAATTAATGTTGACGTTGTTGAAGTGCAGAGTCTCTGTAGTCTAGATACTGAGGATGACTTGAAGTTCTCTCTTTCGACGATCTCAGCATTTGATCTTTGGCGCTGACGGCACTGATCCTTGTAGCTCCGAGCTTCAACTATAATAGTATAGTTAGGTTATTACTCCCTCCTAACTAGTGAGCCTTTTCTTTTATCTGCTCCCTCCCAAACTGACAACCCATATAAAATATCTTCAATCTTTTAAGCATGCAGTGGATAAAGTAGACAAGACACTTGAATGTAGCACAATGGTTGTTTGGTTGGGTAGCAGCATATCAACATAACTCACATAGAATAATTCACATAAAAAAATCTAGAAGACGAAATGATACCACCAAAGTAACAAATTGAAGCACTGATCATATCTGCGGATGTCTCTCCGGAGTAAATCATTAATCTCGATCACGTGAACCTGTTGTGCGTCTCTGATGTATATATTTCTTCTTCCATAAGGATTAAGAGTTTAAATTCTTCAATAAAAGTCTCGATGTACACATTTTTGGTACCTCTTCGGTTCCTGATTAAGCATAGTTCCATCAATCAACCAAATCACGAAAGATGAAACAATAATACCCGAAAAATCAAACAGAAAAATCATTGGTGTATATGCCTATAGCCCTTCTTCATTGACCCAATAAATCTCCGTGTACACTACTTCTCCTTCCTAATGGTTGTGAGTTATCGGAATCATCATAATGTTGTGTACATGTCATAAAATCAACTATTTAAGCATGCTTTCCATGAGAAGATGTCTCTAAATACTCTCAATACACTTCTGTCAAACCAACCTGTAATCGAACTGTAACAGCTCAAAAATTTCACGTTAATATTTATTTAAAACATAATTATTTTATTTCAAAATCGCGTATAATTTTGAATTTTAAATATAACCGTTTAGGTTATCCTGCGCGTAACAAAAACCGACTCTGAACATTTTTATAACATTAGATTAATTTTTACAATCATTATATGGAATTTAAAATTTTAATTCCTAATGTTACCAAATAGACCCTGTGATATACGAGTGTAAACTTGCGTTTTATACAATCTTACTTATATACAAACTTAACCTATACATACCGCATTTTCTAAGACATTTAAATGCTTTTACTTTTTTGGAAAAGTCAACATATTCCCCCTCCTTTGACCATAAAATCAACATTTGATTATTAACACTAAATATCACAAAATATCTCTTAAACTTAACTAGCAATTTTTAGTCCTTATTGTCAAGATAAGTTCCTAATTATTTCAAAGACTTAATACCTAAGTAACTAAGATATTTACTTAAACTTATTATCTAAGTTTAACTAGATATTACACATTTATGGTTTTAGACATAACGTACATTTAACACCAACCAACACTAGACTAGGCTCAATCTACACATTAAAAGCGTTTTAGGTTCATAATAATCATATTTGAAACGTTACATTTTCATTTTTCCATTTTTACATAAACCTCGTACGTATTACGTTTTACGCGTATTTAACCTACGTTTTCAGGTTTTTACATCGTTTACGCACTCCATTAAACTTATAACTCATCTAATATACCTTTAAAGAGTATAATAATAAGTTTTAACATTTCTTACAAGTTTCATATTTTTATGATACCCGGTTTTACGTTTCGTGATTTACATACTTACAATTAGCGATTACCGGGACCAAAACTCACTCCGTAAATCAATATAATATCAAAATTACTAACCATGTCATCCATATGTACATATGGATGAAATTTATGCAAATCACCAAGCCTTGGTGGCTTGATGATCAACCATTGAACCATTAGATGCATACATGTGTACTAACTTACTTAGGAAGCTTAGGAAAATATCTAAAGTTTCTAACCTCCTCATTTCCATATAAGATCAACTCATTTTCTTCTTCTTCTTCACTCATAAAACCAACCACCTTAATATCAAGAGCAATCCATTTGTTGATTTTCAAGATTTAAGTTCTATATGATTTCTAAAGCTCTTGTCAAGCTTTGCATGATTCAAGCTATAAGTTTCTTCAGCCTTTGGCTAGATTGCAAGCTACATAAGTGAATGAAGTCTTTAATAAGTCCTAGCACAAGCTCTTAAATGCACATAAGGGTGTTGAAGGATTTTGTTAATACAAATAAGCCGTAAAAACATTTATTTATATTTTACGATCTTCTAAAGTTTTGTCGATAACAAACGTAAAATCAGTTTAACGAAACAAATAAAATACGTAATTAGTTTGAACTAATAGTTTCTAACACTAAAACAAGTATAAGTGATTTTATGATTTAGTATTACATATGTACAACAACTAGTGTTTACATATTTGGGTAAAATATACACATAACTAGTATGTAGTATATTGGGTAATATAAATGGGTAGAAATTGAAGTATCACAACCCATTGACCAAATACATTGAATGTAGTTGGGTACAACCTAAAGTCCATGACCCATGGAGCTTGACCCATAACCCATTGCATGACATCATGCTTATATCATATATGGATAATATCCATAACCCATGGTATTGACCCATACCCATTTGACTAGATACAATGTATTCATTAGATACATTGAATCTAAAGGAATACCCATGGATCAACCCATGACCCATGACCCATAACCAAAATACCCATGGGTAAAGAGGAGCGTCCCACGGATCCCTAGCTTTACGCTAGACGGATCCCTTGTGGGAGGGATCCGTGGGATCCAGGGAACAGTAGATATTTTCCTCTATAAATAGTGAGCCATTTCTTCATTGTTTCTCACCCCTTTCTAACATACTTTCCCTTTGAGTTAAAAACTCTCTAACCCCAGATCCAAGAGATCTATGTTTGTAGTTTTGTTTTTGTGTGATTCTCTAGGTTCCTCTTAAAGGCGAGATCACCACCTTTGAAGTCAAGCAAGCTCAAGTCCATGAGTTGCCAAGCTTCCTCATCATCAAGACTACTGAAGTCCTCTTGTTGATGATTCTTTTCTTTCATCTAGGAAGTGTAGTGTTGGAGACATTAATGAAAGATGTCTCAAGTCTCAAGACGAAGACATTAGTGAAAGGTGTCGATCGTCCGTAATATAGGCATTAGTGAAGGGTGCCTAGAAGTCAAGCCACAAGACATTGGTGAAGAGTGACTTGAAGATCTAACTAAAGACATTAGTGAAAGGTGCCTTAGATGTACATTCGATATGGTGTGTTTTGATGTACAAGATAGATTAGCATTATATCCAAGGATATTGATATCCTTGATGATGTTGTAATAAGGAGTTGGTCTCCTTTGGGATTAGTCGTTGGTGTAGTGTTGGGTTGTAGTTCCTCCATTGTAATGGAACTCGGTACTTAGCCTAGTACCGGATAAAGGGTAGGCGACGTTGTGTTAGGTGTGGTTCACCTTGGTGTGAAAGAACCCGGTGGTTAGCCTAGTACCGGAAAAAGAGTAGGCAACGTTGTGAAGGTTTCTCCACCATAAGGAGTTGGTGTCGTGTAGTGATTACGAACTCTCGAGTAGGTGACTCGGGGAGTGGAGTAGGGCAAGGAAGGTGTCCTTGTAGCCGAACCACTATAAATACTCGCGTTGTGGTTTTGTGCTTCTTACTCTTATCTTTTCATTACATACTTTTATATGTTTATTTATCAACATCCAACACACATCCAAATAGATTGACATAAGTTGATCCAAATAGTTTAAAAGGAAGTTTTAATTGGCAAAACTATTCAAGCCCCCCCTCTTCTAGTTTTCCACAATTGGCATCAGAGCTTCGTTACCAAGTTTCTTTAAGTATATTGTACTTTAAAAACTTGATACGATCCATGGTTAATTGAAAACTACAAAGAAGGTTTTTCATAAAAACAAACACCATGTCTTTTAAAAACTCTTTGTTTGGATGTTGATTAGATAACAACATTTTTCTTATTATTTATTTCCTTTATTTAATTGCACTAATCCTCCTTGTCATGTTGCTTAGCTAAAGCTCATACCTACCAAGTCATAGGAATCACTTGGTAACAAGATTACCTTCCCTAAGAAGGTATCTTAAGCACAAAGGAGCCGGAAGTGTCTTGTGACATTTGTTGTGTCATTTGTAAAGACATTCCTAAGTGCGTTAGAGGTATGATTCTTTACTTATATCTAAAATGACATTAGCTTGATAATTAAGTATTTATATGATTATCTTTTGTGCATATACATGTATTACATGAAGCTTCATTAGGAAGCCTTTTCTCACATACGTGTCATTTTTTTTCATCTAAATTCGTGGTATATAAAACTTGTGTTTTATTTCATTTAATCCAAAAATCATATCTTTACAATAATAAAACAAAACACAAATTTCAAAAATTCCTCCTTCCCCATAAAAACTCCCACTGTCTTCTACTCCATCAAATCTATCTTCCAATTTCAAAAATTTCCTCTCATTCAAAACTTCATCTTCCTCTCCATTTCATCTCATCCGAAACCAAGAAGGCTCGCCATCAACATGGTTTACATCGCCCTCATGCTCATCGCCTTAACACTCATCGCTCTTGTGTTCCCTATGATGAAGTTCTCATACGGAGACATATACTTTGTGTTGTTAATCTACATTGGGATCATATACCTAATCCTTTGTATCATTCTTAGCATTCAAATGAAATATTATTAATAATCTAGTTTATCTAGGTTATTATTATCATAATGTGTTTGTCATTTCTTTTGATTTATATGTTTCGTATTTTCTCATGATACATTAGAAGTCATGTGTGCATGCTAAAAGAAAATGTAGGCTAAAACACATATCTTGGTATAAAATTGTAAAACCTATGTTTTTATCAAATCTGTTTCTGATACTACAGACCCACGGATCCCGGCAAGTATACTAGCCGGATCCCTTATGAAAGGGAACCGTGGGAACCGTACATCTGGACAACAGTTTTTCATGCATAATAAAAACCACCTTCTTTCCAAAAGTAATATTCCACTAGAATGTCAAAACCATAAGTGAGTTAAGTATCATTGTTGTTAAAAACTGTTGGAATCACTCCTAAACCTAAATCAAGTGTTAGTGATTCATATGTAATAGTTAGCTTAATATGTCCTTTAAGTTAGTAATTAGCCTTAGGCTTATGTAGAAGGCCCATAAGCCTAGGCCTAGTCCAATAAGGAAAAGGATGGGAACTAGGAGTGTTGCCCTAGCTTCCCTCCTATAAATACCTTGTAATAACCCTCACTTGAGGGTTGGTTGTTCAATTTATCTCTTTCACTCATACTCTACGCATAACCGGTCTAGTATTTACGTGTGTGTGTGTGTTTGATAGTTGTTCATCCGATCTCTTCTCCTCTCCATTCTTTCTATTGATGCTTGTGTTGTAAACTTAGTGACCTAACAGTGTTATCAATCGCCAAATAGTTGGGTGAACGTATTGTTCTTGAAGTGGGTTTTGGTCCTACGCGTAGAACATACGGTTCGTGGTTTGAACTTTGATTCGCTTAAAAACTCATTTTTTACACTTTTTAATCCAAGATTCTTGTACTTTCAACGTTTTAAGGTGTTAAAATAACTGTTTTTAGCAAAAAGTTTCAAACTTTACGCGTGGATCGTTGTTTTCTAACTTGGTTTTGAACGAGGGTTTCTTTCTACGCATAACTGTTTTTTGAGCCTTGGATCATCAAGTTTCACACTTTTGTGTTATTTTGGTGATATTGAAGCTAATTTATCACGAAAACCTAGTTTGGAAACATCATTTGACAGAAATCACTTTTGGCTAAATCCTATGCGTAAGTGAAACCCTAAACTTACGCGTAATTTGTTCCTTGGTTTGATCTTCAGTTTCGTGGTTTACTCCATGGTTTCTTGCTTGGATAAGCCTGAAAACACGTCGACTTGGGATATCTTTTGCACTGTGATAGTGTAAAAGATGACTTGGGCTAAAAACCCTAAACTTACGCATAAGCTTAAGCTTACGCGTAGAACCTCTTACGCATAAGATCTATCTTACGCCTAAGCTTTGTCTTAAGCATAAGGTAATCCTACGCCTAAGTTTTCTACGCCTAACTTACTGTTTACGCATAACTTTAGTGTTTTTATCCTTTCTTACGCGTAAGCTAACGCGCGTAACTTTTGTCTTGTTACGCGTAACTTTGCTTATACGCATAAGTGCTACTTGGCTTTATTGTGATTTCTACGCCTAAGGATACTTCATCAACAAAGGTTCATTCGACTACAAAGATCCATTTAACAACACAAGTTTTCAACATGTCACAACCACCATACTCTAACTATTTTCCTTACACTTATAATCAACAACAACAACAACAACTAAGTCCACAACATCAACAATGGAATCAACAACAAGCAGTTTATCAACAACAATTTAATCAACAACATACTCCACTACTTGCAGCAATTCCACAACCTCAAATGGTACAACCACCACCTAGTCTTCAAGTACAACCTTACACAAACTTCTACAATCAACATCCATCCAGGAATACTATGAAGGAACCGGCATGGTTTGGCAAGATGTGTGAAGCCTTGAGTAGCCAACAATCAATTCATGAAGCTGGCTCACTTGATAGACCTCCAATGCTCACTCCCGGTAATTATGATCAATGGGTGATTCGGTTCTTTAGGTTTTGTGATCTAAAGAAGCCACATGGAAAGTTTTTAAAGAAGGTCATTATGGAAGGTCCATTTCAGATGCCTACTGTCGTTACACCCGGAGATCCTAATGTTGTTCCACCAAGAGATGATGTCACCAACATTGCAACTGTTGCAGACCTTACGGGTGATCAACTTCTACACTTTGAAGCCGACGAACTTGCAATGCAATACATCCTTTTAGGATTACCCAATCCAATCCTTCGAAGTGTTGATGCTCAAAAGACTGCAAAAGCAATGTGGGAACAAATTCATCTTCTTATACGAGGCACAACACTCAATCAGGAAGATATGGAATCCAAAATCTACTTGACTTATGAACACTTCATGATTGAACCAGGAGAGTAATTAGAATCTTATCATCATCGCTTTTCAGACATCATTAATGATTTGGACAAACACAATATCATCATGCCACGAATTGCTGTCAACACAAAGTTCCTAAGTAGTCTTGGTTCGGAATGGGAGAAGTATGTCATTTTTCTCCGTCAAGCTAAAGATATGCATCATGCTACCTACGGATTGTTGTACAACTATCTGAAGCCTCACCAAAAAGAAGTTGATAAGGAAAGGATTCTTCGTGGTCAAACTGTTTCACAATCACTTCTGGACAATCAACAACTTGCTTTGTGGGCTCAAACAAATATTCCTTCTCAACAAGCTCCTCAACCCGCTCCTCAAACAACTGAAACCATCAAACCTTCTGATCTGTCACAGCAACAACCTCAACAAAATCAATTGGTTCCATACAACAACAACACTACTCAAGCTCTTTACAGTGAAGCTGATGAGGACTCCGATGCCTTCGATTAATTGCAACAAGGATTTGTTATGATTGCTAAAGCATTTGGCCGTTATACAAACAAATCCAACAATCGCATTCGTTCCTCATCTAATACAAGAAATCAGGCTGTTGTAAACAATGGACGCGTTGAAGTTCAAAATCGTGGTTATGGTCGTCAGATGGGAGGTGGTCAAGGGTTCAATGCTATAGGAAGGAATAACATAGGTGCTCTGCAGCAGCAAAGGGCTCAAGTGGTTGAACAGGGAAATGCTCTGAATGGGGTTAATGGTCTTCAATGCTATAACTGTAATGAGAAGGGTCATCTGGCTAATGCATGTCCTAAACCGAGGACAAGAGGCAGTGCTTACTTCAAAGAGGCTTTGCTCTTGGCTCTTAAGGATGAAGCTGGTGGAACTCTTACCAACAAGGAACAGAGCTTTATGGCAGATGCAGATTCTGATGATGATATGGAGGACTTGCAGGCTAATGCAATAGTGATGTTGATGGCACAAATGCAAGCTCTACACATGAGTGACACAGGCCCAGTGTATGACACTGATGGCTTGTCTCAGGTACCTGAACAAACAATTATCATTAATAATCTGATATCTCCGCCAGTTTCTCCATCCGACAAGGATCAAAGTGTTCAACATGAGTCTTCCACATCTCATTCCGATGATTATCAAATAGATCCCGTAGTTATATTTGATGATCAAGATAACCTTATGGTTAATATTGATAATCAAGTTGACTCCGTCATTATATTTGAGGATCTACATAATGATCATGTTGAGAAACACGTTGAACAAGATGAGCTTTTGTCTGACAGAGAAACTGAGCTCTTGACCTTAATTAAAGACCAACATTCTCGTTTGGAAATTTGCACGAAATTAAAAGAAAAAAATGCACTGTTAACCAGGGATAATGAATGCTTAATTCGACAACTCAACTTTTTCAAAACTCAAGAAAACCGTGAAAAAGGTTTTGAAGCCGCTTTTGCCAAATCACACCAAAATGAAAAATCTTTGGAACGACAGATTTGTGATCTAGCCGCTTCGAAGAATGCTTTGTTGTCTCAAATAGAACAAATGAAACATGAACATAAACAACAAATTAACGCTCTTACTTTGGAAACTCAGAAAGCCAAGGATGAGTTGTTAAATTGTCAAAAACAGTTCTCTGAATACAAAAAGCATTCAACAAAACGAATAGATGACTATCTTGAGGAAATTGTCGACTTACAAAACAAAATCAAAGAGTTTAAAACTGTTGTTTATAAACATGATGAATCAATCACAACGATTCAAAAGTTTTCTTTCAAACTAAATCCAAATGGATATGGACCGAATCTTGCTGATTATAAACCTAAGTTTTCACACAGAGCATTCAAACCAAATCCTGAAGTTTACAGTGCAGAACATAGAATTGATGATTCAATTATGACTGTTGTTGAATATAATCGGATGGAGGAATTAGATGCTGATGACGAGAGTCGGTCAAAAATGGAAAATGTCGTTTATAACAAACCATTTAACTATTCAAAAGCCGTAACTTTTGTCACACAACAAGATACTTCAAACACAACTTTGATTGTCACACCGGTTCGAAGTTAGTCCCCAACACAATGGTGCACAAGTTAATGGTCCTTTACCTTCACTTAGTGAAGTTAAAACTAAAGCCGAAAGTTGTCGTGTTATCAAATATTTTGACACTTTCTTATCTGACATCAAACTTTTGGAACGTGCGATTGAATTTCATTCTGAAATAAAAGTTGAACATTTTACCTCGCCATGGGTACGAGAACAACGAGATATTTTTCAGAAAAGAATTTTACCCCATGTCAAAAATTTGAAAACTGTGCACTATATTGGGAAAAGGATTTTCACAAGGAACTTGGTCTCATGAACAGTTTTAAACAGAAACATCGATTTCAAATACTAAACACAAAAAGAAATTATTGAGAAAAGATGTTGATCGACTCTTGGAAAATGTTATTTGTGCTGATATCAATAATCTTGTGTTATTACAATCTGTTGCATATGCATCTGATCATATCTCTGCTGATTCTGTTACTACTGTTGATAATATTGTGAATACTGATAAGGTGCCTCAGATCGAGTCTTTAAAAGCTGAAAATGAACGATTAATAAACGAGCTTTCAAATGCAAAACGTTGTCTTAATTGGTGTCAAAATGATATTCACGATCAACAACTTGCTTTTCAAAACAAAATCGCCCAGTTGCGTGCAAAATCTTCTGATCCTAAACTTGAGAAACTGGATGATCAAAACGTGTCTTTGAAATGTCAAATCTCCAAATATGAACAAGAACTTGTAAAAGTCAAAAAGGAATATGGTGTCATATTTGATTTACTCAAACAGACTCGTGATGAAGCATCAAACGAACTTGATCATTATCTTGCACATACTAAAAGTCATGAATTTTCTCTTGGAACTCTTAGTTCTAAAAATCAAGATTTGGTGCACACTATCATTAAGTTAAGGGAAATGTTAGGAAAGTATGAACAAGTTCCGCCTAGCATCATTAAGAGAGTTGCACCTGTAACACTTAGCAATCATGTCCTTAGAATACCTACTGACAAAACACAAGTTACTAATGTGCTTCCCTCTCTTGAAACAGGAATAGTTGCCTCTTTTCCAAACGTCCTCACTTCACAGACCTAGGAGCAATACAAGGAAGAATAGGAAGTTGCGACCTAAGAAAAGACAAATAAAGAATGTTGAAGTAGAAGAACACCGTACGACTTTGAATAAGACTCCAGTTGCACCCACTTTAGATATTGCGTCTGGCAAATGTAATGGAAAAAGTGTTGTAACAAATGCTAAACCTTTAAGTACTTTTGATATTCAGTCTGATGCATCTTGTGTTATTTGTCGTAAAAGTATGCGTTCTGATTGTCATGATAAATGTGCTGCTAAGGCTATCTTGTCTCGTTTACGGAATCCTAAGACCCAGAATACCTCTAGGCCCACTACTGCTTCTAAGTCTGTGCTTGGTAGACCGCCCTCTTTAGATTCTAAGAACCGCATTAATGTCCCTGTAGTTCCAGTATCACCTCCAAGGATTCTCGTACCACCTAGCACATTCACTAAGACTAAAGCTAAGACTAGTTGGAGATGGCAGAAATGGATACATAATACACTAGGATTTAAATGGATGCCTAAAATCATTGATGTGTGTATTTCAACTATAACTGCTGAGGAACCCTCTAACATCTCGGGTTCCACATCTACTTCTATTCCATCTTTATGTGTCTGTGTCTAATGCAGGTGATACAGATCATCCTCTGGATTGTTGATAGCGGATGTTCCCGACACATGACAGGCAACCTTAAGCTGTTATCAAACTTTGTTTCAAAGTTCATTGGCACTGTCAGATTCGGGAATGATCACTTCATGGCTATCAGCGGAGTATCATGGGCTACGGAGACTACATTAATGGCAACATCGAAATTAGCAGGGTTTATTATATGGAAGGCCTCGGTCACAATGTCTTTTCTGTTGGTCAATTTTGTGATGGAGACTTGGAAGTCGTTTTCAGGAGAAAACTTGTTAAATTCGTGATCTACAAGGAAATGATCTTATGTCTGGCCAACGCTCATCCAGTCTCTACACTATCTCCATGCAAGACATGATTGCTTCATCTCCCATTTGTCTACTCTTAAAGGCTACATCTACAAAATCCTGGCTATGGCACCGTCGTCTCTCACATCTAAACTTTCAGACCATCACCAACCTTGCTTGACACAAACTTGTTGAAGGTCTCCCACGATTCCGGTATTCTAAAGATCACCTATGCTCAGCTTGTGAACAAGGGAAAAGCACTCGTGCTCATTTTCCTTCAAAGGTGGAACACAGCTCTCAGCATGTGCTTCATCTTCTTCACATGGATTTGTGTGGCCCGATGCGCGTGCAGACGATAAATGGCAAACGCTACATCTTGGTAATTGTTGATGACTACTCAAGATGGACTTGGGTTTATTTTCTTCGAAGTAAAGATCAAGCTCCACAAATGATCATCACCTTTCTCATGAAAATTCAAGTTCAGCTCCGGAACACCGTCAGACAAATTCAAACAGACAAAGGAACTGAATTTGTAAATCAAACCCTTCGGGAATATTATGAGAAAGTGGGAATTGAGCATCAAACATCTATTGCCCGCACACCAGAACAAAACTGAGTTGTTGAAAGATGAAACCGTACGTTAGTGGAAGCCTCCAGAACGATGTTAATCAATGCTAAACTTCCAGATTACTTGTGGGCTGAAGCTGTCTCAACTGCATGCTACACTCAGAATCGTTCTATGATTACAAAACGCCACAACAAAACACCATTTGAGCTTCTCCACAACAGAAAACCGAATCTCAAACACTTTCATGTATTTGGATCCCTCTGCTATCCGAATAATGATCGTGATGACTTTGGAAATCTCAAAGCCAAAGCTGACATTGGAGTCTTTATTGGATATTGTGAGAATTCTAAAGGTTACGGATCGGAATCGCCGTACAAAGGTTATGGAAGCGATTCATGCTCATTTTGATGAACTTCTGAGATGGCTTCTGAGTATAACAGCTTGGAACCGGTCACAAAGCTTAAAATTTCCTCAAACCCCATCATCAGGTGAACAAAGCCCCCACTTACTCGTCAAAAATGGAAAGACTTTTGCTCCTCGTTCGGTGGCGATATTGATGATTGTGCTCGGGTGTATCCGCTATTTCCATTTGCTCAACTGATACTACTCTTATACCTCGATACACTGCTACAACAACCACTGTTGAAGAAGCACCACCAGTTGACTCCAACACAGCAGTTGAACAAACCGCTTCCAACAATGATGAATCGGCTGATGATGTTATGAATGAAGTACCCCACTGCAGATTTTGATCCAAATGTGTTCTTTAACCCATTTGCTAATGAAACTGCACACGATGTCGCGGAATCTTCCACAAGCCATTTGAATCCTCAAAATCTGCACAATGTATATCAACATCAACCTTCTACACATCGTTGGACAAAAGACCATCCCTTGAGAATATTATTGGCAACCCGAATCAACCAGTCGTAACAAGACAACGTCTTCACACAGATGGTGAACATTTCATTTATGCACTCACCGTCTTGCCAATGAGCCTAAAAACATTAAAGATGCAATGACAAAAGACAACTGGATTGAATCCATGCAAGAAGAACTCAACCAATTCAAGCGTCTTGAAGTATGGGAACTGGTTGAAAGACCAACAGGGGTCTACGTCATTGGTCTCAAATGGATTTAGAAAAACAAATTGGATCTTTGAAGGAACGTTATCGAAACAAGTCACGTTTGGTGGCTAAGGGTTATAGACAGGAAGAGGGTATTGACTTTGAAGAATCATTTGCTTCGGTTGCTCGTCTTGAGGCTGTTCGGATATTTCTGGCGTTCGCAGCTCATATGAACATCACGGTCTTTCGGATGGACGTCAAAACTGCTTTTCGGGAATGGTCAAAGAAAGCGGTTTATGTCTGCCGGCGGAAGGATTCGTTGATCCCGCGCTTCCAAACCATGTCTACAAAGCGAACAAAGCTCTGTATGGTCTCAAACAAGCTCCTCGGGGGTGGTATGATAAGCTATCATCTTTCCTCCTTGCCAATAATTTTACCAAAGGTTCGGTCGACCCAACTCTTTTCATACAATATCACGGGGAACATATTTTAATTGTTCAAATTTACATGGATGACATCATTTTTGGGTCAACACATAAAAAGTACTCAATTGCTTTTGCTAAACTAATGAAGAAACATTTTGAAATGTCAATGATGGGTGAACTTACGTTCTTTCTAGGATTGCAAGTTCATCAATCACCCCGTGGTATTTTTTTGAGTCACCCAAATATGCCCTTGAAATTGAACAAATTGGAATGAATACTTGTGATACTACGCCACACCAATGGCTCATACCAAGAAGCTAGACGCTGATTTACATGGGAAATGGTGGACCCTACCAAATACCATAGTAACATTGGGTCTCTCATGTATCTAACACTAGAGGCTGACATTGTATTTGCCGTATATCTTTGCTCCGTTATCAGTAGAGACCAAGCTGAAACCCACCTCTCGAGGCTAAAAGAATCCTCCAGATACATCAAGGGAACCATTAATTTGGGGATCGGTATCCGAAGGATTCGGTTTTGAACTAATAGCTTTTCAGACGCGACCACGCAGGATGCTTAGATTCACGAAAAAGTACCGGAGCTCTACAATTTCTTGGTGACAAACGGTGTCATGGTAATCGAAGAAGCGGGGATTGTACATCGCGTCCTCAACGAAGCGAGAATATGTAGCCATGTCGGTGTTGTGCTCAAGTCATTTGGATGAGAACACAACTCAAAGACTATGGTTACGTTTTTGACAGAATCTCGATGTCTTGTGACAATCGAGTGCTATTGCGATCTCGTGCAACTTCGGTTCAACACTCAAAGTCAAAGCACATCGATCTTCGATATCATTTCATCAAGGACCACGTGGAGCAGGATGCTACATTGAATTATACTTTTGGTGCAGAATACCAATTGGCGAGATCTATTCACCAAAGCCTTAGCTCCGCTAGGTTTAATGAGTTGGTCCACCTGATTGGTATGCGGTGTTTGACTCAAGAGGAACTGGATGAACTCTTAAAACATTCTTAAAAACCAGTCAAACACCAAAATCTCTTTTGTAAATATTTTTTTTTCAAAAACAAAATATAAAAATATAAAATCAGTTAAAACAACAAAAAATATTCTTCTATCTATTTTTCTCTTAACATGGCAAGTACATCTCTTCAGTCAACACTCTAATCTTTCAAGATTCAATATTTTTTCCGATCAAGTGTTGAGGGGGAGAAAATTTAATATAAGCTGTTTCAAAAATAACCGTGTACTTGCATGTTACCTTATCCTGGTTGTTTCTTTAATAATGGTGGTCACATTTCTGGTTCACTGACACTCCTCGGACTAAAATTTATAACCTTTCTTTATTTCTTAAGCCGAGGGGGAGTGTCGTCAAGTTTCGCTCTTAAAATCTTTTGTTTGGTAACCAAAATGGAAGTTAAAAGGCTTTGGATGAAAATGGAAAAGGTGGAGGGACTAAAACTGTCAAAATCTCAAAGTTATTTTTAATAAAACAACCACCTAATTCATTTAATCATCACATTTAATATCCTACCAACCTTATCCTATGCTTAAAAATCGTTCATCAAATCCGTGTTTTGGATCATCAATTTGTAAGTTGTTTCATGATCTTTACGTGTTTACAAACAATGGATTTTTTTTTGAATCTTTTACAAATCTAACGGCTAAAACGTAAGATATGAGTGATCTTGTGTTCTACGCATAAGCGTTTGAACACACAATCATGTGTGTGTGTTTGTGGTTAAAAGGTTGTGTCAAAGCGTTTTTAAAACATCAATGATACCATTTTATCCTCAAAACTTACCCGAAAACGAATTGATTGAATTTGGAAAACTAGGGTTTATGCGTGATTTGGGTGTATTCTTGTGTGAACGTTTCTGGTCAATTAGTTGCTTATAATATGTTGTTTATGTGATGAATTGACTATATCAATGCTTAGAACTTCCCCTGAAACATCAAAAGTGAAAGAATTGAAATTTAGGGTTCTAGTTCATACGAATTGGGTATTCTTAATTCATGTTGAGTTTCATGTTAAAACTTGGATAAACATACTTATTAGGCTTCTAAGACTTCCCAGAAAATGTTTGGTGCAATTTCCATGGCTAGATTTCTTAAGCGTAATTCTTGAAACTAGGGTTTAAGTTCTACGCATAAGGTTTTCTACGCGTAAACTGTTTTTATAAATATTCATGCCATGATCTGTTATAGAATGAATGAATGTGCTAAAATTGATGAAATGATGATTTTATTTCAGGTTTGCTACACGTAAAGAAATCAAAATCAAGGTTGATATACATCTACGCATAAGGATCACCTTACGCGTAGCATGTTATGCGTAAGAGAAATCTTACGCGTAGCGTTACGCGTAAGGTTCTACAAAGGGACTATGCGTATCCTGTGAAGGATATGCGTAAACAAGTGACCTCTACGCATAAGGTCTACTCTTACGAGTAAGCCTTACGCGTAAGGTTTTATATCGCGATGCGTAAGCTCTACGCATAAGGTCCTCTGTTCCCTGGCGTAATATTTCTTACAGCGTAAGTCGAGGATCCCTACGCATAAGCTTGTGTCTCGCGTATAACTTCTGTTACGCATAAGCTACCATTTCTACGCCTAAGCCTTGATCAAACCTTCATTATGAATTGTTACGCGTGCAAACTTGTAAATAAAAAAATCATAACGTCACGGATCCAATAATGTCACTAATAAGCTTAAACGTTTAATATGTTGTGAGAAATATGTGATAACATAAACTTTAAAACTTAAAGTTAACTAACTCACGAAACTTTTCTCGACGTCATTGGACTATTGAACAAACAAGTGACTCTGGACTCGTAACAATCATCGACATTGCACATTCTATAATTAGACAATAAAACCATCTGTTGACTAACATTATGTCTTTCGATATGTTGGTTCTTTTGGCTAAATGTGTTTCAGATCACGACATGGAAGCTCAAATGAATGTGGATGCACCAAATGTTCTCACCATTGTTGATATCTTCCCTCATGGCTATCCAATGAAGATTGGAAAGAACAATCTTAGAGTTGATTTTGAAACTCTCACCTTTCGGAATCTTCTTGCCTCATTGCTGTGGATATTCTAAAGAACCATCCTTATCGAACATGCTCACCAATTCGCCACAGTACGGGAGATCTACATTGGCAGCCTCTACGGAATACAATGCAAATGATCAAAGGTCAAAATGTTGTGCGGTGCGCTCAATCACAAGCAAATCACCATCACTCCTGCAGATTTTAGGGCTGTTCTCCTCATTCCTGACATCATACCAACTGAATTCTCTGCTGCACATACTGAAGATACTGTTCTGCAATTTTTAATTGTTTTGCAACGTGTTAAATATAAGGAAAAGGAAAGACTCCAGTAATTGAGCAACAAGAAGAAGAAGAATCAGATTAAGAGCCTCTGGACACTTATAGTGCGAAGGAAGTTCAAATTCATTAGACTCCAACACGTTGCAAAAGAATTTGCTAAGGATCAAATGGGTGGCCCCGGAGGGTCAAGTGGTGGAGTTCAACCTATACCAAATCCTGATGAGGTTAATCGACGACAGGGAGGCTGGTGCCACCACTTTGGAGCAACAACAAAAAGCGCGTGGAAGATTCTATTGATTACAACATTGAAGAACCGTAAACCTGAAAAGTCCAAGAAAGATAAAGTGATGAATAAGCTAAGTCTGTAAAATGAAGAAGATATTGAATATGATAAGTTTCTTCTAGATAGTCCTGTACGATCAAAGGAGGAAACTTCGAGCCACTAAAAGGACCCGAGTCTCCTCATATCTCATCATCATCGATTCATCTTCTAATCTTCACCACCACCATCAAAAAGAACAACCCGGATCCACATCCCGGATCAGTGAAGAAGCCAACATGGGCGTCTTGGATCTCTCATGAAAAGTCACGAATCGTTAAAGCTGTCCAAGCAAGGTCAGAGATAAAAGATATTACAAAGAAGAAGTTAGATTTTCTTCTGACCCGACGATACAGTATCTTCATGATGAGAAAGACAAGATGCAAGTTGAAAGGGAGTATGTCCAGAAGCTCATGAAAGATGATCTTCAAGGGAGAATGGACGAGATGATCAAAGGATACACTCACAAGTTCCTTCTTGAAGTCGTTCCTAAACTGACAAAGGAGATGTATACCAGACAACTTGGTTCGCTCCTAATGGTCTATCTTTTATTAGTCAACCACTTGTGAATGGTCAACCATAAAAGTCAAACAGCTCAGAACAAAATGCAATTAAATCCAGAGGAGTTTAGTGTTTCCCCGGGTCGTTAAGTCCCAACGAGGTGTGTAAACTGTAGTACAACAAATCTGTGATCGGGTGAATATTGAACGGGAAAAGGTTATGATGGGGATTTCTAAACTACAAGGCAAGCAATAATAATAAAAGGCAACTAAAACTACTGAATCTATGATGTAAACAAGGGAATATAAACTAACAATGCAAATCTATACTAAAAACGCGAAGAACATAATTAAAGAAACGTGAATTAAATGCAACTACTCTAATTTAACCCATGAAAATGAACTACAATATTTCTACAACTAAGGATGTTATTTAAAGTTATTTGAAATTTAAACTATTTTTTTTTGGGGATTTTTCTTGATTTATTTGGAATTAAAAACTAATTTAAGACATTTGAAAGAGACTTAAAATACTAAAAATTAGGAAAACATGCAAGAAAATTACAAAACTACTTTTCAAAAATCAAATTTAACTAAAAATATTTTTCAAAACGGGAATCACATTTTTTTTGACTTTTTCTCAATTTATTATGAATTTAATACTATTTAAAACTAATTAAAATGCTAGAAAATCTATTTTAACTAAGATAATTCAGGAAAAATACTCTTTATGACTTTTTGAATATTATAAAACTAAGAAAATTGAAATTGTATTTTTCGAAAAAGCTTTTTCTAATTTATTTGAATAAAATGCTATTTAAAAGGCTTAAAATGAGATTAAATGCTTGAGAAAAATAGAAGATGAACAGGGGAAAAATAAGAAAACTTCCAGTATTATAAAATAAAACTGAGAACAATGGAAAATTAAAGTAAAACAACTATAGAATGCAGGAACTATGATTGGGCACACAACTAATATGAATAAGCGGTGGCTAAAGCCTGATAAGCTACCACTCTGAACCAAGGTTGAATAAGCTATAAACAAGTTATGGGAACTTAGAATGGCAGCAACAACAAGAAAAACACACTGAATAAGCAGAAATAGGAATAAAGCAAAAAGGGAGGTTTTGTGAAAAAGAAGGAAAGAAAAAAGTTAACAAATAAGCGGTTTACAATACTAACTAAAAAATTATAAAAAATACTATGATGAAGACAAACAGCAGAATGACAAATACCAAAAAGTACAAGTCTTCACTCTAATATTAAGTCCTACATTAAATTTACAAGTTTATTCCAAAAATGGGTTTCTATGAAATTTTGACTTTTTTAATTGTGATACAAGTTTGACTTTTGTGGACTTTGGGATGATCGAGGACTGAAAATGTTGTTTAGGTTATAATAAACTGAATAAGCCACTAGGACAACTTTTAAAAGCAAAATGAAGTTTGAGTTTGGCCATAACTGTCCCCACTTGGTGGACTGTTATGGTACTAACTAAAAATGATTTTGACCTTTAACTAATAAGTACTGGTTTATATGATAAAACTAACCTATATAGACCTAATTAAACATGTTTCAACAGCAAATAACAACAACAACACACTAGATTCCTGAGATCACACTAATCAAACACTCCCATGTAGGGACTGATTTTGATTTTCAAGGTGAAACACAATATTTGCAACTAAGGATCTAATTTTACTGATTAAACTAGCAATTAAGTACTAGCTAGACAAACTTTTAACACGAAATAAGTAGTTTAATAAGTTATATACTATAGCTATTTTGGACTTTAGGTTTATAAGGAAAATAAAGACAAATGGCTATTTAATTACTGATTAGCGATGAAATATGTTTATAAACTATAAATAAGCAATAAATACTGAAAATAAACTAATTATAAGTTGTTCAACAGTAATGATCAAAATAATGCAACTAATGAATAGCTGAATTGGATTATGGAATCAAAGAACAAGGACCGAGAAACCACTCCCTGGCTTATTTATGACAAGCTAGAAACCCGAAAAAACCATCAGATTAGCTTCTTCTCCCGGAACTGCTTATTTTGAGCTTTTGTTGACTTTCTTTGACTTTTCTTCAAGTAAATTAGAACCTCAGGAACCTCTTAATACTTCTTTAATTAACCAATAAGCTCATAAGAGCTTTGTTTAACAACAATTGATTATAACATTAAAATCAAGCAAGAACACTTTTGGCGGGAAAAACAGTTTTAACTGGAAACATGGAATTAATCTAATTGAATACTTGAATTACATTGCAAAATACTTATACAACTTAAAATTAACTAAACCCAGAAGAAAATTACAAGAACTTATCTAGTCGACATTAATTAAAAAACTACACTACTCTACAATCTACTCTAAAAATCTAACACTTGCTTCTGCTTGTTGTGGAATCTTTATAGTAAAATATCTTCCCTAAGGACCTCGATAAATCAGCTCTTCAAATGTCTTCAATTAATCCCATACGTCCATTTGTACTTTTTAGCCAAGTTGATTTGGCGATTTTATCAATTAATGGATTTTGGGAGGATGTGAGTGGAGGTGGTTATACAGCTGGGGGACAGGTGGTGGTGAAAACAGGGATGTGGAGGGCGGTTTTTGGTTTTGGCGGGGGAGTGGTATAGAAGAAAGGTTTGACTAAAGTCAAACCGGGTTTTGAGTTTAATTAAGGGTGGGATGGGGTTTGTAGTGTTAGAAGTTGGGCCAAGGTTTTGGGTTGGGTTTTGAGCTATAATAAGAACAAAGGATCCGTTTGGTATTTTATTTATCACAAGGACCATTTTTGTATTTTCTGAAAATGAAGGGTTGAAACTGTAAATTTTCCCAAAGTTAACACAAGGACCGATTATGCCATTTATGAATAGTACCAAAGGGTTATATTTATTAATTTTCCATTTTAAATAACCCAGGGACCATTTTTTGACACTTTTCAAAGTTGAGGGACCAAAGTTGTAAATATGCAATTTTAACTTCAAAGTTCTTCTAACAACTTGTGAATCCCAAGGACCTTTAATGATATTTTACAAGTTTTGAATTACCAGGGACTAGTTTTGACATTCTGTGAAACTCGAGGACTGAAAATGACAATTTTGTGAACTTTGTATAACTTCTTGTTTTCAATCTTTTTGTACTGAATCACATAAAACACATTTCAATGATATTTGTAACATTTATATGGTCATTTGTGTATTTTTGGTCGTTTTTGTGGGTTTAAATAATATAAAATATATGTGGCCAAACAAACCATGAAATCAACTCCAATGAATGTTAACATCAATCCAGTTGAACCCACAATCTTCTCAGATGATGAATTGGTGAACCGGCTGGTAGCTCAAATGTCGAAACGCTCTGCAACGTTTGCCTCCTACGAAGGTAAATTGTTTGAAGAATTGCTGGAATACCAACTTTCAGTCATCATCTGAGAGAAGAAGCTGATAGGCCTAAACGTCAAGAGACAGCGAAGATAAAGATAAGGATAAGGATAACGAGCCCAAACGCCCAAATAAGTCTGGTGAATCATCCTCAATTCATGCAAATCAGCCTCCACCCCAAAGGACTCCACAACAAAGATCCCTCCTTGCTCTTCAACTGAAAAACCTCAGGATTACGAGACACCACCCAGACTCTGAAACGGTGATCACTTTGAGTTTCACGGGTAGTGACGATGAGAAATCTGAGCCCAACAACAACCCATCTCTCGACACAGCCAAGCCAGAATCCTCCTCTAGGCCAAAGAAAAGAAGAAGAAGGCGCCTATGACTGACGTCTTATCATGGCTGGACGAGGATAACTTGAATTTGACTGGTTCTCGAGCTTGTTGATTCCACCCTACCACCTGAAGGTCAAGATCGGTGAAGGTCGTACATTGGAGCACGCTAAGTTCTTGCAAGAAAAATTCTGTGTGAAAAAGATGACGAAATCCGAGTTAAAGCGAATCAAGAATGAAGCATTTCAACTGCTAAAAGACAGCTCGGAAAGTGCTATTGAAGTCGAGTATTACCTTGATAATATAGCACGAGCCATGTCTAACAATGTCGATTGGCTCAACAGAAGCAAACATCGACTTCACTCAACGGGACAATCCTCCATATTACACTGACTGGTCTAAACCTCTACCAACAATTAGCCAACCAGATCAGCTAGGATTATTCCGATATTTCTTCAACAAAGACTTGGAATTTCTTCTACACGGTGGCGATGGTTCAAAGAAATACGCTACATCGACACTTCATTCCCAGCAGCTATATACTCTAACTGCATAGCCATCGAGGAAAGAGCTAACCATGTTCTCCCAACAAAGTGGAAGAGTATGACGTGATGTAATGTATGGGATTCACCATTGGCGAACGCCGTGAATCTTCTGGAACTGCCAGTTCAGAAGTCTCAACATGAAGTGTTCATACTAAAGCAATCGTTGTATCAAACATGTTGATCTTTCGTCTAAATGGGACTAAACTTTTCTCAAGAATATCGCAGTCAAAGACAAGACGAAAGGGATTATGCATTCTCTGAAGCGGACTTTGAGAATTTGTCTATCAACGACATTGAAGACATGTACCTTGCCAAAGTACAGGGTCGCATGAGACGATTCTCCACTGAGAGTAACGTGAATTCATCAAGTCCTTGCTTATCTTCATCAGAAGAATAGTAATCAAAGAACGTGTAGAAGATCTTCAGCTTGCAGTTGAATCATATCAGACCCGTGTCAACTTCACTCCACCTCAGCTAGATCTTTCCGACATCAACCAGCTTCCACAATACACTCTCATCAGCCAACCATTCGGAGTAGTTTACCTTAGTGAACTACAACGCAACTGCTTGATGGCGTGTAGAGATCTTCACAAGTTTGGGGATCACACACTGAAGAAGGTTAGGGACGGATTGTCTTATAGGTTGAAGGACATACATGAAGGAATTGGGTCACAAAAGCGATGTGTGATACTACTTCTATTTTCATATAATTTGGATGTGTGATTATATATGACGATGGCTTGTGCACACATAACAGTGTACAACCCGTTCTTGTCAAGAAAGGACCCTGTGGTACGCTTCAGTGCCACAATCCTTATAAAAGGAGCGAAAGCTTCTTACTTTTGAGTAAAACCTATCAAACCTTTCACTTTTCAAGGTTTTGCTCAAAAGAACAAGTACTTCCCCTTATGATTTTTCAAAACCTCAACCGTTTATATCACTAGTTGAGGGGGAGTATTTGAATTAAAACTTTTTTCACAAATTGTTCACAGTGGTCATCTTCCCATAAAACTCAAAATGGTCATATTTATTCTCAAACATTTCGTCAAAAATAAGATTTATATGCCATTTTGAGGGGAGAAAATATGTGATAAGAAATATATTGTGTAACTGCAAATGAATCTTTGTACTATAGACTTAACCAACGAATTGACGAGATATTAACTGTTAGTAACTCGAAAAGACTTGTCCGGGACGGGTAATAATTTCAAGCTAGTTCGCTAGTGATGTAAACGTGACTCGCAAAGGACTTGTCGAGTAGAAATGTACCATTCGAGAAACTCCTGGTAGACATGATCTTTGACGGGTTTGACAACCTTTTCAGGTTTGTCCACACCTTCAAGATAGTTATTAGAGCTAGTTGTCACCTAAAAGCTGACAATGTAACTCTTTAACTATTCAACGTAACCGTGTCTCGCGGGGATTGTCTATCTTGAGTCGATCAATTCAAAAGTGCGCGCTCTTCTCTCACCGTGCAGATTTATGTGTTAACTATTAAGCACGCGTGTGGGGGGAGTATTTCTGCTAAAAGATAAAACTCTCATAGTGGTACAAAATGTTTTTCATTCACAAACACTACGAGAGATTTTCTTGAAAATGGTTTTATGGCAATGGAGTTATAAGGAGATTAAGGTTATGAATAACCGTCCTATGATCCGCCAGAGCCGGAGGGATCTACCCAAGGACACTACCAATAGTTAGAATTAGAAGTCCTTAGGTATGATTGTAAAAAAGGAGAAAATGAGAATCGGAGAAAGAAGGAGTTGAAGAATTAAAAAGAAATGTAAGAAAAGGATGAAAAGAAATAGCCCTCCAAATTATTCAACTTAGGGCAGACACCGGGTTCAATTCATATGCTACTGGTTGTCACTTGATGACGCCGGTATTGAAGATTAAAAGTCGTCATGGACCCAGTGACGCATGCACTAAACCTTCTTAGCCACTCAAGTTTCTCTCAACAGATGCTTGTTTCATTCTGACAGGGAACCCTACATTATCTATCGGCTTTCTCTTAGAGATTGCTGGTATTGAAGAAGGAGACCCTCTCCCTAGTCTCCGCTCAGGAAAACCAAAACGCACTATTGAGTCTAGAGCCACGAGATTCATCAAAAGATCTCTTAGGTACACTTGACATTTCATCACTTGTTGTTCAACAATAAGAACATCAGTGGTACATTATCGAGTCCTTCACAGATCTTAGCAATCTATCGAGAACATTTATGAGAGGTTCACAACTGTGATCCTTAGTGATTGAATGGAAACTCGTGCCAGGGTCAACATCAAACAGCCCTGACAGCAGGTCACTTCGGTAACTCCCCATGGATTACGCTTAGTGTGTCTCAAACGGTCTACAGTCGTGAGGTGATGCTTCGGTGTCCCTCAGCGACTCATCTGAATCGTAGATGTACTTCGGTACATCGTGTTATCTCACTTGTGGGACTCCAGTTCAGGAACGGCCTTTGTGAGAATTAGAGTTGTGTTTTCACACTATGCCGTTAACACTCTCGAAGTTCAAACTTGTAAGTGCCGGAATCCGCTTATTACTAACCTTTCTTATGTTTTCTTCTTATGGAAGCTATGGAGCGGACTGATCGTGCAGATTCTTCACATGCTCATACCAACATCATCACTAATGGAAGTTCTCTCAAAAGCAACAAAAGTCAGAAGAGATTCTACGTCAAATCAAAGAATCTACAAAGTTTAAAGACTTAAAGAACTTCATCAGTACTGAAATTCAACGTCAAAAGGTGTGTGAGCATGTTGAAGAATGACGTGGAGACACTGGAGCAGCGAAGCAGACCAGAGGCAGATTTGATGCAGACAACAACAACATACTATCACTACCATCACAAAGAACAATGATCAAAGAACAAAGATTAAGATGACGTCAAAGCAGAACTGTTTAAAGAAAACAATTTCTCTACACTGGAGAGATTGTTCAAATCAAGGCAATTCTTCTCACAAGAAAGAAGAATGTCAGAAGACGTCAAAGCTACTATTACATCAGTACCTTAACCGCTCATATTCATTCATCACCAACACTTAGGGGGAGATTGTTGGAATCACTCCTAAACCTAAATCAAGTGTTAGTGATTCATATGTAATAGTTAACTTAATATGGCCTTTATGTTAGTAATTAGCCTTAGGCTTATGTAGAAGGCCCATAAGCCTAGGCCTAGTCCAATAAGGAAAAGGATGGGAACTAGGAGTGTTGCCCTAGCTTCCCTCCTATAAATACCTTGTAATAACCCTCACTTGAGGGTTGGTTGTTCAATTTATCTCTTTCACTCATACACTACGCATAACCGGTCTAGTATTTACGTGTGTGTGTGTTTGATAGTTGTTCATCCGATCTCTTCTCCTCTCCATTCTTTCTATTGATGCTTGTGTTGTAAACTTAGTGACCTAACAAAAACCATTGTTAATAAAAATCTAGTAAAAACCTTAGATAATCATTGGTTGACCACAAACATCACTTTCTATTAACTCATCGTTTCTATAGGTTCAACTATGACGCATGAATATGAGTTTGATTTTTCACTCACCAGCGTCTACACTCCAAACATCTCCCTTGAGCCCAACACACCTGGCAATAATGTCCGTGGGTTCAATAATCTCAAAAACCGTCACTTCCACGAAGGACGTATTGTAGACACCTCTCTACAATTCGAAGAAGGTATCAATACCTCCTTCCGAGCCAAAGGACTAGAATGTCTTCTTGAAATCAACGAGAAGATATGTCCAAGGTTCAAAATGGAATTCTTCCATCAAGTTGAACTCGTTCGTAACGAGGATAACTCTCTTTCTCTTTGGTTTTGGATCAAAAACCAAAAGTTCGTTTTAAGTCATGAGCGATTTGCTCACATCCTCCGGATTCCAAATCATGGACAATGTGCCTTCACTGAAGATTGGTCTCTTGATTCTCTCTTCAACTTTCGTGAAGAAAATAGTCCATATTGTTCTCACATACCTTCCCCGGAGGATTTAAATCGCATAATATGCATACCTCGACCGTATTACTCCGATCCAAACATTATCTTTACACGGGACATCCGAGAAGAGTACAAGCCCCTTGCACTCGTCCTACATGAAAATGTTTGGAGTCTTAGGGGAAATCGAGAAATCCTTCCCGCTTGTTGTGCTCACATTTTGTATTATTTGCTAACACAACAACCATACAATCTTCCCTACTTCTTCGCAAGGCTCCAAGAATAAACTCATCCCTTATGGAATGTTCTTGACGCGCCTCTATCATAACGTCATGCATTTTCATCCTCAATTTCAAAGTCCGTTGTACGTACTTGTGAACAAGATGATGGAACCGCTAAACATATCTCTCATGAAGACTTTCTTCATTCTTTATTCCACCAACACTCATCACCCATTTGATGATCCTTCTAGCGAAAACGCTAAAGGAACTCAGTAGTCTTTCAAATAGGATCAATCCTTTTGTACTCATGCTTTATCAATGTAATCCAATTTCCTTCATGAAATAAAACATTTTACATTTGATATCTTGGTGTTAGAACCTCTTAAACTAACCTTGGAATATAATGCATTGTCAAGATCATTGCATACTTTTAGTAAAGGTTCTGTAGCGGATGGACCGGATCCAAAGTTTGTACTAGACGGATCCTACACTTAGGGAACCGTGGGATCCGGCAAACAGAAAATGCAATTGCAAACATTGTATTTCAAACATATCCTTAGAACACCTCACACTAAGCTAGACATAGTGTCTTAAGGCAAATTAAGTCCTTATTAAGTTAAGTAGATCCTTCCTACTCACACATAACTCACCTAGATCACAATCAAAGACTTGTAGATCTATCGTTTCACGTAAACCCATTACTCTTCCGCTCTCAAGCTCACACATCATTTCTCACATAATCCCTCACATCTAGCTTTGGAAATCTTTCAATTATGGCTAAATTGATCATAATCATCCTTACCTCAAAATTGGTCAAATTCTAGTTTTTCCATCTTAAAATCTTCAAGATATTTCCCAAAACATTATCCAAAGTCACTATCTCATCTCTAGGATCATTTAGCTCTATTTGACACTCTCAAAATCCTTAGTGTCATATTTGTTAATTCATTGGTACTCATGAAAGTTCTAATTTCTTCCATAAAAGGCAATCATTAGCTATAACACTTATTACTCTTGATCATTCAACTATACCCTCATCTTAGATACTTAGGAGGACTGAAACACTCAAGATGAGATAGGTTCTAGCTCTTAGAAACTTCATTTCTAACCTTTCATAACTGCTGAGAGCCGAATCCCCACTAGTACAAAAATGGGATTTGGTCACGCATGGTCGAAATGGAACGGCCACACATTCGCATATTTGTGTGGCTGAAGGTACGAAAATTGACAACATTTACTAATTAGTCACACATGAAAATTTTGATTGTGTGACCATTAGAACTGTATCGCCACACAATTGAACATTGTGTGGCTAAAGGTATCTGGTGATTTTGTTTCAGATCATTTAGCCACATATGAATTTGGAACGCGTGACAAATACAAGTAACCTTGATGTGTTAGTCACATGAAGTAATTTTTTGTATGTCTAAATCATAGAGTCAAGTTTTGTCACACATTATTTAAGGGTGACCGATATGTTTTGCCAACTCTTTAGCCATATCTGAAATTGGAACAAGTGACAAATGAAAAGTAAGGTTGAAGCATTAGTCACGATATACATATAAACAGTGACAAATATATGTCACACACTTGAACACTGTGACCAAAAGCCGTATGGTGACACTAAATGTTTTGTCACACCCAAGTTTAAGTGTAGCCAAAATCCGGTACATATGTTCCGCGTAAGTTAATATGTGTGTTTAAAGTTTAGTTTGTGTTAGCTTGCCAAAATCTAATCTATAAAGTCACATTTGCTACTAACACCGTGACCAAATGCCATATATGGTCACACTAAACGTTTTGTCACACATATTATTTAAGTGTAGCCAAAATCCAGTACATATGGTCACGTAACTTAATATGTGGCCATTGGATGATCAATAGTCACTCAAAATACACGTTTCTTCACTTTAAACACCATATGGTCACACTTATTAACACTTTTAACCACTTTATGGTTAATTGTATGTGACTAAATACCCAAAACAAACATGCTTTGTTTGACTAAATGTTAGAAAAGGCCACACAAACATAAAATTCATGTGGCCATTGGATGATCAATAGTCACACAAAATACATGTTTCTTCACTTGAAACACCATATGGTCACACTTATTAACACTTTTAGCCACTTTATGATTAATTTTATGTGACTAAATACCCAAAACAAACATTCTTTGTGTGACTAAATGTTAGAAAAGGCCACACAAACATAAATTTAATGTGGCCATTGGATGATCAATAGTCACACAAAACACACATTTCTTCACTTGAAACACCATATGGTCACACTTATTAACACTTTTAGCCACTTTATGATTAATTGTATGTGACTAAATACCCAAAACAAACATTCTTTGTGTGACTAAATGTTAGAAAAGGCCACACAAACATAAATTTGATGTGGCCATTGGATGATCAATAGTCACACAAAATACAAGTTTCTTCACTTTAAACACCATATGGTCACACTTATTAACACTTTTGGCCACTTTATGCTTAATTGTATGTGACTAAATAACGAAAAGAAACATCCTTTGTGTGACTACATGTTAGAAATGGCCACACAAAAAGAAATTTGATGTGGCCATTGGATTATCAATAGTCACACAAAAAACTATTATGTTTTTCATAAACTGAACTAACTACGAATACTAAAGCAGACTTAGCTTATGCCGGACTTAACCTTGCGGCCTTAACCACTAAAACTAACCTACAAGAATTAACTTTGTACTGGCAGCTTTAACCACTAAAGTTTTCTGTTTATTAGTAGACCACAACACAAAATATATATATTTTTTGGTGCAAAGATGAACTTGTATTAATCAAGGAAACTTTGTAAAATGAAAAAATCAACACACACTGATATGGACAAGTCCCATATCAAGTTGCATACTAGGCAACTCTATTCAATATCTGATATAACTGTTCTTATAAGTCTGATAACAAAAACAAACTACCCATATCATACAACCATGGACAGATGACAACCAGCACAAAACCATCACAAAGAACACTTTTTAATGCACCACTATGAACCATACACTTCCGAATAGGGGCTATACCAAGTAGTTTACATTCCATCACATGAATGGCTTCAACTACTTGGGAACACACACCTAAATGAAGCCAACCAAATCCTACACAATCCTAAAATCTGTTTATAAACATATCTACCAATAAGCGATAACTGGAATTACGTTTAACACATGCTAAATAGAATTATAAGCGAAGACACCGAAGCTTGGTCGTCGATGACAAAGTCAACAAGATTGAATCCGACCATTTTGTTTCGTTCCCACTGACACTCCTCAACAATCTCTCTCCATCTGGCGTTTATGGTGACGTGGTTCTTGCTTCTAGGCCTATATTTGTGGTGTTGCAGATTCACGTTCACATAAAACTCCATGTCTTCGGTATCTCCAGTGCGTTATGGTACTTCCACATGTGATTTCGTAAACTTATGCGGTATGTTGCATTAAAATAACAATGTAGTATGCTCAACAAAAGTATGTCCATGTGTTGAAGCATATATTAGTTTTTGCGGAATAATGGCTGAAATGGTCCGATTTGTATCATTACTTAAAAGCGACTCCTGTCCGTGACATATGCAAGGATGGGCACGTAAAACAATCCCTTTCACTTTCATGCTCTGTACATTCGTTCCATGCACATATGTGTTTCATACGCTCATCTGCAATTGGAATTTAATAAAAATGGTAAATAATTTAAAAGCTATTATATGGAAAGGTTTATTTTTAAAATAAAATCATAGATTATGTCTACACTTTGATTAACATACCTTCATCTATGGGGTTTCTCATGAATGGTCTTTATGCGATTCAGCTCCATACGTTGCACAAGTTCAGCGCATCATCAATCCATTTTAAAATGGCATCGGGAAAGAGTATTGTTTAGGAGATTTGTGAAAACAACTCTTTGTGACAAGCGGTTTTCATCGTGAACCAATACATTCCATCCGTGCCCACAAACTCATGCATGTGTGTTTTTCCTCCAGTATTTCAATTTGACGGTGAGTGATAGCTGCTTACGGACGCCAGCAACAAGAATGTCAAATTGGTTATTATCAGTATTGTCGGAAATTGCAAGGAATGACCTACGTAACAGTTTAGTTTAAAGAAAACATTAGCGGGTCAAACAATTAAAATAATCCCCATTTTCAACAAACTTATACGATGTATTGATTAACATTTTTTTCTTACTAGAGGTTGTGCAAGATATTCATCCAGCGTAACAGGCACCTCGTTGTGCGTAACCTAGAAGAGCGGTCGTATCCGGGGCATTCGTGGCACTGCATCGTTGTACCCATAATAACATCTTCTTGACGAATGAAATGGAATGTGGCCACATTGATGTATTGGCTTTGATCAATAAAAGCTTGCCACTCGGACCCTTGCAAAGTAATGCGACCACGAACCAATTTCCAGTAAACCTTATGTTTGGTTCCCCTATTGTGGATTAGGTATATCCAGCGCTTCTTGGGGTACAGTGTTTCAGTAAACAAAGCAGGAAGCATCTTAAATTTAAAAAGTAAGCACGTATATCAATTTGATGGTTACATTGATAAATTTATAACCTTAAGTAAGCATTTTAAGTACAACTTACCTGCAATGTCCTAATGTTTGTGCGGTTTGCCTCCACTAACAATTGGATGCTCATTCTATTTTAAAACCACAATCGTCTTAATGGTCAATAAGGTTATCACATATGCATAACATTTCCACCAACTAATACAAGTCTTAGATGATCAATACATCTTTATCATTAAGGTGTCAAACAAAAGATGATTGAAGATGTACTACTACATATTTAACTATGTTTCAAAAATCAATAATCATATACTCCTTTTAGAGTAAAAATTTGTATTTTTTTACGTTTAATCATCTTACCCCATACGTTTGTTAAAATCTAGTAAGAAATCCATAATCTACCCAACATACCATACGACATTGCTTCATCCAATGTTTAAACCTAAGCTCAGATAATTAATTACATAAGGTGTAGTGCTTTACCAAATCATATAAAAGCTATACTAACCTAGATTAAACATATGTTTACAAGTTGTCTAATTAGCTATTTAACAAATAGTTGCTACGTTTTCCACAATCCACATATATCCATGATTTTTTTTATTCAAATCATCCTATATTTACATGTCACACAATATTCTAAAGAATCAAATCGCATATAGTTCTAATAAACGGCTGTTACATTATGATCAAAGGATACTATATTCTTTAGGATATGTTAAACATTGCAAAAAAATACCAAACATGCATTTGTATCCATCAACATATCAGAAACATGCATATCAATCACTTTACATTTGCAGTTCATGGTTAAAAAACAAAGAAAAAAACCAATGTGTAACATTACCTGATGATGCGGTTGTTGTGTTGAAGAAGATAGACTAGAATATTTTGCTTTGATATGTGATTAAGTAGCAGCGTAATATATCACGGTTCTCAAAAGCAATGATGATTATTATAATTAAGGGAAGGATTTTTTGTTTTATTTTTTTAGCTTGTATTATGGGAGCATTGCATATATACCCACTAAAACTCAAAAGTTGCATATTTCTCCATAATACAAGTTTTTAATGCATGATGTACAATGCAACTTAAGCATGTTTTGGGTATATACGCAAATATGTAAGTTTTAGTGGAACAATTACGTACCAAAACGGTACATTTGAAAAAGTACGCAACTATTTTATGACCTAAACCCTTGATTATATACATAAAAAATATTTTGTAGAATCACCTTAAAAATTAAGTACCTTAACATACAAATAAATAATATTACATTAACATACGCGATGTCGTAACTTCTCGCAAATAAATACATATGTCGAATACAATATTGGTTAATCGAATATATAATGTAGCTATTGAATCCTTTGCCAGTGCATCAACGTTTGCAATGTTTTTGTACGATGTTTCCGTCCTTGAATGTCACGTTCCTTGTGATGATAAAAACGTGGAATCCAAGTAACAAAAAAAGTTAAACATTGTAATAAAGTATATAATTGTAGGTACTTTTTAAATAAGAAACATACTATTAATACTTAGCTACGTATTAACTTAGCCCTTATAGTATTAACTTATACTTTGTATGAAAATAGTAATAAATTTGGCTTTTACTTGCATGCTATTTGTGTTAGATACCTTCCAAGCGGATCAATATGAAATCTGCTGAGAACAGTAGTGATTCGTGTATTTTGTTTTCATGCAAATGGTGCATTCAATTCTAATATATATTATACATGTATCTATGCAAAACATATAGCCTTACTTTTCCTATTTAAGAGGGTCTATCACTACGCAAAACATATAGCCTACTTTTCATAACTTGTAATAAAGAAGGAAGAAAACACAATGTCTAGACGCCCTAAGTGTGATCAGCTTAGGGCAGAAGCCAATTCGAATAACGGTCTGAGATGCTAGTGTTGTACTGTGCATTAGTGCGGTCAGGACATTCACATGTCACAACAAATGAATTTCTATCTTTAGCTTGGTGAGTGTTACTAGTGAGAGGCTTACTTTTATTCAAGAGTTAGAAACAGTTGGGAACATTTATGCCTAGAAAACTGCAGAATATCTAAGAAAATTCAGGCAGAGATGAAGAAAAAGCTCATGCAAATGCGCATTTTGGCAGTGGATTGGAGCTAAATTTTCGCGTCATGATGTGTTCATTGAAACTTAAGCTTAATGGATTGGTAAGTGTGTTTGTATAGCTGGGGGAAGCTATTGTTGGTCATGATGTCTTGTTTATCTGGTCTTTGCATTTCGCTTATGTACTTGTCTTGAATTTTATTTTGAATGTTGTTGTAATATTTGGTTTTAGCCTTTGGCAAGTGGTTGTAAGATATCAAATAAAAGCCGGTGTTTGTGTTAACTAATTTTACGATGCTTACCTTTTACTGTGTTTGCATTCCATGATCCAGTCTGAGACAACATCCTCATCACGGTTCAGGGATTAATCTTTGAAATGCCTCCGTTTATGGAGTCTGTTTATTCTTTGTAATTAAAAGGTTGGTAACTTTATTTCCATATATGCATCTAAATTTTCAAAGCAACTTTGTGGCACTTTCAATCAAAGTATTATTATTCGATGTCAAATTCCAGCCCATTCTACTACGACTATATACACATATGCTTAACATCTTCGAGCCAATCATGAGTCATTGGGACGGGTGTATGATAGGGACCAATGATTATATATAGCTTCAACAACTATATATACAGCGTGACAACGGGGCGCCAGCCGCAATGAAACATGATTGACCTGAAGAAATTTACCAACTTCATTAAACTACAAGGTTGTGATAATATTATGCATATTAAATAAAACGGTCACAAACATGCGACATAATCGTCTATACATTGCTATAAACGGGTCAAGATATGGGCAATCTCAAGTTTAAAACTACCCGTCATAACTGATCAAAGCGTTGATGGTCATGGTGGCTGCTTATACGATAATCCATTAGTCACAAAATACTGGCTCAGATAGGGTAGCAGTTTGAAAAAATTGGATTGCCCACCATGCACGCCTTAATCATTGCCAAGCCAATATATGGGCATTATCATTTTGTAAAATACCGTAGAATTCATCATAGCCTTGATTTTGTTGGTTTACTATCGCGCTTAAAGCAAAAGGAAATAATCAATTTTAACATTAAAATCGAACCAAAGTCAAGATGTGCAAACTAATGGTCCATCTAATCACATAACCTTCACCAAATCATGATAAAATCATCACATGACACATTTCTTAACCTGGTCATTCATTCATCATAATCAAGAACCCAATTCCCAAATTGCAACAAGCTTATATTTTGAAAAAGTAGGTAAACATTAAAACATTAGGTTAGCAATGAATTGACCCTAACTTTTTTTTTCTGAATTTCATATGACAAACCTATTTTAACAAAAAAACGTTGATCTGCAAGTTTCAATATTTCCAAATAAAATAATGGTTTCAATATTATAGTAATGGTTTCCCCTATTTGCTAATATACACATATTTTAAGTCAAAAACATTAACATTTAACTATGCTTTTTATAGTTAATAAACTGCATACCTTATTGACTATTATGCGATCAGCGAATGCAATTTGCTCCACTGCCTCATTGACGAATAATCTCATTCTTCGCGTCTACTAAACCGAAAGCCCCGTCAAGCTTAAAACATCATTATAATTTGTGATGCATTCACTAGCCCTACAAACTTTTAAAAAATAAGTGCAGTTTTTATCGACAAGCGCATATTTTTAATGATATATACTTCAAATAAAATCAAGCTGCTGCTTAAATGGCATGTTCTCTATGACAGTATGAGCAAATCTCCCATTCTTCTTAGTTGCCAACTCCCATATAATTAAAATATCCTCAACACCCCTACCTTTTGCATCAACTAACGGCAAATCGATATTCACCTACCCATACTGCATGTATAACACGTAATCGTTATTACCTCAACTAATGAGCCATAAATCATCAAACAACTACTTTTCCTATGCAAATGACTAATACCCTGACTAACATCCTAAACTAACATAACACAATATCATCTATAAATCAATCAACATCCTAAACTAACAAACTAGTAGTAAATTATAACATTTATACCTGAGATATTAGGCTCAATCGGAGAAGGATCAAGCCTTTTATAATAGCCCTCAAGAGTATTTCATTGACTAACATTTATTTTGATTGATTATGCGTTTGATTGAAAACCCTAAATCTGCTATTTGAATCTAACTGTGTTTTGACGAGTGTAAGAGATAAATGTGTGAAATATTGAAAGTCAAACACACACTACTTGACCATTTTCTAATAAAAGTAAATAAATAAATAAAACTAAATTATTTCTTCAAGTTAATAAAGCATTAAAACCTAAAACCATTATACTGATCATTGATCATTTACATCCATTACAGTTATAATTATATTAACAAAGTAGCAGTCAATAGCAAGCATCCATACAACCATCAAATATACATCAAAACACAAAAAAACTTCCAAAGCTTCCTATTCTCCATCTTCAGACTCATCAACTTCATCCAAGTCTTCCAAGAACTCCTCCTTCTCTCAGGACTCCAAACGACATAGCACCAAAGATGAGCCGCAAATCAATCTTCCTTCGATCCTTCAATTGTATCTCACGAAGGGCAAACTCACCATTCTTTGCAACAACATTGAAACGGTAAACAATCTACCAGCCTCATCGATTTTTCGTTCTTTTTTGCAACAGTTTCCCTCGAGAATTTGCTCTCTTCTCCCATCCGCTCAATAACTTTTCTCCTCTGCTATGTCTTGCAATATCAACAACCTGAAAGCATCGTTGAGCTTGGGATTAGTGGACTTTTCATTTCATCGATATTAGGTGTGGAAGACATTTTGTGTGTTTAGGGTTAAAATTATTGATAGTTGTGTGTTTAGGGTTAAAATTATTGATAATTGTGTGTTGATTTTATGGTTAGGTAAGTATAAATAATTACAATGTACCTCACAATTTGAACAAATAATCACAAAAAAACACTCAAGAGGCATCAGGAAATTTATTTTGGGTGTTACTGTAACCCTTTCATATTCTTCCATGCATAAATATGATATGCAATAGTTCAAAAAAAAAGTGATATGCAGGAGTATTTAGGAAGATATCTAATATTGCAATTTAAACCCTTCATTTTTTCATTGGATCTAAACCAGCCCCTATATACATAGTTTAAATTTAAATTAATGACTAAACATGTCTAAAAGGATTATTATCTCAACTTCTTATAACAAAAATATTAATTCAAATTTATGGTTAATCAAGAAGCTGGGTATTAAAATTTACATATCTAATTTTGTTCAGGAGGGAAAAAAAATTGCATATTGTAATCAAAAGTTTGAAAATTAGTTACATGTCAACTGCAATACATCGACCAAAATCAAAGTTAGTCATCTTTACAATGTAGCAGATTGACCAAAATCAAAGTTAGTCATCATTACTATGTAGTCATCTACATTAGAACGAAGAAGACTAATCTTGCTTTATAGACACTACAACTTTGGCAAACAATGAATGCGGTGGTTATTAATTTGCAAACCATGCAAATTTGCATAACGAAACCGTAAACATTACAGACAAGGTTACAACAACATTACGTAACAAGAATTTACCTCCGACCTATTGCGTAATCAAAATTACTACCGCAAAGACCATGACGATAACAACTCAGCAATTTACTCAAACATTAGGCAATCAAAACTTGGATATAGTTCCTGTGCATCGCTATTAAGATATTAAATAGACTACTTAAAATACAAAACTTATAATAACATCAATTGCAATAACTTACATGTAACTACTTGCATACAATATTACGTAAAAAACACGTATACATTCAACCATTACCCAATCGGTGCAACGCACGGGTTCTTGTAGCCTCGTTATTTTATATTTTGGATTATGATGTCTTTATATGTAGTATAGATGTGAACAAGTGGGTCCTCCTGCTTTGTCCCCATAGGATGTTGACACATATGTTTAGCCATACTATATGAGTTAGGGGTTGTTTACTTTTTTTCAAGACTTTTTTAAGCGGTTTTCATACGTTTTCTTACACTTTTACAGTTAAATTGGTTTATACGTTTTAGGTATGTTTTAATACATTTTGGTCCATTTTCTTACGTCTTTGTCCCCTTTAATCTGTTTTATACGTTTAGTTTTGTTTTGCAGGTTTTCGTCCGGTGTTTACGTTTTTATTCAGTTTTTTCATGTTTCGATCGTTTTGAATACGTTTTCATCACATTTTACATATTAACGTACATTTTCAAACGTTTCATACATTTTCATATGTTTTACATATGTTTTCGTCCGATTTACCCCGTTTTCATCCGTTTTTACCCATTTTCGTATGTTTTTAAGAATTTTTCAACCGTTTTCATACGTTTTCTTACACTTTTACACAGATTCATACGTTTATACACGTTTTGTGCTTTTAATACGTTTTGGTCCGTTTTCTTACGTCTTTGTCCTTTTAATGGTTTTATACGTTTCCGTTTTTGTTCTGGTTTTCGTGTCCGTGTTTTGCCGCGTTTTATTTAGTTTTTTCATCTTTTAGTCCGTTTGTATAACTTTTACACACACATTAAGTCATTTCCACTTTTTACGTTTTCGTCCGATTTACCCGTTTTCATCCGTTTTACCCATGCAATATGTTTTTAAGAATTTTTCAACCGTTTCATAGGTTTTCTTACACTTTTACAGTTAAATACGTTTATACACGTTTTCGTCGTTTTAATACGTTTTGGTCCATTTCTTCGTATTTGTCCCTTTTAATCGGTTTTATACGTTCCGTTTTTGTTTGCCGCGTTTTCACGGATTTTTCATGTTTAGATCCGTTTGTATAAGTTTTACACACATTCATTCGTTTCCAATTTGAAACCGCGTTTTCGTCCCATTTACCGTTTTTCATCCGTTTTTACCCATTTTCGTACGTTTATAAGAATTTTTAACCAGTTTTCATACGTTTTCTTACACTTTTACACAGATTCGTACGTTTATACACGTTTTCGTCTGTTTTAATACATTTTGGTCCGTTTTCTTACGTATTTGTCCCTTTTAATCGGTTTTTATACGTTCCGTTTTGTTTACGAGGTTTCCGTCCGTGTTTACGTTTTATTTGGTTTTTTCATCTTTTAGTCCGTTTGTATAAGTTTTTACACACATTCGTCCGTTTCAATTTGTTTTGCATTTTGCATTTTCGTCCCATTTACTCAAACATTATGTTTCTAGGTTGCTAATTATGGAAGTCATGGCTTAAAATGTAAATAATTTTGTGTGTTAACTCAAAGCGAACTTAATTATCCATTTTCGGTTTAAAACCATATGTGTCAACCCAAGAATCGAGCTTAATTCGGGTTAACCAAGTAGAACTTAATTCATAATCGGGTTTGGTTCCTTTGGTTTAATTATAGTTCGGTTAAACGGTTTCGTGTTGACAAAATAAAAATATAACGATTTACGAAACAAAACCCGAATAAGAACGGATCAACACCCTAATTATAGTCATAGTTTAAAGAAGGAGGACTTAGTTTGCAGTTTTTAAACATTAGGTCTTACACTTTTGATGGATCTTAGGGATGACAGGGAGGCTGTGAGGTCTAAGCTGCAGGGGTTGAATGATCTCATTACTCAATCTTAGGAGTAAATCGATACCAAGGAAGAACAAATTGAGAGCGATGAATGGGTTTCTCGCTATGGAATGGGATGTTTTCTTTTGCTCTAGTGTCATCTGTTTATGTCTAATGTCTTGGTTTAATGGGATGGTATGAAGATATATTAACAATGGAATATGTATGGATCTTTTGATGGTTTATCCATACGAATGCTAAATATGTTTGTTAATATAAGTAATGTGTTCGCTAGTTTGTTTCATATTTTTTTTCATGTTGTCTTGAATTTAGGAATTGGTTGTGGTGTTTAAGTTCATATTCGCACTGGTAGAATGTATTATTGTAGGATTAGGATGTTCAATTTTTATATTGTTGTCAATTTTTTATATGGTGATTATGAAGTTTAGAAGTGGGCGTTTGTTCATGACAATTATTTTTATTGAACCACTAGATTTAGGGTGTTTTGTTTTGTTGTTTTGCTTTAAGTTAATTGCATTTACATGTTTTTCTTGATTTTTTTTATTGCTTGAGGATGTTAGAGCTTATCTAATTGCTTATAAATAGCTTATTTATAGGCTCAAAGTAAGGTCTTAGGCTACATTTGATGATAATATCTTGCAGTTCTTGGCCTTGATTTGCCTATTTTTGTGCTTAATTGTTTATCTGGAACTGCTTATTAGTTATAGTTGCTTAATTAGTTGCTTTAAGTCCATTTTTAGCTTTTGTTTGTTGTCACACCCCCAAATTACCTGTTTTGCAGCGGAATGGAATTCCTGGGGATTGACTGTCATAGCATCACAATCACAGTTATATTGAACGACCTAAAGTGTCGTTTTATAAACACATCGTTTGATATTTAATTAAATCATTCAGAGTTACAAGATAGGTCCCAAAAGTTGATAAAGTTTGCGGAAATAAGTTTATTACAAGTCCAACGATGTTTCGAAATGCCATAATATACAATAGAGGCGGCGTCGGCCGTTTTACGACTCTATAAAGGGTTCCTATTCGGTGCCATGATGCGAATGTCTTAATTACGAAAATACATTGCTAAAGCGGTCAACAATAATGTTGGTGAGAAATCATAGGTTTATGAAAATGTTTTATACAACCACACAAGTATAGACCATATATGACAATCATGCCACATAAAAATGTTACAATTGCTATAAGTCCATGACACTGAAACAAGACTGATCATGATGTTAAGCCAACCGAGAGTGTTTGCCAAACAACTCAAATAATGATATTAAATGAAATGCATCCGTTTAACCAGTTGGAATCCACCAACCCGGATGGAGGAGTCACCCTCGATAGATCTATCCACTCACCCTCGCTTCTATGAAATTAACGGTTCATGTTATATAATAGGGACATTCAATTGGCATGAGGTAACTTAAGCAATGTAATGAATTTGATATACTTGGTATCGTAATAAAAATGATGTGCAATGTATTCTCCCCCGTAGGTTTGAAAATAAGTATAAACGTATACAACGGGGCTATGAAAACTCACTTGATGAATTGATGCGATGACAAAAGTGAGTACACCGAAATGTAGCGTGAATCTCAAAACTTGACCTATTATGAATGAGATGATACGTAATAAGTTATGATGTAATGTTATGCATGCAATTCGGATGATATCTATACCACTTATGAGTTTTTGAAAAATAATACTTTCGGTTTATCGAAAAATAATCTTTTAACGTCTTGACCATTTTAAATTACTCCACATGTATTTACGTTGAAATGATATCCGACGATAATCATTTAGTGATTTATTATGAAATTATAACTTTTCGTTGTAAAATAATGTCGTTGAAATTTTCATGAAAGTGACTAAACGGCCTCTAAAAGCTAGTCGTGAAATGGTGCACGTCGAGCGTTAGGAAACGTACTCAACGGTTTTGGGAAGTTTGTATCATTATCTCAAAGTTTTAGTACATGAGTTTCCATCCTAAGGGTCTCGAACATAAAGAAAAATATAGGTTAAGTATGGTACTTGTGTCCCAAAATATAGTTTAAGGATGGTTTTTGGCAAAGTTTAAGTAACCGTATATAATTCATTACAACTCCGCTAAACAAACGGTCGGACATTTTGAAAAAATATGCTTGGCGAACTTACTTTTACTAGAAGACATCACTTTATAAAAAGTTCTACATCAATGTTAAAAACAACCTCCAACATGGTCTCTTGTTGACGTAAGTTTTGTCTAATAGAAATATACTAATTTTTCTTATATAATAAAGTTACGACAACTTTTTGTAAACGTGTATAATTTAATCGTTACAAATCCGTTTTCTATGTTTTATATGTCCTTAGCTTTGTATCAAAGTATACTAATATATTTTTGATAAGTCGACATAATTTATAACGCCTAAGCCTCATTTTTGACTCGTACAAATTAGACGTAACATGCTGAAATTTCCAGAATTTATAGTTTTCGTCGCCTAACTTGAAAAATTCATAACTTCTTCGTTATAGCTCCGTTTTAATCCGTTCAAGCGGCCACGTTTTCGTTTTAAAGTGTATTTTCTAAATATCTAGGCCAAAATTTTTTACCTACTGTCGAATTTTCCAGATTTCGAAAATAAGGACAGACCCTTTAGAAAACTTGTCGAAATGAGTTTTTCTCACGCCAAACCTATTCTAACCTATTCAAAACAACTCCGAAGCTATTCTAATCCTACCATACACCTTCTTAGGGTGTCATGGGTTTCTAGACATCACCAAAAGTGATATATAACAAGGAGTAATTATAGGATGACATAAATATATATAACTCTTAAAAACATGTAAAAAGTGGTATAAACATCCATGAGACTTGCATGTTTTCTCAAGCTTAATGAAATGAACATAAAAATAAATATGAAATATGATCATGAATATGGATGCTTACTAGTAAACTTGATGAGGTTATAAGAACAAAGGATTTTTCCTAATCACCCAAGGTTTTTATTGCACAACCTTAATAAAGAGTGATACTAGAGTGTAAAAACTAGTCTTGAAAATATTTTGATGATCTCTTCTTGGTCCCTTGGTGTGGCCGGTTCTAGCAAGAGGAGAGGAAGAGAGTGCTTATGATTTTTCACCTTTGATATTTTGAGGTGTATGTGTTATGTATGTAGTATAATACAATATACTTAGTGTAGATATTATGCAAATTAAGTGACTCACCCCCCCTTGTGTCGACAAGGGGGTATTAGTCATCTCTTAATATATATATTAATTATATATATATATATATATATATATATATATATATATATATATATATATATATTTTATATATATGTATAAGTATAATTGTGTAAGTTAATTGAAGACATGTGTAAGTAACTTGTATACACATTTGAATATTTAGGGTAGCGTTAGATAAAAATAAATTTTAACGGGTCAAGATAAAATATATTGAGGTCATAAAAATTATAAAAAATACATTTCTTGCAAAATTTGAATGAAATAATAATTATCGTGTATTTTTTAAGAAAACCGTCGCAATTATATAAATATAGCAATTTAGATACAAAATAAATTTAAAACACTGGGTAAACTCATAATATTATTTTATAAACTTAATATGAGTATAAAAATATATTGTGATAATTTTTGAAAGTAACGGATCAAATGTTCAAAATAATTATTTACGCGATAGCGTTTATTTAATATAAAATTATACGTTTAATGTAAAATGCAAAACCATGCATGAACTAATATGATGATAATGATGCTAATGTTATGTAGACTAAACCTAGTCTATATGGAATGTCCTTGATGATTGTTCATGAATTCACAGCTAAACCATTAAGGTTACGCGAATTTGATACTCGTAAACCTAGTTTACGATAAACGATAAATGATGAAGCATGAGTAATGTTTTGAAAAATGACCTGAAAATACGAGCTGTCACATTTCCCATCCAAAAGAAATTCACCCCAATTCAGTCCTTGTTGGGTCCTACGGTGTTGTTGGTGAAAAGATGAGGATATTTGAGGCATCGGTCTTCCGTTCCCCATGTAAACTCAGGACCTCTTCGAATTCAGGCGAACCTTCACGATAGGAATACGACTTTGTTTCAAGCTTGACCTCGCGGTCCATAATTTTGTGAGGTTCCTCCACCGAAATTGAGTTTATCGTCGAGTTGAATTTCTTCCAATGGAATAACGAGTGATTCGTCTGAAAGACATTTCTTCAGGTTTTAAACGTGAAACGTGTTGTGCGTGACCAATTTAGGAAGCTCAAGTCGATAAGCTCACGGGGCCAACTCTTTGCTCAAAATTTTGAATGGCCCAATGTACCTCGGGTTCAACTTCTGCGTCTTCCAAATCGTCACGCCTTTCCAAGGCGATACTTTCAACATCACTTTGTCGCCAACTTGAAATTCTAATGGTTTTGCGCCTTAACATCTGCGTAACTTTTCTGCGACTTCCGTTTCGAGTCTATCTGGATTTGGACTATCTTTTCTGTTGTTACCGTACCATTTCCGGACCGTGAGTTGTGCGTCTCCAACCTCGCCCAACAAACGGTGATCGGCACTTTCGATCATAGAGTGCCTCGAATGGTGCCGCTTTATCTTTGGTGTGATAACTATTGTTGTACGAGAATTTGATCAATGGCAAATGGTTAGCCCAACCATTTCCAAAATCAATCACACATGCTCTCAGCATATCCTCTAATGTTTGAATTGTCCTTTCACTTCGACCATCGGTTTGTGGATGATATCTTGTGCTCATCTCTAATTTGGTTCCAAATGAATCTTGTAATGATTTCCAGAAGTTTGAAGTGAATCGACTATCTCTGTCAGAAATGATAGAAATTGGTGCTCCATGCCTTGAGACTATTTCCTTGACATATAGTCTAGTAAGTTGTTCCATGGAATAAGTCTCTCTAATTGGTATGAAATGGGCTGATTTGGTAAGGCGATCGACGATTACCCATATAGCATCGTAACCTCCCGATGTTTTAGGAAGTTTAGTGACGAAGTCCATCGTAATGCGTTCCCATTTCCATTGGGGAGTTTCTGGTTGTTGGAGTAATCCTGAAGGTTTCTGATATTCGACTTTTACCTTAGAGCAAGTAAGGCATCTGCTCACGTACGTGGCAATCTCCGCTTTCATGTTCGGCCACCAATAGAGTTTCTTGAGATCCTGATACATCTTATCAGAACCTGGGTGAATAGAATACTTTGACTTATGCGACTCATGCATAATCAATTCTCGTATTCCGCCATAAAATGGTACCCACATTCTATCCTTGAAGCATAATACTCCATCGCTCTCTTTAAAACCATTTGCATTTTCGGGCATACCATAAAGCTTTTCACTTAGTCGATTTTCCTCCTTAAGTGCCTCGATTTGTGCCTCGAGTATTTTTGATGGTAAAGGTGAACTGATTGTCATTCCTAATGATCGGACTCTTAAAGGTTTGGGTCTTTCTTTTCGGCTAAGATCATCACCACAACATTGGCTTTTCCCGGATGATACTTGATTTCACAATCATAATCACAGTAATTCCAACCAACGACGTTGCCTCATGTTAAGTTCCTTCTGATCAAGAACATATTGTAAACTCTTGTGGTCCGTAAACACTGTGCACTTTGTACCGTAAAGGTAGTGTCTCCATATCTTGAGTGCAAAAACTACGGCCCCCAACTCAAGATCATGAGTGGTGTAATTCTTATCATGAACCTTAAGTTGTCGAGAAGCATAAGCTATCACCTTCTCGTTTTGCATTAATACAACTCCAAACCCTTTATGTGAAGCATCGCGTATACTCAACAGTTCTCAATTCCTTCGGGTAATGCCAAAATTGGCTGCTTGCAAAGCTTTTGCTTCAACAAGCTGAAAGCACTTCTTGTTTCTTTCCCCATTCGTACTTCTTGTTTTTACTGGTCAACTTGGTCAAAGCTTTAGCTATCTTTGAAAAAAAACTTCGATGAATCTTCGGTAATACCCGGCAAGTCCTAGAAATTGTCGGATTTTCGTAGGATTTGTTGGAGTAGCCCAATCTTTTACGGCTTCAATCTTTGCAGGATCAACTTGTAGTCCTTGACTATCAATGACATGACCAAGAAATTGTAATTTACGGTTCCAAAAGCACACTTGAAAATTTGGCATACAACTTCTCATTCTTGAGTAGTCCTAAAATCGTTCTCAAATGCCCTTCGTGCTCTTCTTTGCTCTTTGAGTAAATCAATATGTCGTCGATGAATACTATAACAAACTTATCCAAATACGGTTTGCATACCCTATTCATGAGATCCATGAATACTGCAGGTGCATTAGTTAATCCGAACGGCATTACTTGAAACTCATAATGACCATAACGTGTTCTAAACGCCGTTTTCGGGATATCCTCCTCCCGCACTCTAAGTTGATGGTAACCTGACCTTAGGTCAATCTTTGAGTAGATACTAGAGCCTTGCAACTGATCGAACAAGTCGTCGATTCTGGGAGTGGGTAACGATTCTTCACCGTTAACTTGTTCAGCTCAAATCTATAATCTAACATTCGGAAGGATCCATCTCTTTTCTTCACAAACAAAACTGGTGCTCCCCAAGGCGAGGAACTTGGCCTAATGAATCCCTTGTCTAAAAGTTCTTGCAACTGGTTAGACAACTCTTGCATCTCTGATGCTGCTAATCGGTAAGGTGCTGCATCGCAATTGGTGCAGCTCAGGGCACTAAGTCAATATGAAATTCTACTTGACGTTTGCGGTGGAAGTCCTGGTAAGTCTTCGGGGAAAGACTTCGGAAATTCTCGAAATCGGTACATTCTCAAGTCGCTTCTCCTCCGACTTCTTCTCGGTTATATGTGCTAAGAAAGCAAAACAACCTTTCTTTATGTACTTCTCCGTTTTGATGCATGATATAATACTGAGTCTAGTTCCACTTCGCTCCCCACGAATGATCAAAGTTTCGCCGTTATAAGGAAGATGAACAACTTTTTCATCACACATGATTCTTGCACGATGTTTGGATAACCAATCGATGCCGATGATGACGTCGAAACTACCAAGTTCTACGGGCATAAGGTCTATATTGAAGGGATGATTTAGAAAATTGAGTGTACAACCACGGACAATGGTGTCGGTGCTAATTAAGTTACCATTAGCTAATTTAATGTTGTATGATGTGTCTAATGTGGTTGGTTTGATATTGAGTAAAGGTGCAAATATAGTGGACACAAAGCTTTTATCGGCTCCAATCAAATAAAACCTGATGCATAACGATTATTGATAAGGCGTACAGTGACGACATTCGGTCCTCCCTAGATTCTCCACCTACCATGACATAGGCTCTTCCTTGTGCCATTCCACCTTGATTCCTGTTTCCTTGGTTCCTTCCCTTTGGACACTCAGTCTTGAAGTGTCCCCTTTCTCCACAACCAAAACATGTCCTGGTGGTTTTGATTTTCCCCGTAGCTGGCATCTTGCATTCCCTAGTTTGATGTCCCACTTTCTTACAATTCCGCATGGATCGGACACCGTCCGGCTTGTGATGACTAGAACACATCTCACACTTAGGCAAAATCCCGTGTACACCCTTTTTCTCCTTTAGGCCTGCAACATAGGTCTTTGCAACCTCTTGTCTCTTAGGTGGTTGTTGAGTGACATTTCCACCTCTGTTGTTGTCCCACTTCCGTTTGTTGTTGTTATTGTTGTTATAGTTGGTGTAATTGTTTCTGTTATTGGTGAAATTGGAGCGGTTGTTGGTATTGTTGTTGTTTCGGTTGATGTTGGCGATGTTGCTTCTCTTTACTACTTATGCCATGAGCTTTTGAGTCACTCGAATGGATTCCTCCATCGTTTGCGGATCAAAAGAAATCACGTCTCCTTGAATAACCTGGGGAAGTCCCCCAATGAAAGCCTCCAGTAGCTTTTCGTTATCCGAAACCATAGATGGGCATAACGCGGCCAATTCTTGGAACCTTCGAATGTAAGTATCAATATCATACCCAATAGTTACCGTTCATAGAATTGGTCTTCAACTTCTTCACCTCCGTGACGCGGACAATACTTCCTCGTTAGCAACCTTTTGAATTGCTCCCAGGTGAGCTTGTACGCATTTTCCATTCCCATTGGCTGAGCATACGAATTCCACCACGAAATTGCCCCATCCAGTAGTGTACTCGTAGCAAACTTAACCTTGCTATCCTCAGGGAAATTACATAACAAAACACGGACTCCATTTTCTCGAACCATCTAACCATGGCGGTTTCCCCTTCAATTACTTGAACTTAGTGGGATCTCCACTTTTAAAATCCTTATACGAACAACTTCTAACCCGGACCCTCGCAATGCTGCAGCAGCGCATGTCTAGCGGCCTCGGCAGTAGCGCGAGACCTCAGAAGCGTAGCCGCCACCGATGCTCTCTCAGTCCTTAATGCATTGGCTATGTTATCGTTCACATACTTCTTCATAGCAGCTTGTGTCAATTCAAGTGTGGCTTTCTTTGGCGCCATTGCTCTTCAAAACCATAAGATGAAACAATTATGAGAATTCGTAAGTAGAAACAAACATTACACATATATATCCACAACCACAACATGCATAATATAAATGAAATCACAACGGAACAACCACGAAATATCACAAATATAATCACAACACACGTGGATAATATACATGAAAATTTCGGCCTACATGGACCGATATCATAGATAGTAAAACCATTCCTACATATTAGAGTCAACACTTGATATTTTGTTTGTACAACAACCAAAAAGACAACAAGTTCTTTAAACTATGTCACACACCTTGTGACTAGGATAATAGTAAATAAAAACTATACATGATAAAAGTATACACTAGGCACCTCACGGTGCTCCGCCAGACTCGATCATGTAGATCTCGAATCTGTGTAGTCAAACCAGCAACCAAACCCCTCAACTCGCTAATCGACCCGTGCAGTAACATGATACTCTCACGAGCTAATGCCAACTCCGAGCCTGAGTTAGTCCTGTGCCATCACCGGCTCTATCATATAACTCAAGCATCTCACCTCAACTCAACAATATGCCTTGGGTTCTCTAACTGTCTAGATTCTAAACCCTGGTGAGCCATATCAATTGAAACCCTACCTATCACGAGGCCTTCAACCTCCTCCTCAATGGTATCCACTCGATCCAAAGATAGTTCCTCCAACGTCCTTTTAACATCCTATCTATCTGAACCTGTTGGCTATCTATACGTGCCCCTAATGTCTCTGTGGAAGGCTGTCTAGCGGCCTTGGCCTTTGAGCTCTCACCTATCTCAAACCTAGCTGGTGGTTCGGGCTCTGTAGAGGGTGATGCAGGGATGTCAAAACGTGCACGCTTTTTGAGCGGCAAGTCCAACGTAGGTATAGGATCCCTGAGATAGTATGATGAAGATAATGATGATAATAGTGGTGATGGTGGATGAATCTGGCTATGTGTAGGGCTAACAGGTGGTGTAGGTGCAACTTCGCCGTCCTCAAAGGGTTCGGTCTCGGTGTCAGTCACTATAAGTGGTAGATCTGAAGTAGAGCCAATAGAAGATAAAACTACGGTGTGTGATAAGGCATCGTTCATGTTGGTGTCGGATGAGACATCCTCCATGTTCGTGTCGGATGATATAGGGATAGTGTCGAATCTCGAAGACATCTCTGTGACAACCGATGTAAAATAAAAGTAAATAACTCGAATAAAATGTATATGAATCCGCATGTAAAGTGAACATGTACTTATGATGAAATGATGAGATGCTATGATGATGTAGTTATAGTCTAGGGTCAATGATGCAACCTAGTTCTCTATAACCGAAGCTCTAATGCCAATCACATCACACCCCAAATTACATTTTTGCAGCGAATGGAATTCCGGGGATTGACTGTCATAGCATCACAATCACAGTTATATTGAACGACCTAAAGTGTCATTTTATAAACACATCGTTTGATATTTAATTAAATCATTCAGAGTTACAAGATAGGTCCCAAAAGTTGATAAAGTTTGCGGAAATAAGTTTATTACAAGTCAAAACGATGTTTTGAAATGCCATAATATACAATGAGATGCGTCGGCCGCTACGACTCTATAAGGGTTTCTTATTCGGTGCCATGATGCGAAATGTCTTAATTACATGAAAATACATTGCTAAAACGGTCAACAATAATGTTGGTGAGAAATCATAGGTTTATGAAAATGTTTTATACAACCACACAAGTATAGACCATATATGACAATCATGCCACATAAAAATGTTACAATTGCTATAAGTCCATGACACCGAAACTAGACTGATCATGATGTTCGCCCCAACAGAGTGTTTGCCAAACAACTCAAATAATGATATTAAATGAAATGCATCTGTTTAACCAGTTGGAATCCACCAACCCGGATGGAGGAGTCACCCTCGATAGATCTATCCACTCACCCTCGCTTCTATGAAATTAACGGTTCATGTTATATAATAGGGACATTCAATTGGCATAAGGTAACTTAAGCAATGTAATGAATTTGAAATACTTGGTATCGTAATAAAAATGATGTGCAATGTATTCTCCCCCGTAGGTTTGAAAATAAGTATAAACGTATAGAACGGGGCTATGAAAACTCACTTGATGAATTGATGCGATGACAAAAGTGAGTACACCGAAATGTAGCGTGAATCTCAAAACTTGACCTATTATGAATGATATGATACGTAATAAGTTATGATGTAATGTTATGCATGCAATTCGGATGATATTTATACCACTTATGAATTTTTGAAAAAAATAATACTTTTCGTCGAAAAATAATCTTTTAACGCCTTGACCATTTTTAAATTACTCCACATGTATTTACGTTGAAATGATATCCGACGATAATCATTTAGTGATTTATTATGAAATTATAACTTTTCGTTGTAAAATAATGTCGTTGAAATTTTCATGAAAGTGACTAAACGGCCTCTAAAAGCTAGTCGTAAAATGGTGCACGTCGAGCGTTAGGAAACGTACTCAACGGTTTTGGGAAGTTTGTATCATTATCTCAAAGTTTTAGTACATGAGTTTCCATCCTAGGGGTCTCGAACATAAAGAAAAATATAGGTTAAGTATGGTACTTGTGTCCCAAAATATAGTTTAAGGATGGTTTTCGGCAAAGTTTAAGTAACCGTATATAATTCATTACAACTCCGCTAAACAAACGGTCGGACATTTTGAAAAATATGCTTGGCGAACTTACTTTTACTAGAAGACATCACTTTATAAAAAGTTCTACATCAATGTTAAAAACAACCTCCAACATGGTCTCTTGTTGACGTAAGTTTTGTCTAATAGAAATATACTAATTTTTCTTATATAATAAAGTTACGACAACTTTTTGTAAACGTGTATAATTTAATCGTTACAAATCCGTTTTCTATGTTTTATATGTCCTTAGCTTTGTATCAAAGTATACTAATATATTTTTGATAAGTCGACATAATTTATAACGCCTAAGCCTCATTTTTGACTCGTACAAATTAGACGTAACATGCTGAAATTTCCAGAATTTATAGTTTTCGTCGCCTAACTTGAAAAATTCATAACTTCTTCGTTATAGCTCCGTTTTAATCCGTTCAAGCGGCCACGTTTTCGTTTTAAAGTTTATTTTCTAAATATCTAGGCCAAAAATTTTTAACTACTGTCGAATTTTCCAGATTTCGAAAATAAGGACAGACCCTTTAGAAAACTTGTCGAAATGAATTTTTCTCACGCCAAACCTATTCTAACCTATTCAAAACAACTCCGAAGCTATTCTAATCCTACCATACACCTTCTTAGGGTGTCATGGGTTTCTAGACATCACCAAAAGTGATATATAACAAGGAGTAATTATAGGATGACATAAATATATATAACTCTTAAAAACATGTAAAAAGTGGTATAAACATCCATGAGACTTGCATGTTTTCTCAAGCTTAATGAAATGAACATAAAAATAAATATGAAATATGATCATGAATATGGATGCTTACTAGTAAACTTGATGAGGTTATAAGAACAAAGGATTTTTCCTAATCACCCAAGGTTTTTATTGCACAACCTTAATAAAGAGTGATACTAGAGTGTAAAAACTAGTCTTGAAAATATTTTGATGATCTCTTCTTGGTCCCTGATGAGTGTCTAAATACTCATCATTTTTGTACCATTTAGAATGCCAAAAACATCTGAAAACACTCAGAAATGCATCAAAATGATAAAAATATCACAAATCAGTGTTTTATGTGTTTTAAATGCAAAAATATCAAAATCAGATGAAAAACGTATCAAGTTTGCATAATTGGCAGTTTTAGTCCCCCAAGTTTCAAAAGTTGTCAAAAATAGTCCCTGGTAAATCAAAATAAAGAAAAATGTCATTTAAGGTCCATGGGATTCAAAAGTTGTCAAAACAAACCCTTCAAAGTTAAAAATTGCAAAATGACAACTTTAGTCCCTAAACTTTGAAAAATGACATAAATGGTCCTTGGATATTTATAAAAATGGAATTTTATGCAATATTGGTCCTTGTACTAACCATTAATTGCAGGTTTAGTCCTTGTGTTAACTTTGGAAAAGTTTCAACTTCAGTCCCTCAAGAATCAGAAAATTACATAAATGGTCCTTGTGCTTAAATTATACCAACCGGACCCTTTGTATTCTTAAACCCAAAACACAAACAAACCCACCCAATCCAGCTGGCAAAAGCCCAAACCCAATCCACGTTTTAAAATATAAACCGCTCGTCTCCTTCTTCCTTCTCCTCCACCTTTACACCTGTAAAACACCACCTCACCATCTCCAGCTCACCCCCTACTTTCCTGACCACTTTCCACCACTTCTTCCATTAGAACACACCACCATAAATGCCCTTCACACCCCTGTTCCCCCAAATCTACCACTGAGTCAATACCAGCACATGGTATTGCTCAAAACCTCCCCAAGTTGGCTAAAAATATCACATAATGTCTCATTTGTCTTCCTGATACTCCCAAAAATCTTTAATTAGACTCAAACCACCACAAATCCACATGTAAGGTTTTGGCGCCAAATTTCATTTAAATGGTTGGGATGAGTTTGACTGAATCAATGGCCTAGATTGTTGATGGGAAATGATCAGAAGCATATGGGGAGTTCAAAATGCTATAAAGAAGAGAGGAGATGCAGTGTAAAATATATCTAGTGTAATTTTAGTTTACTTATGTCGTTTTAATTAAATTTCAAATTCCTGTGTATCTTTAAGCCTTCAAGTTCTGTAATTCAAGTTTTTAGTGTATAATAAAGCTTTTCTGAATATCAATTTCAAGTTTTAATTACCATTTCAGTTTGTGCAAATTTTCAAGTCAAAAATCTCATGTTATGTTTATGTTGTTGTTAGTTGTTGTTATGGACTGAATAAGCCAACATAAGCTCCTAGATAGCTTCTAAAAGCTATTAGAAACCTTAAAACTCAGCTTAGAAGTAAAAACCAAAAATTACCAAAAATACAAATAAAATAGATAAAAATCAAAAATCACAGGAGAAATGAGCAAGAAGCTGAAGCAAGTTGATTATTGGATGGGAATGGGTTAGTGAACCTGTGGAGGTTCTATAGGAAGTATTCCTTGGTCCTTGTTATCTGTCTTTGGCTGGAAAACAGTTGTAAGCCCCTTATAAGTGTTTTTGCATTTCAATATATAAGTAGCTTATAAGCTTTAATCTCTGTGCTTTTATGTTTCTAAATCATAGTTAAGTAGATTCCAATATTAAAACAGTAGGCTTGTTCTTTTTAATTTATAGTTGTTAAAAATTTTATTTTAACAGTCATATTAGAGTAATTGTCAAATCTTAGTTTAATGATGTCATTGTTATTGTTTAGTGCTTATATAGTCTCAATAAGTTATAATATAAAGTCTTAAATCAGTTTCTTGGGATTAATCTTTGGAATCCTTTGAAAAACTTCATAGCAGTCCTATAAAGTGGTGATTGGATTTGCTTGATTAACTGTGCTAGAGCTTATTTGTGTTGTTGTTTATTGTTGTTACCTGTCATACTTGGTACTAATAACTCAAAGACACAATAAAAATCAGTGCTTGTTAGTATAAAAGTCAAAATTTCCTTTGATCTCACTTAAGTTGATCATTGTTAGGATTAAGAGTCTAAAACTCATCATAGTTGTTTATAAGTTGGTCACCTAGCTTAATTTTATCATAACTTAGGTTAATACAACATAATCAATAAGTAGAATAGATCATAAGTTCATAAAAGTCAAACTGCTTCATAATTTAAAAAGTCAAAATTTTCCTAATTACAATTTTTGAATAAACTTTAGAATTTTAGTGTGTGCTTAATATTAAGATTTAATCTATATGCATTTGGGATATTAAAGTTTAGCTGCTTAACTTAATTAGAAAAATATTAGTTCATTTTTAATCAGCTTATTCAGTGCTTATTTCTTAGCTTACTTTGGACCCTTGTTTGAAAATCTCCCTTACTTGCAGTTGAGCTAGCCTATTTCACAAGCTCATCAAGAGCTTATTAGTGAGGCTCAGCTTGTGTACTTTAGCTTTTTGAGTAGCTAACCTAGCTGTCTCAAGGTTCAAGTGCTAGTTTTTCCATTTTTAGCTTATTTAATTAGCCTGCTACTTGCTTTTTGTCTTGTCCATTTCACTTAGTACACCAATAAGTCAGTGTTTATAAGTTTTTCAAAAGCTAGTCACAAGCTTATTAGTGGAAGCCAATCTTTGTAAATTAGATTTTTGGAAAGCTTAACTGGTATACTTATTAGTTACAGTGCTTATTTTCATTTCTTAGCTTATTTCAGTGCTTAAATATAAGCTTAAAGTTGCCTAGAAACTTAAAAAGTGTCATGTGCAACCAGTTAAGCTTAAGCTTATTTGATATTGTTAAAGTGCTTATTTCTTATTAAATGTGCTTTTTCAGTTGTTAATTTAGCTTATTACAAGTTATTTAGCTTATTTCCAGTTTCCTTTTGCTTATTGAATAGCTTATTGGCCACTTGGCTTAATACTTTTTCTTATTTCCAATTCTTGTTCAACTGTTGAAATAATAAGCTCAAATATGAGCTTATTAGTTGTTTTTGTAAAAAGTTCTAGTTTTAAAAGTTGCTTATTATCATTAGCTTAATCAGTTTGTAAAAGAAAAATTCCAAAAAGAAAATAAAAAGCAAAATGTCATTGCTGGGATTCGAACCCTGGCCACCCAGCTCACCACACACACACACTACCAACTGCCCTTGGGTCTTTGACTGGTAGTTCTTTGCACTATTTAATATATACCCCTTGTTTTCTCATTTAGCTTATACGCATGTTTTAGCTTATTTATAGCTTATTAAAACAAGCTTTTACAGGTTTTGTATTTTTCCTAGCCTTGTATTGATATAAAGTATTTTATAAAAAAGTTTCAGAATTTTCCGAATAGTTTTAGTATTTTTAAACATTTATTTAGTTTAAAATAGTAGTTAATTCATAATAAAAAATATAAAAGTCAAATAAATATAAATCTTTTTTCTAAAATTTTCTTTTGTCATATAGTAAGTAAGAAAATTGTTTTTACACTCATAGGACTTTTATTTCACAAATTTTACGTTTTATCTTGCGCACTCGCGTAATTTTTATACATAACGCGCGTTTTCATTTTAGGTCACGTTTTTAGATAATTTAAGTTTACGTTTTAGTTAAAATAGTTTATTTAAGTTATTTTGTTTTATAAATCAAGAAAAACATCATTTTAAAAATAGTGATAGCGTTTATTTAATATATTTTAGCTTTTTAATTTTCTTTAATTTGCATTTAAGCCCCTGTAATTTACAAACTTTCTCTTTAGGTGTAATTATCATTCAAAAATCCTTACTGATCACTATCCTTAGTGATTATTCAACATCTGAAAGTGTTAAACACCATTAATCCTCCGTGGGACTTAACGACCTGTGGAAACACTATACTCTCCAGATCTTAATTGTATTGGTTCTAGACTGTTTGGACTTTTATTACGGTTGACCATTCACAAGTGGTTAGCTTGTGTGATAAAACTTGACGGTTCAGCACTAATCAAATTTTGGCGCCGCTGCCGGGGAGGCTTTAGCGTGTCTTAAACCTTTTCAGACCCATACTTGCACATATACCACCGTTTGTAAACAGTTTTTTGTAAAGTTATCAAGTTATCAAAAAGTCATTAACACTTTTCCTAAAGTGTTAACAACACCAATATACTTAGGAGAGGAAGAGAGTGCTTATGATTTTTCACCTTTGATATTTTGAGGTGTATGTGTTATGTATGTAGTATAATACAATATACTTAGTGTAGATATTATGCAAATTAAGTGACTCACCCCCCCTTGTGTCGACAAGGGGGTATTGTCATCTCTTAATATATATATATATATATATATATATATATATATATATATATATATATATATATATATATATATATATATATATTTATATAATGTATAAGTATAATTAAGTGTAAGTTAATTGAAGACATGTGGTAACTTGTATACACATTTGAATATTTAGGGTAGCGTTAGATAAAAATAAATTTTAACGGGTCAAGATAAAATATATTGAGGTCATAAAAATTATAAAAAATACATTTCTTGCAAAATTTGAATGAAATAATAATTATCGTGTAGTTTTTAAGAAAACCGTCGCAATTATATAAATATAGCAATTTAGATACAAAATAAATTTAAAACACTGGGTAAACTCATAATATTATTTTATAAACTTAATATGAGTATAAAAATATATTGTGATAATTTTTGAAAGTAACGGATCAATTGTTCAAAATAATTATTTGATAAGCGTTTATTTAATATAAAATTATACGTTTAATGTAAAATGCAAAACCATGCATGAACGAATATGATGATAATGATGCTAATGTTATGTAGACTAAACCTAGTCTATATGGAATGTCCTTGATGATTGTTCATGAATTCACAGCTAAACCATTAAGGTTACGCGAATTTGATACTCGTAAACCTAGTTTACGATAAACGATAAATGATGAAGCATGAGTAATGTTTTGAAAAATGACCTGAAAATACGAGTTGTCACATTTGTTCATTTGTATGCGCCATGTGGTGATTTTAGTGTATCTGCAGTTATATGTGTCTTTGACACAGCTGGTTTGAAGTAATATGGGTGTTTGGGACTGTGTGTAAGCACCATTTCTGCAGGGGGTGTTTTTTTGGTTTCAAAATTGTTTGATTTTTCAAAAATTAGATTTTCTAATTCATATTTAAATTGCAGCCAAAAAATAAATATTTAAATGCTATATTATCAATTTGGAGCCACATTTTAAAATTATCAAATTTGAAGCCAAATTTTAGCCAAAATTTTTAAAATTACTTTGAAAATTATGGTTTCCTTAATTGAAAAACTGCCCCATCATTAGCCCTATATTTACTCCAATAAATCAGGCTTCAAGTAAAACAACCAGAACTTCAATTTTTACACCATTATTTACCAATTAAGTTTACTAATTTTCCTTAACACATTACTTCTGACGAATCATGGCAAGCAAAATCAATTATCCGGATGATTTGGTTTATTATGATCGTGAAAATGAAAACACTTTAGAATATGAATCGAGACGTATGGATGAGGGTGAGGATGCTGGAAACAACCATTCAAATGCGAATGTTGTTAAGAGGGGCATAACTATGTTAGCTAAGTTTCGCGTGAATATGGAAAAACAGACGGAATAAAGGTCATGTGTAACCTCGATGCACTGGATAGGTTATCGCAAAAACAGAGCATTGTTTTTGAGTTTTTGGGTGATTTGGTTCGTGAGCATATAGGTGTCGGGGATTCTAACACGGAGGAAGGTTGATTCTGAAGCAAGAGATAAAATGTGGGACGAAATCACGGTACACATATACTATTTTTAACTAGTAGTGGCTTACACGTAGGTACAAGGTGTTAATAAGTTTATCTCTGCATTTCAAAGTATGTGCAACTAATTAACAACAATTTGTTAATCTTTGCGTGCAATATTTTGATGTTGACTTGACGGTCAGTGATAATGAATCATCTTGGTCAACCTCTAAGGAATTTCAGAATGAAATTGATACAAAACTACATATTGCCCAACCAAAATACCATTTCAAAACTAAATGAAGTCCCGGCAAAGTATAGTGCAATTATAAAAGCTGAAGATTGGGTTAATTTTGTAAACTACACATTTGCCGGTAGGAATACAAGGTGTTAATTAGTCATTTTTATTCAAGTTCAAATATCTTTCACCTTTTCATATGTTTCCATATGTATTAGTTGTATACTATCAGCATTACTACATCTAAACGTCGTATGATTTTGTGTTGCAAGGTGAGATCAGCAAAAGCTAAAGTGTCACGTTCCAAGTCTGTTTATGATCATACAATGGGACGAGGTGGATACGCCCGTGTGATAGAAAAAATGGTAACAATAAAATTTGCACATTTGCATTTAACAGTAAACATACTTTCGTTTATATTCGTTTATCTTACATTTGTATGTATTTGATGTTTATTAGATCGAGAGTAAAGAAATTGAACCAGATGAAGAACCACCGCGTGGTACACTGTGGTTGAAAGGAAGGGTGAAAAAAGACGGAGAATATCACGATGGTGATATCAGTCGTGGGAGAAAAATTTATAAGTTTATTTGTGCGCAAATTTTATTATTATGTTTGTTTAGTTATAAGTTAATACACTCTGTATTAGTTAAAACTGTTAGTTATAAGTTAATACAGGTAGTGTTTTAGTTAATAATTTTAGTTACAAGTTAATACTGATAGAATTAAATAACCTATTTCCCATAATGTGTGTGCAGAGAAAAGCGGATGACAAGATCAAACAAGGAATCTTGAAGCTTGATCATGGCACTGATGCCATGACAGTTGTATTAAGTAAGGAAAAGGGAGGATATGCGAGAGGAGTGGGAGGTGGAGTAACCTACAAGAGGTATTTTGATCTGCTTCTAATCAGACAAGCATCGATGAAGAGTGGTGTTACTTCAAAGTGAACTTGATAATGAGAGGCGCAACGTCAAGAAAAGATATCACGAGATTTGATGAAACAATTGGTACTTGCACACAAGGGCGCTGTGATCAACTTCAACTCCATTGACACAAATGGAAGTAAGACATAAGAAAGTAACATTCCATCTTTTTTTTACCCTTTTAAATACTGTTGCAGTCTTTTTAAACAATTTATATTTCAGATGTCTCCGGTGAACATTAATCTATAAATAGCAGTGCTGATGAGGATGCCGGAACACGTGTTGCTGGACGTGAGAAAATTGCGAGCATTGAGAAGTCGAATGGACTTGCAACTTTGGAAAAGGAAATGAAAATAAGTGTAAGTAATAAATCATCCCCCTGGGATTTTTGAATTCTACATACATGTATTATTTACCATGTATTATATATATCTATAGGAAACTGTTAAATCATGCATCTAAGAAATCGACTAGATCAAAACAAAAGGATTCTTCACGTCAACTTTCGAATCACAAGAAAATGAGTCTCCATTAACAGTACTACCACAAGTATGTATTTAAACATTTTCATATCTTCTTTAGTTTAATTAATTACTAATACATATATACATTCAACAAATTATCTTTTTAGGTAATTAAGTGCAGACTGTGGCACTTAAAGAAATCAACTATTATTGCGGAGGGTACTGATTGGTGCTAAACCGTCAAGTTATCTCACACAAGCTAGCCACTTGTGAATGACTAACCGTAAGAAACTTAAAACAGCTCAGAAACAAATTCAATTAAGATCAGAGGAATATAGTGGATTCCTGGGTCGTTAAGTCCCACGGAGGATGAATGGTGTTAAACAACTTCAGATGTCAAATAATCACTAAAGATAGTGATCAGTAAGGATTTTGGAATATTTATACCTAAAGAGACAGTTTTGTAAATTACAGGGGCTTAAATGCAAATTAAAAAGTTAAAATATATTAAATAAACGCTATCACTATTTTTACAATGATGTTTTTGTGATTTTATAAAACAAAATAACTTAAATAAACTATTTTAACTAAAACGTAAACTTAAAATTATCTAAAAACGTAACTTAAAATGAAAAGCAGCGTTATTTATAAAAATTGCGAGTGCATAAGCCTAAAACGATAAAATTTATGAAATAAAAGTCCTTGAAGTGTAAAAAACAATTTTCTTACGTAGTATATGACAAAAGAAAATTGTAGAAAAAAGATTTATATTTTTTAGACTTTTATATTTTTTATTATGAATTAAATACTATTTTTCACTGATTAAATGTTTAAAAATACTAAAACTATTGAGAAAAATCACGAAACTTTTTATAAAATACTTTATACTAATAAAATTATATGAAAAATACAAAAGTTGAAAAAGCTATTTCAAATAAGCTAGAAATAAGCTTAAATACTTGTATAAGCTTAAACTGACAAAGTGTACTTAAGTATTAGATTGTGCAAAAATAAAACCGTCCAGCAAGGGCAATGGTATACAGGTACACACTTATCACTCTCAAAGGTGGGAGGTCCTAGGGTTCGAGCACAGCCTCCCCACCTTTTGCTAAACACATTTTTTCGATTTTTCTTTTTACAAACTTATTAAGCACAAGAAAAATAAGCAATTTTACAACTACCACTTTTACAAAACAACTAATAAGCTCAGTGAGAGCTTATTTAATTCAACGAGTAGCTAAGAAGAAATAAACAAAGAGTTTAAGCCAAATGGCTTTTAAGCTAAAAATAAGCACAAGATACACTGGAAATAAGCTAAGCTACTTAAAATAAACTAATACAACAACTGAGAATGCAAATAACTTAAAAATAAGCACAAAACAAACTCAAATAAGCACTTATCTCAACTGGTGCACAGGACACTTTTGTTTTTGCTAGGCACCTTTAAGATTAATTTTAAGCACTTAAATGAGCTTAAAATTGAAAATAAACACTGAACTTAACAAGATGACCAGATAAGCTATTCAAAAAGCTAAATTACAAAGTTTGGCTTAAGCTAATAAGCTTGTGAGAAGCTTATGAAGAAACTGAAAAACCAGAGTAAAGACTTCAGTAATACTTGGTAATATGGGACAAACTAAAAAGCACTTGCAGCCCACTCAAATAAGCTACAAAGTAGAAAATTAAGCTTGGGCCCTTAAGATGGCTTGGTTAGCTATCCAAAGAACCAAGAATCACAAGCTATGTTTAACTAATGAGCTTTTTGCAAGCTTGTGATTATGGCCTTAAAAACTGTGCACAGGGTACCATTTTGACTTTTTGAAATAAACTAGTAGGTTGACTTTAATGAACTTTTGATCTATTCTACTTATTGATTATGTTATGTTAAGGTGAACTAAGACTTGTTTGATTGATTTTAACAACTTATGAACAAGAAATCATAATCATGGATTATGAAAATCCAACAATTAACTAATAAGACATGATCAAAAGTTATCTTGACTTTTTCTAAAACAAGGACTATGTTTTATGGTTGTTTTGAGTTCTTAGGTACTAGTATAGCAGTTAACAACAACAAACAACAACATAAACAACTTTTAACACCCTTAACACAGTGAATCCAAACACCTCTTTAATAACATTTTTGATGATTTTCAAAGCAAATCACTGATCTAGACCATGCTATTGATTTCAGACTTTACAATATCATATAATTGGACTAAATGATCATTAAACAATATCAATAACAACATGGAATCAAAGTATGACAATTATGCTCTTTTAACTGTGAAGATGAGATTTTTGCTAACTATAAATTTAAAAAGAACAAACAAGCTGGTTTTATGGTTTGATTACACTTAACTATAACTAATGAACATGAAAACACAAAGATTTGAGCTTATGATTTGTTTTAAGGGTAAAATGCCAAAATGATCAAAATGGCTTACAAATGGATTCCAAGTGAAAATGATAACCAAGGACTGAGAACAGATCCTATAGCTTCCCAAGAAGCTCTAAACCAATAAGCAATCCAAAATCATTTCTGCTCAATTTTAATCTTCATTACCATTGATTTTTGAATTTCAAGCTATTTTTGAGTATTTTTGTGATTTTTGAGTTTAACTTCTAAACTGAATTTTAAGGTCTCTAATAGCTTTTAAAAGCTATCTAGGAGCTTACATGAGTTATTTCAGTCCAAACAACAACTAAAAACAACATTTGAATCATTTTGAGATTTTTACTTAAAAATGCATAAACTTGAAATAACACTGAGATTTGAAATTGAGTACTTAAAATGATTCACATACACTTGAAAAGTTTAAACAAAGCACTTGGAAAGCTTAAATTACAATGAGAAGCTAAAATTAATAAAAACGATTAAAGAAAATACAAATTACTCTAGATAGTTATCACATTGCTTCCTCGTTTCTTTATAATGATCTTTTGACTCTTGTCGACATCTCTGAGTGATTCCCACCTCATCTTGACCATTGAATCATTCTAATTCATCACCACTGTACACATGGCATTTTTGGTGCCAAATAGTCAAGAGTAGGTTTGGGCAATTAAAGAAACTTGGGAGGTTGTGGAGGTGGAGGGGTTGGTATACACCGGGAGGATAAGGTGAGGTGGAGAGGTGGGGTGTCAGTGGAAGAAACCATGGTGGTTTTGAAATGCGGTGTTGGTGAGGAGATGCCGAAATGCTTGTTCCATTTGGTGGCGCGCATTGACCTTATTTGACCAAGTATTAATATAGGGGTCCAAAATTGGGGGTCAAGGGTATTGGCAGAGGGGGTTCTTTTTGGTTTTGGCTGGGTTCTAAATACAAAAGGGGGTCCTATTGGTTTGTTTAATATTACAAGGACTAATTTTGTAATTCTGCCTTAAAACTTGAGGACCTGATCTTCTTGCCAATATTTCCAAAGTTATCATAAGGACCAATCCTGCCAAATGTGAATAGTACAAGGACCATAGTGCATAAAATTCCATTTTTAATAAATCCAAGGACTATTTTTGTCATTTTCAAAACTTGAGGGACTAAAGTTGTAAATTGTGATTTTTGATTTCAAGGGCTTGTTTTGACAACTTTAAGAATCCCAAGGACTTAAAATGATATTTTTCTTTATTTTTACTTTACCGGGGATTTGTTTTGACAATTTTTGAAACTTGGGGGACTAAAAGCGCCAATTATGCAAACTTGATACGTTTTCACGATTTTTGATATATTTGCATTTAAAACACATAAAACACTTGTTTGTAATATTTTCATCATTTTGATGCATTTCTGAGTATTTTCAGATGTTTTTGGCATTCTAAACAGTATAAAAATGATGAGTATTTAGACACTCATCAGTACCGTGTACAAAACTGATGGAAAACAAATGCTTCATAACAAACCACTCGCAAAAGATTGCTACAGAGTGTCTATTGAAAAATCTTTAGTGGATGCAGCATGCATACGGATGTAGGAATACTTGGTTTCAAAACGATTAAGGATCAGATAGGTGGTTTTATGCATGGCCAAAGATCAAGTGGTTTTCGACGAAAAGGTACATACATGCATGTGTTTTATAAACCTACATATATCATTCTTCATATTTAATTCAGTGTTTGATACACCGGCTTTTGTTTCCTGCGGTAACACCACCAAGTACCATAAAAGCTGATTGGTGAGAATAGAACGCACCTAAATTACAAGCGGCCTTCGTCTCCGGTGATGCCATGAAGCTAAGAAGTTCAAGAGTCAGAAGTCGTTAAATTATTGAGAATTTTATTATATGCGACATTACCATTTTATATACATTCCAATTTTATTGTATTTGAATATATTTTGAATATATATATATATATATATATATATATATATATATATATATATATATATATATATATATATATATATATATATATATATATATATATTTTGAATTTATTTGATATATATTGATTTCTTATATGTGACTAAAAGATGCATATAGTAACAATTATTAACACTTTTGGTCCAGATTTGCTTAATTCGATGTGTGACTAAATGTTAGAAAGGGCCACACAAACATAAAATTAATGTGACCATTGGATGATCAATAGTCACACAAAACACATTTCTTCACTTTAAACACCATATGGTCACACTTATTAACACTTTTGGCCACTTTATGATTAATTGTATGTGACTAAATACCCAAAAGAAACATGCTTTGTGTGACTAAATGTTAGAAAAGGCCACACAAACATAAAACTAATGTGGCCATTGGATGAGCAATAGTCACACAAAACACACATTTCTTCACTTAAAACACCATATGGTCACACTTATTAACACTTTTGGCCACTTTATGCTTAATTGTATGTGACTAAATACCCAAAACAAACATGCTTTGTGTGACTAAATGTTAGAAAAGGCCACACAAACATACATTTCTTCACTTAAAACACCATATGGTCACACTTATTAACACTTTTGGCCACTTTATGCTTAATTTGTATGTGACTAAATACCCAAAACAAACATGTTTTGTGTGACTAAATGTTAGAAAAGGCCACACAAACATAAAATTATTGTGGCCATTGGATGATCAATAGTCACACAAAACACACATTTCTTCACTTAAAACACCATATGGTCACACTTATAAACACTTGTGGCCACTTTATGCTTAATTGTATGTGACTAAATACCCAAAACAAACATGCTTTGTGTGACTAAATGTTAGAAAAGGCCACACAAACATAAAATTCATGTGGCCATTGGATGATCAATAGTCACACAAAACACACATTTCTTCACTTAAAACACCATATGGTCACACTTATTAACACTTTTGGCCACTTTATGCTTAATTGTATGTGACTAAATACACAAAACAAACATGCTTTGTGTGACTAAATGTTAGAAAAGGCCACACAAACATAAAATTCATGTGGCCATTGGATGATCAATAGTCACACAAAACACACATTTCTTCACTTAAAACACCATATGGTCACACTTATTAACACTTTTGGCCACTTTATGGTTAATTGTATGTGACTAAATACCCAAAAGAAACATGCTTTGTGTGACTAAATGTTAGAAAAGGCCACACAAACATAAAATTCAAGTGGACATTGGATGATCAATAGTCACACAAAACACACATTTCTTCACTTTAAACACCATATGGTTACACTTATTAACACTTTTAGCCACTTTATGGTTAATTGTATGTGACTAAATACCCAAAACAAACATGCTTTGTGTGACTAAATGTTAGAAAAGGCCACACAAACATAAAATTCATGTGGCCATTGGATGATCAATAGTCACACAAAATACACGTTTATTCACTTTAAACACCATATGGTCACACTTATTAACACTTTTGGCCACTTTATGATTAATTGTATGTGACTAAATACACAAAACAAACATGCTTTGTGTGACTAAATGTTACAAAAGGCCACACAAACATAAAATTCATGTGGCCATTGGATGATCAATAGTCACAAAAAAGACACGTTTATTCACTTTAAACACCATATGGTCACACTTATTAACACTTTTGGCCACTTTATGAGTAATTGTATGTGACTAAATACACAAAACAAACATGCTTTGTGTGACTAAATGTTACAAAAGGCTACACAAACATAAAATTCAAGTGGCCATTGGATGATCAATAGTCACACAAAAGACATATTTCTTCACCTTAAACAACATATGGTCACACTTATTAACACTTTTGGCCACTTTATGCTTAATTGTATGTGACTAAATACCCGAAACAAACATGCTTTGTGTGACTATACATGTTATGGTCACTAATATGGATTAATCCAACAAAATTTGCACCTAATTAGTCACACATGTTACGGTTTTGGTTACTCTTTTGCAATAGAGACTAAAAAAGTCAAACCATTGACCATAGAGTACCTATGGTGTAGCGACCTAGTCACACGGCTGAAAAATCATGTGTGACTATATGTATATCGTCACACATATTTGGTGTAGCCAAATCCACTTTTTGTTCTAGTGCCCTAGGATTATCCTAGTCGGATCCCTCGTTGGAAGGAACCGTGGGATCCGTATGACAGATTTATGTCAACTCTAGCTAAAACAATCATTTCAAGCTCATCTTGCTAACTTAAACACTCCGTCTCATCTTAAATGATTTCCTAGATCAGTACAACTCTTAAGTTGACTCTTGTGCATGTTCATCATCACATTCCAAGGAATCTTAGTGGCTTAAGTCTTGAATGCACTTGCCAAAACCCTTGCCTTATAAACCACATTGTTAGGACTCCTAAAGTCATCATCTTCTCTCTCATTTTCAGCACTTAGAAATCTTTACAAACCTCTTGAAATCAAATCATCATGAGGAAAACTCCAAGTAGCGACTTATCCACCAAAGAACCACCCAAGAAAATTGCTCGTGTTGTACACAAAATCTCTTCAACCGAATCATCTCCGGTCAAGCCAACAAATGCAAGGATCTCCTTTCAACCAATCAAACCAATTCCTAAAAGGATTGTACCCACAAAACTACCTATACCAAACACCACCATACCTCCTAGGCCAAACAATATCATCTCCACTAAACCATCACCATTGGTTCCTAGAGCTATCTCGTTTACAACTCCACTATCATCACCACACCTCTACAATTTAGAGGATTTTCCTCCTAGGCCGTCTCATCCTCCTCCGCCGGCAACATTCTCCTCATTAGGAGGAATAATGGTACATAATCAAGGTGTTGAGTCAACATTAGTTTCGGCTTCCTTTTCGCCGTCACCATCATATAATCCAATTTGGATTATGAGAAATTATCAAAGTCAACCACCCGATCATATGGAAGTTGACACTTCTCTACCACCACCATCATTCTTGGTCGAGCCATCTTCAAATACGCCTCCACCAACCCCTCCGTCGTTTGAGGCTCCACAAGCCGCTTCACTTGATCCTTCGCATAAAAAAACTTCATTTCTTCCACCACTACTACCTTGCCATGACAAAGATTTGCCTCCTAGGCCGTCTCATCCTCCTCCGCCGGCAACATTCTCCTCATTAGGAGGAATAATGGTACATAATCAAGGTGTTGAGTCAACATTAGTTTCGGCTTCCTTTTCGCCGTCACCATCATATAATCCAATTTGGATTATGAGAAATTATCAAAGTCAACCACCCGATCATATGGAAGTTGACACTTCTCTACCACCACCATCATTCTTGGTCGAGCCATCTTCAAATACGCCTCCACCAACCCCTCCGTCGTTTGAGGCTCCACAAGCCGCTTTACTTTATCCTTCGCATAAAAAAACTTCATTTCTTCCACCACTACTACCTAGCCATGACAAAGATTGTTATCATTTTCAACATGTTGAAAGTTTGATGCATGAAGTACGAGAAGACCAACGTTTCATGTTCTATCACCTCCTCGAACGTTTCGACGAGATTAAACCTAAACAAACTTGAGCTAGAGGATTTTAGTGGTGTCCTAGTTTCAAGCGTTACTTAGATAAGTCTAGTAGTTCCATGTTCTATCACCTCCTCATGTATCGATCATTTTCTTAGTTTTTAGAGTCATGTATATCATATCTCTAGTTTTATTAAATGAAAATACATGCTACTTGCTATATGTCTGAGTATATGATTATGTTGTATAATTCATATCTCACTTTGATATTAACATAATGTGTTATATCACTATTGCTGAAATTGATCATCAGCCAGACGGATCCCTTGTATTTGCCTAGATGGATCCCTACAAGGAGGGAACCGTGGGATCCGTGATACAGAAAACTATTCTTTTTCTAACTTGGATCATATTTGCAGGAAATTATGCATTATACTTGTTTTCTAACCTTTGTTTTGTAGTTATTCAATTTACACATGAAGAATTTGACACCCTAAAGCTAGGGGAGCTTTGTGTCAAAACAATACATTGCAAAATTACTTGCAATATTAAGATTACATTTCATGACATCCCTTTGCAAAATTGAAATCATAAAGGGGGAGCACATTCGTCACATTGACGAAATCTTTTTGCAAACTTAGTTGCAAATGAACTAGCTTAGTATTACTTTTTCTTGACGCCCTCACATAGGGATGGACTCGTCAAGGGGGAGTAAAGACGAGATCCTTTCCCGTTACTTGCTCTCTATTTTTATTTCTTTCACATGTTTTTCCTAAAACAATGTGTTAGTTTCCTTTCGAAGCACTTTTTGTTTTGACAAAAGGGGGGAAAAGTAAAAACTACAAATTCTAACTTTTACGAATTGTAGCTTTTCCTTAAAATAATTTTAAGTTTTGTCATCAACAAAAAGGGGGAGATTGTTAATACAAATAAGCCGTAAAAACGTTTATTTATATTTTACGATCTTCTAATGTTTTGTCGATAACAAATGTAAAATCATTTTACCGAAACAAATAAAATACGTAATTAGTTTGAACTAATAGTTTCTAACACACTTACGTTTTCACATAAAACACTAAAACAAGTATAAGTAATTTTATGATTTAGTATTATATATGTACAACAACTAGTGTTTACATATTTGGGTAAAATATACACATAACAAGTATGTAGTATATTGGGTAATATAAATGGGTAAAAACTTAAGTATCACAACCCATTGACCAAATACATTGAATGTAGTTGGGTACAACCCAAAGTCCATGACCCATGGAGCTTGACCCATAACCCATTGCATGACATCATGCTTATATCATATATGGATAATATCCATAACCCATGGTATTGACCCATACCCATTTGACTAGATACAATGTATTCATTAGATACATTGAATCTAAAGGAATACCCATGGATCAACCCATGACCCATGACCAATAACCAAAATACCCATGGGTAAAGAGGAGCGTCCCACGGATCCCTAGCTTTACGCTAGATGGATCCCTTGTGGGAGGGATCCGTGGGATCCTGGGAACAGTAGATATTTTCCTCTAAAAATAGTGAGCCATTTCTTCATTGTTTCTCACCCCTTTCTAACACACTTTCCCTTTGACTTAAAAACTCTCTAACCCCAGATGCAAGAGATCTATATTTGTAGTTTTGTTTTTGTGTAATTCTCTAGGTTCCTCTTAAAGGCGAGATCACCACCTTTGAAGTCAAGCAAGCTCAACTCCATGAGTTGCCATGCTTCCTCATCATCAAGACTATTGAGGTCCTATTGTTGATGATTATTTTCTTTCATCTAAGAAGTGTAGTGTTGGAGACATTAGTGAAAGATGTCTCAAGTCTCAAGACGAAGACATTAGTGAAAGGTGTCGATCGTCCGCAATATAGGCATTAGTGAAGGGTGCCTAGAAGTCAAGCCACAAGACATTGGTGAAGAGTGACTTGAAGATCTAACTAACGGCATTAGTGAAAGGTGCCTTAGATGTACATTCAATATGGTGTGTCGATGTACAAGATAGATTAGCATTAGATCCAAGGATATTGATATCCTTGATGATGTTGTAATAAGGAGTTGGTCTCCTTTGGGATTAGTCGTTGGTGTAGTGTTGGGTTATAGTTCCTCCGTTGTAATGGAACTGGATACTTAGCCTAGTACCGGATAAAGGGTAGGCGACGTTGTGTTAGGTGTGGTTCACCTTGGTGTGAAAGAACCCGGTGGTTAGCCTAGTATCGGAAAAAGAGCAGGCAACGTTGTGAAGGTTTCTCCACCATAAGGAGTTGGTGTCGTGTAGTGATTACGAACTCTCGAGTAGGTGACTCGGGGAGTGGAGTAGGGCAAGGAAGGGGTCCTTGTAGCCAAACCACTATAAATACTCGCGTTGTGGTTTTGTGCTTCTTACTCTTATCTTTTCATTACATACTTCTATATGTTTGTTTATCTACATCCAACACACATCCAAATAGATTGACATAAGTTGATCCAAATAGTTTAAAAGGAAGTTTTAATTGGCAAAACTATTCAGCCCCCCCTTCTAGTTTTCCACAGATTCCTAGAGTGGAAGTTGTTCTAGTTTCTAGTCCTTTGGTTCTTGATTTCCCTTTTTAGTAAAGCCAAAAGTTGTAAGCTAGAATCATGATCATCACCCTCATTTGTATGATTTCATGCTTGTTAGTTATGTTATTATATGTTATATATTTTAGTTATATTGATCATGTTGTACTAAAACCTTAAAAACAAGTAAACATATGTAAAATTGCTTATGATTTCATGTGAAAGTTTAGTTTAGTAAAATAGTGAATCAAGTATTTATGCTAGTTCTTATCACCAGAAATATAAACACAACACCATGGATGATTTATGAAATTGTAGAGAAACTAAAAACAAGAACATGGCCTTTGGAATAATGTAAAATGGATTTGTGAATCAAAAGTTGTAACTAGTTAAAGATTTATAAAGAAACCTATGTTTTGATGAAAAAACTTGTTGATCAGTTTTTCAATCTCGATTTTGTCCCCTTTTTGCTCAGAATAATTAAATGTGTAAATCACCGAAGTTGTTCGGAATGATTTTTTACTTATAGAATCTCTAGATTTTAACCTGAAAATGTAAAACGAAGGTTGTGAAACGCGGGCAGTTTAGACCCGAAACTTGTTTTTATTCAAAATCCTTTCTCATTCGACCTAGTTCCCGAGCTTGATAATTAACCAAATTAACCAAACTTCATTACTAAATTATAAACGTCATTTCCATAAAATAAAATCTTACACTTGAGCCTCGAAATGGTTTTTTAACAAAATGGCGATAATTGTGACCATTTTGCTCTTTTCCGCGACTTATAACAAAAAATCATTTTTGACCTATTTCATAATTCATAACAAATTACCTAAGTATTATATATGAATTCTTAACCATAATCATTAGTGAAATACGGTAAAACCATATGTCTCATTATAACTCTTACGAGTACAGAGTATAAGTTTTAAATATTAAAAACCTAACATGTTAGTAGGGAGCTTCATGTGAGGGGCCTCTTTGGGGTGGACGTATTGACTAGTTGCTAGATTTACGATCTAAAGTGTCATAGATCCTCATACGTTTACAACATGACCTCTGAATTATGATGGCCCGAACAGTGGTACAATATTTAACTAGACATGTTTTATAAACTAGTAAGCTGTTTCCTTAACAACATACACGATTACTATGAACTACCATGTACAATATTATAATCAATATAATGACTTATATAGACTCAGTTATATTCCCACATTGTTATTTCAAAACCTAAGACACGATATCATATTTCTAGGTTGTACGTAGAGGTTTTCAAGGGTTTTTCATCGATTACGTTATATACTTAACATCATTTACTCACGGTGAGTTCATAGCCCCACTTTCTATTAATTAATTATTTTACAAACCCTTGGGGGAGATACATGTTATTTTTATATGAACACACAAATATTTGAAACTATATGCTTATCTGATTATTTTATTGACACTAAGTAATACAATTGCCATGCTTAAATCCCCACATCATGAACAATTTATCACTAGGCATAGTGAGCACGAATAGTGTGAATACGCTTATTAGAATTGAAGAATCCCGTTTTTATTGACCGGTTAGGCAAACAAGCGCACTATACTTAAGAACACTAGGTAATCGGAAAATAACCTACAGGGGCAAACATTATAACAAACATGTCAATTGCTATTGGTACACGTTAACGCTTTGGTTTCATGAATTTAGTGTAATAATAACTATTTTCAATATTATAGGTGTATAACAACGTAACCCACACAATCATTATGTTCAAACATTTAACAATAGACCTATGGATTCACTCAACCTTTGTGTTGACATCTTAAGCATGTTTTATCTAAGGTCCATAATTATCGAGGCTGACACGGAAGGGCATGGATGCATCAAGAAGGTTATAAATTATTTTATCATACGAAAAGCATCAAAGACTTTATATTATGTATTCATGGAACCACTAGGACCTATCTTTTGTAAAACTCTAATATTTCAATAAATCGAATGATAATCCTTTCAAAACGACGCAGTTAGAGTTCGTTTTCTATTATTATAACTATTATTACCGTCGAGTAACAACCAACTTGAATTCCGTTGCATTCAAGAAACTGGGGTTGTTAAAGATTGTTTTTGGGTAAAAGGGTTAATTCACCCTGGTAAAATATATTACGCCAAAAACATTAAAGTACAAAGGATGGGGGTGACTTCCCTCATCTCAGTCCCTTAGGACACTTACAGACTCTTATATAAGAATGACACGCCATTCTTATAACTTACATAATACAACTTACCACCTACAATGACTATACAAGTTAATAAAAATAGGAATTAAACATGATTCACTAATGTAGCACCAAGAACATAGCCATCATAGAACTACCATCAATCTTCCATGGAGAAACCTCCAACTTGCCCACTCATGGATCATAAAATTTGAGAATCAGTTCACAAATTTCACACAACGGTTGGTGAGAGACTCTAAAACCACGGATAGAGCAGCAAGCACAAACTTGCTCCAATGGTGCATGTTTAGATGCAAAACCGATCACTATCAAGTACCAAGCATGATGACCAATTAACAAATGAAATAGGATTAACAAACCCTAACTTCCATCATATACAAACACAAGACCCAAATAGAATGAGAATGATAGATCCATGATTGTATGATTGGGGTTTTGAACAAGAGCCCCCACAACTTAACTTCCATCAACGACATGAAGTTGTCCTAAACAGACCTATCACGCCATAGAACTAGCAGCAGTAGAGTTTACCAACCCTACCTTCCAAAACACGATCAAATCTGCCGCAAAAAGTGATTGAGAATATAGCAAGCAAAAACGACCAGCCAATGTGACTTCCATCTCTCCCAAAACCCACATACCAGTAACAACCATCTGATCAAGAACTCGCAGCCAACAACCAAGCCCTAATAAGGGCTACCATACATAATAACGAACAGCCGGAACACCATCAATCAATAAACCATTAAGAAAATCGAAACCCTAAAAAGGGTTCCATAAGCATGAGCGTATAGTAACAACACAATCCAAAACGCACCATGTTAAATATAGTTGATCAATGAAAACCGACTGGGTTCAAAATCATGAACATGCCACGCTTTACCAATCAAGCATATCGTAGAAAATTAATACCATGTAGCCTTTACGATCGTACCAGAACCCACAAAACCCTAAACCGATTGAAAAAAATAAAAGTAATCGTTTAGGGTTAAAGACCCTCACAATCACCCAAAATCGTTTAAGGTTATTAATCGTTTAGGGAATAAATACCCAATCGACCCTTTGTATTATAAGTAGTTAAATTAGACCAACCCATGAAGGTCAGATAAAGGGATCGATTTAAAAACCAATATGTGACCGAAACCCTAAAAAACAATTTAGGGTTAAAATCACCAGAAAATAAGGACGATTTCAGGAAAAAAAATCAATACACCTCTATCCTGAAATCAACAACACAGCAAATCCGATTGCATATCCTTCAAAATAAAGGGAAAGAGAGGCGGATTGATGGTGGTTATGTGATCGGAAGTGAAGGGATAGAGGTGGCTGAAATCGCCCCTAGAGGGGAGAGAACTTGGTCCGTTTCAATGTATTTAGTCAATAGGGTTGTTAAAGATTGGTATCAGAGCTATATTTATAGAGAAACGAGTATCATTGAGACCTAAACTATATCCACTTTTACACATAAATATTTTATATCCTTTCGCTCTTCGTGCCTTCCATCCTCTAGATGATTATGTGACTTCTAGGCACTTTTATGCTACACATACATATTAGTATATTAATATATACATACTTGATCATTCTATATAAATATTTGATTTATTTTGACATCATATACCTTGTTGTAGACATCATTTTGGCTCAACCACATTTTCCCGATTATATATCTACTCGTACATTTTTTGATCTACAAAACTTTCTCAAGGCATTGTAACTGATTACAATGGTCTTTCCTATTTCTCAAACATTGTAATTTATACAATGGTCTCATTTATTTTCCAAGACATTGTGAGATACAATGGTTACATTTATTTTTCAAGACATTTGAGATATGGTCTCACAGACCGGCAGTGCTGTTGTGACGGAGATACAGACATTTGATTCCAGGACATTGTGAGATACAATGGTCTCAATTATTGGTGGCACCAAATCAAAACAGGTGGTTCGGATCGGTTCAATATTCTTCTGAAGTTGTACAATATACTAGTCTCACATAACCTTTTAACATTTACTCAACCATCTGATATCAAAATATAACACTACGTCACCGAAGCGGGGTTTGAACACTCATCTCATACTCTTGAATACCTACATCATCTCGCAATACACTGCCTTGTAGCTCACCAATTAAGTATTAGTGTTGTGTCAAAAATTCTTAAGTAGGATGATTTTTAATATCCTTATTTGAATGAATTGGGATGCCTTTTAATTTAAATAAAGAGATTGTAAATTACCGAACCATAAGTTTATAACTCCTTACATAAATTTGGACGCTTCTTTATGTAAGTAATGAATTATAAGTGAGTGAGCTTATTTGTATCCGAAATGATTTGAGTATGGTCTCGAACTCCGTAATCGCCAGAATTCGTTGAAAAGATCTAGAGACATGATATTATGTTACCACTCAGCAAAATTCTTAAAGACCTTATTATATACTACCTGAGTTCATTCTTGAAGTTTTTTCTTCATGAGATAATCCGAACTACTATCTTGGGATACTCGTCAAATATTCTCTTCAATCCTTAGAAGTACTAGCCTATTTAGGTCTTAAGGATATTATTCCGCCATAAACCTTTAAAATCTTCTTAAAGATTTTAAAGAAAACTTAGCATCGCTACCAAAGAATAATGGTAAGCGTACACTACACTCTTCTGATCATCAACTTATCACATCTAAACCCCATTATAAGTCAGTATGTAAAACTTCACAATATTACGTTTCTTTCGAACACTAGTTGACATAGACACGAAGCGATATGGCCTTCGTCCCGAAAATACCCAGGAAATCATCGATTTTTTAAATGGTTTGGATAACCACTTGTCACAATCTAAACTTTCCTACAATAACAATTATCACAACATTTCAAACCATTCACCTCAAAAATATCTCACACTTCTGTTTAACAACAGTTACATGATCCAGAGATCATCCACGAAACGACTGAGGAAAACCATACAAATAAAAATAAGGCTGCATGCAGCACACTATTGCAAGAAAATTTACGTAATAGTAAGGCGTAACTTTTAAAAACCTCATGTTAGGAATTAAGGTTTTGTTGAAAACCTCGATACGACAAGGTATAAAAATGAGAAAAGCCAAACTTAAGGTATAATGGACTTTATAAGATCTTAGCAAGAACTAACCATTTAGATTACCAACTTTAGCCACCACCAAAAATTTAGAATGGTACATAACACATTCAATGACTAGAAACTTGAGAATGCGAAGATTAGAATTCACCGCATATACTCACACTTTTTCCTAGACACTTCACCATCAGATAGCACACATTGAATTCCGTGACAAAATTCCTTTTAAGGTGGTAAGACTGTAACAACTCGAAAATTTCACGTTAATATTTATTTAAAACATAAATATTTTATACAAAAATCACGTACAATTTTGAACTTTAAATATAATGTTTAGGTTATCCTACGCGAAACAAAAACCAACAACTCCTACTTGGGGGTTAGCATAGCTCATTAATTTATACTAACAATGGTAAGCGTCTAACACAGCCCCATTGCTCCCAGAATTACCTAAGTTATGGTCTCAAAAAACATCTCAATATATGGTTAATTATTAACATCCCTTTGTTTCAAATAATGTTAAACCATGGACATGGATCCTAACTCATTCCATATAGTTTAACTATTTAGTTTCTCGTAATAGATATTAATTCAGATTATCAAATGTAATTAAGTATCGTCTTATTTTACACTTTGGGTACGACCATGCAAACTTCTGATTAATTCAGCTAGAGACGCCAATAGTATCATTCTGCACAAGACAAGTGGAGGAAACAAATTTTGTTTTGACTACAAGTGTCGTGGATGAGCTTCACATCACTTTCAAAAATAGCCTTAATAGCTAACTTTTCAGCATAGTGTTTCATGAAAATAAAAAAGCAATATCTATACATGCAAGATTTACTTGCATATCAAGTCTAAGGATGATTAACACAACCACCCTGCGAGTTTTACTCATAACATGGATCCATAAAGTAAATACTCAATGGTTGGAGAAGTCCAATATGTATTCCTTATGAATAACATATGTGTTTGGTAGGAAAAAATCATATATTTAAAATAGAACCAAACACTAATGTTTGCCTTAATTTAAATCAATAGAGATCACAAATCTCAAAGGATTTGAAAATTGTGATCGGGGGAGAATTTGTGATTTAAATTGGATTTAAACTGATAATTAGATAATTGGTTTTATAAATGTTTACCAAACTCTCCTCCATTCATGTGCCAAATGATTTCAAATTTTCCATGCACATGTTGAGGGGGAGCATCTATTTTAAACCAAAAAGGATTGAAACATGATTAATTTGTTCCAAAGTGTAGGTTTTTCCTAATATGTGCAAAACTCTTTCAAATCTCGATGCACATATTGAGGGGGAGCAAATTTTTGAAAACCACATCCTTTCCAAAAATACCCTTAACAAAGTGTGAAAAAATACTAATATTGATCAGAAAAGTGATGTTGATATCTTTTAGAAAATGGTAATCAAAGAAGTGAATCCTTCTTCTTTCCTCCGTGTGATAAAACGATTTCAAATACATGATGCACATGTTGAGGGGGAGCTCTTTTTCTAAAAATATCAAAAACAATTCAGGTACAAAATGCTTTGATAATACATCACAAGTATCTGGATTGATTTTCAAATGGTTTTCAATTGGTTCCAATGGCAGATGAACAATACCAAATAGACCGACCAAATTTACTTTATGTATGGTGATATAAGGATGGTTAGGTTAGGTATTCATTCCCACAATCCCACCAGAGCCGGAGGGATCTACCCAGGGACAATCCACTAGATAGTATAGAGTCCTTAGGTATATTGAAAAAAGGAGAAAAATGAGAATATGGGAAGAGTGCGGATTGAGACAAAGCTAGTACTGGAATAAACCCAACAAGGTTCTAGTAATGAAGTCTCGGTAAGCACTAAAGGGGTTGAAGAATGAAAAAGAAATGAATGTAAAAAGGGTGAAAAGAAATAGCCCTTCAATAATTCAACCTTAGGGCAGAAACCGGGTTCAATACATATGCTACTAGTGGTTACCAAGGTAACGCCGGTATTGAAGACAAGACGTCATGGACCCAGTGACGCACTGCACTACATCTTCCCAAGCTACTCAAGTTCCTCTTAAAAGGACTTGTTTCATTCCCACAGGGGAACCTACATTATCTATCGACCTCCTCTTGGATATGGTTGATATTGAAGAAGGAGACCCTCTCCCTAGTCTCCGGCATAGGAACCAAATGTGCACAATTGAGTCTAGAGCCATGAGATCATCAATAAATCTTATTAAGGACACAATCAATGAAGACTCTCTGTTTCACACAATGTGGAAAGAGAGAATATATTTTTTGAGTCCTACGCATTATCCTTGTGGTATTGCCAGAACATCTGAGTGATATGCAAACATATGCAAAAATCTGCGTTTGAAAGACATTTTAACCGATAAGGATTAGATTTGAGACTTTAAACTCCGCGGATTAAACATGCTTTGATTATCTAAAGAAAACATAACAAAAGCCAAGGTCTTGACTCAATTGTATAAAACATTGTTCTTCTTGATTTTCCAAAAATAGACCTTGCTCTTTTACTTGCTAATTGTTTGAAAAATAACCTTTTTGATTGAATTGAAATCATTCTCCCCCTCAATCAATGACATGAGTTGTTGATTGAGTGTAAGAGAGTTTGACAAAGATAAGCCCGGATGAATTTCAAAAGTAGAGTACGAGGTATTTTCAAAGCAATTTTGTTTTTATTAGATGACAAATATTTTTCAGAAGAATCATTAGACGGAAAAATATTTAGAAAGACAACATTTGTCTTTTTGATGACAAACATTTTTTTTTAGAATCAGAGTATGAGATTTGAAAAATAAGATTAAGCATGGCTCTGTTCTTTACATTTAAAACGGGTTACAGCCTGAAATGACAATAAACCACCATTTTTCTCCGCCTCATTTTTTTTAAGCAATTTATGTACATTCGAAGAACATCTAAAAACCCGTGACATTCTTTGAATGTCAACACAAAGTCCGTAGATGATATCGAATTAGGAAAACATGACAAAATAACAATATTTTTGGGATTTTTCAAGATTTTCTAATTTTTATGGATTTTGAAAATTTTATATTTTTCTATTTGCTTTTTGTAGGTTTTGAAATTTTGTATTTTTCTTTTTGAATAACTATTTACAAGAGATGGATGAAGAAAACCTTTTACTCCTCTTCTTCCTCTTGAAGACGTTTAAGTGTTTCCGGCTGTAGACTCTTTGGACCAAGTCGTGGGAGGATAAGCTCAAAACGTTCTCTAGGAAGAGCTTTGGTGAAGATGTCTGCTAACTGGTATTCAGTTCTTACAAAATAATGTTCCACCACACCGTTTTCTACTTGCTCCCTGATGAAATGATGTCAAATGTCGATGTGCTTTGCTCTTGAGTGTTGTACGTTGTTGCATGAGAGAGCAATGGCACTTTTGTTATCATAATACAGAGGGATTTTGTTGAATTCAAAGCCATAATCAGATAATTGGGATCTCATCCATAGGATTTGAGCACAACAAGATGACATGGCTATGTATTCAGCCTCTGTAGATGATATCGAAGTACTCATTTGTTTCTTAGAAGACCAGCTTACCAGCTTATCACCCAAAAAGTGAGCACCTCCAGACGTACTTCGACGTGTATCTTGACACCCTGCATGGTCTGCATCTGCATATGCTGTTAGTGACATACCGGTGTCCTTCGGGTACCAAAGACCCATGTTGATGGTTCCTTGGAGATACCGAAAGACCCGTTTAACCGCTTCAAGGTACTTTTTGCTAGGCAGCACGGTATCTAGCACACATGCATACAGCGAACAGAATATCAAGTCTCATCGGGTACATCGAGGGATCCAATCATACTTCGATATTTTGTTTAATCTATCATGATCCTGAGTGGTCCTCATCGGTTTGGTGCGTTCCACCATGGGAGTGTCAACGGTGTCACAAGTGTCAAATCCAAATTTCTTTAAAATTTCATTTGCATATTTAGATTGATTAATAAAAATACCTCCGGGACTTTGTGAAATTTGTAATCCCAAGAAAAATGACATTTTTCCCATCATTGACATTTGAAATTTGGAGCCCATCTCCTTAGAAAAACGGTCACATTCATTGGGGTCAGTCGAGGCAAAGATAATATCATCAACATATATTTGAACGTGAATTAAATATTTGCCTGACTTTCTGGTGAACAATGTTGGATCAACTGCTCCTTTGCTGAATCCAATAGATAGAAGAAAATTTGATAGCGTGTCATACCGTGCCCTTGGAGCTTGCTTCAAGCCGTAAAGAGCCTTCTTCAAGCGATAGACATGAGTAGGACACTCTGGATTCACAAAACCTTCCGGTTGGCTGACGTATACGACTTCTTTAAGATCTCCGTTAAGAAAAGCCGTCTTTACATCTCTTTACATCCATCTGATAGACTATCATATTCTTACTTGCAGCATTAGCCAGGAAGATTCTGATTGCCTCGATGCGTGCAACTGGAGCAAATGATTCTTCAAAGTCAATACCTTCCTTTTGACGGTATCCTTTTGCAACCAATCTAGCCTTGTTCTTTAATACATCTCCATGCTCATCAAGTGTTACTTTGAAGATCCACTTTAGAGCAATGATCATAGCATAGTCAGGAGCAGGTACCAATTCCCATACATCTAGTCGATCAAACTCATGAATTTCATCTTGCATGGCATTGAACCAGCTATCTTCATTCATGGCAGTTTTAACATCTTTTGGTTCGACCTTGGATAGTACGGAGTTGAAGAAGCACCATAAGGCATCAGTTGCAAGTTGTTTGCGATTGGACACTGGACGAGAGGGATTTCCAATGATGTTGTCCAATGGGTGATCATGTGTCCATTTTCTAAGGTGTTCGTGTGGTTGTTGTTGAGGAACTGAAGTAGCAGAGTCGATTTCTCCTGATGAAGATGGTTATGATGATGATTCATGAGAAAATATGTTTTCAAAGGGGGCATCTTCGAGAGTGGCAAAGGGATTCTCTCCATCAAGGGTGCTAGAAAAAATTCCATGATGTACACTCGATGATTGATGATTTGTTGATGAGACAGAGTGATTAGCAGCAGGCGCTTCTTGACTTAACGACATAGAAACTGAAGGGTTAACTTCATTGACAGGGATAGAAGCAGTCTCTGTTGATGGAATTGACAGATCATTAGCAATTTGCTCATAGTGTTTATCAAACATTGGATCAAACAGTTTCTTCAAGTCATCTTCTGAAGGAGGTACATAAGGAGTTGCTAGCGAAGAATCGTATACAAGGGTAGAACTGATGGGACTACTTGATGATACGGGTCCAGAATTGGGTTGTCCAGGAGCCATTTGACCGGTCAGCTCATCGAACGTAACGTGAATTGTTTCCATGATATTTTGGGTTCTTTTGTTGTAGATTCGGTATCCTTTTCTGCTTGGTGCATATCCTACAAAAACTCCAATGTCCGCTTTAGCTTTAAGTTTGCCTAAGTCTTGACCCTCATTAGTTGGATAACACAGTGCACCAAACCCACGAAGGAATGAAGGATTAGGTTTTCGATTGTGGACAAGTTCATATGGAGTTTTTCCATGAGAAGTGAGAATTAGGGATCGATTTTGAGTGTAGCAAGCAGTGGCAATAGCTTCAGCCCAGAGAAACATTAGAACCTTTGAGTAAATTAGCATTGTTCTAGCGGCTTCCACAAGAGTCCGATTTTGTCTTTCAACAACACCATCTGTTGAGGAGTTCGTGGAACACTTCTTTGATGACTGATTCCAACACTTTCATAAAACTCACAAAGTTGTTTATTGACAAACTCAGTTCCATTGTCTGTTCGGATGATTCTGACAGTTCTGTTAAGTCAAACCTGCAGCTGTTTGATAAGTTTAATGATGATATCTGGAGTTTCGTCCTTTGTCCTTAGGAACTTAACCCAAGTAAAACGAGAGTAATCATCAACCACAACTAACACATATTTCTTCCTAAAAAATATTATGCACTCTCATGGGTCCACATAAATCCATGTGAATGGTATGAAGAACTTCCATAACTGAGTTTGTAGGTTTGGGTTTGTGGGCATACTTCTTGCTTTTTCCCAATTGGCATGCTGAACAAAGATGATCATTTTCATACTTTAGTCTAGGTAAGCCTATTATTAAGTCCTTTCCGGAGAGATCATTTATGGTGCCAAAGTTCGGGTGATTTAGATGACGATGCCATAACCATGACTTTGTTTTCGAAGCCTTTGACAACAAGCAGATTGGAGAAGACTTCATCATATATTCGATAGAGATGGTGTATAGATTTGAATGACGTGTTCCTCTTAAAAGTTCTTTACCATCAAATTCTCTAATGAAACAAGTATGTTTTCTAAAAGCCACTTGTAGATCAGAATCACAGAATTGACCGACAGAGAATAAGTTATGACCAAGACCTTCAACGTAATATACCCTGGAGATAACACTATCACCGACAACATAATCTCCATAACCCATAATTGCACTGAAATGATCATTCCCGAATCTAACAGTCCTAATGAATTTACTCACAAAGTTCATGAGCCGTGACCGGTCTCCAGTCATATGCTTAGAACAGCCTGAGTCCAGGTACCACAGAACGATTTGAACGACCTGCAATTGAACACAGACAAGAATGGATAACTGGATAATTGGGATCCCCATGCAAAAATGGGTTCAATTTGGTTAGTAACAGTGATTGGAACACCCACATCAGAAGTAGAAACAATGGAATCATCAGGGATAGATGCAGTACTAGTGTCAGTATTTGACCTATTCAAAGTATGTTCATTTCTTAAAGGAATAGTTCTACCAGTAGGCATCCATTTCCTAATGGGCATTGATCTAGATAATTTAGGGTACATCTCATTAAGATTGAATTTGTGGCCAGTAGGTATCCACTGATAACCTATGTTACTAAATTTCCTTCCTGTGGGATTCCAATGTTTTCTAACCTTCTTCCGCCATTGCTTTCTACCCTTCTTAGCTTGATTTTTGGCATTAACAATACTAACAGGGCATTTAACAACATTAATCAACTCATTCACACCACATTCATGATTAGTAACAGAAACCAGGCAATCATCATTACATGTTTTGCCAAAAGTAGCAGAATTCAAATTAATTACAGTACGCTTATAGCTAATACTAGAATTAACACGATTCGTTTTATTCAACTCAAACTTAATGTTCCTAGGGTGATCTTCCATTGCACATTTTTAGCTTGCGAGGTCCTATCTTGCTTTGTATTTCCTGGAGGCTTTGACCCGCTTGCTTTTGTGTTACTGATTACTCCTGTAAAGGGAATTATGGGAACATTAGTTGGTTGGGCTACCTTATGCGTTCCTGAACTAGAAATGCAGGGATCCGTACTACTTGAGGGCACTTTAAAGTTCACTTTCTTAACACTGGGCATAAAATGGTTTGCATACTTAGCACTAGGCATAGAACAAGGCATCACAGCTTTATTTTTCTCACATAAGGATTTTGGACATGTTGCTCTTAAACATTCTAACAGCTCCTAAGATCGTTTGGCCTGAATGAAAGCAAACCTAATTTCACTATCAAGTGGCTTGTTTATGTAATCCTCTTCAACAATCTCACAGAGACATTCTAGACTATCCTTAAGGTGAGCGAAATAGTTATGAAACACAAGTTCATTATTTCTAAGATGAGGAGGAATATATTTAACAGTCACAGTATATTTGCAGTCTGCAGATGACTTTGATGCAACATTCTCATTAAAGACAAGTGGCATTTTCCCTTTTTCCTGACTCCTCAGATTCTCAATTTCCTTTTGTAAAGATGTTATTTTTTCGTTGTTCTTGTCACGAGTGACTTTCATTGAATCATATAACTCTTTAAAGTGTCATTTAACCTTTTCATTTTCTTCTAGAAAACTCTCATTTTCCTTTTGTAAAACATTAACCAAGTTTTCAAGATGAAAAGTTTGAGAGCACTGAGAATCTAAAGGAGGAGGCATTTGGGAGCCAGTCACGTTGTTCTTTTCACCCTTTAATTGTGAAATTTGGGCTTTAAACTTTCTGTTCGTGTTACAATGAGCTTGAATATGTTCGTCACGTTTGTTTATTTCAAAAAGTGCAACAAACTTTGGAACATTTGAGGATGTCTTGATGTTTCAGGTTTTAACATTTTCCTTGAGATGTTGATATTTTAATTGCAAATCAAAATGTTCAACTTCTAGCTTAGAAAGGTGTTTTACCAAATTGTCGTGATCATCCTGATCAATTTTATCATTTAGTTCTGAGTTTTTGTTTTCAAGCTCAATGACACGATCATGGGAGACTTTCAAAGCAACAGTTAATTCACGAAATTGAGAAGCAGTAATAGATTGCTTAGTAACAGTATAAAACACATCTTGAGCCACACAACTTAATACTATGTTCTCATTTAGGATATGCAAATTCTTCCTTTCAATTTTATTATATTTGAGTTCCCGTTCATAATCATTTACCTCAACAATCATTGCATCAAATTCCTTTTTCATTTCTTTGATATCTGAGTTAATCCCCTTTTGTAGACTTTCAAATTGACCTTTTAATTTTTTAAAGAAAGGCATGACCTCAGTTAAATAGCATTCTTTAGTTTGCTCAAAACCCCTTTCCCCTTCAGTTATCCCTGTAGGTGTGATTCTCTTCTTACATGTCTTCTTAAAATCAACGAATAGTTGATAAACAACATGCAGGCTGATTAAGGTCTTGCTATTAGTGGCAATAGTTCTAGGAACTAAGTGCATTGGTGTATTTGGAGGATACACAGTAGCTGCAGGCATTTTCCTAAGGGGAGTGTTTGTTTCAACAAGTACATTAACTTTTTGTTTATCCATATCTTTCTTCCAAAAAATCTGTTCTGTGGTTAATTGAGTTTTATGCTTAAACATATTCAGGGAGATCCAATTTTCCTTAGTGTAATCATGGGGTATGATCGTTATGTTATTCTTTTTACATGCATGATCGTTAAGCTTCTTATCCATTTTCTCCCTAGATGCATCATCTAATTTTCTATCATCTTCCGTGCTTCCAATACATGATGGTGTTTGCCTAGGCTTAAGAATCTCATTACCATCATATAGTACCTTATGAGAAGCTCTAGCCTTTTTACCTACCTCGGGATTTGGTTCCTCAATAATAGGAATACTATGCTTATCGCTTAAGACTCTATGCTTAGTGATCATGTGAGCAGTCTGAATGGTATTCCCTTGTACGTACAACTTATTTTCAAGCTTGTTTTTCAAAGTTTTTAGGTTGGAAAATTCATTTAAAAGTTTTGATTCCTTAGCATTAAATTCCTGCTTAAGCACTTTCACATTTTCTTGAAGTTCTTGTTTTTGCTTAGCAGTTTTAGAAAGCTTTTCTTTTAAGGAATCTAGCTCTTCTTTTAATATTTCTTCCCTAAAATTACTTTTTCTAATAATTGCACGCATTTGGTCATCCATTTCCTGCTCACGGGTAGTTAACTCAAACTTAGTGCGTTGTTCATACATAGCAACTTGTTCTTTATAGGCATTCAGTTCAGAGATAACAGAATCATCATGGGCACATGCAGTGTATTCATCAAAGACATAGTCATCATTGACTGCAGAAGATGCATCACTTGGTACAATCACACTTTCACTTTGTATCACATATTGATCATATGGGACAATATTACTATTACCCACATTATCCATATCTGATTCATTAGTTACATGTGTTTTTACATTGATATGCATCTCTTGCTTATCAACTTCATCGTACAGTTTTAATACCTCAAAGATGATTGATTCTTTGGAAGGACCAGCCTGCTTTGATGATGAGACATTTGGAGAGACCATTGGAGAAATGCTAGCCATGAAGATTGTCTGGGCAGTAGGTTCATCATCGACATCAGAGTCATATGCATCACAATCGACAACTGGAAAGGTATTTTGATGATTGTGACCTATTTCCTGAATTGGCTGCTCATCCACATCTGCATCATATGTCTTGGCATTCCTTTCTGCAAGAAATAACAACTCCTCTTCTGTTAGGATTTAGTAAATCCAGTTATTAAAGTGTCGGTCACCTCAAGTATATGTAATCGTTAGAAAGCTCGTAGTCGTAGTTATTGAATGTTAAGTAGTATTTAGTTAAGAAACACCGTGGAGGACGGACGGGTCTTTACCCACTGTATGCCTGATCCACAGCCCGTAGGTGGCGTTTTATGTAAGACTATAAATACTCTCTACCTCCCAAGGTAGAGAGTTGGAGCTCATAATAATACTTTCACTTTTTCTCACTAAGTTCCCAAACCTCTAACTCTTTCTCTCTCTAAAAACATCATTGTGTACGCCTATTATGATCATGGTTTGATGTGTTTGTGAAATCCAATATGTTACAAATGGTATCAAGAGCCATTGTTTGATCATCTCTCTTACATACCCTTGGATTTCTAGTGGTTTTAGATGGTTTTTGAGTTTTAAAAAGTTTAGTGGTTTTTGCATCATTTGGATCATTTCTTGTGTTAAAGTTTGAATTTTGAGTGTACTTTTGTGTTTAGAATCATTGTAAGTGCTTGGGTTTTGATTTGGAAAGCTTGAATCACTGTGGTTGGGCTTGTTTTGGATTGAAAAGTGTGTTTTTGAAGTTTTTCAAGGTAGCGACTTGAGTCTCGTTGTGAATTTCTTCGTAGCGACTTGCTTCAGTAATTTTTAGCGAGTTGTAGTGTTAGTCGTAGCGACTTGTCTATTGAGACAAGCCGACAAACAGTACAAGTTAGTGGATTCTCCACTACGGGTAGCGACTTGGAGGGGTAGCGACTTGCTTTCATTATTTCTAGTGACTTGTACTTATAGTTCTTAGCGAGTTGTCTCTTAGCGATTTGGATACTTAGCGAGTTGCTCTTTAGTGACTTGTCTGCTTAGCGATTTGGTGCTTTAGCGACTTGGGTCTTAGCGACTTGTGCTTAGCGACTTGATTCACAGCGACTTGAGGTTTAGCGAGTTGCTACTTAGCGACTTGGTGACTTAGCGACTTGGTTCAAGGGTTATAGCGACTTGGTTGATTTTTGTTTCTAATACGGTTTTCTCTTGATTTAGTAAAATCCCGTGAAAGAATCTATTTCCCGGTTTAATCATAGAGTTATAAAATCCCGTGAAATCTGTAAACATGTCTACCAACGTGCCTACAATCATCTCTACTGTAGCCGAGGACGTTCAAGCAGCTGGTTCAGACACTCGTCCACCCATGCTTGACAGAACTGACTATGATTCATGGGCTCAACAAATCAGATTGTACTGTCTAGGAAAGGAAAATGGAGTCAACATTCTTAAGTCAATTGATGAAGGACCTTATCAAGTTGAGACGACCAAAGACATACTCGATACAGCTGCTGATGGCACAGTGATATTAGGACTGGACAGACCTAAAATGTATAATGAACTGACTGATAAGGAGAAGAAGAGATACGATGCAGATATCAGGGCTTCTAACATCATACTTCAGGGTTTACCTAAGGACATTTACAAGCTGATCAATCACAACACTGAAGCCAAGGCGGTTTGGGATAATGTCAAGATGCTTCTCTCAGGTTCTGAATTGACTAAGGAAGACAGAGAATCACAACTGTATGATGAATTTGAGCATTTTAAGATGAAACTAGAAGAAAGTGTCTATGAATATTACGTGAGATTTCACAAGCTTGTGAATGACATGAGGAATATCAAAATGACCATGCCAAATATTCAGCTGAACTCAAAGTTTGTGTGCAACATGAATCCCGAATGGCACAAATTTGTCACCTCTGTGAAGCTAACCAAAGGATTGAAGAACACCAACTATGAGCAACTATATGCCTTCCTGCTTCAGAATGAGAGACATGCTATGTTTGAACGAATGATTCTTGATCAGTTCAAATCTAAACAGGGAGAAACAAGCTCATCAAATGATTCAACAACATTCTACACCAATGTTGGGATTACCACCAAAGCTTCTCAAGTCATACCCACGGGTAATGGTAATTACAAGCTCATTCCTGATCCAGCATATAAGCCTCCAGACTCAAACACACTCATGGAAAACTTCATCAATCAACTTTCTCTCATGGTTAGTCAAAATATGAATTCCCTCCCACACACCAACAATAATCTCAGAACAGCATCCAATCCACACAACCAAGCTACTATCAGAGATGGGAAGGTTATGTTGCAACCAGCTCAAGGAAGGCAGTATGAACAGAGAAGAGGTGGAGTTGGTGGAGGGTATGTGGCAAATCAGAATCGTGGAAGGAATCCAAATCAAGGGCAAGCAAAGCCAATCAAGTGCTACAACTGTGGTGGTGATGGACATATTGCGAGGAACTGCACATCTCCAAAACGTCCACAGAATGTAGAATATTTCAGAGACAAGATGTTGCTTGTGCAAGCTCAGGATAATGGAGCTGTTTTGGATGAAGAGGAGCTGTTGTTTCTTGCAGAAGGGAATGCTAAGACATATGATGCAGATGTGGATGAGCAGCCAATTCAGGAATTAGGTCACGATCATCAAAATGCCTTTCAAGTGGCTGACTGTGATGCATTTGACTCTGATGTTGATGATGAACCTACTGCCCAGACAATCTTTATGGCTAGCATCTCACCTATGGTCTCTCCAAAGGTCTCATCACCAAAACATGCTGGTCCATCCAAGGAGTCAATCATCTCAGAGGTATTAAAACTATACGATAATGTTGATGAGCAAAAGATTCATGACAAAGTACAATCAACTGAAATTGTTGAGTCAGATATTGAAAATATGGGTAATATCAATGTTGTCCCATATGATCAATATGTGAAACAAAATGAAAGTGAAATTGTACCAAGTGATGCATCTTCTGCAGTCAATGACGACTATATTTTTGATGAATACACTGCATGTGCCCCTGATGATTCTGTTTTCTCTGAACTGAATGCCTATAAAGAACAAGTTGCCATTTATGAACAACGTGCTAAGTTTGAGTTAACTACCCGTGAGCAGGAGTTGGATAACCAAATGCGTACAATTATTAGAAAAAGTAATTTTAGAGAAGAAGTGTTAAAACAAGAGTTAAACTCCTTACAAGAAAAGCTTTCTAAAACTGTTAAGCAAAAGCAAGAACTTCAAGATAATGTTAAAGTGCTTAAACAGGAATTTAATGCTAAGGAATCAAAATTTTTGAATGACTTTTCTAATCTGAAAATTTTGAAAAACAAGCTTGAAAATAAGTTGTACGTACAAGGGAATACCATTCATACTGCTCACATGGTCACTAATCATAGAGTCTTATGCGATAAGCATAGTATTCCCATTATAGGGAAACCCAACCCTGAGTATGGTAAGAAAGCAAAAGCAGCTCAAAAAGTAATCTATGATGGCAATGAGATCCTTAAACCTAGACAGAAACCTAGTTGTGTTGAGTACACTAAGGAAGATGTTCAACTTGAAGATGCCTCTAGGAAGAAAATTGATAAGAGGCTAGATGATCATGAGTGTAAAATGCAGAACTTAATAGTGAAACCTCATGATTACACTAAGGAAAATTGGATCTCCTTGAATATGTTTAAGCCTCAAACACTATTAACGCTTGAACAAGTGTTCTGGAAAAAGGATATGGATAAACAAAAGGCAGCTAACCTGGTTGAAAAGAACCCCCTTGTAGGAAATTGTCCCAAGCTACTGTGTATCCTCCTAATACACCAATGCATTTAGTTCCTAGAACTATTTATACTAATATCAAGATCTTAATCATCCTTTATGTAGTTTACCAACTATTTGTTGATTTTGAGAAAACGTGTAAAAAGAGAATCACACCTACTGGGATAACCGAAGGGGAAAGGGGTTTTGAGCAAACGAAAGAATGCTATTTAACTGAGGTCATGCCTTTCTTTAAACAATTAAAAGGTCAATTTGAAAGTCTTCAAAAAGGGATAAACTCAGATATTAAAGAAATGGAAAAGGAATTTGATGCAATGATTGTTGAAGTCAATGATTATGAACAGGAACTCAAATATAATAAAGTTGAAAGGAAGAACTTGCATATCCAAAATGAGAACTTAGTATTAAGTTGTGTGGCTCAAGATGTGTTTTATACTGTTACTAAGCATTCTATTACTGCTTGTCAATTTCATGAATTAACTGTTGCTTTGAAAGTCTCCCATGATCGTGTCATTGAGCTTGAAAACAAAAACTCAGAACTAAATGAGAAAATTGATCAGGATGAACACGATAATTTGGTAAAACACTTTTCTAAGCTAGAAGTTGAACATTTTGATTTGCAACTAAAATATCAACATCTCAAGGAAAATGTCAAAACCTCAAACATCAAGACATCCTCAAATGTTCCAGAGTTTGATGCACTTTTTGAACTAAACAAACGTGACGAACAGATTCAAGCTCATTGTAACACAATCATAAAATTGAAAGCCCAAATTTCACAATTAAAGGGTGAAAAGAACAATATGACTGGCTCCCAAATGCCTCCTTCTTTAGATTCTCATAGTTCTCAAACTTTTCATCTTCAAAACTTGGTTAATGTTTTACAAAAGGAAAATGAGAGTTTTCTAGAAGAAAATGAAAAGGTTAAACAACATTTCAATGAGTTATTTGAATCAATAAAGGTTACTCGTAACAAAAATAATGAAAAAATAGCTTCATTGCAAAAGGAAATTGAGAATCTGAAGAGTCAGGTAAAAGGGAAAATGCCAATGACCAATGGGGAGAATGGTGCATCAAAGGTGCCTGCTTGTAACAAATATGCTTTGTTTGTGAAATATGTTCCTCCTTATCTTAGGAATAACAAATTTGCAATTCAAACATATTTTTCATACCTTAAGGATAGTCTAGAATGTCTCCGTGAGATTGTAGAAGAGGACAAGTTAGAGAAACCACTTGATAATCCAATTGGGCATGCATGCTTACACTACAAGAATCCTGTTAATTACCCAGAGAAATTACCCACATATATTGATTAATGGGTATTTACCCACCAGTTTCCCATGAAATACCTACAAATACGGAATTAGAAATGGGACAAACGTTACCCTCAAATTTCCCACAACTTTACCCATGAAAGTACCCATGCAGTTAAACTTAGTGTGTAATTTGTGGGTGAATTATTCCCGCTAAAATATTTCCCACATACTACCCACGAACTAAGTCATCACGAGATAATGTGTGGGTAATGTCGTGGGTATATTTATTATACCCACAAAGTACACAATTCCTTTTTGTCTGTGGGTAATTTTTTTGCGGATAATCTATGGGTAAAGATATGCACACGGCTTACCCACAATACTTTTTGTGGGTACTTTGTATGTATGGGTAACTTGAACAAAGATTCACTCATATATATCTAATAAGAAATTTGTTATGATTTATATTTTTTGGCTAGTTTAAAATGGTCATATGCAAGGCATTTATATATCATGTGTTTTGTTATAAGTAATTTTATTACGTGTGTGACTTGAGGGTTGTGTGCACAACTAAGTCGGAAAATGTGTTGTTCGTAGGTCACTAAAGTAAATAATCATGCTAATTGATTACGATTATTTTTTTGTGAGTACTATTTTTAATTTGAATTGATTGTGACAACCTTATATACACGGGTTTATAAACTACTACGTAGTTTATACCAAGTAAGAAAAAGATACATGATTGTCTTGTTACTTTGTATTATTATAACGTTTAACAATTATTCGTACTTTTTAATCCCCTTATCATACTATTATATAGATGAAATCAATGTTTTGAAAATCGGGTTTTTGATTGATCCGGTTGAGTCATCGGGTTACCGGTTCGACCGTTGAGTTAACCCGGCTTTCTATTACTCCTTCCGTCTCAAAATAATTGTCCTCATTTGACTTTTTAAAGTTTTAATTTTTCAACTTTGATCTTTAATATTTTTGTATGTGTTATATAATACTTGATGAAAATTATATCAATGAAAAACAATTTAAAAACCAATCCATTCATATATTTTGCATAACTTATTATACAACACAAAGAAGAAAATTTTAAGATCAAAGTTGAAAAAAAGATACTTCAAAAAGTCAAAAGAGGACAATTATTTTGGGACGGAGGTAGTATAAAAACTATTTTTTTCAACCGGGTCAACTGGTTCACCACCAAATCAACCGGGTTCGATCACCGGGTCAACCAGTTTATTTATAAAAAAATGAAAAAAACCAAACCCGGTCGGGTTTCGAGAACGGGGTTGATCTAGGTCACTCAAAATTCGATTTTTTAAAAACCCGTTTTAAAAACCCAGATTTTTTTACCTTTTTTTTTTGCCAGAACCGGTTTAACTGGTTAACCCAGCCCGGGTCGACCCGAGTTTCAAAACATTAGATGAACCTCTCTTTCTATTAAAATTTTCATAAAAAAAATAGACCACGATCGATATTTAAATCGGTCGGAACGAGTGTGGTGTGGGTCGCGACATCGGTCGAGGCACAAAAAAATTGAGTATCGGTTGGATTTTCAACCGATTTTGAAACACACTCTTTTTCCCAAAATTGTTACCGTTTAAACAAATTTTTTTTTTTAAACTTTACCACTTTTACATTCTATAAAACTAACTCAAACACACTTCTAAAACACTCAATTTCAATCAACATTTCTAACTCACAATTGTTATCGTTTAAAAAAAAAAAAAAGTTTACGTAATGTTTTTAATGTTTATTTGAATTTAATATTGTAATGTTTTTAATTTTAGTTAATTTAAATTTGTTGTTTAAAATGTTTTAATTAAAAAAAAAAGAACAAAAAAGATCTGTCATCGATTGTAGCAACTTGGTCGTGTCTAGTCACCGGAAAGAAAAAGCTGATGTGGCACCCGGTGACCTGGGTCACGACTATGTCCGGCCTAAATATTTTACATCCAAACACATATCTATTTTTTCTTAAAACGTTTCAAGTCTTTTATATTATTCTTCATATGGAGTAATTAACTTTAATAAAAGAAAACTAAAATTATGGCGGAGGAATTTGGCGCCCATTTGAAAATCCAAAATTTTAGTCTCACCTATAATCTCAATCTCATCCAACTGTAACCCACCCCTCCTCATTTTAAGGCCTTCACCCAAAACCTCTTTCATACTTCCCCTTCCCACCCTCCATATCCATGTCGATCATGAAGAAGTTCCCTTAAAATTTTGTTTCGCAGTTACATATGTTTCTTAAAACATTTAAAAGCTACACCACACATCAAGTTTTCATTATTCTATCGTTTATTATTGGTGCCTTATTTCTATTAGACAGGTTAATGTTTTCTTTTTAATCTTTGTACAATCCTTGGAAACGATTTTAATAACGACATGCTTACAATATTCTTTCCGTCGTGTTAGATTTCAAAAATAAATGCTCATTGGATTCATTTTGGTTTAGATGGTTGACTGTTATATGAGTAATGAGTCTACATTTGAACTTCAGGTTTGAATATGATTCTCATGAATTTTATATATCTTGTTATTTGTACAACACCTTTTGTAAATTTGTTTTTTTCTATTGTTTTTGGCTTGAATTCTCACATTGTTTATTGTCATTTACAGATCCCTTGTTGTATCTCTTAGGAGTTCAGTGTGAATTCCACGCAAAGAAGAAAAGAGCATCATGTTTGAGCACACCACAACTGGGAAACCGCATTCGTAGATTGACGCATTTAGATTTATCTTCTCCCTTATTATGTAAAATATAAAGGGATCCCAATATAAATTGTATACATATAAATTTGTAGCCACAAATTCATTTTATATTCAAGAACTTTTAAGTGTTAGCTATATGTAAATTTCTTGATTAATGTTTGGTATAAATGGTTGATGAACTACTTTATATATTGTACTTGGATCTCCATATTAAGCGAATGCATCTTCGTTTCGATTTTATTTCGATATGGATGTATGTGATTACATTTATATTTCTATATTCGTCTATATGAGATTATTCAAAAAACTAAAAACTTTTGCAATTTTTAGGGATTTAGTCATATGTCAATGTGTACTCATTTAGCTACCAGTTCACTTTTACACATGAATAGTTTGTGGGCAATGTTACTCACACAATATCCACGAGTATATCTATGGGTGTTTTATGGTGAGTTAGAAAATCCCACAAACAATTTACCCATGAATGCAAAACAGTCACCCACCAATAATGACGTGGGTAAACTTACCCACTGTATGAAAATGTCATGGGCAAACAATTAGCCTCGGAGGTTTTACCCATCTATAGAGAGTCGTGGGTAATTCGTGGGTACTACCCGGTTACCCACGAAAATATGGCTTTTACCCACAAATTTTGTCCGTAGCTATTTGCCTGAATTCTTGTAGTGTTATATGCCAAACGATCTCAAGAACTTCTAGAATGTTTAATTACAATATGCCCTAAATCCTTAGGTGAGAAATTTAATGCCTTGATACCTAGTTCTATGCCCAATGTTAAGAAAGTGAACTTTAGCGTGCCTTGAAGTAGTTCAGATCACAACACTTCTAGTGTTAAGAAAGTGAACTTTTGTGTGCCTTCAAGTAGTTCAGATCCCGGCACCTCTAGTTCAGGAATGCAAAAAAGTAGCAAAACCAACTAATGTTCCAATTCCTTCTACAGGAGTAAGAAGTGACACCAAAGCAAGCGGGTCAAAGCCTCAAGGCAACACAAAGAATGATAGGACCTTGCATGCTAGGAATGTTCAATGGAAGAGAGTAGAAGATCACCTTAGGTAGAATTTGAATAAAACGAATCGTGTTGATTCTAGTGTTAGCTCTAAGCGTACTGTAATTAATGTGAATTCTGCTACTTTTGGCAAAACATGTAATGATGATTGCGTGGTTTCTGTTACTAATCTTGAATGTGGTGTGAATGATTTGATTAATGTTGTTAAATGCCCTGTTAAGATAGTTAATGCAAAAAATCAAGCTAAGAAGGCTAGAAAGCAATGGCGGAAGAAGGTTAGAAAACATTGGAAACCCACAGGAAGGAAATTTAGTAACATAGGTTATCAGTGGATACCTACTGGCCGCAAATTCAATCTTAATGAGATGTGCACTAAATTATCTAGATCAATGCCCATTAGGAAATGGATGCCTACTGGTAGAACTATTCCCTTAAGAAGTGAACATACTTTGAATAGGTCTAATACGGACACTAGCACTGCATCTATCCCTGATGATTCCATTGTTTCTACTTCTGATGTGGGAGTTCCAATCAATGTTACTAACCAAATGGAACCCATTCTTGCATGGGGATCCTGTAACACTCGCATTTTCAGGATTTCTATCCATTCTCAAATTTTTACTTTTTATTTTCGAGAATTTACTATTCACTTTCACTATTCATCCCGTAAAATTTTTATTTCACATTCTCGTAAGATAAATTATTTTAGTAATATCCTGAGAGTTTGACAATCGTTAGATCATTTTCGCAAAAGTTATTAAGAAAACATCGTTTTAAAGTTTCATTTTGGTCGGAGCACCATTTAAACATCTTGCACATAACGAAAACCAAATCTGACAATTTTCCTCACATCAGATTAATTTTTAGATCACTCATAATCAATTAGAGAAATTTTTAAGATTTCATTTTAAAATGTTATCAAATAAACCCTGAGCCGTACGAGACTAAATTTACGTTTTAAACAATTCTACTTAGACCCAGACTTAACCATTCCTGCACTGTGTTTTCTAAGATATTTAGACACTTTTACTTTTTTTGGAAAAGTCAAACATATTTCCCTCCTCCGTTGACCATAGATAAATTAACCTTGTACGTTCTCTAGTTTTGGTTAAATCGCGTAACTTTTAGACTTCACGTATAACTATTAAGTTATCCCACGTATGACGAAAACCACATTTTGACATATCATATCACTTTTAGACTAATTTTAGTCTACTTTAAATAAATTCACGGTCATTTCCCTGAAAATTCGTTCTTTTCTGATAAATTGCGAATTACGCGTTTTTGACCCGCGTTTCCAGCTTTAAGCAGCGTTTTTGCACCCAATGAGACTTATCACCCATTTTATATTTTTAGATGGATTATAATGATGAGTTTCAGCATTCCTACAAGTTTCTTATTTTTACGATACACGGTTTTACGTTTTATGGCTTAACAACTTACGGTTGGCATTTAACGGAACCAAATCTTACTCTAAACTCAAGATAATACCAAAACTATCCACCTAAGTCATCTTATCTTGTTATGGCCGACTTAGGGGGGGAGGATTCATCATTTTGGTGGCTTGATCCTAACCATGGTTCATTTAGATCATTACATGTGTCCTAACTTAACCATGGTTAATATTTAACCCAATATATGGTTAACCAAACTTACCCTCCTATAAATAGCGAGTGAAATACATCCTAAAACCCCTCAAACACTGATTTGGGTCGTTCATATAACAAAATATTCATATCTTCCATAATTTGTTCTATAAACTCCAAGTTTATGCAAATAAGTTTCAAGTAGTAAGTTACTACATCAAATCTATAGCAAGTTTAAGTGATCTTCTTGAGTTTAGATCCACTCAAGTCACTTAGTACTTCATCACCAACTCTTCAAGATTGCAAGGGTGCCAAGGTGTAGAAATCTAGCTCAATCCGAAGTCTTAAGTGATCAATCAAAGTCCTATCCTTACTAAGTTACTCCTTTCTTAATTGAAAGCCAAAAGTTGTAAGCAACTTATCACCACCATCATCTCATCTTTATTATTCATAATCTTAACTATTTCATGCTATATATATAGTTACTATGTTGATTCATGATGTACATATACTCAATCACATGTTTTAATTTACATATTTTCATAAAAGTAACAAACTAGTAAACTAGTCATTATCTACACATTTGAGACCATTAAAATCAGTAACCTATGGACTTTCTAACTTACATACTATGGTAGACAAGATAAAAAGGTAAACATAGCAACTTGAATCACCCAAAACGGACAAACGAGTCAAAAGTTATAGGCAAAAGAAGTTAGCGAAACCTAAACGCCAAAACTGCCATATTGAAACTGTTTTGGTTCTGCCGTTTTAAAAGTGGTACTTCTATTCCGAATCATCAAAAATTTAAAACACGAAAGTTGTCCGGAACGACGTTTTCCTTCAATAATTAAGAAGCTCGGACCTTGAAAACGCTTAAACAGGCCATTATCTTTCAAAAACATAAACTGCCCTATATTTAGTCTCACAAACTATACTTTTGTCGCAACTCCTTATGTACCTCCTTCAGAAGATGATTTGAAGAAATTGTTTGATCCAATGTTTGATGAACATTATGAGCCAAGTGCAAATGATCTGTCAATTCCATCAACAGAGGCTGCTCCTATCCCTGTCAATGAAGTTAACCCTTCAGTATCTATGTCATTAAGTCAAGAAGCACCTGCTGCTGATCACTCTATCTCATCAACAAATCATCAATCATCGAGTATACCTCATGGAATTGTGTCTGGTACCTATGATGGAGAGAATCCCTTTGCTACTCCTGAAGATGCCCCATTTGAAAACATATTTGCCCCTGAATCATCATCAGAACCATCTTCATCAGGAGAAATCGACTCTGCTACTTCAGTTCCTCAACAACAACCACATGAACACCTTAGAAAATGGACACATGATCATCCATTGGAAAACATCATTGGTAACCTCTCTCGTCCAGTATCCACTCGTAAACAACTTGCAACCGATGCCTTATGGTGCTTCTTCAACTCTATACTCTCTAAGATCGAACCTAAAGATGTTAAAACTGCCATGAATGAAGACAGCTGGTTCAATGCCATGCAAGAAGAAATTCGTGAGTTTGATCAACTAGATGTATAGGAATTAGTACCTACTCCTGAATGTGCTGTGATCATTGCTCTGAAGTGGATCTTCAAAGTAAAACTTGATGAGCATGGTGATGTGTTAAAAAATAAGGCTAGGTTAGTGGCTAAAGGATATCGTCAAGAAGAAGGTATAGAATTTGAGGAATCTTTTGCTCCTGTTGCACGTATCGAGGCTATCAGAATCTTCTTGGCTAATGCTGCAAGCAAGAATATGGTTGTCTATCAGATGGATGTGAAAACCGCCTTTCTTAATGGAGATTTGAAAGAGGTGGTTTACGTCAGCCAGCCAGAGGGTTTTGTGAATCCAGAGCATCCTACTCATATCTATCGCTTGAAAAAGGCCCTTTACGGTTTGAAGCAAGCTCCTAGAGCATGGTATGGTACGTTATCAAAATTTCTTCTATTAACTGGATTCAGCAAAGGAGCAGTCGATCCGACATTGTTCACCAGAAAGTCAGGCAAACATTTAATCCATGTTCAAATCTATGTTGATGATATTATTTTTGCTTCGACCGACCCAATGGAATGTGATCGTTTTTCTAATGAAATGGGTTCAAAATTTCAAATGTCTATGATGGGACAAATGTCATTTTTCTTGGGATTACAAATTTCACAAAGTCCTGGAGGCATTTTTATAAATCAATCTAAATATGCAAATGAGATTTTAAAGAAATTTGGATTTGATTCTTGTGACCCTGTTGACACTCCCATGATAGAGCGTACCAAAATGGATGAGGACCACTCAGGGATCATGTTTGATCAAACGAAATATCGTAGTATGATCAGATCCCTGATGTATCTCACAACCAGTAGACCGGATATTTTATTCGCTGTATGCATGTGTGCTAGATATCAGGCCAAGCCTACTAAAAAGCACCTTGAAGCGGTTAAAAGGGTCTTTCGGTATCTCCAAGGAACCATTAACATGGGTCTTTGGTATCCGAAGGACACCGGTATGTCACTAACGGCCTATGAAGATGCTGATCATACAGGATGTCAAGATACACGTCGAAGTACGTCTGGAGGTGCTCAGTTTTTGGGTGATAAGCTTGTGAGCTGGTCTTCAAAGAAACAAATGAGTACTTCTATTTCCTCTAAAGAGGCTGAATACATAGCCATGTCATCTTGTTGTGCTCAAATCCTATGGATGAGATCCCAATTATGTGACTATGGCTTTGAATTCAACAAAATCCCTCTGTACTGTGATAATAAAAGTGCCATTGCTCTCTCATGCAACAACGTACAACACTCAAGAGCAAAGCACATCGAAATTCGACATCATTTCATCAGGGAGCAAGTGGAAAACGGTGTGGTGGAACTTTACTTTGTGAGAACTGAATATCAGCTAGCAGACATCTTCACAAAGGCAATACCTCGAGAACGTTTTGAGTTTATTCTTCCTCGTCTTGGACTCAAGAGTCTTCAACCTGAGACACTCAAACGTCTTCAAGAGGAAACAAAGGAGTAAAGACATCTCTTCATCTATTATCTCTGTACATATTTGTCTCAAAAACAAAATACAAAATTATAAAAAATTAAAATCTTGAAAAATCCCAAAAATATTGTTATTTTTTCATATTTTCCTTGTTCGATATCATCTACGGACTTTGTATTGACATTCAAAGAATGTCACGGGTTTTTAGATGTTCTTCGAATGTACATAATTTGTTTAAAAAAAATAAAAAAAAATGTTTTGAGAGAAAATGAAACAATGGTTTATTGTCGTTTCAGGCAGTAACCCGTTTTTCAAAGAAAGAACAGAGCCATGCTTTATCTTAAATCTTCAAACCTCATGCTCTGATTCTAAAAACAAATGTTTGTCGTTAAAAATACAAATGTTTCCTTTCAAATATTTTTCTTTCAAATGATTCTTCTGAAAAATATTTGTCATCTAATGAAAACAAAATTGCTTTGAAAATACTTCGGACTCTACTTTTGAAAATCATCCGGGCTTTTCATTTGTCAAAAACTCTATCCTTCAATCAACAACATATGTCATTGATTGAGGGGGAGAATGATTTCAATCAAAAAGAGTATTTTTCAAACAATTTGGCACGTAATCAAGAAAGGTCTACTCTTGAATAATCAAAAAGAACAATGTTTTACAATATTGTAGACAATTGGTACAAGACCTTTGTTATTATTATGTTTTCAAAAGATACTCAAGCATGTTTAATATTTGGAGTCTAAAGTCTCAAACTTGATCCTTATCGGTTAAATGTTTCTCATAATCAAGTCACATCTCCCCTCAAAAGCTTTCAAAATCAATTTTAATCTACAGAGATCACAAATCTCAAATGATTTGAAAATTGTGATCGGGGGAGAATTTGTGATTTAAATTGGATTTAAACTGATGATTCGATAAACGGTTTCACAAGTGTTTAGCAAGCTTTCCTCCCCACATGTGCCAAACAATTTCAAATTTTCCATGCACATGTTGAGGGGGAGCATCTTTTTAAACCACAAAGAATTGAAACGTGATTGATTTGTCTCTAAGTGCAGGTTCCTTCTAATATGTGCAAAACTCTTTCAAACCTCGAGGCACATATTGAGGGGGAGCAAACTTCTGAAAACCTCATCCTTCCCCAATATGCTTTATCTACTTGTTGATAGGGAAGTGATGATAATCATTTTAGAAAAATGTTAATCAAAGGATTGGATCTTTCTTTCTCAATCTAAGATTTCAAAAGGCCTCTTGCCTCCATGTGTTTAAATGATTTCTAATACTTATTGCACATGTTGAGGGGGAGCATTTCTAAAATAGCAAAAATAATTAAGATACAAAATGCTTTGATTATATATCACAAGTATCTTGATTGATTTTTCAAATGCTTTTCAATTGGTTTCAAGGCGGAAGAACAATACCAAACGACCGACCAATTTTACTTTATGCATGGTGGTATACGGATGATAAGGTTAGCTTTTAGTTCCCATGATCTGCCAGAACCGGAGGGATATTCCCAGGAACAAACCACTAGATAGTGTAGAGTCCTTAGGAATATTGAAAAAAGGAGAAAAGTGAGAAATGGGAAGAGTGCGGACTGAGACAGAGCTAGTACTGGAATAAACCCAACAAGGTTCTTGTTATGAAGTCTTGGTAAGCACTGAAGGGGTTGAAGAATGAAAAAGAATTGGAATGTGAACAGGGTGAAAATAAATAGCCCTCCAATAATTCAACCTTAGGGCAGAAACCGGGTTCAATACATATGCTACTGGTGGTTACTAAGGTAACTCTGGTATTGAAGACAAGACGTCATGGACCCAGTGACGCACTGCACTAACTTCCCAAGCTATTCAAGTTCCTCTTAAAAGGACTTGTTCCATTCTCACGGGGAACCTACATAATCTATCGACTTTCTCTTAGAGATCGTTGATATTGAAGAAGGAGACCCTCTCCCTAGTCTCCGATATAGGAAACCAAATGTGCACTATTGAGTCTAGAGCCACGAGATCATCAATAAATCTCATTAGGACACCTAATTTTTGAAGGCTCACAGTTTCACACAATGTGGAATGTGAGAATATATGTTGAAAGTCCTACGCATTATCCTTATGGTATTGCCAAGACTTGTTGTGTCATCTGGACTTCATCAATGGAGCGATTCAATATTGAATCATTCCTTGTCCAGGAAAATGGATTGACGGATTCCTTTGAAAAACCAGTTGGTGTGCTCAAAATTCTTTTCTTTAGTACGTCGACTGTGCACTATGTTTTCAAAATCAAAAGGATTTTTATGATTGATAATTGATTTTCCATAAAACCTCCGTTGTATTGCAAAACCATTTATACTAAATACACGATTGTTTTTCAAATCATTTTCATCAATCAGTGAATCTCAATTCGCTGGTTCACTCACTCCGTGTTGTCTTCTTTGAGACGTTCCGGTTTGAGAACGGCTAGAGCAGCTGCGAAACCCTGTCAAGGAAATTCTTTGGAATTATACCTGATCACAGGCCGTACTTGTACTGATCAACGGGGAACCGTGGGTCGTGTACCTCAATTCAACGAAAGTGATCAAAGACACTTCTGTGCGCTTTATTGCTAACTGATCAGAATGGAGAGGTCAATCCATAGCCGCATGCTCACACAACACATTCAAATTTCTAAAGACATCATGTTAAGTGCATCAACGACTCTGATATTTTCAATCCATGCTTCTGCTACGCTGCTGCAAATATCATGAATCAACTAAAGCTTTCGCTAATCTGATGAAAAGAAATCATGATCCAAAATGTGAGCATGTCGGTCCGTAATTCACAACAACCGATAATGGCAAAAAAACAATAAAGGATGAGTCAGAGATTTAATGTGGCTGATGATCTCAATGCTGGCTCAAAACTCATTATCACGTAGATCAGTTAAAGACCTCCACTTGGGTTATCCAAACATGCAAAAATGAAGAATCAAAGACTACGGGATACAGAGCAAAGAGCATTATCAAGAATCCAAGAAAAATCTTAATGTAATATATGTTTGTATTCAATGTAAGTTGAGGTGACCTCCCTTAGGGGGAGATTGTTAGGATTTAGTAAATCCAGTTATTAAAGTGTCGGTCACCTCAAGTATATGTAATCGTTAGAAAGCTCGTAGTCGTAGTTATTTAATGTTAAGTAGTATTTAGTTAAGAAACACCGTGGAGGACGGACGGGTCTTTACCCACTGTATGCCTGATCCACAGCCCGTAGGTGGCGTTTTATGTAAGACTATAAATACTCTCTACCTCCCAAGGTAGATTGTTGGAGCTCATAATATTACTTTCACTTTCTCTCACTAAGTTCCCAAACCTCTAACTCTTTCTCTCTCTAAAAACATCATTGTGTACGCCTATTATGATCATGGTTTGATGTGTTTGTGAAATCCAATATGTTACATCTTCATCCAAAACTGCACCATTGTCCTGAGCTTGCACAAGCAACATCTTGTCTCTGAAGTATTCTGCATTTTGAGGACGTTTTGGAGATGTGCAGTTCCTTGCAATGTGTCCATCACCACCACAGTTGTAGCACTTGATTTGCTTTGCTCGTCCTTGATTTGCATTCCTTACATGATTCTGATTAGCCACAAACCCTCCACCAACACCACCTCTTCCTTGTTCATACTGCCTTCCTTGAACTGGTTCCACCATAACCTTTCCATCTCTGACAGTAGCATGATTGTGTAGATTGGATGCAGTTCTGATTTCGTTGTTAGTGTGAAGACTGTTAGTATGTGGAGTAAGGGTCAAGTTTTGTTTAACCATAAGAGCCAGTTGATTGATGAAGTGTTCCATGACTGCATCAGCATCAGATTGCTTGAACCTCGGATCGGGAATGAGTTTGTAATTACCATTACCCGTGGGTATGACTTGAGAAGCTTTGGTGGTAATTCCAACATTGGAGTAAAAGGCTGTAGAATCATTTGACGAACTTGTTTCTCCCTGCTTAGATTTGAACTGTTCAAGAATCCTTCGTTTAAACATAGCATGTCTCTCATTCTGAAGAAGGAAGGCATACAGTTGCTCATAGTTGGTGTTCTTCAATCCTTTGGTTAGCTTCACAGAGGTGACAAATTTGTTCCATTCGGGATTCATTTTGTTCACAAACTTTGAGTTCAGCTGAATATTTGGCATGGTCATTTTGATATTCCTCATATCATTCACAAGCTTGTGGAATCTCACGTAATATTCATAGACACTTTCTTCTGGTTTCATCTTAAAGTGCTCAAATTCATCATACAGTTGTGATTCTCTGTCTTCCTTAGTTAATTCAGAACCCGAGAGAAGCATCTTGACATTATCCTAAACCGCCTTCGCTTCAGTGTTGTGATTGATAAGCTTGTAGATATCTTTTGGAATACCTTGAAGTATAATGTTTGAAGCCCGATATCGACATCGAATCTCTTTTTCTCCTTATCACTGAGCTCATCATACGTCTTTGGTCTGCCCAATCCAAAGATCATTGTTCCATCTGCAGCAGTATCAATTATGTCTCTTGTAGTCTCAATCTGATAAGGTCCTTCATCAATTGACTTGAGAATGTTGACTCCATTTTCCTTTCCCAGACAGTACAACCTAATTCGTTGAGCCCATGAGTCATAGTCAGTTCTGTCAAGCATGGGTGGATAAGTGTCTGAACCAGCTGCTTGAACGTCCTCGGCTACAGTAGAGATGATTGTAGGCACGTTGGTAGACATGTTTACAGATTTCACGGGATTTTATAACTCTATGATTAAACCGGGAAATGGATTCTTTCACGGGATTTTACTAAATCAAGAGAAAACCGTATTAGAAACAAATATTAACCAAGTCGCTATAACCCTTGAACCAAGTCGCTAAGTCACCAAGTCGCTAAGTAGCAACTCGCCAAACCTCAAGTCGCTGTGAATCAAGTCGCTAAGACCCAAGTCGCTGAACACAAGTCGCTAAAGCACCAAATCGCTAAGCAGACAAGTCGCTAAAGAGCAGCTCGCTAAGTATCCAAGTCGCTAAGAACAATAATGACAAGTCGCTAGAAATAATAGAGACAAGTCGCTACGCCAACCAAGTCGCTAGCCGAAGTGGAACCTCCACTACGTTGTACTGTTTGTCGGCTTGTCTCAATAGACAAGTCGCTAGGCTCAAGTCGCTACTCCTCTAATTACAAGTCGCTAGAATTTAACAAAGTAAATCGCTACCAAGAAAATCACTCCGAGAGCCAAGTCGCTAGGTAGAAAACTTTAAGAACAATACTTTTCAATCCAAAACAAGCCTAACCACAGTGATTCAAGCTTTCCAAATCAAAACCCAAGCACTTACAATGATTCTAAACACAAAAGTACACTCAAAATTCAAACTTTAACACAAGAAATGATCCAAATGATGCAAAAACCACTAAACTTTTTCAAACCCAAAAACCATATAAAACCACTAGAAATCCAAGGATATGTAAGAGAGATGATCAAACCATCGCTCTGATACCAATTGTAACATATTGGATTTCACAATCACATCAAACCATAATCACATGAGGCGTTAACAAGTTTTAGAGAGAGAAAGTTCTAGAGAGAGAAATGGAAGAGAGTTGGGAACTATGTGAAACAAAGAAAAATGGTATTGAAGCTCTAACCCTCTACCTCCCAAGGTAGAGGGTATTTATAGTGTCTTACAATAAACGCCACCTACGGGCTGTGGATCAGGCATACAGTGGGTAAAGACCCGTCCGTCCTCCACGGTTTTACTTGACTAACTACTTACTAACATTAAATAACTACGACTACGAGCTTTCTAATGATTACATATACTTGAGGTGACCGACACTTTAATGACTGGATTTTCTAATTCCTAACATGGGAATTATTTTTTTTCTATCGTGTTGATGAGAACAGATTTAAACAAATGATGTATCCATCTTGGTCAAATACTTAAGTCCAAAATTTATTCAAGTTCAAAAATCTATTTTGTGTCATTTGTTGTCCAAATAGATTGTATAATGTATGTATGACTCTTGTTACTATATCCGTGAATTATATTGGTCAGTCTGTCAATTTTTATGGTCAAAATGGGTATTCAGAAGCATTTTTTTCTGGGTTTTGATAATATTTGTCAAAATATTGAATTTTCTTGGAGGCGTTTTGATGTGAGAGAAAAACCAGATCCTGTTTTCATGGAAAGTACAAAATGCGATTTGCCTATATTTCATCTTAGCGACTTGTCATTTCTGGTCTTTTCACTCATGAAAGCGACTTGTCAAATGTTTTTAGGCGGTTTGTCTGTTTCAAATACTGGAAGCGATTTGACTTTTGCGTCGAAGCGATTTGTCTAAGTTAAGAAAAAGTCAAAAGCGATTTGGGTTGGGTCAACAGCGATTTGGTCTAGTCAAAAGCGACTTGATAGTAGTATGTGCGGGTTGTCTAAGTTGCTTTTTTGAAAGCGACTTGTGCTTAAAAGGTATGCGAATTTGAGATGTAAAGCGACATGACTCAAATCAAAGATGTGACTTGTCACCACTTTTGCAACTTGACAGAAAAGTAAGAGATGAAGAAGAATGACAGTCTAGATCTAAACCATCTTAATCAAGACTCGAACCTCACTCATTACTCAAACCTCAAAAATAACAACCTACACCAAGACTCGATTCAGACACAAGTAATAAATCAATTACAAGATCTCAGCTTTCATTCTTTCATGGTAATCAATGTCACGTCAAATCCATTCAAGGTCAAGCAAACGAAAGAATTAAACATCCTCACTGATCTAGACTCAATCAAATGTCTCATAAATAGAAATATATATATGATCTCAGATTTAGTTTGACTTGTCTTTCTAAGACTATTTTAGTTGAACTTATCTCATCACAGACCATCTTGTTTGAAGACTATGCTTCATGATAATATTCGAATCATTAGATAAAGGAAATAAAATGTTTATTATTCCTCCTTCTTGATTCGTTTTCATAGAGTCTTAATCGGTTTCATGATGGTTTAAAGACTACTCAAAGTATTTTTCTATCCAAACATAAGGTTAGGCTGTTAACAAGGATGTTAAAGCCTTTACCTTGGTTCGTTTAGGATTACATATGAAGTTAGAAAACCTACCTTGAAGCCATTTATTGTTCTCATTACCATCTCTGTGGCATTCATGATTCGAAATTTCAAACCATCCCTGTGGCCTATTCGTTGTATATCATGCCATCCCTGTGGCGTATTTATTTTGATTCGATCAAAGACAAACCTTTCTGTTGTGATTATACTCGAATGGAGTTGAATTAATAGGTTTAGATTGTAAAGGCTTGGAGAGGTTAAAGAATGGTATACAACTTTGTGTGGGTTACTGATGTAAGGGGAGGCGTATTCTTAGGGTTTGTGTTTGGTATGGTGAGAGTGTTTGAAGGGAGCAGACTAACAGTGAGTTATTTTAGGGTTTGAAGGATATGTGTGTACTGATTATGAGATGGGGGCGTGAAAATGTGAGAGGGATTAGGGTAAATGTGTTATCACTATGGTTTTTATACCCGCGGGATTAGGATCGGGAATAGTCATGGCTTGAATTGATGTTTGTACAAAGTTGACTGCGGGGTTGTTTGTACATTATATCTTATTTGGATTTGAAGTGAAGTTTTCCGGGCACGTTTACTTATTTCATTTTCTTTCTTTCTTCCCTTCCGCGAAGATGACTTGTTTGGGCATTTATAGAGTGTGATGAAGACTTGGCTATTTAGTTACTTCTGTGATTCTTTCTCGCTTAACACACAAAGTAGCTATCACTTCGGTGTCTCACGCAGTTGAGGATACGTCAAGAGGTTTTGTACATTGGGTACACCGTTTCTTCTTCACAAGGATTAGTGCAAGCTTAAGTGTTGGGATTTAGTAAATCCAGTACTTAAAGTGTCGGTCACCTCAAGTATGTATGCTCGTTAGAAAGCTCGTAGTCATAGTAATTCAGAGTTAGTATTTAGATTACTTTGTAACACCGTGGAGGACGGACGGGTCTTTACCCACTGTATGCCTGATCCACAGCCTAATAGAGGCGTCTAAGCTTGTACCCTATAAATACCCTTTGCCCTCCAAGGCAAAGGGTTGGAACTTTCATAATACATTTTTCTTTGTCTCTCTAGAGTTCCCTCCTCTCCCACTTTCTCTCTCTAAACCCTAACCCTAGCGCCGCATATGTGTTGAGTAATAAACAAAGATCCTTCAAATGGTATCAAGAGCCATGGTTTGATCATGTTCTTGGTTTGATAGTTATTGTTTGGGTTAAGGTTTAGTTTTGTTTTACGCGTAAAAAGGGTGGTCTCGTTTACGAGTTTTTGAATCCTTAAAGCTTTAAATTTTACACTTTTTAATCCAAGATTCTTATGGGTTAAGGTTTATTGAGTGTTAAACTTTCAGTTTCTTGCAAAAAGGTTCAAACTTTACAAGTTTTTCTTGGTTTTTAAGTGTGTTTGGATACGTGTGTACGGTACTACGCGTAAGAGAGAAAGGTGGTTTTGATCCTCAAGCTTTGTTGTTTTGGTGTTTTTAAGGTTGTTTCATCTTCATAATCAAGTTTAGTAAAAGGTTTTGATCATAAAAACGTGTTTGGCAAAATTTGTACTTTCTACGCATAACGAAACCCTAATCCTACGCGTAAGGTATTTGTCACTTGATCTTCATTTCTGGTGGTTACTCAGTGTTCTTCTTGCTTGGATAATCCTGAAAAACACTTCGACTTTGGATTTCTCGTGCACTGTGAAGTGTAAGAGATCTTTGTGGGTATAACCCTAATTTTACGCATAAGCATAAATCTTACGCGTAACAATTCTTACGCATAAGCTTTTTCTTACGCATAAGCTTGTCTTACGCCTAAGGGAAACTTACGCATAAGGTTCTTACGCCTAAGTTTTGGTTTACGCATAAACTTAAGCTTTTTACCCTAAAAACTCTACGCGTAAGCTCTAGTCTACGCGTAAACTCTGTCTACGCGTAAGCTTGTGTCTACTCGTAAGTTTGTTGTTACGCCTAAGCTGCTGCCTACGCATAAGCCCTTCATCTACGCATAAGCTTCTACGCTTAAGTTCCTACGCGTAACTCTGCTATCTACGCATAAGTTTTACGGTTTATCTCTTGATTTTGTAAAATCCCGTGAAAGTATCTATTTCCCGGTTAAGTCAAAGATTTGTAAAATCCCGTAGAATTTAAACATGTCTTCCGTTGCTGATGATGTGCAAGCTGCAGGATCTGATACTCGTCCTCCCATGCTTGACAGAACTGACTATGAGTCATGGTCACAAAGAATCAGCTGTATCTGCTTAGGAAAGGAGAATGGGGTTAACATCCTTAAGTCTATTGATGAAGGACCGTATCAGGTTGAGACTACTAGAGACATGATTGATACTGCTGCAGATGGAACAATAGTTTATGGAATGGATAGACCTAATATGTATGATGAACTCAGATAAGAGAAAAAGAGATTCGATGCTGATATCAAGGCTTCAAATATTATTCTTCAAGGTCTTCCAAAAGATATCTACAAGCTTATCAATCACAACACAGAAGCCAAGGCAGTTTGGGATAATGTCAAGATGCTTATCTCGGGTTCTGAATTGACTATCGAAGACAGAGAATCACAGCTGTATGATGAATTTGAGCACTTTAAGATGAAACCCGAAGAAGGTGTTTATGAATATTACGTGAGATTCCACAAGCTGGTGAATGATATGAGGAATATCAAGATGAGTATGCCAAACATTCAAATTGAACTCAAAATTCGTAAACAATATGAATCCCGAATGGCACAAGTTTGTCACTTCTGTGAAGCTTACAAAAGGACTAAAGAACACCAACTATGAGCAATTGTATGCCTTCCTTCTTCAGAATGAGAAACATGCTATGTTTGAAAAAAGGATTCTTGAACAGTTCAAATCTCAACCAGGAGAAACAAGCTCATCGAATGATACAACTGCATTCTTCACCAAAGCATCTCAAGTCACAACCACTGGAAATGATAATCACAAGCCCGTTCCTGATTCGGGATATAAGCAACCTAGTTCTGATGAAGTCATGGAGCACTTTATCAATCAAGTGGCTCTTATGGTCAAGCAAAACCTGAATCTCACCCCTTATACTAACAACTATCTCGAACGCATCCAATCGTCAAAATCATGCCACTGTGAGAAACGGAAAGATTGTGGTGGAAACTGTGCAAGGAAGACAGAATGCTTATCCTCCACACAATGAACAAGGTAATGTAGGTTATGGGAATGCTGGTGTTGGTGGTGGATATGATGGTAATTAGAATCGTGAAAGGAATATAGTTCAGGGTCAATTAAAACCAATCAAGTGCTACAACTGTGGTGGAGAAGGGCACATTGCTAGGAACTGTACTCAACCAAAACGCCCTCATAACGCAGATTTCTTGAGACAAGATGTTGTTGGTTCAAGCACAAGATAATGGTGTAATGTTGAATGAAGAGGAGCTATTGTTCTTGACTGATGGGAATGCTAGAACATATGATGGAGATGTGGACAAACAACCGTGCAGCTGCTTAGAACAATCCCAACGCCTTTCAAGTTGCAGACTGTGATGCATTTGACTCGGACGTTGATGATGAACCATGTGCACAAACCATCTTCATGGCTAATATTTCTCCAATGAACTCTTCATCTCAACAAGCCAGTTCATCCAAGGAATCCATCATTAAAGAGGTACTCAAACTATATGATGTGGTTGATGAGCAAAAGATTCACCATGAAGTACAATCTACTGAAGTCATTGAGTCAGATATTGAAAATATGGGTAATAACAATGTTATCCCATATGAACAATATGTGAAACAAGATGACAGTCTTGTTGTACCTAGTGATGAATCTTCTGCAATTAACAATGAATGCAAACCTGATGAATACACTGCATTTGTGCCTAATGATTCCTTGACCACTTAGCTTAATACCTATAAAGAACAAGCAGCCATCTATGAACAACGTGCTAAATTTGAGTTGACCACTCGTGAGCAGGAAATGGATGACCAAATGCGTAAACTCATTAGAAAAAGTAGGTTTAAAGAAGAAGTACTAAAACAAGAGTTAAATTCCTTACAAGAAAAGCTTTCTAAAACTGCTAAGCAAAAACAAGAACTTCAAGAAAATGTGATAACGCTTAAGCAAGAATTCACTGCTAAGGAATCGAAACTTTTGAATGAGTTCTCTAATCTAAAAACTTTGAAAAACAAGCTTGAAAATAAGTTGTATGTACAAGGGAATACCATTCAGAATGCTCACATGATCACTAAGCATAGAGTCTTAAGCGATAAGCATAGCGTTCCCCTTGTTGAGAAACCAAGTCCAGAGGTTATTAAAAAGGCAAGAGCTGCTCATAAGGTACTTTATGATGGTAATGAAATCCTTAAGCCTAGGCAGAAACCTAGTTGCGTTGAGTGCACTGAGGAAGATAATAAATCAGATGAAGTTACTAGGGAGATATTGAACAAGAAGCTAGAAAATCCTGAGTGTAAAAAGAATAACATAACGTTCAAACCTCATGATTACACTAAGGAAAACTAGATCTCCTTAAACAAGTTTAAGCCTCAGACACTTCTAACACCTGAACAAGTGTTCTGGGAAAAGGATATGGATATGCAAAAAGCTGAAAATCTTGTTGAAACGAATTCCCCTTGTAGGAGATTGTCAAAATCAACTGTGTATCCTCCTAATACACCAATGCACCTAGTTCCTAGATCTATTGCCACTAATAGCAGGACCTTAATCAGCCTATATGTTGTTTATCAAATGTTTGTTGATTTTGAGAAAACGTGTAAGAAGAGAATCACACCTACAGGGATTACTGAGGGGGAAAGGGGTTTTGAGCAAATGAAAGAATGTTATTTAACCGAAGTCATGCCTTTCTTTAAACAATTAAAAGGACAATTTGAGAGTCTTAAAATTGGAATAAACACTGATATTAAAGAAATGGAAAAGGAATTCGATGCAATGATAGTTGAAGTCAATGATTATGAACAGGAACTAAAATACAATGAAATTGAAAGGAAGAATCTGCATATACTAAATGAGAACTTGATCTCTCAATGTGTTGCTCAAGATGTGTTCTATGTTGCTACGAATTCTTCTATTACTGCATCTCAATTTCATGAATTATCTGTTGCTTTGAAAGTTTCCCATGATCGTGTCATTGAGCTTGAAAAAACGAATTCAAAATTGCATGAGAAAATTGAACAGGATGATCATGATAATCTCGTTAAACATCTTTCAAAATTAGAAGTTGAACATTTTGCTTTGCAATTAAAATATCAACATCTCAAAGAAAATGTTAAAACCTCAAATATCAAGACATCGTCTGATGCTCCTGAGTTTGATGCATTTTTTGAAATCAACAAACGTGATGAACAAACTCGAGCTCATTATAACACGATCAAAAGGTTTAAAGCTCAAATTTCACAACCAAAGGTGAAAAGAGGGATGTAACTGGTTCCCCTATGCCTCCACCTTTAGATTCTCAGAATTTCCAACTTCAAAACATCATTTATACCTTACAAAAGGAAAATTCTTGTTTTAAAACTGAAATTTCAAAGGTTAATGATCAAAACAAAGAGTTATGTGATTCATTTAAAGTTACACATGATAAACAAATTGAAAAGATAACTTCTTTACTTAATAATACTGAGGATCTTAAGCGTGAGGTGAAAGGAACGTTGCCAATCCCCAATTGCAAGTACTCTGTTCCTAAAGTCTCTGATTGTGATAAGTATGCTATTGATATGTTATATATTCCCCCGCCCATTAGGAATAATGAACTTGCACATAAAGCATATCTATCATCTCTTAAGGAAAGTTTAAAGGGTCTCCGTGAGATTGTGGAAGATGAAAGATTAGAAAAACCTCTTGATAGTACCATTGCCTATGCTTGCATGGATGCCAAACGATCTCAGGAACTCTTAGAGTACATAATTGTCACATGTCCGAAATTTAGCAATAGGCGAGATAGAATAGTAGCACCCAGTTCTATGCCTAAGGATAAGAATGTGACCTTTAATGTGCCTCACAATACTTCAGAACCCAGCACTTCTAGACCACCAAGGCACAGTGTAGTTTCACCAACTAATATTCCTGTTGTTCCTTCTACAGGAGTAATCGGCAATACTAAGGTTAGCGGGTCAAAGCCTTCAGGCAATACAATGAGAAATAGGATCTTGCCAGCCAAAAGTGTTGAAGAAAAGCTAGTAGAAGAACACCCTAGGAAGAATAAGTTTGAGTTGAATAAAACGAATCGTGTTGATTCTAGTATTAGCTATAAGCGAACTGTAATTAATTCAATTCTACTGCCTTTTCCAAAACATGTAATGAATGTTTGATTTCTGGTCTTAATCATAAATGTTCTGAGAATGAGGTGATTAATGTTGATAATACTCCAGTCAAGAATATAAAAAATTCTAGACATGTTAAGGAGATCTGGAAGCCTAAAAAGAAAAAGGTTAGCAACTGTTGGAAGGCTACAGGAAGAAAATTTAGCAATATGGGTTATCAATGGAAACCTACAGGCAGAAAATTCAAATTGAATGAATCTTGTCCTAAGCTGTCTAGATCCATGCCTTCTAAGAAATGGAAGCCCACTGGTAGAATCATACCTTTAAGAAGTGAACACACCTCACACAGGTCCACTGTCACTACTAGTGTTGCAACCAATACTAATGAGGTCATATCTCCTATTACTGATGTGGGTACTTCAATAATGTGTACTAACCAAACGGAACCCAATCGTTCATGGGGTTCCAAATTATCCAGTTATCCATTCTTGTCTATGTTCAAATGCAGGTCGTACAAATCGTCCTCTGGTATTTGGACTCAGGTTGTTCAAAGCATATGATGGTGACGGTCACGCTCATGAACTTCGTGAGTAAATTTATTGGAACTGTTAGATTCGGAAACGACCATTTTGGAGCTATTATGGGATATGGTGATTATGTGGTCGGAGATAGTGTAATTTCCCGGGTATATTATGTGGAAGGACTTGGTCATAACTTGTTTTCTGTTGGTCAATTCTGTGATTCCGATCTTGAAGTAGCTTTTAGAAAACATACTTGTTTCGTTAGAGAACTTGATGGTGTGGAATTATTAAGAGGAACTCGTGGTTCAAATCTATACACCATCTCTATCGAAGACATGATGAAGTCCTCTCCAATCTGCTTGTTGTCAAAGGCTTCGAAAACAAAGTCATGGTTATGGCATCGTCGTCTCAATCACTTGAACTTCGGCACCATTAATAACCTTGCCAGAAAGGATCTTGTCAGAGGCTTACCCAGATTAAAATATGAGAAAGATCATCTTTGCTCAGCTTGTCAATTGGGAAAAAGCACAAAATATGCCCACAAACCAAAACCCACAAACTCTGTAATGGAAGTTCTTCATACCCTTCATATGGATCTGTGCGGACCAATGAGAGTGCAATCGATTAATGGGAAGAAATATATTTTAGTCGTTGTTGATGACTACTCTAGATTTACTTGGGTAAAGTTTTTGAGGACTAAGGATGAAACTCCAGCTGTCATCATCAAACTTGTCAAGCAACTTCAGGTTCGTTAACCGAGACTTAAGTCAATTTTATGAAAGTATTGGAATCAGTCATCAAAGAAGTGTTCCACGAACTCCTCAACTGAACGGTGTAGTTGAAAGACAAAATCGAACTCTTGTGGAAGCCGCAAGAACAATGCTTATTTACTCAAAGGTTCCAATGTTTCTATGGGCTGAAGCCATTGCCACTGCTTGCTACACCCAAAATCGTTCCCTCATTCACACCTCTCATGACAAAACTCTATATGAACTTGTCCATAAACTAAAACGATTTATCCTATCTTCGTGTGTTTGGTGCTTTGTGCTATCCAACAAATGACGGTCAAGATTTAGGTAAATTAAGAGCTAAGGCGGACATTGGAGTTTTGTAGGTTATGCACCAAACAAGAAGGGTTACCGAATCTACAACAAAATAACTCGAGATATCATGGAAACTATTCACGTTACGTTCGATGAGTCTGTCCGCAAATGGCTCCAGGACAATTCAGTTCTGGACCCGCACTACAATAAAATCCAATTGGTTCATCCCTTGTACCAATTTCCTCTCCAGCAACTCCATATGTACCTCCATCTGAAGATGATTTGAAGAAATTGTTTGATCCAATGTTTGATGAACATTATGAGCCAAGTGTCACTGATCTATCAACTCCAACAACAGAGGCTGCTACTATCTCTGTCAATGAAGTCAACTCTTCAGTTTCAATATCATTAAGTCAAGAAGCGCCTGCTGCTGACCACTCTGTCTCATCAACAAATCATCAATCATCGAATGTACATCATGGAATTGTCTCTAGCACCAATGATGAAGTAAATCCCTTTGCTACTCCCGAAGATGTTCCATTTGAAAACATCTTTGCCCCTGAACCAACACCTGAACCATCTTCTTCAGGGGATATAAACTCTACTACATCAGTCCTTCAACAACAACCACACGAACATCTTAGAAAATGGACACATGACCATCCATTGGATAACATCATTGGGAATCCTTCTCGTCCTGTATCAACTCGAAAACAATTAGCTATTGATGCCTTATGGTGCTTCTTCAACTCAGTACTCTCTAAGATCGAACCAAAAGATGTTAAAACTGCAATGTCTGAGGACTGTTGGTTTAATGCAATGCAAGAAGAAATTCATGAGTTTGATCGTCTAGATGTATGGGAATTAGTACCTGCTCCTGATTGTGCAATGATCATTGCTCTCAAGTGGATCTTCAAAGTGAAGCTTGATGAGCACGGTGATGTTCTGAAAAATAAGGCACGATTAGTGGCAAAAGGTTATCGTCAGGAAGAAGGTATCGACTTTGAGGAATCTTTTGCTCCTGTTGCACGTATCGAAGCCATCAGAATTTTCTTGGCTAATGCTGCTAGCAAAAACATGGTAGTTTATCAGATGGATGTGAAAACCGCCTTTCTTAATGGAGATCTTAAAAAAGTGGTATTCGTCAGCCACCCGAAGGTTTTGTGAATCCGAGCATCCTACTCATGTCTATCGCTTGAAAAAGGCCCTTTACGGTTTGAAACAAGCTCCAAGGGCATGGTATGATACGCTATCAAAATTTCTTCTATCCACCGGATTCAGCAAAGGAGCAGTTGATCCAACGTTGTTCACCGAAAGTCAGGCAAACATTTAATTCACGTTCAAATTTATGTTGATGATATTTATTTTGCCTCGACTGACCCAAATTAATGTGACCGTTTTCTATGGAGATGGGCTCCAAATTTCAAATGTCAATGATGGGACAAATGTCATTTTTCTTGGGATTACAAATTTCACAAAGTCCCGGAGGCATTTTTATAAATCAATCAAAATATGCTAATGAAATCTTAAAGAAATTTGGATTTACCTCCAGTGACCCTGTTGACACTCCTATGGTGGAGCGTACAAAATGGATGAGGACCACTCAGGGATCATAGTAGATCAAACGAAATATCGTAGTATGATTGGATCCCTGATGTACCTCACAGCCAGCAGACCAGACATTTTGTTCGCTGTATGCATGTGTGCTAGATACCAGGCTAAGCCTACCAAGAAGCACCTTGAAGCGGTTAAACGGGTCTTTCGGTATCTCCAAGGAACTATTCACATGGGTCTTTGGTATCCGAAGGACTCCGGTATGTCACTAACGGCCTATGCAGATGCTGACCATGCAGGATGTCAAGATACACGTCGAAGCACGTCAGGTGGTGCTCAATTCTTAGGTGATAAGCTTGTCACCTGGTCTTCAAAGAAATGATGAGCACTTCCATATCATCTACAGAGGTTGAATACATAGCCATGTCATCGTGTTGTGCTCAAATCTTATGGATGAGATCCCAACTATCTGACTATGGCTTTGTATTCAACAAAGTTCCTATGTACTGTGATAACAAAAGTGCCATTGCTCTCTGCTGCAACAATGTTCAACACTCTAGAGCAAAGCACATCGACATTCGACATCACTTCATCAGGAAACAAGTTGAAAATGGCGTGGTTGAACTATACTTCGTGGGACGAATATCAACTAGCAGACATCTTCACAAAAGCTCTTTCTCGAGAACGCTTTGAGTTTATTCTTCCACGTCTAGGCTTAAAAGCCTTCAACCAGAAACGCTCAAACGTCTTCGGGAAGACGTCGAGAGTAAAGGTGTTGACTCTATCTATTCTTTGTATATATCTTTTCAAAAACCAAATACAAAAATATAAAACCAACAAAACAAAAATAGAAAAAATATAAAACTTTTCAAATTCCATAAAAATCAGAAAATCTTGAAAATCTTCAAAAAATATTGTTTATTTATCATGTTTTTTCTTGTCGGTTCGATAACATCTACGGACTTTGAGTTGCCACTCAAAGAATGGCACGGGTCTCTAGATGAAGTTCGAATCTTAAAAAAAAAGAAAAAATAAATAAATAAATAAAAAACGAGATGGAGAAAAATGTTGGTTTATTGTCATCTCAAACAGTAACCCGCCTTTCAAAGAAAGAAGAGAGCCATGCTTTATCATGTTTTTCAAATCTCATGCTCTGATTCTATAAATATTTATCTACTATCTAATGAAAACTAATTGATTTATAAAATAACTCGGACTCTATTTTTGATAATCATCTGGACTTATTTGTCAAAATATCTATCTCTCAATCAACAATCTATGTCATTGATTGAGGGGGAGAATGATTTCAATTAAATCAAAAGGTTATTTGTCATTCAATTGTTTTCAAAAGATATTCATGCATGTTTAATCAATGGAGTTTAAAGTCTCAAAATCTTATCCTTATCAGTGAAAATGTTTTCATAATCAAGTCACAATTCTCCTTAAATGCTTTCAAAATCAATTTAAATCTACAAGAGATCACAAATCTCAAACGATTTGATAATTGTGATCGGGGGAGAATTTGTGATTTAAATTGGTGTTAAACTGATAATTCAGTAAATGGTTTCATAAAGTGATTAGCAAGTCGTCCTCCCCACATGTGACAAACGATTTCAAATTTTCCATGTACATGTTGAGGGGAGCATCTATCTTAAACCACTAAGAATTGAAACGTGATTAATTTGTCTTAAAGTGCAGTTCCTCTAGTACGTGCAAAACTCTTTTAAACCACGAGGCACACATTGAGGGGGAGCAATCTTTTGAAAATCTCATCCTTCCCCAAAATACTTTATCTATTTGATTTGGGAAGTGATGATGATATCTTTTAGAAAATGATAATCAAAGAAGTTAATTATTTCTCTTGCCTCCGTGTGCAAAACGATTTCAAATACTTGATGCACATGTTGAGGAGGAGCTCTTGTTCTAAAAATATCAAAACAATTCAGGTACAAAATGCTTTGATAGTATATCTTAAGTATCGGATTGATTTTCAAATGGTTTTCAATTGGTTCCAATGGCAGATGAACAATACCAAATAGACCAACCAATTTTACTTTATGTACGGTGATATAAGGATGATTAGGTTAGGTATGTGTTCCCATGATCCGCCAGAACCGGAGGGATCTACCCTGGGACTATCCACTAGTTAGTGTAGAGTTCTTAGGTATGATGATAAAAGGAGAAAAAAGAGATATGAGAAGAGTCGGTGAGATGAGCTAGTCTGGAATTAACCCAACAAGGTTCTAGCTATGAAGTCTCGGTAAGCACTGAAGGGGTTGAAGAATGAAAAGGAATAGAATGAGAAAAGGGTGAAAAGAAATAGCCCTCCAATAATTCAACCTTAGGGCAGAAACCGGGTTCAATACATATGCTACTGGTGGTTACTAAGGTAACGCCCGTATTGAAGACAAGACGTCATGGACCCAGTGACGCACTGCACTAAAACTTCCCAAGCTACTCAAGTTCCTCTTAAAAGGGCTTGTTTCATTCTCACGGGGAACCGACATTATCTATCGACTCTCTCTTAGAGATTGTTGATATTGAAGAAGGAGACCCTCTCCCTAGTCTCCGATATAGGATCCAAATATGCACAAATTGAGTCTAGAACCACGAGATCATCTATAAATCTCATTAGGACACTTTCAATGAAGACTCTCTGTTTCACACAATGTGGAAAGAGAGATTATATCTTGAGTCCTACGCATTATCCTTTTGATATTGCCGAACATCCAGTAATATGCAAACATATTCACAATGAAGATGGAAAGCCTTCGGAGCCATCATCAAACAAGCTCTGGTAGGTGGCATGTGAGATCTATTCTATAAATCAACCATGTGACAACCAACGAAACAATGGGCGATTCAATCTTTTGAATCAATCCGTTCAGTTATGGATTGACGGATACATTTGAAAAACCGGTCGTTGTGCTTAAATGTTCTTTTCAAAGCACATAGACGATATTAATGTTTCAAAATTAAAGGGTATTTATGATTGATAATTGATTTTCCATAAAACCTTCGTTGTATTACAAAAACAATTTCTATTGAGCAATACACGATTGTTTTTCAAATCTCTTTTCATCAATCAGTGGATTTATATTTGCTGGTTCACTCACTCCGTGTTGTCTTCTTTGAGACGTTCCGGTTTGAGAACGGCTAGAGCAAATGAAACCCTGCCAAGGAAATTCTTGAATTATACGATCACATGCGGTACGATTTGTACTTGATCAACGGGAACCGTGGGCCGTGTACCTCAATTCAACGAAAGTGATCAAAGACACTTTTGTACGCTTTATTGCTAACGTTGTATGCGTGCACGCCGACGTTGCACTGATCGAGAATGATGCGGTCAATCCATAACCACATGCTCACTCAATACATTCACCTCTAAAGAAATCATGATAAGTGCATCAATGACTCTGATATTTTCACTCCATGCTTCGCTGCTACGCCAATATCATGAATCAACGAAAGCTTTCGCTACTCTGATAAGAAGATTTCATGATCCAGAATGTGAGCATGTCGGTCCAAAAGTCACAACATCACATACTATCAACACCACAATGGATGAGTCAGAGATTTATGGTTGCTGATAACCTCAAAGTTGGTTCAAATACTCTAACATCCGTGGATCAATATAAGACCTCCACTCGAATTTCAAAACATGCAGAACATGATGAATCAAAGACTACGAGCTAAAGAACAAAAGTGCTTAATCAAAGAAACCAAGAACAACGAAATGTCATATCAGTTTGTAATCATTGTAAGTTAAGGTGACCTCCCTTAGGGGGAGATTGTTGGGATTTAGTAAATCCAAAGACTTAAAGTGTCGGTCACCTCAAGTATGTATGCTCGTTAGAAAGCTCGTAGTCATAGTAATTCATAGTTAGTATTTAGATTACTTTGTAACACCGTGGAGGACGGAGGCCGGTCTTTCACTGTATGCCTGATCCACAGCCTAATAGAGGCGTCTAAGCTTGTACCCTATAAATACCCTTTGCCCTCCAAGGCAAAGGGTTGGAACTTTCATAATACATTTTTCTTTGTCTCTCTAGAGTTCCCTCCTCTCCCACTTTCTCTCTCTAAATCCTAACCATAGCGCCGCATATGTGTTGAGTAATAAACAAAGATCCTTCATTAAGTAACAAATCTGGGGAATTTTACGTCATGTTCAAGTTTGGCATATCTGGTCTATTTCTCCAAGTAGTCATTACTATAGCCGTCAATATATGTGAATGGTGTGTTTACCAAAGTGTTTAATGGTTGTGATGTAATCAGCAATTCTCATGGGTTACTCAATGCTTAAGCATGTCTATGATACTTCACAGTCTAAGAGAAATCTTTAAAAATCCTCAACGATATTCATGATCTTTCAAGATGTTTGCTTATGACAAGAACCTTTCGTGCAGATAGTCGTACACGTTAATGATGCTTCCGAAAGTTCGAAATCATCATGGGGGAGAAACGTGTACTCTGATGTTTTACGGTCAACCTCCATGGGAAAGTAGTGTATTCTACTCGACTTAGTATGGTTTGTGAAGTTGTCTACATATGGGTAAAGAATTGTTGATGATATTGATTGAAGATGGAGAATGAACCGTTAATGAACCGCTGCATGTTCCCGTAAAACAGATATTCACCGAAACAAAAGTTGTCTTGAACACATTCAAACTGACATTGTTTACGGTTTAGTCTTGATTTTGTAAAATCCCGTGAAAGAATCTATTTCTCGGTTTAAATCATAGACTTATAAAATCCCGTGACAATGGAAACATCCTGGTAAATGTAAAGTGCATTTCCGGATCTATCTTACGGTTTATTCTTGGTTTTGTAAAATCCGGCGAAAGAAACTATTTCTCGGTTTAAACCATAGAATTGTAAAATCCCGTAATGATGGATTCATCCTAGAGAAAGGAAAGTGTATTTCAGGATCTTATCTGATGTTGGTGCTTTCGGTTTCTTCTTCAAGAAAGGATAAAGGATGTACTTCATGAATTGGATGTGTGTTTGGATTTTCTTCATGCTAGTTGGTTATTACAAGGTTTTACGGGTTATGTGCTTTTAACCATGGTCGGGATGAAAACCATTATCATAGTTCACTTAAAACGCCAAAGGAGGCTAGATGTGAGCTTTTAACCGTAAGATGTGACAACGGGTTAATTCACTATTATTTATTTGAGGTTGAAGTGAAATATCACGGGCAAGTACACTTAGTATCCGAAGGAATCGGGATGGTTGGATGAAGATTCTTCAAGATCCTTGTTCGAGCTTATTATCAAAAACAAAGACTTGGAAATCTAGTTATTGTTTGGTGACTTTTTCCTTTTCTTTTACCACTTGGTGGAATTAGGCTCTTACCACCACAAAATAACTATCACTTTAAGGAGTTACGTTGTAGTGCTCAGTGTCACATTCAATTGTGGATTCTCAAGAGGTGATGTACGTCTTATAGTTGATGGTTGGTTGGATGAAGAGTATAGAGTACTTAGAGATTCAATGGAGGATGAACTCTCGGCACCGCTCTTTGTTACATATGTTCAAGTTTAAGTCACGAGTTCGGGTTAGTTTACTTCAGGATCAAATTCATCAGATTGGATTTTCTCCATCACCGTCACAACAAAGAGCCTCTTGAATGATAATGGGGTTGATTACAAGTTTTGCCAAGAGATGATGAAAAAAGAGATTATGATGGCTTACATCATATGCTACCGTTGAAGGGGAGAAGTGTGAAGAGACTACATTATGAAGATATTCACTTGCTTAATCAAGAATGGCATCTCCGTATGCAATTCTTGAAGGGAGAAAGAAGTGTGATAATTCTGCATGGTTGATTGACATATGAGAATATATGGTCATATGGCTCCTAACTCATGTAAGAACCGAGCTTCTTCTTATCGGGTCATCTTTATATGGAGTTTGTACTAAGAGCCGTTGGTTGACATCTTCACACAGGCTGATATGATTAAATGACAAAGTGCTTCCTGCTGCGGGGCTGATTTCCTTGATGAACATCTTTCTGTTCTTGTTTGATTGGGAAGGATTTGAGTTTAGGGGATTTTCTATATACAAGTTAACGGGAATGCATTTGGTGAGTTGAAGATGTTGACTTTCTATTCCCCAAATGGACAATCTTGAAGAAGGTCGAGTCTACATGGGTTCTACATTTTCTCAGTATGTTAGAAGACTAAAAGACGAGTTGCATTTGATTATCAAAAGACTTCTTCTTATTCTGGCATTTATTAAAAGATTGTCGGTTTAGGGAGAGCACTAATTGGGGAGAGTGTTAAGCGGATTTAATCCCCAATTAGACTTGCTCGCATTCTTCCACAGCAAGTTGATTCTCACAAAGTGTTCAAGTGTTCTTCTCAATAGATTTCAAGTATTTGGGCTTATTATGTGTTCTGATTACAAGCATCAAAACCAGCAAGGGGAAGGAGACACGATCTAAACGGTAAACTTGATGAACTTAATACTTCTAAGTGATTGAAGATATCCCGGGAAGACTATTGTCATTACCGCAGAGAAACTCAAGGTTTGACTCATGGCGCTTAGTGTTCTTATTCCAACTATGTGGGGAAGAGATGGAAGAGTTAGTTTCTGGTGATAAAAGAGGTACACAAGTGTGTGATGATTTCGATATTATCGCAATCATCAGAGAGATTGTGTACATTGGGGATGCTCAATTGTTTCACTTGAGTGCTTAATCGCTGATTCAGAGATATAATCACTTATTCCGAGTTGACATCCGCAGAGATAGTCATCCGAGATATAATCGATTCGCCTGCTTCTTCAATGTTATCGGTTATTCTCTCTTTGGGCATTCCGGTACTTCGGGTTCTTGAGCTTCATACACTATCATCAGGGGAGAGAAAAGTATACATCGGGGTTATTCTTTTGCTATCGGACTTAATCGCTACTTGATGGTATAAGTTTCTCGTCTTGGGTATATGTGTATTCGGGTTCGTGAGCTCTAGTCTAAGAGACTGACTGCATCAATTCATCTACTTGGGGAAAGTGGTCTCTTGACAACTTTTTGGTATGGATCGCCGACTTCAGTGGAATGAAATTTGAGAAGAGTTATTTATGTGTGGGATGATACGTTGCTGTTCTTTTGGATGATATAACCTCGAACGAAGAATCACAAAGATCATTCTTAATAGGAGCAGCAAGATCGATGATAATGGTGTGCTTCCTTGTGCACCTGGCTAAAGAAAGCTTGAAATAGAGCTTCAAATCTGCTCTACATAAGGATTTTCGGTTTGGGGGGAAGCTGCCAAAGTCTCTCTTTCTCAAAGGCTCGGGTTCTATCTTCTATTCTGGAGCCTCGGAAGCTTTGGTGGTGGAAGTTTAAGAGATGACGAATGCTATCTTCTACGACGTGCTGTTCGATATCTTTATCTCGGTACTCGTATCATCATCTTCTTAAACTATATCATCTACTCTATCTGTAAATATTTATCAAAAACAAAATACAAAAATATAAAACCAACAAAAAGAAAAAAGAAAAATAGAAAATTTCTAAAACCCATAAAAATCAGAAAATTTAAAAATACAAAAAAATTGTTTTCTCAAGACATGTCTTCTTGTATCGATAACATCTACAGTCTTAGAAATGTCATTCAATAATGGCACGGGACTATAGATGAAGTTCGAGCATGAGGTGTAAATATTCTTTTCCAAAACATGTCTCAAAATATGGCTTGCAGTTATTCCAGACTGTAACCCGTGCTTAAACCATGGCTTGCTATTATTTCAGATAGCAACCCATTTTTCAAAGAAGGAAAGTGCTACGCTTAAACGATTTTCACAAAATTCGTGCACTTATCCTAAAAACAAATTGAGGAAAGTATGTCGAAGGACTCCTGTTCCTACACAAATGTTTTTCCTTCTATAAATTCTTCAGAAAAATATTTGTTGTTTTCAAAAATGGTGGTAAATGAGTTGTTTGTAAATCAATCAGATTCAGAGTTTTCGTAAAAAATTGAAAACTCAATCAATGACTTCAGCGCTTTTAAACATTTTAGAAAATAAGTCATTGATTGAGGGGGAGAATGTTTTCAAATCTATATCATCTAACGAGCTTATCTAATTATCCTATACACTTAAATGTAAAACATGTTAACCTACACTGAAGGACTAGGTGCCTAGGATATGATTGTTACGATTAGATCATTAGAGTTTGATAAACACATTATTCCCATGCTTCATATGAACTTATTGATATGTTGAAGTGACTTTTATTAGTCGATTGCTGTTTGAGTGTTGTCGACCACCATATATCTGTTTGTGTTGACTAACGTATGCAGATAAGATGGTTATAAATGTTCCCGATCCGGATCCCACAATAGAAGATGATTGGATGCCGAAAAGAAAGGGTAACTATATCTTGGGTTGACAAATGAAGAAACGGAGCTTAATTTGTCCTCTATGGAGAGTTGGCATGAAAAAATGCAACGTAAGAGGTCTCACTGCATCAGCAGATGGTTTTTTCATCATCAAATGAAGAAACGGAGCTTAATTTGACCTCTATGGAGAGTTGGCATGAAAAAATGCAACGTAAGAGGTCTCACTGCATCAGCAGACGGTTTTCTTCTAGCCTTACAGCAACAATGAGCGGACTCAACCACCTAACGTATCTTGTGCAGAGGAAAGTAGTGAATTATACCATTTTTTTAAACAATTTTGAAATATTGTTTTAAAAAATGGAAAAACATTGTTTTGAAAACAAATTGGACTTAATTTTAGAAATCACCGGACTTCATTTTATCAAAACTTAAGTCACTCAATCAACGACTACTGTCATTGATTGAGGGGGAGAGATTTAAATTAAAATATTTTCAAACGATATTTCTTCATAAAAGTCCGGTTTGTACAAAATAAAGTGGTGATCTAAAGAATTAATGTTATGTCAGGGTATGATTTTCTTTAAAACTCAATGATCTTTCAAAATGAAATATTTTATGTTCTTGTTTGATTGTGAAATTGTTTTATTTTACTTAAAGATCTCTTAAAAACTATCATACCTGACACTAACAATATTTAATGTCTATAATTGGTCCTCATCAGTCATTTTTCAAAATTAAATCAAGCCACGTCTTTCCCTAAAATTTTATAAATGATTTAAATCAATTGGGATCCAAAATTCAATTGGTTTGAAATTTTTGATCGGGGGAGAGATCGTGATTTAAATCTCAAATCGGTTTTAAAAAGGTCATTGTTTCAAAAGCACTCCTTCCTTCATGTGCCAAACGATTTTGAAATACATAATGCACATGATTGTGGAGGAGCATTTAAACATAAACCAGTTGAGCTTTTAAATCAGGCACATTTTCTCCCATGTTTTCTAAACCTTATTAAATCACTTGGGATCCAAAATCTCAAAGGGTTTGATATTTTTGATCGGGGAGAATTTGTGATTTAATAATGAAATTTGATAAAAGGTGATCATTTTGATTCAAATGTGCATATTGCTCTCCCATATGTGCTAAACGCTTTCGAATCTCAAGGCACATATTGAGGGGGAGTTCAAAAAGAAAATAAACTATCAAGGTACAAAGATTTCTATGTTTCAACATAAAGTACCTTGATTGATTTTCTAATGGTTTCTTAATGGCTTTTGTGATCGTGGATGTGCTTCAAAAGAACTCTTTCCTCTATGTGATAAAATGATTTCAAATATCCTATACACATATTGAGGGGGAGAATTTACCAAAGAAAATCAAATGGCTTTTTCCATAGAAATTGTGATCAAGAGTTTATTTCAAAAGAACTCTTGCCTTCATGTGCTAAACAATTTCAAATACATATGCACATGTTGAGGGGGAGCATTTCTAAATGATCAAAACAATTAAGGTACAAAATGCTTTGATTTTATATCACAAGTACCTTGATTGATTTTCCAAATGATTTTTCAATTGGTTTCAAGAAAGAATGAACAATACCAAAAGACCGACCAATTTACTTTATGCATGGTGTTATAAGGATGGTTAGGTTAGGTATTCGTTCCCACGATCCCGCCTGAGCCAGAGAGATCTACCCATGGACAATCCACTAGATAGTGTAGAAGTCCTTAGGTATGATGAAAATAGGAGAAAAATGAGAATATGGGAAGAGTGCGGACAGACGAGCTAGTAATCTTGGAATAAACCCAACAAGGTTCTAATTATGAAGTCTCGGTAAGCAGCGAAGGGGTTGAAGAATGAAAAAGAAATGAATGTAAAAGGGTGAAAAGAAATAGCCCTCCAATAATTCAACCTTAGGGCGTAAAGGGTTCAATACATATGCTACCGGTGGTTACTAAGGTAACGCCGGTATTGAAGACAAGACGTCATGGACCCCCACGCCTTGCACTAAACTTCCCAAGCTACTCAAGTTCCTCTTAAAATGACTTGTTTCATTCTCACGGGGAACCTACATAATCTATCGACTTTCTCTTAGAGATTGTTGATATTGAAGAAGGAGACCCTCTCCCTAGTCTCTGGCATAGGACCAAATGTGCACAATTGAGTCTAGAGCCAAGAGATCATTCATAAAATCTCATTAGGACACAAAATTAATGAAGACTTGCTGTTTCACACAATGTGGAAAGTAAGTATATATTGAGAGTCCTACGCATTATCCTTGTGATATTTGCCAGAACATCTGAGTGGTATGTCAAATATTCACGATGAAGATGGAAATCCTTCTAGAGCCAACATCAAACAAGCTCTTGGTGCGTGACATGTGAGATCTTTTCCAAAGATCAAGCTTGTGACAACTGGATAGAAACGATTGCGCGATTCATTCTTGAATCAACCTTGGTCCAGGAAATGAATTGACGAATACTTTTGGAAAAACCATTCGATGTGCAAATCTCTTCTTTTCTCTAGCACATTGAATGTGTATTCTTTTTCAAATACAAAAAGTATTTTTGATTGAAAATTGATCTTTCTCTTAAAAATTGCAAAATTCTTCTAGCAATAGCGATTGTTTTCAAATCAATTTTCATCAATCGCTGAATCTCAATTATTTGGTTCACTCACTCCGTGTTGTCTTCTTTGAGACGTTCGGTTTGAGAACGCTAGAACAAAGTGCGAAAACCTGTCAAGGAGATTCTTCGAATTATACGATCACAAGCAAGACTTGTACTAATCAACGGGAACCGTGGGTCGTGTACCTCAATTCAATGAAAGTGATCAAAGACACTTTCATGTGTTTTATTGCTAACTTTTGTTTGCAGGTACATTTGGACGGTAGCGGTGATCGAATGAGAAGTCAATCCAAAGCCGCATGCTCACAAAGCATCCACACTTAATGAAGAAATCATGACTAGTGCATATCTACATAACACGGCTCGATATTTTTACACTATGCTTCGCTACGCTCTGCAAATATCATGAACCAGAAAGCTTCGCTACTCATGGAAAGATGTCATGATCCTGAAAGTGTGAGCATGTCGGTCCAAAAGTCACAACATCACGTGATGGCAACACAATAAAGGGTGATCCAGAGATTTATTGTGGCTGATGATCTCAAAGAAAGCTCGAAGATCATCAAAGATGTGGATCAGCTCAAAGACCTCCACTGAAAGTACAAAATAATCGGACTTTGAAGAATCGCTACTAAAGCACAAAGATTGCGAAACTTAAAGAATAGAAGTCTACTAGCTCAGAACACAAGACAAAATAGAATGCTAGGATTCAAAATGTAAATCATGGGGTGACCTCCCTTAGGGGGAGATTGTTAGGAATTGGAAATTCCATAGTGAAGTGTCAGTCACCCCAAATATAATCTAGCATAAGTTAGCTCGTAGACGTGTCGTTATTTACGTTATTTTGTAGTTAATTAGTTAGATAGTAGCGTAGATTAGTTTATTGTAACACCGTGGAGGAAGGACGGGTCTTTACCCACCAGTATGCCGATCCACACCGTACCTCAGGAGGGCGTTTAGTTTGTAACTATAAATACCCTTCCCACTAAGGGAAGGGTGGTGCTTTTCTCATTAATATAACGTTACATTTGTTATTTCTCTCTCTAGAAAACACCCTCTCCTCTCTTCATCTCTCTAACATGGCTATCTTGCTTAATCATCTACCTAGACCACCCGAATCATCCTCTCCTCTCTTCATCTCTCTAACATGGCTATCTTGCTTAATCATCTACCTAGACCACCCGAATCATCTAAACAACATAAATATACGATCCTTCACTTAATTTACTTATACACATACCGTACTTGTCATAGAGATATGCTCTACAAGAAGATGATGGATCAGAGTCTTTTGGTACAGAAGATATGCTCTACTTGTCATATATATATATATGTAAAAACATGCACATGGATACATACATACATATATAGAAATAAACATGTAAATTATTCACATAGAAACATAAATTTTAAATGTTGATATATATGTAAAAACATGCACATGGATACATACATACATATATAGAAGAAGAAAAAAGGGCAAATTCGAAACCTACATATTCTATACAGCATTTAAATGAACCGAGTATATATTGGTGCTTATGATCATTGTTTCACTCTTCCTCTAGGTTGACAACTTCATTCATGCTGACATGCACCCTGGAAACATCCTTTTCCAGAGCAAATCATCTCGGATGGGGATATTTAAATCGAAACCTCATGTCATATTCCTTGATGTAGGCATGACTGTTGAACTTTCAAAGAGTGATAGAGTAAACTTACTTGAATTTTTTAATTCTAATCATCGCCTTTATCAAGGTAACTTTAGTTTGTTTTGTTTTGTTACGCTTTGATCTTTAACTATGACCGGATGTGGCCTATTACTTATGACTGGTTGTCTTCCATCCCGATCGGGTTGAATGAAAAAATTAGCTAAAGGGTTGAATGTCACCAAGTCTATATAACACATAATGACATAACTACAAAATCATTTCGAGTATCACATAGTGTCGTATCATTTTTACCATTTGATGTAACATGCCCACGCTTTTTACCAGCTTTATGCAACTAACTACTTTAGTCTTTTTTCATCGGGCTTGAAGCATGATAATTACCTTTTCAATCTGTCAATAAGTTGTTCTCCCAAAGACCACCCCAATAAGAACTGCAATAACTTATGCAACTTTAGTTGTTACTCCTTCAAAACCAATTCTCACTCTGATGCGTCTTAACAAATGTGAGTATACATCATTATGATAACTTTAATTTCATGATATTATAAAACTTTTTGAAACATAAATGTTGCTTTTACTATCCAACGTTATCAAAATCTATATTTTTGTTTGTTTTTTGTAGGCACATTTGGCAGCAGATGCCCACTCAACCTTTGATTTTTCAAAATACATCAATAGATCACTTGAAGTAGAATTTAAGGTGGTTGTGGAAATAAGGTGCTCCTTCTTGATTAGTACGTTCAATAACAGAATAAAAACATCGGTATGTATTCAAAATATGACATCCACTACAAGAAAAACGGGTATTTGGGAGGGCATAGAAAAATCAAAATAATATTCTTAGATTAATAATGAGGGCTGATTTCTAAAGTTTTACAAATTAAAATAGAATTCGAGGGACTGATCATTTTGGGTTTGATTCAAGACGGGTAATTTTATGTGACACAAGACTGTCATCTCAACCGTCTACTATATTATGTGTTGTTCATTTTATATCATTAGTATTCTGGCTGGATGGAAGATGTGTAGCTCATTGGTCATTTAGATAGAAATTTATAGCAACTGCAGGACAAAATTTGTGTTTGAAATTAATATCGAATTTTTACTTTCAAATCTTCTTAAATCCAATGATGCTTCAGTTATAAATTATGACTATAAGATAGACTTTGAATGTTACGGTTTCAGAGGTGTTAGTCATTAAGATAGACTTTGAGTTACTATGAAAAACTCGACATTTACTTCCTTTATCTAATTTATTTCAATAGTTTTTGACTCATTTATGCTCTAAACTGTGATGAAATTCCTAATACCAACATTACAGGTAATTTTGTTTTCAAAAGGATTGGGTAAAAGGTTTCTCTAACCGGTGATAACAACCTTCTTACAATAAAGAAAAATATGTTAACAAAAATTATAAGTCATGCCCGCCCATTGGGCGGGCTTTGAAATCTAGTATATATATATATATATATATATATATATATATATATATATATATATATATATATATATATATATATATACTATATAAAATGGAAAAATGGTCAAAAAGTGGAAAAAGTTGAAAAATGTTGAAAGTTGAATGTTGAAAACATGGTCAATGGAGAGAGAAATAAATAATATAATTAATACTCTTATTAAAATACCACATTACTTAAAAGTACAATAATTTATTCACATTGTACACCCAATTAAAAGCACATCTACCAAATTAAAACAACCAATTGAAACCGATACCGGGTTGACCCGTTGAAACCGATACAGGGTTGACCTGTTGAAACCGATACGGGTTGACCGGGCGCTTCAAACCGGGTGACCGGTTTAATTTGACATTTTAGGAGCCCAACCTATCGGTTTGACTCGGTTTAAATCAACCTGTTTTTTATCGGAACGGTTCAACGGTTGAACCACCGGGTGAAATCGGGTTTCAAATTTGACAAAATTATATGAGAAATGATGAAGTAGTTGTGGAACCCGTGACAATTTTTTGAAAGGAGAGACCAAGTAATTGTAGTTTTTGGTTTATTTTGCTTTTTAATGCTTGAATCTATTATTACTAAAATCTTAATAACTTAAAACAATCCTATTAGAAAATATACTCACACACTTAGATCGACTCCACATAACTTTTAAAAACATATATTTATCTTTGCTATGCAACCACGCATCAGAATTGTAGTTATTAGAAAACGATTCTCTAATGCTACAAATACAGTTTGTTGAAAGAAACTTATGGGTCATCGAACTTTCTTGAGAAAACTAGACATCGCTGCCGCTAAGGCCGGTATTCGTCTAGTATATATATACATATATATATATATATATATATATATATATATATATATATATATATATATATATATATATATATATATATATATATATATATATATATATATATATATCTTAACTATATAAAATGGACAAATGGTCAAAAGTTGAATCTTGACTTTGTTGAATGTTGAAATTGTTGAAAATGTTGCATGAAAGATTGAAAGGCTACATATTATGTATACTAGACGAGTACCCGCGCCTAGCGGCAGCGGTTTCTAGCGGCAGACAATTAACGATATGCGATATTGTGGTAAGTGTTACATTTATAACGTTCAAAATAAAACGTGAAAAGATCAAAATATAATTACAAACGGTTGTAACATGCGATAATTTAACTCAAGCAAAAATTCTTTAACATGTATAAAAAAACATATGAAAATATGCTTAGAAACATCGAAGTATTATATCGAACAAGTAAAAAGTGTATGGCGGGTTTTCTTTACATGTTTGGCATATTTTTATTCCGACTAATTTTATGGTGTTTTGACACTGCATGGCACCGATGGTACAACAACTATGCTTTAAAACCATTTCATATACCGACACGGAATCAGATTTTGACACCCGTGTGTTGCGATGGGGTTTTGGGTTTTGGTTAGCGTTGTTTTGTGGGCACTGAAATTTGAACACATACTTTGAAGTTTGTGGAATTTAAACATGACATTCAAATGCATTCCAAATAATGAAACATTAAACAATTATTTATAACATAAATTAACAGATCATACATCTAGAAATTACAAAATAAAGTTTACAAAAGAATTTGGAGGGCAAAACATCTTGTCTATCTTCAAAACCATCAAATACAGTTACTCATTGTATTGAATGAAATGGTACTTCAGTGACGTGCATAGCTAAAGCTAGTTAGTAGCCCAAAGTAGAAATGATGTGATGCTTGGTTGTTATAACATGAGATCAATAAGTAGAGGTAAAAACGAACAAATGTTACCTCAATCTTCTTAAGTTCACCTATGTATGCCTTCTTGTTCTTATCGTACCCAAAATACCCTTGAATACTCCTTTGTCAAAGTCATGAATTCTTGATTTGGGTACAAATAAGTTAAGCCATGGGTGTGGTACATCCCATAATACCTTAGGCGGAGTTTCAACTCACTTTGTGAACCGGTTCAAGAAGTCGACATATGAAGGTCAATAGTGAAGACCGATTAACAAAGCTTCCACTTCCGCATAAAATATTCAAAATCCATTATTTTAAAACCAAAACTAACGAAAGCTTGACTAAAGGGCAAAAAGCCAATAAAGAAAGCTACCAAACACTCCCTTTTATAACCTAAAGTAACTTACTTTTAAGAAAATTATGCATTATTAGCGACAAATTATTTGGTGGTTGGATGGCATCGAGATATACAAATGACTTTTTACTAAAAAATGGTACTTATGTTTGTCGTCGATCATCGTTATCAAAATGTTTTCCTCGCACCAAGTACCTCCTATTTTATCGAATTTTATTACACCTGTTGAATTTTGTAGAAATCAAAAACAAATTGATAGTTCAAAAGTATTCATCGACGGGATGTATTGTGATCGTCATTTAAAGAACATAGCACTTGATCATAGAGATACTAATCATGTACCTCATAGTAGACACTGTTCAGGACCCATTTCGTCACCTCAAACACACATTTCAGCCCCAACACACACCCCCATGACCCCTCCTTAGGTCCCCAATTCTACACCCATTTCAGGTCCCAAAGCCGCGTTTGCCCGAACTTCAGCCCCAACACACATCCATTTATGTCCTATTTTAACAGTCAACACAACCCATTTCAGCACCAAACCAAACCCACCTGAGCTCCTATATTGAGATACTGAAAAGAAGAAAAAATATTAGGTTTAAGCGAACAAAGATGTGCAAAATGTATAAAATAGATAGTCGAACATGTAAGAAAAAATTAGTCACCATTAAGGTCATTTGAAAGGAACCAACACAGTGAGCCAATATACATGTTGTTTCCTAAATTTAAAGCGCCATCATTAAAATAAAACCCACTCCAAACTTCTTTGAACCGTTCCCTAACACGACCTGAACCCATCAACTGAACCAACACACTGAGCCAAACCACTGAACACACCCGTAGCTATACTTCCTGAACCATAACCATGAATCGTAACTCGTGAACCATAACCCCTAGTAAAATCAAAAAACTGAAGTTAGTGGCAAAAAGCGAAGTTATGGAAATCTTTCCAAATCTTGTAGTATTCTTGAAATCTATGTTCTTGATCTAAAGTTTCAATCTTTTAAAAGGGTTATCAAGATTTGTAAAAGCCAATAAAGGTAACTTTTGACTTATAAAGTGCTTATCAACTTAGCGAGTGGCTCAAGTCCATAATCCTTCATGTCCATTTCAATTTTCTTGATCCGTAAAAAATTATATTGGATTGATTAAACAACTACATGTTATTCGCTAATTCAAATTCTTGTTTTGAATTATATATTAATGTGAAAAGCCAAGAAAAGCGAAAACAAAATGGTTGACGTGAGGCAACGGTTAAAAGCAAATGTTGGTTTGATTTTTTAACTTAAAAATGGAGAGGTTAATGTTCTTAAAATGGTGAAGGCTATGTCACCTTTGTCAATTTTATATAACAAAATTTACACAATAAAATAAACAATAAACTTTAACATTAAAAAGGAACCATATTTTTTAGAGAGTCACGGTTCCCGATGACGGTAGAGAGACAACGGCGATGGTCGAGGAAAATCCCGGCAAGGTCAACGGCAATGAATGACTCCAGAAACTAAGACCTACCAAAAAAAGTAAAGATCTAACATCAACTCATACACCTTTTCACATGCTACTAAACTCTTTAACATTAAAGCTAGGAATGTTGTCGTTTGTTTTGTAGTCACCACCTACACCAACTAAACATACAAATCCTCCAGTTGTAAACAGAACAGCCACATGAAGTCGGAAATCAATAAGTTGTACTTCACTTGTGGTTTGAGTGGTCTAGAGCTTGTTCCATTATCAATATTTTTTTTGTGAGGAGGTCTTACTAAAAGGATCTGGTTTAAAGGGTTTCTTTTATTTTTACAAGAAGTCATCTTTTATCATACATGCATGCAGAATAATCCAGCCACACGAGAATGAAATGAAAATCTGCTCAACTTACGTCTTTCCAAGTAATGTATCGCATTGGTTCTCCAACCTTCTTTTCCCTTAACAATATACATCTCATTCTGGGATATAAAATTTAGACAACCGGAAAACATAGCGAGAAGAATAAACTTGTCGACAATTATACCGCCCTCTAAGTCTCGAACTTATCATGAGGGTGTCAATGGTCGGTCGATCCGACCGGACCAATAATAACCTTATAGGGTACGGGTTGATTCGGTCCAACATAGCTTATCGGGTTTAACGGTCAACCCGATAAACCCGATAGGGTCGGGTTGATTCGGGTCCAACATAGCTTATCGGGTTTATCGGGTCCCGATAAACCCGATAGTCTAATAGGTCGGGTTAGGCCTAATTGGCTTGTTATCGGGTTATCGGGTTGACCCGATAAACCTGGTAAGATATTAGACCCTTTAACAAATTTAAATTTTTTGAACTGCTTGTTTAATGTATCTGCATATTTGCATCAGTAAGGTTAGTAGCTTTTCTCTATATTATTATTTATAACTTGATTACTTGTTACCACTGACAAAATATACCTTAGTTGCTTTTCTCTATTTGCATATTTTGCATCAGGCGCATGGCTACTTATAATATATTTGGACTGCTTGTTTTCGTTATCTATATTAGGCTCAAGGATATACAAATGTAGTTGGTATCCTATGATTTGAAGTATGAACATTGTGGCAGACCTACTAATCCATGTGTGTCCTTGATTAGTGTAAGAAAGGAGTGACTCATGTGCATATTTGAGATATCTCATAATCTGAATACCGGTCGAAAAATAAACCATCACGCCAATGAGAACATCAACTAATAAAATATTAATTATTAGAGTGGCAAGAGAACCTACTTGCTTGCGGAGTAGACCTAACATGAAATAGATGGCCGTTTCAGCACATGAAGCAGCATTTCTTGTTAGCCCGCTAGGAATCCTAGCAACTTTTATTCCATGGTTTGTAGTAGCAGTTACATCAACACCTTCAATAAAATTTTAAACATAATTCGTTAAAGTAGTAGATATGGTTAAAGTTCTTTAATGACCAAACAAGATAAGTTATGTCACTTGAATGGTTCAATGCATAAGTATTAAGCAAACAAATAAAGAACCTTCTAAGCCAACACCATACTGCATTATGACTTTCATTTGAGTTGCACGAGCAATAACATCTGAACTAAGGCACATGCCCTTTACCACACAGATATCATAGTTACCTATAAGATCAGGTACACTGTCAATCGGAAGATTATCCACCTATGATAAAGTAGGTACATAGGTTATAAGAGTTATCAACTTTGAAGCCCAATTTGCCGTCTATAATTATTCCATCAGTTAATAATACCTGGATAAATTTGCAAGTATTCTTTAGTGTATCTGAAGCTGGAAAGTGAATAGCCCCAAATAACACACATTATAGTATGTTTATCAATAGCCCCAAATAACCTGCACCACATCATATTAATAGTTGATCTCATAATAATTTACATGTGTGTCATTGACATATATAGGCATTTAAATTAAAATGAAACTCAAAATTTAGGGTTGGTTCAAAACTGGCAAAGGGGTTAAATATGAGAAACATATTGAGCTCACTATATCTTGATGATGATAAATCAAACTTAAGAAAAAAAAAGATTTATAAAATTACTCAACAAAAAATACCTCAATATTTGGTGGTGGGTTTCGTCGGTAGCAACACTTAGCGGCAAAGTTTTTATTGGGCGGCAGGGTTGCAAAAAAACTTAATATCTACAAAAAAACCCTTCAAAACTCATATATCAATTAAAAAACTCAAAAGAATACCTCAAAACTTGAAAAATCCTTTTGACGGTCGTAGGTCTTGGTGGTTCCTCTCGTTGGTATCGCTACTGTGGTGGTGGGATGACGGTGGGAGTCCAATGGTGGTGGCGTCGGGTGGTTGTGGGATTTGGGGGAAGAGATGAGACCAGTTTTGAGATGAAAGTGTTTGCGTGTGTGTCTTCCGCAGTGTTCCTTTTTCTCTCACATTTGACCATTTTCAAAATTCAACTTTCAATATTCAACTTTTCACTTTTCCTGTTTGACCATTTTTTTCATTTTAGATAGTAAAGATTACTGTGAAAAATCAATTCCATATATAACACATAATCATCATTAATTTAAAATGTTGAAGGTTTAAAATGTATAAAAAGGAAAGAATTGAAAATGTTTAAAAATCATTCACGTTATAATTGAGCTAACAAGTTACAATGATTGTGTTGAATGTTGAATATAGCCATACTGACAATACGAAATAATTTACAATGATTGTGTTCATAGTTTTGTTGAGTGTATCCTATTTAATCTACCTCGATTGAATATAGGTGTATCTAAGCGAATGTTGTATCCTTGTGTTATTCCTTGTTAACAGACTTTATTAAATATATGTTATGTCATATCCATATTTGATATTGATATTTTTGTAGATGTATGTTACAGTATATCATATTTGTAACAACAAAAGCAACCAAAACATGATCAAATTTGAATCTCTTTTATGCATTATGTATTTATGTACGTAGACATATAGTGGATAGAAAAAACTATATAAAATATGCTTACTAAGTTTTGTAAATTTAAGTAATTTGTATGTATTCAGTGGACATAAAGTTATGAGCTTTTTAAGATGTACTCCCTCCGTCCCATTTTTATTGTCCACTATTGACTTTTTTAGTCATTCTTCTTCAACTTTGACCATAATTATTTTTGTTTGTGTTATATAATATTTGATGAAAAATATATGAATTTATTGGGTTTTAGAATGTATTTTCATTGGTATAATTTTCATCAAGTATTATATAACACAAATAAATATATTAATGGTCAAAGTTGAACAAGAAATACTGGTCAAAGTCAAAGTGGACAATAAAAATGGGACGGAGGGAGTAACTTACAGTATCTCTCTTTATTTTACTAAGTTTCAATTGTTGCATCTAGAAAAACATTCATGCTATGATGACTTGTAAATCTCTCAGTTAGAGGATTCCTATTCTCAACTTATACCATCGATGAATAATGCACCTCTCTTCCAATCAATCCAATTTTGTTATAACGAAATTAGTTTTAGGATATCCCAAGTAACATGTATGTAAATTTAAGTCAGCTTTTTAATATATAAAAAGTGAGTTGTTTATTTTATGTTAGGTATGAGCTTGAAAAAAGCTTGTTCTTTTGTTCAATAGTCAGTACTGTTAATTTTGCCTAGCAATATCTTTGTAGATTATAAGCTAACTATTGTTTTTATTTCTTTTTAGATGTATGAGAAAGAGCATAAAGAACAGGTGAACACTGAGAATGTGGTGGAGGTGGAAAGCAGTAAAGAAGAGAAACAAAAGAAACCAAGGGCAACCCGTAAGCGGTCTTTGGTATGGCCTCATTACGAATCATTTGTTAATGACCAAGGAGAGCCAAAAAGCAAGTGCCCTTATTGTGCTAAGGAGTATTGTTCAGATACTAAAATTCATGGGACAAGTACTTTGCGAGGTCATTTGAAAATTTGTGGCAAGTTTCCTATAAGTGACATCCTGGGTTCAAGTCTTACTAGACACATATGTGATATGGTATCTATGAGAGGTTGTAGGTTCAAGTTTTATTTAAAACATGTTTCATACTATTAATGAAATATGTTGTGTAATTTGTAAAAGTTATCGCTTGAACGAAAAAAATAAAATAAATAATAATAAGTGCAGTGTTTGACTATCACAAATATGTGATACAAATCTTAAATATATTATTATACACTCACAAATGCTATGCGGGAGAAACCACTTGATCTACACTTTTGGAATTTCTCGTAAACTATACATCGATTTTGTTATGTGTGGGTATTATTAAATTAGAAAAAATGTGTTAATATATTATTATTACAAATTTTGAATCTTAAACGACTATTCTGAATTAAAACTATGCTAGCAGATTTGTTGAAAAATGTATATTGTCGGGGCGCCATGCAACCATGCCATCAGAAAATAGTTATCAGAAAAGTATGCTTTAGCGCTACAAATAAAGTTTTTCAAAAGAAATATTCGCGTGATATTTTATCGAAACTAGACACCGTTGCCGCTAGGCGCGGGTACTCGTCTAGTATATATATATATATATATATATATATATATATATATATATATATATATATATATATATATATATATATATATATATATATATATATATCCATATTAGTGGTGTAGTTCATGGGTGGATACAAGTGCAAAACGAGTTAATAATGTTTTGAGAAATGGATATTGAATATGATGAAACGTTTTCTTTATAACAAATTCGTGTGGTGTTCTTATGATCTTAGTTGAGTGATATTGTTGTTTTGGTTGACTGAGTTGGGATGACTCCGTGAGTCAGTGGACTCAGCCGAGTCAAGGGTAACTCGCGTCAGTTACCGGGTCGGGTCAGAAACCCAGTCATGAGTCGGGTCTAAAGACCCAGTCAAGGGTATGTTTGATTTGTTAATTGTTGTCGGGTCAGTTGGATACTGTAGTTGCTGTTGCAACTCTAGATGTCGAGTCGGGTCAACCCGTATGGGTCGTGTCAGACCCAAATTGGAGTTCACAGTTTAATTCCATCAAGGCCTCATTTGGTTTCTGTGGTAATAAGTCAAGTATAACTGGTTAGGGCGTGGGTTTGATTAGTTGTGGCCTCGGTCCCGATTTGGTTACCGATCACTTATGTTAAAATTTATTTAGTTTATGTGGATTTCTAAGTTGAGTTACATTTTTAGTTTGAGTCTCAGGTATTACTCAAATTAGACTCGATAATTGGTTATAAGTCGTAAAATGTTGTTAACGTGGAATGTCGAAACAAAAAAAGTGGTAACTGGATAATAATAATTAATTATTGAAATTAGTTGTGAAATAAACGGTTACTAATAAGGAATATCGAAAACTAATAAACGGTTAATGATACGACCATTGGTTAACTTTATACACGTAACGACTTGATTTTGTTACGAAACTTTTATATAACGATAACGGAGTAAAACTATCGTGGCAAACGATATTTGACTCGAATGAATAATAAAAAAGTTATGTATAAGTGATGTAATAAACATTAAGGAACTAACTATGTGCTTAAAAATTAATTTTGGATATTACGGTTTATAAATTGGAGTAATATTTGATACACGAGTTATATTGATTAATAAGTTGGACTTTATTAAATGTTTTGGCTTAAACGAGTATAATATATTAGGCTTGGAAATGAGTTTAATATATTCGTTTCGCGATAAGAATAAATATTCCATTTTCATATTTTAACAATATTTTAAATATATAACTATATAGTATTGACGGATATGGTTTGTTTATTTATAAACCCTTATTAACTACGATTATAGCTTGTGTTTTATAAATACTTGTTGGGAAAAGGTTATTTTGATAAGATGATTTATTAAAGTCGTGATGGTTTGAGAACGTCGAATAAACGAACGCGTCGTTTATAAAATACTATAATAGTATACTTTTTATGACATGCTTTATTATAAACTTGTATAATTACGAGTAACGAATCGTGAAACCTTTGATAATAACACGATAAATGGAAAATTATCTTTTATTATAAACATGTACGTTTGGGATTATGGGAAATTACCGAAGCTTACTAATTAACCTTTTTATACTACATAAATAGTTGTCGTCATTTCCTAGTCTTCTTTGACTAGCTTAAGTATTGTCAGTGTTTCTTGACTTTGTCGATGTCTTTCCCTTTTGGCGTGCGTTCTAGTTAGTATGTCTCGACTATGTCGATGTCTTCTCCTCTTCCGCGTGAGTTGTACGTCGCGTCTATATTTCTTACTACTACACGAAACGTTAAAACTAAACCTTTTGAGATATTGATAATGGACTTGCGAAAGTAACGGCATGAATAATATACGAAAAAAACGACACATTACTTTCTATCTACTTCTTTATCGTATGAGCCGTATTTTAAGTTAATCATATATGCATTAGGTTGCGTCACTTCTATTCTATCGTACTCGTCGTACATTCTTCTGGATGCCATGGAGATTAGCTTTAAATGCCAGTCGTGTTAATTGTGAATAGTGAATTACTGTGGCTAAGGTGAGTTTCATAGCCCCTCTTTTCAAAGGTTTTCATAACTACTTTTGAGGAGAATACATGCTGCTTTTAACTAACCATAATTGAATATGTGAACATTATATGAGAATAATTGTTGTTTGGAATATTTGATTGTGGATCGTGATATTATGTATTTATGTGAACGCAAAATATTTCTTGGACCTGTCACTACTCTTTTGAATTGCTAATGTGCTGACTAGGAAAGGTTAGACATGCTACAGTTTTTGACTTAGGCTAGGGTAGCAATCCTTTGCTATAACACGATGCCTAGCTAAGTGTATCCGACCTAGACCAGGGTATCATGTGTTCTAGGCCTTGCTACGACTGTGCTAGCTAGAGTCGTTTGGGGCCCTGCTGAGATCTCGATTGTGTTAGATTATTGTGGATTGATTGTTGATTGGAATGTGTATTATATATCTGCCTTAGTCGCATATAGCAATTAAACTTTATCAGGTCCATTACTATTTTGTAACTAAACTCTATGAAATCACCAGCGTAAACTGACCTTTTTAGCATGTGTTCTCAGGTTTAAGCCGATAGCTCACTATCGGAAGACGCTTGGCAAGGGGCATGGTCACAGGCGACTCTGACGAATAATCGGGACCGCTTTAAACTTCTTTTGGGCCTATTTCCGCACTATATTCATATAATGGAAACTTAATATTTTTATTAATGAATTCTATTCTAAATTAATGGGATAAAACCATTCTTTGTACCTTATGTTTGTGATACCAAGATAGTAGG
>OU343224.1:7801948-7951023 GCA_910596185.1 Chrysanthemum makinoi
AGATGTGACAACGGGGTTAATTCACTATTATTTATTTGAGGTTGAAGTGAAATATCACGGGCGAGTGTACTTAGTATCTGAAGGAATCGGGGATGGTTGGATGAAGATTCTTCAAGATCCTTGTTCGAGCTTATTATCAAAAACAAAGACTTGGAAATCTAGTTATTGTTGGGTGACTTTTTCCTTTTCTTTTACCACTTGGGGGAATTAGGCTCTTACCACCACAAAATAACTATCACTTTAAGGAGTTACGTTGTAGTGCTCAGTGTCACATTCAATTGTGGATTCTCAAGAGGTGATGTACGTCTTATAGTTGATGGTTGGTTGGATGAAGAGTATAGAGTACTTAGAGATTCAATGGAGGATGAACTCTCGGCACCGCTCTTTGTTACATATGTTCAAGTTTAAGTCACGAGTTCGGGTTAGTTTACTTCAGGATCAAATTCATTATATTGGATTTTCTCCATCAGCTGTCACAACAAAGAGCCTACTGAATGATAATGGGGTTGATTACAAGTTTTGCCAAGAGATGATGAAAAGAGAGAGATTATGATGGCGACATCATATGCTACCGTTGAAGGGGAGAAGTGTGAACAGACTACATTATGAAGATATTCACTTGCTTAATCAAGAATGGCATCTCCGTATGCAATTCTTGAAGGGGAGAAGAAGTGTGATAATTCTGCATGGTTGATTGACATATGAGAATACATGGTCATATGGCTCCTAACTCATGTAAGAACCGAGCTTCTTCTTATCGGTTCATCTTTATATGGAGTTTGTACTAAGAGCCGTTGGTTGACATCTTCACACAGGCTGATATGATTAAATGACAAAGTGCTTCCTGCTGCGGGGCTGATTTCCTTGATGAACATCTTTCTGTTCTTGTTTGATTGGGAAGGATTTGAGTTTAGGGGATTTTCTATATACAAGTTAACGGGAATGCATTTGGTGAGTTGAAGATGTTGACTTTCTATTCCCCAAATGGACAATCTTGAAGAAGGTCGAGTCTACAGTCTATTCTACATTTTCTGCTATATGTTAGAAGACTAAAAGACGAGTTGCATTTGATTATCAAAAGACTTCTTCTTATTCTGGGCATTTATTAAAAGATTGTCGGTTTAGGAGAGAGCACTAATTGGGGAGAGTGTTTGCCAGATTTAATCCCCAATTAGACTTGCTCGCATTCTTCCGCATCAAGTTGATTCTCACAAGTGTTCAAGTGTTCTTCTAAATAGATTTCAAGTATTTGGGCTTATTTTGTGTTCTGATTCGAAGCATCAAAACCACAAGGGAAGGAGACACGTATCTAAACGCGAGTAAACTTGATGAACTTAATACTTCTAAGTGATTGAAGATATCCCAGGAAGACTATTGTCATTACCGCAGAGAAACTCAAGGTTTGACTCATGGCGTTTAGTGTTCTTATTCCAACTATGTGGGGAAGAGATGGAAGAGTTAGTTTCTGGTAATAAAAGAGGTACACAAGTGTGTGATGATTTTGATGGTATCGCAATCATCAGGGGAGAGAGATTGTGTACATTGGGGATGCTCATTGCATTTCACTTGAGTGCTTAATCAGTGATTGAGATATAATCACTTATTCCGAGTTGACATCCTTGAGATAGTCATCCGAGATATAATCGGTGATTCGACCTGCTTCTTCAATGTTATCGGTTATTCTCTCTTTGGTCATTCGGATACTTCGGGTTCTTGAGCTTCATACACTATCATCGAGAGAAAAAGTATACATCGGGTTATTCTTTGGTTATCGGACTTATCATCTGCTACTTCTGATGGTATAAGTTTCTGTCTTCGGGTATATGTGTATTCGGTTCGTGAGCTCTTGTCTAAGAGACGACTGCATCAATTCATCTACTTGGGGGAAAGTGGTCTCTTGACAACTTTTGGGTATGGATCGCTTCGACTTCGTGGAATGAAATTTGAGAGAGTTATTTATGTGTGGGATGATACGTTCTTTGTTCTTTTGGATGATATAACCTCGAACGAAGAATCACAAAGATCATTCTTAATAGGAGCAGCAAGATCGATGATAATGGTGTGCTTCCTTGTGCACTGGCTAAAAAGCTTGAAATAGAGCTTCAAATCCGCCTACATAAGGATTTTCGGTTTGGGGGAAAGCTGCCAAAGTCTCTCTTTCTCAAAGGCTCGGGTTCTATCTTCTATCGGAGCCTCGGAAGCTTTGGTGGTGGAAGTTTAAGAGATGATCGAATGCTATCTTCTCGACGTGTTGTTCGATATCTTTATCTCGGTACTCGTATCATCATCTTCTTAAACTATATCATCTACTCTATCTATAAATATTTATCAAAAACCAAATACAAAAATATAAAACCAACAAAAAGAAAAAAGAAAAATAGAAAATTTCTAAAACCCATAAAAATCAGAAAATTTAAAAATACAAAAAAATTGTTTTCTCAAGACATGTCTTCTTGTATCGATAACATCTACAGTCTTAGAAATGTCATTCAATAATGGCACGGGACTATAGATGAAGTTCGAGCATGAGGTGTAAATATTCTTTTCCAAAACATGTCTCAAAATATGGCTTGCAGTTATTCCAGACTGTAACCCGTGCTTAAACCATGGCTTGCTATTATTTCAGATAGCAACCCATTTTTCAAAGGAAAGTGCTACGCTTAAACGATTTTCACAAAATTCGTGCACTTATCCTAAAAACAAATTGAGGAAAGTATGTCGAAGGACTCCTGTTCCTACACAAATGTTTTTCCTTCTATAAATTCTTCAGAAAAATATTTGTTGTTTTCAAAAATGGTGGTAAATGTGTGGCTTGTAAATCAATCGATTCGAGTTTTCGTAAAAATTGAAAACTCAATCAATGACTTCAGCGCTTTTAAACATTTTAGAAAATAAGTCATTGATTGAGAGGGAGAATGTTTTCAAATCTATATCATCTAACGAGCTTATCTAATTATCCTATACACTTAAATGTAAAACATGTTAACCTACTTATTTGAAGGACTAGGTGCCTAGGATATGATTGTTACGATTAGATCATTAGAGTTTGATAAACACATTATTCCCATGCTTCATATGAACTTATTGATATGTTGAAGTGACTTTTATTAGTCGATTGCTGTTTGAGTGTTGTCGACCACCATATATCTGTTTGTGTTGACTAACGTATGCAGATAAGATGGTTATAAATGTTCCCGATCCGGATCCCACAATAGAAGATGATTGGATGCCGAAAAGAAAGGGTAACTATATCTTGGGTTGACAAATGAAGAAACGGAGCTTAATTTGACCTCTATGGAGAGTTGGCATGAAAAATGCAACGTAAGAGGTCTCACTGCATCAGCAGATGGTTTTTTCATCATCAAATGAAGAAACGGAGCTTAATTTGACCTCTATGGAGAGTTGGCATGAAAAAATGCAACGTAAGAGGTCTCACTGCATCAGCAGACGGTTTTCTTCCAGCCTTACAGCAACAACAGAAGCAGCTCAACCACCTAACATATCTTGTGCAGGAAAAGTAGTGAATTATACCATTTTTTTAAACAATTTTGAAATATTGTTTTAAAAAATGGAAAAACATTGTTTTGAAAACAAATTGGACTTAATTTTAGAAATCATCGGACTTCATTTTATCAAAACTTAAGTCACTCAATCAACGACTACTGTCATTGATTGAGGAGGAGAGTGATTTAAATTAAAATATTTTCAAACGATATTTCTTCATAAAAGTCCGGTTTGTACAAAATAAAGTGGTGATCTAAAGAATTAATGTTATGTCAGGGTATGATTTTCTTTAAAACTCAATGATCTTTCAAAATGAAATATTTTATGTTCTTGTTTGATTGTGAAATTGTTTTATTTTACTTAAAGATCTCTTAAAAACTATCATACCTGACACTAACAATATTTAATGTCTATAATTGGTCCTCATCAGTCATTTTTCAAAATTAAATCAAGCCACGTCTTTCCCTAAAATTTTATAAATGATTTAAATCAATTGGGATCCAAAATCTCAATTGGTTTGAAATTTTTGATCGGGGGAGAGATCGTGATTTAAATCTCAAATCGGTTTTAAAAAGGTGATTGTTTCAAAAGCACTCCTTCCTTCATGTGCCAAACGATTTTGAAATACATAATGCACATGATTGTGGAGGAGCATTTAACCATAAACCAGTTGAGCTTTTAAATCAGGCACATTTTCTCCCATGTTTTCTAAACCTTATTAAATCACTTGGGATCCAAAATCTCAAAGGGTTTGATATTTTTGATCGGGGGAGAATTTGTGATTTAATAATGAAATTTGATAGAAGGTGATCATTTTGATTCAAATGTGCAGGCTGCTCTCCCATATGTGCTAAACGCTTTCGAATCTCAAGGCACATATTGAGGGGGAGCCTTTCAAAAAGAAAATAAACTATCAAGGTACAAAGATTTCTATGTTTCAACATAAAGTACCTTGATTGATTTTCTAATGGTTTCTTAATGGCTTTTGTGATCGTGGATGTGCTTCAAAAGAACTCTTTCCTCTATGTGATAAAATGATTTCAAATATCCTATACACATATTGAGGGGGAGAATTTACCAAAGAAAATCAAATGACTTTTTCCATAGAAATTGTGATCAAGAATTTATTTCAAAGAACTCTTGCCTCCATGTGCTAAACAATTTCAAATCATATGCACATGTTGAGGGGAGCATTTCTAAATGATCAAAACAATTAAGGTACAAAATGCTTTGATTTTATATCACAAGTACCTTGATTGATTTTCCAAATGATTTTTCAATTGGTTTCAAGAAAGAATGAACAATACCAAAAGACCGACCAATTTACTTTATGCATGGTGTTATAAGGATGGTTAGGTTAGGTATTCGTTCCCACGATCCCGTCAGAGCCAGAGGGATCTACCCAGCGACAATCCACTAGATAGTGTAGAAGTCCTTAGGTATGATGAAGAAAGGAGAAAAATGAGAATACGGGAAGAGTGCGGACTGAGACAGAGCTACTACTGGAATAAACCCAACAAGGTTCTAATTATGAAGTCTCGGTAAGCACTGAAGGGGTTGAAGAATGAAAAAGAAATGAATGTAAAAAGGGTGAAAAGAAATAGCCCTCCAATAATTCAACCTTAGGGTAGAAACCGGATTCAATACATATGCTAGGTGGTTACTAAGGTAACGCCGGTATTGAAGACAAGACGTCATGGACCCAGTCACGCACTGCACTAAACTTCCCAAGCTACTCAAGTTCCTCTTAAAATGACTTGTTTCATTCTCACGGGGAACCTACATAATCTATCGACTTTATCTTAGAGATTGTTGATATTGAAGAAGGAGACCCTCTCCCTAGTCTCTGGCATAGGACCAAATGTGCACAATTGAGTCTAGAGCCAAGAGATCATTCATAAAATCTCATTAGGACACAAAATTAATGAAGACTTGCTGTTTCACACAATGTGGAAAGTAAGTATATATTGAGAGTCCTACGCATTATCCTTGTGATATTTGCCAGAACATCTGAGTGGTATGTCAAATATTCACGATGAAGATGGAAATCCTTCTAGAGCCAACATCAAACAAGCTCTTGGTGCGTGACATGTGAGATCTTTTCCAAAGATAAAGCTTGTGACAACTGGATAGAAACGATTGCGCGATTCATTCTTGAATCAACCTTGGTCCAGGAAATGAATTGACGAATACTTTTGGAAAAACCATTCGATGTGCAAATCTCTTCTTTTCTCTAGCACATTGAATGTGTATTCTTTTTCAAATACAAAAAGTATTTTTGATTGAAAATTGATCTTTCTCATAAAACCTTCCTCGTATTGCAAAACTCTTTCTTCTAAGCAATAGCGATTGTTTTCAAATCAATTTTCATCAATCGATGAATCTCAATTCTTGGTTCACTCCTCACTCGTGTTGTCTTCTTTGAGACGTTCGGTTTGAGAACGGCTAGAACATTGCGAAACCCTGTCAAGGAGATTCTTCGGAATATATACGATCACAGCGTACTTGTACTAATCAACGGGAACCGTGGGCCGTGCACCTCAATTCAACGAAAGTGATCAAAGACACTTTCATGTGTTTTATGCTAACTTTTGTTCGCAGTACATTTGGACGGTAGCGGTGATCGAATTGAGAAGTCAATCCAAAGCCGCATGCTCACATCACTCACACTTAATTGAAGAAATCATGACTAGTGCATATCTACATAACACGGCTCGATATTTTACACTATGCTTCCTTCGCGCATTCGCAAATATCATGAACCAGTAAAGCTTCCGCTACTCTGATGGAAAGATGTCATGATCCCGAAAGTGTGAGCATGTCGGTCCAAAAGTCACAACATCACATGATGGCAACACAATAAAGGGTGATCCAGAGATTTATTGTGGCTGATGATCTCAAAGAAAGCTCGAAGATCATCAAAGATGTGGATCAGCTCAAAGACCTCCACTGAAAGTACAAAATAATCGGACTTTGAAGAATCGCTACTAAAGCACAAAGATTGCGAAACTTAAAGAATAGAAGTCTACTAGCTCAGAACACAAGACAAAATAGAATGCTAGGATTCAAAATGTAAATCATGGGGTGACCTCCCTTAGGGGGAGATTGTTAGGAATTGGAAATTCCATAGTGAAGTGTCAGTCACCCCAAATATAATCTAGCATAAGTTAGCTCGTAGACGTGTCGTTATTTACGTTATTTTGTAGTTAATTAGTTAGATAGTAGCGTAGATTAGTTTATTGTAACACCGTGGAGGAAGGACGGGTCTTTACCCACTGTATGCCTGATCCACAGCCCGACAGGAGGGCGTTTAGTTTGTAACTATAAATACCCTTCCCACTAAGGGAAGGGTGGTGCTTTTCTCATTAATATAACGTTACATTTGTTATTTCTCTCTCTAGAAAACACCCTCTCCTCTCTTCATCTCTCTAACATGGCTATCTTGCTTAATCATCTACCTAGACCACCCGAATCATCCTCTCCTCTCTTCATCTCTCTAACATGGCTATCTTGCTTAATCATCTACCTAGACCACCCGAATCATCTAAACAACATAAATATACGATCCTTCACTTAATTTACTTATACACATACCGTACTTGTCATAGAGATATGCTCTACAAGAAGATGATGGATCAGAGTCTTTTGGTACAGAAGATATGCTCTACTTGTCATATATATATATATGTAAAAACATGCACATGGATACATACATACATATATAGAAATAAACATGTAAATTATTCACATAGAAACATAAATTTTAAATGTTGATATATATGTAAAAACATGCACATGGATACATACATACATATATAGAAGAAGAAAAAAGGGCAAATTCGAAACCTACATATTCTATACAGCATTTAAATGAACCGAGTATATATTGGTGCTTATGATCATTGTTTCACTCTTCCTCTAGGTTGACAACTTCATTCATGCTGACATGCACCCTGGAAACATCCTTTTCCAGAGCAAATCATCTCGGATGGGGATATTTAAATCGAAACCTCATGTCATATTCCTTGATGTAGGCATGACTGTTGAACTTTCAAAGAGTGATAGAGTAAACTTACTTGAATTTTTTAATTCCTAATCATCAGGCCTTTATCAAGGTAACTTTAGTTTGTTTTGTTTTGTTACGCTCTGATCTTTAACTATGACTAGATGTGGCCTATTACTTATGACTGGGTTGTCTTCCATCCCGATCGGGTTGAATGAAAAAAATTAGCTAAAGGGTTTGAATGTCACCTGAAGTCTATATAACACATAATGACATAACTACAAAATCATTTCAGAGTATCGACGTAGTGTCGTATCATTTTTACCATTTGATGTAACATGCCCACGTTTTACCAGTTTATGCAACTAACTACTTTAGTCTTTTTCTGCATCAGTTGAAGCATGATAATTACCTTTTCAATCTGTCAATAAGTTGTTCTCCCAGCACCACCCCCAATAAGAACTGCAATAACTTATGCAAGTTTAGTTGTTACTCCTTCAAAACCAATTCTCACTCTGATGCGTCTTAACAAATGTGAGTATACATCATTATGATAACTTTAATTTCATGATATTATAAAACTTTTTGTAACATAAATGTTGCTTTTACTATCCAACGTTATCAAAATCTATATTTTTGTTTGTTTTTTGTAGGCACATTTGGCAGCAGATGCCCACTCAACCTTTGATTTTTCAAAATACATCAATAGATCACTTGAAGTAGAATTTAAGGTGGTTGTGGAAATAAGGTGCTCCTTCTTGATTAGTACGTTCAATAACAGAATAAAAACATCGGTAGGTATTCAAAATATGACATCCACTACAAGAAAAACGGGTATTTGGGAGGGCATAGAAAAATCAAAATAATATTCTTAGATTAATAATGAGGGCTGATTTCTAAAGTTTTACAAATTAAAATAGAATTCGAGGGACTGATCATTTTGGGTTTGAGTCAAGACGGGTAATTTTATGTGACACAAGACTGTCATCTCAACCGTCTACTATATTATGTGTTGTTCATTTTATATCATTAGTATTCTGGCTGGATGGAAGATGTGTAGCTCATTGGTCATTTAGATAGAAATTTATAGCAACTGCAGGACAAAATTTGTGTTTGAAATTAATATCGAATTTTTACTTTCAAATCTTCTTAAATCCAATGACGCTTCAGTTATAAATTATGACTGTAAGATAGACTTTGAATGTTACGGTTTCAGAGGTGTTAGTCATTAAGATAGACTTTGAGTTACCATGAAAAACTCGACATTTACTTCCTTTATCTAATTTATTTCAATAGTTTTTGACTCATTTATGCTCTAAACTGTGATGAAATTCCTAATACCAATATTACAGGTAATTTTGTTTTTCAAAAGGATTGGGTAGAAGGTTTCTCTAACGGTGATAACAACCTTCTTACAATAAAGAAAAATATGTTAACAATAATTATAAGTCATGCCCGCCCATTGGGCGGGCTTTGAAATCTAGTATATATATATATATATATATATATATATATATATATATATATATATATATATATATATCTATACTATATAAAATGGAAAAATGGTCAAAGTGGAAAAAGTGAAAAATGTTGAAAGTTGAATGTTGAAAACATGGTCAATGGAGAGAGAAATAAATAATATAATTAATACTCTTATTAAAATACCACATTACTTAAAAGTACAATAATTTATTCACATTGTACACCCAATTAAAAGCACATCTACCAAATTAAAAACAACCAATTGAAACCAATACTGGGTTGACCCGGGACACTTCAAACCGTGACCCGGTTTAATTTGACATTTTTTCGACCCAACCTATCGGTTTGACTCGGTTTAAATCGACCTGTGTTTTTATCGGAACGGTTCAACCAGTTGAACCACCCGGGTGAAATCGGGTTTCAAATTTGACAAAATTATATTAGAAATGATGAAGTAGTTGTGGAACCCGTGACAATTTTTTTGGAAAGGAGAGACCAAGTAATTGTAGTTTTTGGTTTATTTTGCTTTTGTAATGCTTGAATCTATTATTACTAAAAATCTTAATAACTTAAAACAATCCTATTAGAAAATATACTCACACACTTAGATCGACTCCACATAACTTTTTAAAAAACCATATATTTATGCTGCTATGCAACCACGCATCATAATTGTAGTTATTCAAAAACGATTCTCTAATGCTACAAATACAGTTTGTTGAAAGAAACTTATGGGTCATCGAACTTTCGAGAAAACTAGACATCGCTGCCGCTAGGGCGGGTATCTAGTATATATATACATATATATATATATATATATATATATATATATATATATATATATATATATATATATATATATATATATATATATATATATATATATATATATCTTAACTATATAAAATGGACAAATGGTCAAAAGTTGAATCTTGACTTTGTTGAATGTTGAAATTGTTGAAAATGTTGCATGAAAGATTGAAAGGCTACATATTATGTATACTAGACGAGTACCCGCTGGGCAGCGGTTTCTAGCGGGAGACAATTAACGATATGCGATATTGTGGTAAGTGTTACGTATAACGTTCAAAATAAAACGTGAAAAGATCAAAATGTAATTACAAACGGTTGTAACATGCGATAATTTAACTCAAGCAAAAATTCTTTAACATGTATAAAAAAACATATGAAAATATGCTTAGAAACATCGAAGTATTATATCGAACAAGTAAAAAGGCGTCCGCGGCCGGGTTTTCTTTTACATGTTTGGCATATTTTTTCCGACTAATTTTATTGCCGTTTGACACTCTGTGGCACCCATGGTAAAACAACTATGCTTTAAAAACCATTTCATATACCGACCTGGAATCAGATTTTGACACCGTGTGTAATGACGGCGGTTTTGGGTTTTGGTTAGCGTTGTTTTGTGAAAGCGACGAAATTTGAACACATACTTTGAAGTTTGTGGAATTTAAACATGACATTCAAATGCATTCCAAATAATGAAACATTAAACAATTATTTCGCAACATAAATTAACAGATCATACATCTAGAAATTACAAAATATGAAGTTTACAAAGAATTTGGAGGCTGAAACATCTTCTGTCTATCTTCAAAACCATCAAATACAGTTACTCATTGTATTGAATGAAATGGTACTTCAGTGACGTGCATAGCTAAAGCAAGTTAGTAGCCCAAAGTAGAAATGATGTGATGCTTGGTTGTTATAACATGAGATCAATAAGTAGAGGTAAAAACGAACAAATGTTACCTCAATCTTCTTAAGTTCACCTATGTATGCCTTCTTGTTCTTATCGTACCCAAAATACCCTTGAATACTCCTTTGTCAAAGTCATGAATTCTTGATTTGGGTACAAATAAGTTAAGCCATGGGTGTGGTACATCCCATAATACCTTACACTGGAGTTTCAACTCAGCTTTGTGAACCCGGTTCAAGAAGTCGACATATGGAAGGTCAATAGTGAAGACTGATTAACAAAGCTTCCACTTCCTGCATAAAATATTCAAAATCCATTATTTTAAAACCAAAAACTAACGAAACAGCTAAAAGGGCAAAAAAAAAGCCAATAAAGAAAGCTACCAAACACTCCCTTTTATAACCTAAAGTAACTTACTTTTAAGAAAATTATGCATTATTAGCAGCAAATTATTTGGTGGTTGGATGGCATCGAGTTATACAAATGACTTTTTACTAAAAAATGGTACTTATGTTTGTCGTCGATCATCGTATCAAAATGTTTTCCTCTGCCAAGTACCTCCTATTTTATCGAATTTTATTACCTGCCCGAATTTTTGTAGAAATCAAAACAAATTGATAGTTCAAAAGTATTCATCCGTGAGGATGTATTGTGATCGTCATTTAAAGAACATAGCACTTGATCATAGAGATACTAATCATGTACCTCATAAGTAGAGACACCTGTTCTGACCCATTTCGTCACCTCAAACACACTCATTTCAGCCCCAACACACACCCTTCGCAGCCCCTCCTTCAGTCCCCAATTCCACACCCATTTCAGGTCCCCAAAGCTGCCCGTTTTAGCCGAACTTCAAGCCCCAACACACATCCATTTATGTCCTATTTTAACAGTCAACACAACCCATTTCAGCACCAAACCAAACCCACCTGAGCTCCTATATTGAGATACTGAAAAGAAGAAAAATATTAGGTTTAAGCGAACAAAGATGTGCAAAATGTATAAAATAGATAGTCGAACATGTAAGAAAAAATTAGTCACCATTAAGGTCATTTGAAAGGAACCAACACAGTGAGCCAATATACATGTTGTTTCCTAAATTTAAAGCGCCATCATTAAAATAAAACCCACTCCAAACTTTAACGAACACGTTCCCTAAACACACCCCTGAACCCATCAACTGAACCAACACCTGAGCCAAACCGAACACACCCATAGCTATACTTCGAACCATAACCATGAATCGTAACTCTGAACCATAACCCTAGTAAAAATCCAAAAAACTGAAGTTAGTGGCTAAAAAACTGAAGTTATCGGCTTTTTCCAAATCTTGATAGGCCAAATAAGCCCATTATATAAGCTAAAACAAACAACCGTTTAGTATTCTAACTTGAAATCTATGTTACTCATCTAAAGTTTCAATATTTTAAAAGGGTTATCAAGATTTTTAAAAGCCAATAAAGGTAACTTTTTTCAGCTTATAAAGTGCTTATCAACTTGAGCGAGTGGCTCAAGTCCATAATCCTTTATGTCCATTTCAATTTTCTGCGATCTGTAAAAAAAATTATATTGGATTGATTAAACAACTACATGTTATTCGCTAATTCAAATTCTTGTTTTGAATTATATATTAATGTGAAAAGCCAAGAAAAAAGCGAAACAAAATGGTTGACGTGAGGCAACGGTTAAAGAAAGCAATGTTGGTTTGATTTTTTATATAAAAATGGAGAGGTTAATGTTCTTAAAATGGTGAAGGCTATGTCACACTGTCAATTTTTATATAACAAAATTTACACAATAAAATAAACAATAAACTTTAACATTAAAAAGGAACCATATTTTTTGGCAGAGTCACGGTTCCCGATGTGGTAGAGAGACAGCGGCGATGGTCGAGGAAAATCCGGCAAGGTCAACGGCAATGAATGACTCAAAACTAAGACCTACCAAAAAAAGTAAAGATCTAACATCAACTCATACACCTTTTCACATGCTACTAAACTCTTTAACATTAAAGCTAGGAATGTTGTCGTTTGTTTTGTAGTCACCACCTACACCAACTAAACATACAAATCCTCCAGTTGTAAACAGAACAGCCACATGAAGTCGGAAATCTATAAGTTGTACTTCACTTGTGGTTTGAGTGGTCTAGAGCTTGTTCCATTATCAATATTTTTTTTGTGAGGAGGTCTTACTAAAAGGATCTGGTTTAAAGGGTTTCTTTTATTTTTACAAGAAGTCATCTTTTATCATACATGCATGCAGAATAATCCAGCCACACGAGAATGAAATGAAAATCTGACTCAACTTACAGTCTTTCCAAGTAATGTATCGCCGATTGGTTCTCCAACCTTCTTTTCCCTTACGACAATATGCATCTCATTAAGGATATAAAATTTAGACAACTGGAAAACATAGCAGAAGAATAAACTTGTCGACAATTATACCCGCCCTCTAAGTCTCGAACTTATCATGAGGGGTGTCAATCGGGTCAGTCTGATCTGACCCGAACCCGATAACACCTTATAGGGTACGGGTTGATTCGGGTCCAACATAGCTTATCAGGTTTAACGGGTCAACCCGATAAACCCGATAGGGTCGGGTTGATTCGGGTCCAACATAGCTTATCGGGTTTATCGGGTCCCGATAAACCCGATAGTCTAATAGGGTCGGGTTAGGCTTCTAATTGGCTTGTTATCGGGTTATCGGGTTGACCCGATAAACCTGGTAAGATATTAGACCCTTTAACAATATTAAATTTTTTGAACTGCTTGTTTAATGTATCTGCATATTTGCATCAGTAAGGTTAGTAGCTTTTCTCTATATTATTATTTATAACTTGATTACTTGTTACCACTGACAAAATATACCTTAGTTGCTTTTCTCTATTTGCATATTTTGCATCAGGCGCATGGCTACTTATAATATATTTGGACTGCTTGTTTTCTCGTTATCTATTATTAGGCTCAAGGATATACAAATGTAGTTGGTATCCTATGATTTGAAGTATGAACATTGTGGCAGACCTACTAATCCATGTGTGTCCTTGATTAGTGTAAGAAAGGAGTGACTCATGTGCATATTTGAGATATCTCATAATACGAATACCAGTCGAAAAATAAACCATCACGCCAATGAGAACATCAACTAATAAAATATTAATTATTAGAGTGGCAAGAGAACCTACTTGCTTGCTGAGTAGACCTAACATGAAATAGATGGCCGTTTCAGCACATGAAGCAGCATTTCTTGTTAGCCCGCTAGGAATCCTAGCAACTTTTATTCCATGGTTTGTAGTAGCAGTTACATCAACACCTTCAATAAAATTTTAAACATAATTCGTTAAAGTAGTAGATATGGTTAAAGTTCTTTAATGACCAAACAAGATAAGTTATGTCACTTGAATGGTTCAATGCATAAGTATTAAGCAAACAAATAAAGAACCTTCTAAGCCAACACCATACTGCATTATGACTTTCATTTGAGTTGCACGAGAGCAATAACATCTCGAACTAAGGCACATGCCCTTTACCACAGCATATCATAGTTACCTATAAGATCAGGTACACTGTCAATCGGAAGATTATCCACCTATGATAAAGTAGGTACATAGGTTATAAGAGTTATCAACTTTGAAGCCCAATTTGCCTTCTATAATTATTCCATCAGTTAATAATACCTGGATAAATTTGCAAGTATTCTTTAGTGTATCTGAAGCTGGAAAGTGAATAGCCCCAAATAACCTGCACACGTAGTATGTTTATCAATAGCCCCAAATAACCTGCACCACATCATATTAATAGTTGATCTCATAATAATTTACACGTGTGTCATTGACATATATAGGCATTTAAATTAAAATGAAACTCAAAATTTAGGGTTGGTTCAAAACCGGCAAAGGGGTTAAATATGAGAAACATATTGAGCTCACTATAATACTGATGATGATAAATCAAACTTAAGAAAAAAAAAGATTTATAAAATTACTCAACAAAAAATACCACAATATTTGGTGGTGGGTTTCGTCGGTAGCAACACTTCGCAGCGGCAAAGTTTTTCGCTTAAACCGGCTACAAATGACGGCAGAAGTAGCGGCGGCACTAACCAAAAAAACAACAAAATTGTTAATATACATAGATCTATAAAAAAAACCCTTCAAAACTCATATATCAATTAAAAAACTCAAAAGAATACCTCAAAACTTGAAAAACCCTTTTGACGGTCGTAGGTCTTGGTGGTTCCTCTCGTTGGTATCGCTACTGTGGTGGTGGGATGACGGTGGGAGTCCAATGGTGGTGGCGTCGGGTGGTGGTGGGATTTGGGGAAGAGATGAGACCAGTTTTGAGATGAAAGTGTTTGCGTGTGTGTCTTCCGCAGTGTTCCTTTTTCTCTCACATTTGACCATTTTCAAAATTCAACTTTCAATATTCAACTTTTCACTTTTCCTGTTTGACCATTTTTTTCATTTTAGATAGTAAAGATTACTGTGAAAAATCAATTCCATATATAACACATAATCATCATTAATTTAAAATGTTGAAGGTTTAAAATGTATAAAAAGGAAAGAATTGAAAATGTTTAAAACTCATTCATGTTATAATTGAGCTAACAATTTACAATGATTGTGTTGAATGTTGAATATAGCCATTAACAGCCATACGAAATAATTTACAATGATTGTGTTCATAGTTTTGTTGAGTGTATCCTATTTAATCTACCTCGATTGAATATAGGTGTATCCAAGCGAATGTTGTATCCTTGTGTTATTCCTTGTTAACAGACTTTATTAAATATATGTTATGTCATATCCATATTTGATATTGATATTTTTGTAGATGTATGTTACAGTATATCATATTTGTAACAACAAAATCAACCAAAACATGATCAAATTTGAATCTCTTTTATGCATTATGTATTTATGTATGTAGACATATAGTGGATAGAAAAAACTATATAAAATATGCTTACTAAGCTTTGTAAATTTAAGTAATTTGTATGTATTCAGTGGACATAAAGTTATGAGCTTTTAAGATGTACTTTCCGTCCCATTTTTATTGTCCACTATTGACTTTTTTAGTCATTCTTCTTCAACTTTGACCATAATTATTTTTGTTTGTGTTATATAATATTTGATGAAAAATATATGAATTTATTGGGTTTTAGAATGTATTTTCATTGGTATAATTTTCATCAAGTATTATATAACACAAATAAATATATTAATGGTCAAAGTTGAACAAGAAATACTGGTCAAAGTCAAAGTGGACAATAAAAATGGGACGGAGGGAGTAACTTACAGTATCTCTCTTTATTTTACTAAGTTTCAATTGTTGCATCTAGAAAAACATTCATGCTATGATGACTTGTAAATCTCTCAGTTAGAGGATTCCTATTCTCAACTTATACCATCGATGAATAATGCACCTCTCTTCCAATCAATCCAATTTTGTTATAACGAAATTAGTTTTAGGATATCCCAAGTAACATGTATGTAAATTTAAGTCAGCTTTTTAATATATAAAAAGTGAGTTGTTTATTTAATGTTAGGTACGAGCTTGAAAAAAGCTTGTTCTTTTGTTCAATAGTCAGTACTGTTAATTTTGCCTCGCAATATCTTTGTAGATTATAAGCTAACTATTGTTTTTATTTCTTTTTAGATGTATGAGAAAGAGCATAAAGAACAGGTGAACACTGAGAATGTGGTGGAGGTGGAAAGCAGTAAAGAAGAGAAACAAAAGAAACCAAGGGCAACCCGTAAGCGGTCTTTGGTATGGCCTCATTACGAATCATTTGTTAATGACCAAGGAGAGCCAAAAAGCAAGTGCCCTTATTGTGCTAAGGAGTATTGTTCAGATACTAAAATTCATGGGACAAGTACTTTGCGAGGTCATTTGAAAATTTGTGGCAAGTTTCCTATAAGTGACATCCTGGGTTCAAGTCTTACTAGACACATATGTGATATGGTATCTATGAGAGGTTGTAGGTTCAAGTTTTATTTAAAACATGTTTCATACTATTAATGAAATATGTTGTGTAATTTGTAAAAGTTATCGCTTGAACGAAAAAAATAAAATAAATAATAATAAGTGCAGTGTTTGACTATCACAAATATGTGATACAAATCTTAAATATATTATTATACACGCACAAATGCTATGCGGGAGAAACCACTTGATCTACACTTTTGGAATTTCTCGTAAACTATACATCGATTTTGTTATGTGTGGGTATTATTAAATTAGAAAAAATGTGTTAATATATTATTATTACAAATTTTGAATCTTAAACGACTATTCTGAATTAAAACTATGCTAGCAGATTTGTTGAAAAATGTATATTGTCGGGGCGCCATGCAACCATGCCATCAGAAAATAGTTATCAGAAAAGTATTTTTTAGCGCTACAAATAAAGTTTTTCAAAAGAAATATTCGCCGCTGATATTTTGTCGAAACTAGACACCGTTGCCGCTAGGTCTGTATAAGTCTAGTATATATACATATATATATATATATATATATATATATATATATATATATATATATATATATATATATATATATATATATATATATATATATATCCATATTAGTGTTGTAGTTCGTGGGTGGATGCAAGTGCAAAACGAGTTAATAATGTTTTGAGAAATGGATATTGAATCTGATGAAACGTTTTCTTTTATAACAAATTCGTGTGGTGTTATTATAATTTGAGTTGAGTGATATTGTTGTTTTGGTTGACTGAGTTGGGATGACTCAGCGAGTCAAGGGTAACTCGCCGCTCAGTTCGGGTCGGGTCGAAACCCAGTCATGAGTCGGGTCTAAAGACCGAGTCAAGGGTGCGTTTGATTTGTTAATTGTTGTCGGGTCAGTAAGATATTGTAGTTGTTGTTTCAACTCTTGATGTCGAGTCGGGTCAACCCGTATAGGTCGTGTCGGACCCAAATCTGAGTTCACAGTTTAATTCGATCATGGCCTCATTTGGTTTCTGTGGTAATAAGTCAAGTATAACCGGTTAGGGCGTGGGTTTGATTAGTTGTGGCCTCGGTCCCGATTTGGTTACCGATCACTTATGTTAAAATTTATTTAGTTTATGTGGATTTCTAAGTTGAGTTACATTTTTAGTTTGAGTCTCAGGTATTACTCAAATTAGACTCGATAATTGGTTATAAGTCGTAAAATGTTGTTAACGTGGAATGTCGAAACAAAAAAAGTGGTAACTGGATAATAATAATTAATTATTGAAATTAGTTGTGAGGCGTAAACGGTTACTAATAAGGAATATCGAAAACTAATAAACGGTTAATGATACGAGCATTGGTTAACTTTATATACGTAACGACTTGATTTTGTTACGAAACTTTTATATAACGATAATGGAGTAAAACTATCGTGACAAACGATATTTGACTCGAATGAATAATAAAAAAGTTATGTATAAGTGATGTAATAAACATTAAGGAACTAACTATGTGCTTAAAAATTAATTTCGGATATTACGGTTTATAAATTGGAGTAATATTTGATACACGAGTTATATTGATTAATAAGTTGGACTTTATTAAACGTTTTGGCTTAAACGAGTATAATATATTAGGCTTGGAAATGAGTTTAATATATTCGTTTCGCGATAAGTATAAATATTCCATTTTCATATTTTAACTATATTTTAAATATATAACTATATACTATTGACGGATATGGTTTGTTTAATTATAAACCCTTATTAACTACGATTATAGCTTGTGTTTTATAAATACTTGTTGGGAAAAGGTTATTTTGATTAGATGATTTATTAAAGTCGTGATGGTTTGAGAACGTCGAATAAACGAACGCATCGTTTATAAAATACTATAATAGTATACTTTTTATGACATGCTTTATTATAAACTTGTATAATTACGAGTAACGAATCGTGAAACCTTTGATAATAACACGATAAATGGAAACTTATCTTTTATTATAAACATGTACGTTTGGGATTATGGGAAATTACCGAAGCTTACTAATTAACCTTTTTATACTACATAAATAGTTGTCGTCATTTCCTAGTCTTCTTTGACTAGCTTAAGTATTGTCAGTGTTTCTTGACTTTGTCGATGTCTTTCCCTTTTGGCGTGCGTTCTAGTTAGTATGTCTCGACTATGTCGATGTCTTCTCCTCTTCCCTCGTGAGTTGTACGTCGCGTCTATATTTCTTACTACCACACGAAACGTTAAAACTAAACCTTTTGAGATATTGATAATGGACTTGCGAAAGTAACGGCATGAATAATATACGAAAACAACGACACATTAGGTTGCGTCACTTCTATTCTATCGTACTCGTCGTACATTCTTCTGGATGCCATGGAGATTAGCTTTAAATGCCAGTCGTGTTAATTGTGAATAGTGAATTACTGTGGCTAAGGTGAGTTTCATAGCCCCTCTTTTCAAAGGTTTTCATAACTACTTTTGAGGAGAATACATGCTGCTTTTAACTAACCATAATTGAATATGTGAACATTATATGAGAATAATTGTTGTTTGGAATATTTGATTGTGGATTGTGATATTATGTGTTTATGTGAACGCAAAATATTTCTTGGACCTGTCACTACTCTTTTGAATTGCTAATGTGCTGACTAGGAAAGGTTAGACATGCTACAGTTTTTGACTTAGGCTAGGGTAGCAATCCTTTGCTATAACACGATGCCTAGCTAAGTGTATCCGACCTAGACCAGGGTATCATGTGTTCTAGGCCTTGCTACGACTGTGCTGGCTAGAGTCGTTTGGGGCCCTGCTGAGATCTCGATTGTGTTAGATTATTGTGGATTGATTGTTGATTGGAATGTGTATTATATATCTGCCTTAGTCGCATATAGCAATTAAACTTTATCAGGTCCATTACTATTTTGTAACTAAACTCTATGAAATCACCAGCGTAAGCTGACCTTTTTAGCATGTGTTCTCAGGTTTAAGCCGATAGCTCACTATCGGAAGACGCTTGGCAAGGGGCATGGTCACAGGCGACTCTGACGAATAATCGGGACCGCTTTAAACTTCTTTTGGGCCTATTTCCGCACTATATTCATATAATGGAAACTTAATATTTTTATTAATGAATTCTATTCTAAATTAATGGGATAAAAACCATTCTTTGTACCTTATGTTGTGATACCAAGATAGTAGCGCCCCAAGGTTTGTATGCTTCCACTGGACCGTATTTTTGGGGTGTTACAGATTGGTATCAGAGCTAAGGTTATATAGAACTGGGTATTTTCAAAACCTAGACTATAACCACTTTTTCAAAAACTTAGCCATACGACCACCACGTGCCTGTCTGCCAAGCTGACGCCTTGCGTATGACTCTTTTAAGGATGTAGATGATTGAGAAAACATTAGACGAATTGATTGATGAGATAATTGATGAGATGTTTATGGCTTATTTGATTAACTGTTTGATGGGACACTTGTTGAATGTGTCCGTCGCTTGTAGACGATTTAAGTCTACCTATCTTAGTAATTCACCATAAGCATGTCCTCATGCTTATACACGTACAGAAAGCATGTCCTCATGCTTATGCACGGACAGTGAGTATGTCCTCATGCTTACGCACGCACTATTCCTTTCAAGAGTTACGCAATTCCCTTGTGTAATCTCATTAGCTAGCTTAGAGCTTGCACACTAGTCGTAGCCTTGGGAATGATTTGGGATGTAGAGCACATGGTGCTAGTATAACTAAGTTGGGTATATCAAAATTCATTGAACCTTAGGTGAATATAGACTGATCACCTATATTCAGCCAGGGACAGTGGGACATGGACTGATCACCTTTGTTCGACTCAAAGGTGAATTTTGCGACACTGGGAATAGTTATAACAGAATTATGTCCAGGATAGAGTTAATTTTAGGAATGATGAGCTTGAAGTGGACACACACACACACTCACCGAACATCACGAAAGCCTGCACTCACACACGACACACTGGCATCGCAACACCTCTTGAACCATAATGTTTCTGACACCGCTATGCGTCTCCATTTATATGGAATTCCTGTTTCTCACCGATTGGCACCGTTTAAATCCGAGTTGCTTATCGTCATAAGCCTCGTCGATCTTATTGGAGCGTTTGGAATTGTTTTGACTATTTTTGTATTTGGTCTTAACTATTTTCGGATTTGTTTTTGACTTTGTGATTTTGGACCTTGTGATGTGCGTACAAAGCGCGTTCGGGGTCAAAGGAAACTTCCTTTTCTTCGAGCAAGTTTTTCAACCTCCTAGGTAGTGAACCTAATCGTTGTAGTGTAGTATTAGGTAAGCCTCGAGGATTGATATCGTTCTCTAGGGGAATAGGAATGCTAGTATGAAATGTATGACGAGAAGGTGGGGGTTGAGGATGATTCTTTTTTTTATCTTTTTATAGTTTTTTAGAAAGATAGGGTAAATATCTTGGGGAAATTGGTTGGGGGTGGTACTTCTACCGATTACTCTACTTATCTAATTATCTAATATATTTAATTATCTAGGGGTAGCTTATGTCTAATTGAATTGCGCTCGTATGATAATTAAAAATGTGTTTACCTAGATATTATTACTCCCTAGTTATCTTTTATTGGTCGGTTGAATTGTCACACCTTATCTTAACGCGTTGTATTCCTAAGGTCGTAGGGTATGCGTAGTCCCTAGTTCTTTGAGGTTATCTCTCGTTTATGACATACGAAATCGGCAAGCCTAAGCTATTTCATTCATAAGCCACACAGTCATAAAGCATACTCAAGCATTAAATACAACGAATGATGCCTAGTTGCACTCCTAAGCCAATTTACAATTAAGATAAGAAACAACCTAACAATAACCAATAACTAGGTTTCATAGATCTAAGCAAACACAGAATAAAATTTAGCTAGACATGGTAAACAAGCAAGCATACACACAATCAATCAAATAATGGATAGATATAATGTTACTTTGGATTAAAATACTTATCTCGATGTGTAAAATAGGGTATGGGACCCTAAGATACTGTCCAATTCGGACTACAAACGATTTAGGGTTTTTTCTCCAAAAGTCTACCTCTCTAAATGCAAAAAATCGAATTCTATATATAGATTTACAAATGCGACGGCGTCCCCTTTTTCATGGGACGCCGTCAGCTCACCGACATTAGGGTTTCGTCTGGGTCAATTCATCGATGGGACGGTGTCACCTTAGAGTTGTGACGCGGTCGGGCTTCAATTGAGACTTCGTCTTGATTCTGGATCTGGGTTGTCTGAGTTGAAAATTGTGAGTGACCCCCTCCTTTATAACGTGACGCCATCAGGTTATGTAAAAAAAATTTCCACTGAGATGTCTGGTGCATGTTCTGATCAAGTCATCATAGAGGGACGGCGTCGCCCTTTAATTGGGACACCGTCAGGTACTGTTGATCAGCTTTGAGAGGCTACGATATTGACTTTGCCATTTTCTTCATGTATTTGCTCCTTTTCATCCAAATGTGCTTCATTCCAGCATTTTTCTTCCAAGAGACCTAAAAATTGAAAATGAACGAAATCAAGCAGTAACGGATATAAAAGTGGTCGATTTAGGGCTTAAATGACCCCCTAAAAGAGTATGTTTTAAATCCTTATCACCTCGTTCCAAATTTTGAGTCATCATTCGGCCTTGAACCGTCATTCGACCTCGAACCATCATTCGTCCTTGAATCGTCATTCGGCCATTTTCCGTTGATAATCTTGTTAGGATCATCATTTGGCCTCGAATTGTTATTTGGCCTCGTTTCATTAGTAACCTTGTCAGAATTATCATTCCGCCTCATTTCGTTAGTAACCTTGTTGGAATTATCATTCCGCCTCGTTTCGTTAGTAACCTTGATGGAATTATCATTCCGCCTTGTTTCGTTAGTAATCTTGTTGGATTTGTCATTCAACCTCGCTTCATTGGTAATACTGTACCGACACTTCTACCTCAAACGACGTTATCTAGTCTATGTTGTTCATCTTTCTAACCCGATAATGTCTTCTCGACGTTGCTTCGTCAACAACTCATAGTTAAGGTTGTACCTTACGTGCTGTTGGTGTTGTACCTTATCCTCTAGTTAGGTGCCCCTATAAATAACGTTTTAACGACCTGTTTTAGTAAAGTTTTTCACTGAGGTTATCCTATAGATATTGTTCCATCGATGTTGCTCTAACAATGTTGAACTCTCGACGTTGTTCTATCAATGATAGTCTTCTGACGTCATACTCCCGATTGTTGTACTACCTACATTTTCCTATCAGTGTTGTACCTTACACTCCATCGATGCAAAATTCTTTAGTATACCCACTTAGAGCCGTTGATGTCTACTCGTATTTAGGATTTGATTTGATATCGGTTGATAGTCGAACCTCTTTTGGAAATTAGGACTTTCGATTCGAATATAGCACCTTTCTGCGTTAAGTATTAAGTGCAGTAATGAGTCAATCGATTGATTGCCGTTAGTAATTAGTACTCTCTTCCGGAGTCGTACTTTCCGCCTCTAACCTAGATATCGTGCTAAGTCAACCGACTGATTGCTAGTAGCAATCAACACTTTCGAAAAGAGTCATACTCTGAACTTCCTAGACTTCCCGTCCAGTAGGGATTCCGTGCCCAACGGAAATTTTGAAATCCTAAGGAGTAACCTGAACCGTGTTCCTTGGGACAACCACCTAATCGTTCTCTCGTCCTTTGAGAAACACCTGCTATCCTTTTGGTCCTCTTAACAGATTGATAAGCTACGCCGTAGACGAAACCTAGAGAGTAGATCTCGCGCCTCTACCTGAATGGTTGTTGGTAGTCCTACCCAACCTGTTCACCTCCCGCTATTCAGCAAGATGGAAAGTATAGACGACCTTGCTCGTCTCTCCCGTATAGTTATAACAGTACTAGAGAACCCCTCTATCTTCTTTTAAGGAGGTGAGAGAGTACTCACACCTCTCCCTCTAGTAGAGTGGCTTCGCGCCTATGAGCTAGTCCTCACTTTCGAATTCTAGCTCCTTACTTTATGTCCCACTGTAGAACTCAAATCGAAAGGGGAATCTCTCCTTGATCCGCTTTCTCTATATGGGATTCATTTTTTTATTACACATCTTGATAAGGATTTAAAACGTACACTTTTAAGGGGTCATTTAAGCCCTTAATCGCCCACTTTTATATCCGTTACTGCTTAATTTTATTCCTTTTCAATTTTTAGGTCTTGTGCAGGCAAAATGCTGGAATGATGCTTATTTGGACGAAAAGGCGTGAATATGTGAAGAAAATGGCTAAAGTCAAGATCAAGACACTCAAGATGCTGGAAGTGTACCCGACGGCGTCAGAAACAAAGGGCGACGCCGTCCTTATATTTGTGATGGCTCAGGAGTGAATTTGATATTTTGCACCTGATGGCGTCAGGCTTTGAAGAGTAGGGCGTCACGAAGACATTTCCCTTCAGACGGCCTAGATCCAGACTCAGACGGCGTCATGACTGAAGGCTGACGGCGTCACAACCACAACGTGACGCCGTCCCAAAGTTGACTTGGCCAAGACGAAACCCTAATGGCGGCGATCTGACGGCGTCACAATTAAAAGGTGACACCTTCGTAGTTGTAACTCTATATATAGAATTCGAATTTTCAGACTTTAAGAGAGGTAGACTTGTGGAGTAAAAACCTAAAACGATTGTAGTTCGTCTAGGACAATATTTTAGGGTTCTAATACCCTATTTTACATCGAGATAAGTTATTTATTCCCTTGATTTCATTATGTCTTTGATTGAATGTGTGTATGCTTGCATGTTTAACATGTCCGGCTAATTTACTTGTGTGTTTGCTTAGATCTATGAAACCTAGTTATTGAATATTGATTGGTTGTCTCTTATCTTAATCGTAATTGGCTTAGGAGTGCTTAAAGTCATCATTGTGTTTTTAATGCTTGATTAATCTTTTTTGAACCTTAGCTTATAGTTACTAGTGGAATTGTAGGCTAAATATCCAAAGATAACCTTAGTGTTAAGTTTATGAATCCTAGAGATTTCGTAGTCATTAACCGTAGGTAGCTTCAAAGAGTTTGGGATAAAAGCACACCCTACGACCTTAGAAAACACAACGCATTAAGAATAAGGACGTGACAATTCAACCATCAATAAAAAATAACTAGGGAGTAATAGTATCTAGGTAGACACATTTTTAATCATCATACGAGCACACTTCAATAGACATAGACTACCCCTTAGCTTAGATAATTAGATAAGTAGAGTAATTGGTAGAAGTACTACCCCCCAAATCCAATACCCCGAGATCGTACCTTTTATTTTCTAAAAAACATAAAAAGATAAAAAAAAATAATCTTCCTCAACCCCAACCTTAGCGTAGTAATTTATCACTAGCATTCCTATTCCCCTAGAGAACGATATCAATCCCAAGGCTTACCCTAATTGTTAGGAATTAGAAAATTCCATAGTGAAGAGTCGGTCACCCCAAATATTATCTAGCATAAGTTAGCTCGTAGATTTGTCGTTAGTTACGTTATTTAGCAGTTTATTAGTTAGTTTGTAGCGTAGTTTAGTTTAGAGCAACACCGTGGAGGAAGGACAGGTCTTTACCCACTGTATGCCTGATCCACAGGCCGTTAGGAGGTCGTATTTCATGTAACTATAAATACCCCTTCCATCCATGGAAGGGGTGGTGCTTCTCATTCAATCTAACCTTTCATTTGTGTAAACCTCTAGCAAGAACACCCTCTCTCTCTCTCTACTAACTCTCTAACTATGGCAAACATGTATTTTGATCATCCAAGACCACCCGAATCATCAACACAATAAATATTACGATCCTACAATTGGTACCAGAGCCAAGGTTGTATTGTTTTGTTGATTCGAATGGTTTTTATGCGGTTTGTTAGGCTTTGTCATACGGTTTGATTCGTCTTGATGATGGTCGATGCTATGTCTTGAATATGGTGTTAATGTTTTTATTTGATTTGTACCCCAACTGTTTTTCAAAACGTGCGTGATGACTAGTATCCTTTTAACTGGTTTCATCATTTTTTATTAAGCTTTTGTCATAATATGTTTTCAAAACTGATGTCATAATATGATTGAAGTTTAGTATCTGCTGATTTAACTGCTTTCCTCACTTTTGGGTTAAGATGTTTTTGAGGTCTAAACTAGTCTAAAGATAGCAGTCCGTATGCAGTTCTTGAGACAGTAAGATGTTTTTAAGGTCCAAACAATGGGTCAAAATGGGTAATATGTATCTCCTTTCAAGTTTTTTTTTGGGTTTACAATCTGGTCAAGTTCTGGTGGTCTAAAAGCGTATAATGAAGTGTCTTTATGATGTTTTTCTGGGTTTGAAAGTGACCATATTCTTGCTAGCGAGTTGTCCCTGTATGATGTCCTGATTCGATGAATATACCTAGCGACTTGTTACTTTCACCGGTGGCGACTTGTCTTTACAAGTCGTCTATATTCATTGTATAGAAGTAGGAGTTATGCTAGCGAGTTGTATTTACAGCTAGCGACTTGAATAAAATGGGGTAGCGACTTGAGGTAGCGAGTTGGGCTAGCAACTTGTTTTTTAACAAGTTAGCAACTTATATTTATAAGTTGCGTATTGTGCTTTGAAAGTGTGTAGCGAGTTGGTTTAAAACCCTTGGTTAGAGACTTGGCTTAAGGAGGCTAGCTACTTGACTCCATGACTTGGACCTAGCGACTTACAACAGAAATGAAGAATGAGACTGGTTAATGACTATGACCTCAAACAAAAAACCAAATACAAACATCAACGACCTCAGTTTCTTCTCATCATCGGTCCATATTCAAATCAAAAATTGAAAAGAATTATCTCTACATACACGAGACCATCAACATATCCTAATCCTACTCCATCTCAACTGCCAAGACTCTATTCAAACATGACTCACTTGAAATGAAAATAATATTACGATCTCAGATTCATCGAAGTTTGGCTAAGACCTTCAAGATCTCTACTCAAGTCTTATTAAAACCCCTCGATATTCATCACAGATCTAGATAGACTAAATGACTAATTGAATAACAAAGTTCTAGATCTCAGCTTGCATGACTCGTGGTTCTCAAATGAAACACCAAGACTATCATGAGTCTATATCTCGAGTCATTCATTCCATCATTGATCAAAACGTTCTTCCGTTTATTTATTCGAAGGTAACGAATTGATGTCAACAATCTTGTTGTATCAATTCATTATTTTGGTAATAAATTGAATGTTTATCTAAACGAAATCAAGTTTTATCACAATTAAAACCTACCGTATTCATTTGTGTGTGATGACTTGTACACAACTCTTGCCCTCCATGTGGCTATGTCAATTCTTCATAGCAGCAAGACCATCCCTGTGGCGTTGATATTGAGACCTTTGAGCCATCCCTGTGGCTAGGTCATGATTAATATCACAATCATTGAGGAGCGTGGATGGAGTTGGATAAATATTTGGGTTCGTTTTGTTTGTGATGTAGGCGGATTGATTCTAGGGTTTGTGAGTTGCTGCGTTTGATTGTATGAAGATATGGGGGCGTGTGTTTGAGTGAGGGATTAGGGTATGAAGTATGTTTAGTTACATTTATATATCCCATGGTATTAGGGTATTGTGGTTACTGGATGAACGGATCTAATATTACTCTTGGTCCTGACGGTTTGAATTTGGGCCAAAGTCATATTTTGCATCCAAAAATTAATCTGTAATGGGCCTAGACCAATGGATATTTAAGTTATGTGTCATACTCGATGGCTTGGGTAAAAACATGTATATTTATGCATGTGTGCCTTATACAAAAGTGAATATTATCTATGATGATATGATCCGAATATGTATAGGCTTGTGTGTATACCAAATATTTGGGATGTATGATGCATTGGAGTTAGATGATTTGCATTCGAGATGTTAATTGGATCAGGTGTTGTTATTTTAATGGGTTACGAGCGTTAGTTTTATATCACTACATGAACTTTAAGATGGGAGTTTATTTGAATCACTTAGTGCATTTTGATAATAGTCTTTGGACCGGGTTGAGTAATATATGTGATGACTTGGATATTGGATTTGGATTACGTGTGATTTGTTTAAGAGATTCGATGATGTGACTTGATAATGAGATTTGTTATGCGATGAGCTTTGATGATGCGATTTGGTTGATAATGAGATTTGTTGTGATATGCGGTTTGGCACTTTGGTGTATCCGTTTTCACGAAGAATATTATGTCACGACTTGAATTATTTATTGAACAAAGTCGACTATGGGGTTGTTTGGACAGTATCTCTTATTTGGATTTGTAGTAAGTTTTTCCGGACGCGTTTACTTATTTCGTCTTCTTTCTTTCTACCCTTCCACGAAGATGACTTGTTTGGGCGTTTATAGAGGGTGATATAGACTTGGCTATTTAATTACGGTTGTGACTCTTTCTCGCTTTACCCACAACGTAACTATCACTTCGGTGTCTCACTTGGTTGAGAATGTCAAGAGGTTTTGTACATTGGGTACACCGTTTCTTTTTCACGAGGATTAGTACAAGTTTAAGTAACAAATCTGGGGAAGTTCACTTCATGATCAAGTTTGGGATATCTGGTTTACTTCACCATGTTGTCACTGCAATAGCCGACAGAATGCGTGAATGATGTGTTTACCAAAGTGTTTATGGGATGGTTGTTGATTTTGTTGTTGTTGGATAATGAACCGCTGATGAACCACTGCATGTTCCCCTAAAACAATTATTCACCAAAACCAAAGTTGTCATAACATATTCAAGCTGACATTGTTTACGGTTTTGTCTTGATTTTGTAAAATCCCGCGAAAGAACCTATTTCTCGGTTTAAATCATAGACTTGTAAAATCCCGTAACAATGGAAACATCCTGATAATAGTAAGGTGCATTTCCGGATCTATATTACGGTTTATTCTTGGTTCTTGTAAAATCCCGCGAAAGAAACTATTTCTCGGTTTAAACCATAGAATTGTAAAATCCCGTGATGATGGAACCATCCTGGAGAAAGGAAAGTGTATTTCGGGATCTTATCTGATGCTGGTGCTACGGTTTCTGCTTCAAAGAAGGGATAAAAGGGTGTACTTCATGAATTGGGTGTGTGTTTGGGTTGTCGTCATGGTAGTTTGGTTATTACATGGTTTACGGGGTTATATGCTATTAACCATAGTCGGGATGAAAATCATTATCAGAGTTCACTTTAAACGTAAAAGAAGGCTAGATTTGAGCTTTTGGACAGAAGATGTGACAACGGCGTTAATTCAGTATTATTTATTTGAGGTTGAAGTAAAATATCACGGGCGAGTGTACTTAGTATTTGAAGGTATCGGGGATGGTTGGATGAAGAGTCTTCATGATCCTTGTTCGAGCTTATTATCAAATACGAAGACTTGGAAATCTAGTTATTGTTGGGTGACTTTTACCTTTTCTTTTACCACTTGGGGGAATTGGGCTCTTATCATCTCAAAATAACTATCACTTTAAGGAGATACGTTGTAGTGCTCAGTGTCACATTCAATTGTGGATTTTCAAGAGGTGATGTACGTCTTATACTTGATGGTTGGTTGGTTGAAGAGTATAGAGTACATAGAGAGTACTTAGTGATGATAATGGAAATCGGCACCGCTCTTTGTTAAATATGTGCAAGTTTAAGTCACGTGTTCAGAATAGTTTACTTCAAGGTCAAATTCATCATATTGGGTTTTTCTCCATCAGTTGTCACTACAAAGAGCCTACTGAATGATAATGGGGTGATTACATGTTTTGCCAAGAGAGTTGAAAAGAGAGAGATTATGACGTATGAACACTACAGTTCATGCCTATTACTCTAAAGAAAAGAAAAGTGTCGTTTCAAGTGCGCTTTATCTTCCAAAGAAGAGAAATCTTCTTATGACGTATGAACACAACAGTTCATGCCTCGTACTCTAAAGAAAAGAAAAGTGTACGTGTCAGTGCGCTTTATCTTCTGAAGAAGAGAAATCTTCTTATTAATGACCATTCTCATCAACATGCTTCATACTTTTTCCATGTGCTTCAGTCATCAAGTGAACCGGGCTACCATTGACTGTTTTTCTTATTCCACTTGCTCAACTATAATGACGATGGCGACATCATGTGCTAATTTTGCGAGGGAGAAGTGTGAATAGAATACTTTTGGATGATTTCACTTATTTAGTCAAGAATGGCATCTCCGTATGCAATTCTTGAGGGGGGGAAGAAGTGTGAATTTTTTGCATTGTTGATTGACACTTGAGAATATATATGGTCATACGGCTCTAAACTCATGAAAGAACCGAGCTTCTTCTTATCAGGTCATCTTCACATGGAGTTTTTCTCTTCTAAGAGCCGTTGGTTGACATCTTCACAAGCTGATATGAGTTTATTGACAAAGTGCTTCCGGTTAATGCTTCACGTGCACATCAACATGATGATTTCGAACAACCTTCTGTTCTTGTTTGATGTGATTGTTTGCTTGGTATTACCATTTCGTGTGTTCGCTAGGGTCTGATTGCTGATTTCCTTGATGAACATCTTTCTGTTCTTGTTTGATTGGGAGGATCTTAATTAAGGGGATTTGCAAGATGTAAATTAATGGGATGCTTTTGGTGATGTTCTTGTGTTTTGGTGAGTTGAAGATGTTAACTATTTATTCCCCAACTGGACAATCTTGAAGAAGGTCGAGTCATACAGCGTTCTACATTTTCGCTACATGTTAGAAGACTAAAGACGAGTTGCATGTGATTATCAAAAGACTTCTTCTTATTCTGGGCATGTATCAAACAGATTGTGGAGTTTAGGGAGAGCACTAATCGGGGAGATTGAAATGCCAAATTTAATCCCTAATTAGACTTGATCAAGTTATTCTTCAGCAAGTTGATTCTCACGCATACATCTGACTAATGATGTTCTTCTCAAAATATTTCTAGTATACGGACTTACAAAGAGTTGCCGATCTAGAAGTGTCAAAACGCAAAGGCGTAAGGAGACAAGCACCTAAACGCGAGTAAACTTGATGAACTTAATACTTCTAAGTAATGAAGAATACTCGAAGACAAATGTTATTACGGCTTGAGAGAAACTCAAGGTTTGACTCATGACGAGTAAACTTGATGAACTTAATTCTTCTAAGTGATTGAAGATATCCCTGGAAAACAAATGTCATGACCGCAGAGAAACTCAAGTCTTTACTCATCAAGGCGTTTAGTGTTAGTATTTCAACTACATGGGGGAAGTGATGTTAGAGAAAGTTTCTGAAGATAAAAGAGGTACACAAGTGTGTGGTGATTTCGATGGTATCGCAATGATCGGGGGAGAGAGATTGTGTACATTGGGGATGCTCAGCTGTTTCACTTGAGTGCTTAATCGATTGATTCGTGAGATATAATCACTTATTCGAGTTGTTGATCATCCGCAGAGATAATCGCTGACTGGCCGCTTCTTCAATGTTATCGCATTTATTCCTTCCTTGTGTATTGGTAAACTTCGAAACTTGAGCTTCATACACGATCAGTAGGGAAGAAAAATGTGAACATGGGGAGGTGTTTTCATTCCCCTCATGATGTGTATTCAGGTGAGAGCTCTTGGGTATTCGTGTACTTCGGGTTCTTGAGCTTCATACACCATCATCCGGGAAGAAAAATGTGAACATGGGAAGGTGTTTTCATTCCCTTCATGATGTGTATTCGGGAGAGTTCTTGAGCATTATACAAAGAGATTTGCGATCAATTCAACTACGTGGGGGAAGTGTTCTCTTGACACCTTTTGGAATGGATCGTTTCAGACTTCAATGGAAAGGAAATTTGAGAAGATTATTTAAATGTGGGATGATACGTTGTTGTTGTTCTATTTGATGATATAACCTCGAACGAAGAATCACTTGATTATTCTTAAAAGGAGCGAGATGGGTTTATGATAATGGTGTGCTTTTTGTGCACTGGCTAAAGCAAGCTTGAAATAGAGCTTCGAACCGCTCAACATAGGATTTTCGGTTTGGGGGAAGCTGCCAAAGTCACTCACTTTCAGATGGTTCAATTCTTTCTTCATTCAAGAGCCCCGAAGCTTTGGTGGTGAATAATTAAGAGTTGATGACTTCTATCTTCTACGACACGTCGTGCTTTATGATATCCTTATCTCGGTTTTCGTATCATCTTCTTTAACTATATCATCTTCTCTATCCTTGTATATATTTATCAAAACAAAATACAAAAATAGAAAACCAACAAAAAGAAAATAGAAAAATATAAAACCTTCTAAAACCCATAAAATCGAGTAAAATTTCAAAAATACCAAAAATATGTTTTCACATGACATGTCTTCGGTATCGATAACATCTACGGTCTTAGAAATGTCATTCAATAATGGCACGGGACCATAGATGAAGTTCGAACGTAAGGTGTAAATATTCTTTTCTAAACATGTCTAAAAATATGGCTTCGGTTACTTTCGTGACAGTAACCGTGCGTTAAAACAATGGCTTGCGATTGCGCTAGGATCAGAACCGTGCTTAAACCATGGTTTGCTATTATTTCGATAGCAACCCGCTTCTTCAAAGAAAGGAAAGTGTTGCGCTAAACCAATTTTCAAATATTTTCGTGCACTTATCCTAAAAACAAAATGAGGAAAGTATGTCGAAGGACTGATGTTCCTACACAAATGTTTTTCTGTCTAAAATTATTCAGAAAAATATTTGGTGTTTTCAAAATGGTGGAAAATGAGTTGCTTAAAAACAATCAGATTCAGAGTTTTCGTTAAAATTGAAAACTCAATCAATGACATCATCGCTTTTAAACTTTTCATAAATTTAAGTCATTGATTGAGGGGGATAATGTTTTCAAATCTGTATCATCTAACGAGATTATCTTAATCATCCTACGTGCTTATCTGTTAAATACAATTGCCTATGTTGGAGGACTAGGTTTCTAGGATGTGATTGTTAGGATTAGATGATTATAGTTTGATGAACACATTATACCCATACCTTATATGAACTGATTGATATGTTGAATTGACTTGAATTAGTCGACTGTTGTTTGGGTGATGTCGACCACCATATATCTGTATGTGTGTTCACTAACGTATGCACGTATATTGGTATATAAGAATGTTCCCGATCCGGATCCCACAATTGAAGATGATTGGATGCCAAAAGAAAAGGGTAACTATTTCTTGGGTTGACAAATGAAGAAACGGAGCTTAATTGGACTTCGATGGAGAGTTGGCATAAATGCAACGTAAGAGGTCTCACTGCATCAGCAGATGGTTTTCTTCTAAGAGATTAAAGAAACGGAGCTTAATTTGACCTCAGTTGGCATTCAAAATGCAACGTAAGAAGAAGTCTCACTGAATTTGCAGACGGTTTTCTTCCAAGCCCTACAGCAACAACGGAAGCTTCTCAACCACCTAACGTATCTTGTGCAGGAAAAAGTAGTGGATGATACCATTTTTCTTAAAACAAACTTGATAAAATTGTTTTGAAAATGGGAAAATATTGTTTTGAAAATAACGGACTAAAATTTTGAAAATCACCGGACTTCATTTTATCAAAACTTAAGTCACTCAATCATCGACTACGGTCATCGATTGAGAGGGAGAGTGATTTAAAATTAAATATTTTCAAACGATATTTCATCTATCAAGTCCGTTTGTACAAAATAAAGTGGTGATCTAAAGATTTAATGTTATGTCATGGTATGATTTTTCTTTTGAATCAAGGTCTTTCAAAATGAAATTTTTTATATTCTTGTTTGATTGTGAAATTGTTTTATTTTACTTAAAGATCTCTTAAAACTATCATACCTGACACTAACAATCTTTAATGTCGAAAAAACTGTTCCTTATCCATCATTTTTCAAAATTAAATCTTGCCACGTCTTTCCTAAAATCTTTTAAATGATTTAAATCAATTGGGATCACAAATCTCAAAAGGTTTGAAATTTTTGATCAGGGGAGAGATCGTGATTTAAATCTCAAATCTGTTTTAATGGAATCATTTTTAGTCCTTTATAGGCACTCCTGCCTCCATGTGCCAAACGATTTCAAATACAGATGCACATGTTGAGGAGGAGGATTTATCCAAAAACTTGATGAGTATTTAAACATGGCCACATATTCTCCCATGTTTTCTAAACCGTATTAAATCTGTTAGGTCACTAGTTTTACCACACAAGCTTATATAAGAGATAGAGAGGCGATTGAACAAGATATCAAACACACACACACGATATAGTGAACACGGTTATGCGGAGAGCATATGTGAAAGGAATAACTTGAACAACCAACCTTCAAATGAAGGTTTACAAGGGGAATTTATAGGAGGGAAGCTAGGGCAACACTCTAGTTCCCTTCCTTTCCTTATTGGGCTAGGCCTAGGCTTATGGGCCTTCTACATAAGCCTAATGCTAATAATTAACATAAAGGCCATAATAAGCTAACTATTACATATGAGTAACTAACACTTGAATAAGGTTTATGAGTGATTCCAACAATCTCCCTCAGTGTTATTACATATGAGTAACAAACACTCAAGTGTTGGTGATGAAAAAGCGGTGGCGTTGATGTAATAGTAGCTTTGACGTCTTCCGACATTCTTCTTTCTTGTGAGAAGAATTGCCTTGATTTAAACAATCTCCCGGTGTAGAGATAGTTTACTTTGAGCGGTTATGCTTGGCGTCATCTTTAACTTTGTTCTTTGATCATTGTTCTTTTGTGATGAAAGTGATAGTATGTTGTTATGCCATCAAGTCTGCCTCAGTCCTGCGCTTTCTACTGGTGTCTCCAAGTCGTTCTTCAACATGCTCACACGCTCTTTGGCGTTGGAATTCAATACGATGGAGTTCTTTAAGTCTTTAACTTTGTAGATTCTCTGTATTGACGAAGAATCATTCTGACTATTGTGTTGCTTTTGGATAGAACTTCCATTAGTGATGGAGTTGGCGTGAGCATGAGAGAATCTCGCGATCATTCGCTCGAGCTTCCATAAGAAGAAAACATTTAAAACGGTTAGTAATAAGCGGATTCCGGTACTTACAAGTTTGAACCCGAGAGTGTCAACAACATAGTGTGAAAACACAACTCTAATTCTTCCAAAGGCCGTTCCTGAATCGGAGTCCCACAAGTGAGATAACACGATGTGCGAGTACACCTCTGATTGGATAGTCGTGAGGTACACCGAAGCATCACCTCATGACTGTAGACCGTTTGAGACCACTAAGCACAATCCAGGGGAGTTGCCGGCGACTTCTTTGTCGAGGGCGTATAATGTTGACCCTGAGGAGTTTCCATTCATTCGAGGATCACAAATGTGAACCTCTCATAAATGTTCTCGTGGTTGCTAAGATCGTGAAGGACTTCGATATGAACCACGATAACCTTATTGTTGATCATCAAGTGATTAAATATCAAGTGTCCCTAAAGATCTTTTGATGAATCTCGTGGCTCTAGACTCAATAGTGCGTTTTGGTTTTCTGGAGCGGAGACTAGGGAGAGGGTCTCCTTCTTCAATACCAGCAATCTCTAAGAGCCCGATAGTTTACGTAGGGTTCCGTGAGAGTGAAACAAGCTTCGTTAAGAGAAACTTGAGTGGATAAGAAGGTTTAGTGCATCGTCAGCGGGTCCATGACGACTTTTAATCTTCAATACGGCGTCACTAAGTGACAACCGTTAACATATGAATTGAACCGGTTCTGCGCCTAAGTTGAATGTCTGGAGGGCTATTTCTTTTCACTTTTTGCATTTCTTTTAATGTAATCACTTCTCCGATTCTCATTTTCTCCTTTTTGTCATACCTAAGGACTTCTAAATACTAACTATTTGGTGTCAGGGTAGATCCTTCCTACTCGGCAGATCATAGGGGCAGTTATTCTAACCTGAGTCACCTTATAACTTTCCATGACTAACCTATGTTGCCATAAAACCAGCATGTGAAAAATCTCAAAGTGTTTGTGAATGAAAAACATTTGCATTTGCTTGTTGAATAGATTTTTCAAAATACTCCCCTCACATGTGTAAGAAGTTTTAACGGTTAAAATGCACGATGAGGAAAGAATCTTTTTTGAATTGATTAACTCAAGATAGGCATTCCCATGAGACACAAGATGCATAGTTAAAGAGTTGCATTGTCCGCTTTTAGGTGACAACTAGCTCTAATAACTACCTTGAAGGTGTAGACAATCCTCGAAAGGTCGCCAAACCCGCCGAGTTCATGTTTATCAAGAGTTTCTAATGGTACATTCTACTCGACAAGTCCTTTCATGAGACACGCTACATCACTAGCTTAACTAGCTTGAAATTATTACCCGCCCAGACAAGTCTTTTCGAAGTTACTAACAGCTTAGCATCGCCAATTCGCTGGTTAAGTCCGGCACACGCATTCATTTGCATTTTACACAACATATTTTTTATCACATATTTTCTCCCCCTCAAAATGGCATATTAAAGTGTTATTTTTGAAACGCTTGAGAATAAATATGACCATTTCGAGTGTTGCGGGAAGAATGACCATCAGGAACAATTTTGAACAAAGTTTCAATACCCTCAACAAGTGATATAAACGGTTGAGGTTTTGAAAATCATATGGGGAAGTACTTGTTCTTTTGAGCAAAACCTTGAAAATGAAAGGTTTGATAGGTTTTACTCAAAAGTAAGAAGCTTTCGCTCATTTCTAAGGATTGTGGCACGCATTACCATGTGGTCCTTTATTTACAAGTACGGGTTGTACATCGTAATGTGCACAAGCCATTGACATAATTAATCAAACATCCAAAATGATATGAAGAAAACAATTCGGGGTACCAGAAGTGCAGCTGATGTTCCTGTGAGTGCAGCATGTATGGAAATCCTGCTATGTTTCTCCCCGGTCGACCACCACATAACTCTCCAATCGCTCAATCCGACCTTCAAACAACCGCTCATCAATCATTGTGATGATCCGCCTCACATCCCTCCTTTCCCGAGAATTCCGCGCTTAGGAGACCCAATTTTCGGGCGATATCCTTCAAACCAGATGCCAATCCATCCCTAACCAGCTTCAAAGTATGATCCCCAACTTGTGGAGTTCTACACGCCATTAAGCAGCTTTGAAGTTCACTACAAAACAACGCCAAAGGTTTGTCGATGAGTGTATATTGAGATAGCCGTTGATATCGGAAGATCAAGCTTTGAGGAGTGAAGTTGACGCCGCTCGATAAGATTCAATGTACCACCGGAGATCTTCTACACGCTCCTTGATGACAACCGCCTTATGAAGATGAGAAGTGACTTGATAAATTCACTTGTATCGCTAGTGAGAATTGTCTCATGACCCTCGCATCTTGGCAAGGTACATGTCTTCGATGTCATTGAGAGACAAATTCTCAAAGTCAGCTTCCGAGAAAGCATAGTCCCATTCATCTTGTCGTTTGACTACGATCTTCTTTAGGAATGTGTAGTCCCACTTAGACTAAAGGTCAACGTGTATGATGGCAACGATATCTTTAGAACTATGCACAAAGATGTTGAGACTTCAACTCGACACTTATAGTAGATTCGTCTTGCTCGCCAATGATGAATCCATACAATGCATCTCGCATGCCTCCACCGTGTTGGAGAACAAGTGATTGGCACGCTCCTCAATGGCTATGCGTTTGAGTAGACAACATTGGAATGGAAGTGTCAACGATGTAGCATATTTTGAATCATCGCCACCGCGGTAGAAGAAAATCCAGTGTCTTTGTTGAAGAAGTATCCGAAGGAATCCTTGGTTCAAATTGTTGGCCAAGTGTTGGTAGAGGTTTGGTCCAATCGGTGTAGTATGGAGGGTTGTCCCTTTGTGTGAAGTCAATGTTTGCTTCCCGGTTGAGCCAATCCATGTTGTTAGACATAGCTCGAGCAATGTTTTCAAGGTGATATTCGACCGAGGGCACTTTCGTGAGTCTTTTAGAAGTTGAAATGCTTCATTTTGATTCGTCACCGATTTCGCCATTTTCTTCACATGGAACTTTTCTTGCGAATTTTGCATGCTCCAATGTAGAACCGCCTACCAAATTCTGACCTTCTTCAGGGTAGGGAGTGTTGTTAACAAGATTAGCAAACCATTCAAATTCCTTTGTTTTATCGTCATCTAGCCATGATACGACGCCGGGCCAGGCGCTTCTTCTTCTTCTTTTTCAAGGCCTAGATGATGATTCTGCTTCAACTTGTTTGGGAGAGGGGGTTGTAGGGCTCAAGGACTTCTTCATCGCCACCACCGTGATACTCAAAGTGATCATCGGTTTTGAGTCTGGGTGGTAACTCGAATCGCCCCGAGGTTTTTCAAGAGAAGAACGAGGAGGAGATTTTGTTGAACAGACCGCTGTGAGGAGGTTGCATCAAAGAAGATTCACCGCACCTTTCTCGACGCTTAGCAGTCTTTATCCTTATCCTTGTCTTCATCGCCTCTAGGACGCTTAGACTTTTCGCCTTCAAATCTACAAGCTTCTTGAAGTTGGTAGTCCAAAGAATGCTTGAAACAATTCCTTCATCGTAAGTAAATGTCCTGATCGCGCGCATTTGTGTGACAAGCTTGGCCACCAATTCATTATCCGAGAAAACAACCGTATCGGTTGGATTGATTGTGACAAGTTAGGGCGCTGATCGAATAGTTTGCTTGGCGATCCGCATAAGATTTGGATAAAGTTGTTTGGTGAACAACTCCTTTGTGAATTTAGGAACGTATTCGTAAGGTACTTTTTCGTAGCCTTCATCATTTCGCTCAGCCTCTTGACGTGATTTTCATGAATTCTAACAAACTTCCTTTTCCTTTCATCTTTTCATGCTCATATAGATGTCATGTGATCAAAGAAAGAAATTTAGCTTTTGTTGAGCACGCTTTTCTTTCCGAATTTGTTTGACAAATTTTGGTAATCCGCTCATGAGCTTGAGAAATCCAAGATTTAGATGGTTTCTTCACGGATTTGGATGATGATTTGGTTGATCTTTTTGATGGTGGTGGCGAGGAGTGAGAAGACGAATCTGATGATGAAGAGATATGAGGAGACTCTAGATCCTTCGAGGTTCAGAGGTTTCTTCCTTTGATCGCCAGACTATCTAGAAGAAACGATCATAATCAACATCTTGATCTTTTTCGACTTTCTTCCGTTCCTCAAACTCATATTCGATAGTATCCTCCACAAGCTTTTGTTGTTGCATAAGAGTGGTGGCACCGGCTCCCTTATCGGGTTGATTAACCGCATCGAGAAGGTTCGAGTGGCAAAGACCACTTGATCCTCCCGACCACCCATTTGGTCTTTAGCAAATTCTTCATCTTTTTGAAGGTGTCTAACGATATTAAACTTCTTCCTCGTGATATATCCAGCTGTTGCTCTTCTTCATGATCCAGCTTTCATCATACGGTACAAGTACGTGAGTCTTTCCTTTTCCTTTGTCACAGTGGACTGGAGGTTTAGCTACCGGCGAGGTCATATTGCTGCGTGATTCGTAGGTAATCTCTTCATCCGGTCGGCATCTTCGAGCTCGCCCACAAGCTTTTGCGTTCGTGTGGGGAATAGGTTCAGCCTTCCTTTACTGGAACAATCCTTTTACGAGGAGGACTTGGGAAGCTTCTCATAAAGATCTCTACTTGTAACACTTCCAAAGATCGCTTCTTCGTCCTCGGTAGGTGTACGTAAGATTTTTCATCAAGATGACCAACTTTGCCTTCTTTTACTAACCGATACTTTTGTATGTTTCAAGCTTTTTGATTTCTAGTCGGAAGGTGATCAAGTAATACCGCACTTGTTTCTTTGTTGACGATTCTTGATTCTCGACAGATAATATGGGTTCACCAATATGTCATGATTATCCGGTCATTGAGCCTCATGGGGATGTCTGATGAAGTCCAAGTCTCTCTGATCAACAGCTGGTGTATCTACATAGGGAATCTTGGAGCCAAGCTTCTTGTGAAATACCATCATGTCCTCCCATATCGCTGTTTCATTGTCGTTCTTGTTGATCAACTAAAATTTAGTTCCATGAGCTTGGGATGCTCATAGCCACCGCCACGCACTGTGAGACCGATTGTGATGATCATGTAGAGTGTTCTCCATGGTTGAGGAATACTCACCACGCGAGAGTGCTTAGTAATGATTCCTGAAGCTTCATCATAACCAATATCTATCAAGAATTTCGTGATCTGCTCTTCAAGAGGGTAGCAAAGAAGTCGGTTGGAGGATGTCGTGAATGATGAGAATAGTTCGTAAGTCGCAGGAGTGATAGTGACTTGTTTGATTAAGTGTCACATTCACTTGACTTCTGTTCGCTGATCTCTCGTAGAATCCCGTAATTGTTGAATGTAGACCTCTCGAACTGCTGCGAGTGAGCATATGTTCGTAGGGATGATTCCCGAATATCCACGCAATCGCAAGAAGATTCTCGAAAGCAAGTGAGGGTATCAAAGTCAACCCTAAGGTTGTTCTTCTTTCCAATCTTTTCGATAACCGCTGAAGATATCGCAATTGTAATCTCGTGTGCATCCACATTCATTTGTTCACCATGTCGTGATTCGAAATAACATTAGCCAAAAGAACCAACATATCAAAGACATAGTGTTAGTCAACGTAAGGTCTTATTGTCTAGTTATTGAATGTAAAGGTCAATGATTGTTACGAGTCCTAAGTCACTTGTTTGTTCAATAGTCCAATGACGCCGTGAAATGTTTCGTGAGTTAGTTAACTTTAAGTTTTAAAGTTTATGTTATCACTTATTGTTCACAACATATCAAACCATTAAGTTTATTAGTGACATTATTGGATTCGCGGACGCTATGATTAGTTTATTTACAAGTTTGTACACGAACAATTCATTATGAAGGTCAATCCGTGCTTGCGTAGTTTTGGCAAAGTTGCGTGAACAGAGATGATATACGCGAGATCTAAAAGCTACGCCAGAGATCCTAACTTACGCGAAGAAATGTTACGAGGAAAGGGACCTTATGCTAGAGCTTACGCCAGAGGCGATATATACCTTACGCCGTAAGGCTTACTCGTGAAGAGAGACCTTATGCGTAGAGGTCACGCCACGCATATCCTTCACAGATACCGTGAGTCCCATTGTAGAACCTTACGCTGCACGTTATGCGAGGGATTCTTACGATAACTTGACTACGCAGTAGGTAATCCTTATGCGTAGAGTTGCAAATGACCTTGATTCTGAATATTTGCCGTAGCAAAGCCCAAATAAATTCATCAAATCATCAAAATTAACACAATACTTCTTTAACAACAAAACATGGCAAGAACATTGTGGAATAGTTATGCGAGAAGTCATACGCTGTAGGTCAAAACCCTAAGGGTTATGATTTACGCCATATGAAATTTTAACCATGGATTTGCACAAACTTTTCTCGTAGTTTAAGATGTTGTAGAGTCTTGTACCAAGTTATAACATCTAACTCGGTGAATCAAAGTTACCAAATATTATGAACTTTAAACCCTAATTCCAAATTGTCACCAATTGTTTCGGTGGTTAATGAACAATGGAATCATCAATTCAACAACTTAAGACCATAACCCAACAATCTTTTATACCAAAACACTTCACATTTGAAAATACCCAATTCGACTCATAAACCCTAATTTTCAAAAATCATGATACTGTTTCGGTGGGTTTTGATGGTTGAAATGGTATCTGATGTATAAAAACATTTTGACATTATCCATTTAACCAAAACACCCACACAATGATTGTGTTCATACGCTATATGAGAACATAATCAAATGGTAACATGATTTTAACCGCGATTTGAATAAAATTCAAAACCTTATCTTAAAAACATGTTTAGATCAGAAACACTTACAAATGATGATCAAATCAACTGATTTCTTGAACCATTATAGCAGGATGTTTTAGGTTTGAGTAATAAATGTGAAGAAGTTAGGTGGAGGTATTTTATTAAAAATAACTTTAACATTTTGACAGCTTTTGGTCCCTCCACCTTTTCCTTTTTCAAACAAAGCCATTTAACTTCCATTTTGTTTCCAAACAAAGATTTTAAGAAAGAAACTTTGACTACTACTCCTCACTTAAGAAAATAATGAAAGGTTATAAATTTAGTCCGAGGAGTGTCATTTTACCGTAAAATTTACCACCATTTGTTAAAAGAAACAACCGAGATATGATAACATGCAAGTACACAGATGTTTTGAAGCAGTTATGATTTTTTTCCCCTCAACACTTGATCGAAAATAATGAATTTTGAAAGATTATAGTGTTGACCGAAGAAACGTACTTGCAATGTTGAAAGAAAATAGATAGAAGAATATTTTTGTTGTTTTATCTGATTTTATATTTTTGTATTTTGTTTTTGAAAGAATTATTTACAAAAGAGATTTGGTGTTTATGTGTTTTAAGATCGCTTTAGGAGGTCATCCAATTCCTCTTGAGTCAAACACCTCATACCAATCCGGTGGACCAACTCATTAAACCTAGCGGAGCTAAGGCTTTGGTGAGAAGATCAATTGGTATTCTGCACTCCAAAAATATAATTCAACAAGACTCTGCTCCACGGATCCTTGATGAAATGATATCAAGATCGATGCTTTGATTTCGAAAATGAATCGAAGTTGCACGAGATTGCAATGGCACCGATTGTCGCAGCAAGATCGGGATTCACAAATACGTAACCATAGTCTTTGAGTTGTGTTCTCATCCGATGACTTGAGCACAACACGGATTACGGCTACATATTCTCGCTTCGTTGAGGACAACGATGTACAACTCGCTTCTTCGATTGCCATGACACCGCTTTATCACCAAGAAATTGTAAAGCCCGGCAGTTTTTTCGTGAGTCTAAGCATCCTCGTGGTCGGCCCAAAAAGCGATTAGTTCAAAACCGTGAATCCTTCTGGATACCGTGATCCCCAAGTTAATGGTTCCCTTTATGTATCTGGAGGATTCTTTTAGCCTCAGAGAGTGGGTTTCGCTGGTCGCGATCGATAACGAGAGCAAAGATATACCAAGAAAGACAATATCGTCCGCTAGTGTTAGATACATGAGAGACCCAATAATACTACGGTATTTTGTAGGGTCCACCAATTTCCCATGTAAATCAGCGTCTAGCTTCTTGGTATGAGCCATTGGTGTGGCATAGGTGTCACTGGTTTTCATTCCAAATTTGTTTAACAATTCAAGGGCATATTTGGACTGACTCAAGAAAATACCGGGTGATTGATGAACTTGAAGTCCTAGAAAGAACGTAAGTTCACCCATCATGGACATTTCAAAATTTTTCTTCATTAGTTTTGCAAAAGTTATTGAAAACTTTTTATGTGTAGACCCAAAAATGATGTCATCCACGTAAATTTGAACAATTAAGATATGTGTCCCGTGATATTGTATAAAAGAGTTGGGTCAACCGAACCTTTGGTGAAATTATTAGCAATGAGGAAGGATGATAGCTTATCGCACCATGCCCGAGGAGCTTGTTTGAGACCATACTGAGCTTTGTTCGCGGTTTGTAGACGTGATTGAGGAAACTTCGGGATCAGCGAATCCATCACGGTTGGTGACATAAACCGTTTCTTTAAGTTGTCCATTGAGAAACGCAGTTTTGACATCCATCTGATAGACCGTCATATTCATATGAGCCGCTAACGCTAGAAATATCGAGACGACCTCAAGGCGAGCAGCGGAGCAAAAGATTCTTCAAAGTCAATACCCTCTTCTGACGATAACCCTTAGCCACGGGCGTGACTTATTCCTCGATAACATTTCCTTCAAAGACATCAATTTGTTTTCCAAATCCATTTTAGACCAATGCGTAGACTCGTTGGTCTTTCAACCAGCTCCCATACTTCAAGACGTTTGAATTGGTTGAGTTCTTCTTGCATGGATTCAATCCAGTTATCTTTTGTCATTGCAAGGTCTTTGATGTTTTAGGTTCGATTGGCGTAGCGGTGAGTGCATAAATGCAATGTTCACCGTCAGTGTGAAGACGCGTTGTCTTGTAACGGCCGGTTGATTCGGTTGCCAATAATGTTTTCCTGAGGATGGTCTTTCGTCCATCTATGTGTGGAGGGTTGATGTTGATATACATTGTGCGCATTCGAGGATTCAAATGGTTTGTTGAAGATTCCGCGACATCCAGTGCAGCGGCTCTCATTAGCAAGCGGGTGAAGAACGCATTTGGATCAAAATCTGCGGTGGGGGTACTTCATTCGTCAACATCATCGCCAGCGGTTTCATCATTGTTGGAAGCGGTTTGTTCAATCGCTGTTGTGGTGGAGTCAACGGTGTAGGTGCATCTTCAACGGTAGTTGTTGTAGCAGTGTATCGGGTATAAGAGTATTATCGGGTTGGCAAATGAAAGCAAATGGATACACGGAGCACGTTCATCAATATCGTCAGCGAACAGCAAATGAGCAAATAACCTTTCCATTTGTTGGCGAGTAAGCCGGGGCTTTGTTCACCTGATGATGGGGTTTGGGGAAGTTTAGCGGTTGTGTCGGGTTCCAAGCATTATACTCGAAGCCATTTCTAAGTTCATCGAAATGAGCATGAATCGTTTCCATCAACCTGTTTTGTGCGGCGATTCCGGTCGGAAACCTTTGGAATTATCACAAGATCCGATAAAGACTCCAATGTCAACTTTGGCTTTGAGCTTTCCAAAGTCATCACGATCATTATTCGGATAGCAAAGAGATCCAAATACATGAAAGTGTTTTATATTCGTTTTTCTGTTATGGACGAGCTCGAAGGTGTTTTTTTGTTGTGGCGTTTTGTAATCATAGAGCGGTTTTGAGTATAGCATCGCGATAGATACACTTCGCCCATAAGTAATCTGGAAGTTTAGCATTGATTAACATTGTTCTTGCTGCAGCTTCCACTAACGTTGGTTTAGTCTTTCGACAACTCCGTTTTGTTCTCGTGTATGCGTGCAATAGATGTGCGATGTCTTTGAATTCCCACTTTCTCATAGAATTCACGAAGAGTTTGATTAACAAATTCAGTGCCTTTATCGTGCTCGATTAGTCGAGCGGTGTTTAGAGCTGAACTTGTATTTTCGTGAGAAAGGTGATGATCATTTGTGGAGCTTGATCTTTGCTTCGAAGAGAGTAGACCCAAGTCCGCAAGTGAATAGTCATCAACAATTACTAAGATGTAGCGTTTGCCATTGATCGTTTACACACGCATCGGGCCACACAAATCCATGTGAAGAAGATGAAGCACATCTTTCGAGTGTTCCACCTTTGAAGGAAAATGAGCACGAGTGCTTTTGCCTTGTTCACAAGTGGAGCAAAGGTGATCTTTAGAATACCGAAACCGTGGAGTCCTTCAACTAGTTTGTGTCGAGCAAGGTTGGTGATGGTTTGAAAGTTTAGATGTGAGAGACGACGGTGCCATAGCGAGGATTTTGTTGATGTTGCCTTTGAAAGTAAACATATTGGAGATGAAGCAACCATGTCTTTCATAGAGATAGTGTAAAGACTAGAATTACGCCGATCCGGACATATAAGGTCATTTCCTTGTAGATCACTTAATGAAACAAGTTTTCCCTCGAAAGCAACCTCCAAATCTCCATCACAAAGCCGACCTATCTTGAAAGCAGATTATGACCGAGGCCTTCCACATAGTAAACCCTGCTAATTTCGATGTTCCCATTGACATAGTCTTTGTAGCCCATGATAGCCGCTGCAGTGATCATTCCCGAACGGCCGGTGCCAATGAACTTTGCAATAAAGTTTGATAACAGCTTAAGATTGCCTGTCATGTGTCGGGAACATCCGCTATCAACAATCGAGAATGATCGATCACCGATTACATACACAGGCGACTAATACGGATGGAATAGAAGTAGATTTGGAACCCGAAATGTTAGAGGGTTCGTGCTTATAGTAGATATACACACATCAATAGCTTTAGGTATCCACTTAAATCCTAGTGTGTTATATATCCATTTCCGCCATCTATAACTACTCTTTGCTTTAGTCTTAGTGAATGCACTAGGTGGTACTACATTCTTAGGAGGTGACACAGGAGCTACAGGGACAAGAATCGTTTCTTAGAATCTAAAGATGGCGGTCTACCAAGCAACTGAACTTAGAAAGATTAGTGGGCCTAGAGGTATTCCGGTTCTTAGGATTCCTTAAGCGAGAGATGATAGCTTTAGCAACACATTTATCATGACACTCAGAATTCATACTTTTACCACAAATAACACAAGGTGCATCGGTCAATATCAAAAGTACTTAACGGTTTAGCATTCGTTACATCACTATTTCTATTACATTTGCCGGACGCAATATCTATAGTGGAGCAAGTGAGTCTTATTCATAGTCCTAGGGTGTTCTTCTACTTTAGCATTCGATTGATCTTTTTTAGGTCATCTTTTCTTCGTGTGACTGCCTATTCTTCGAGATCTTGTGATTTGGCGGTGTAGGGATTCTGGTGCATTTGATGCAAGGGTGTTCTTGAGGCTAATCTTAATGATGGTTGTAGGAAGTTGTTCATACTTTCCTAACATTTCTCTTAACTTGAAGATAGTGTGACTCAGATCTTGATTTTCGTGATCTAACATTTCGGAAAATGCATAACTTCTTTAGTGTGTGCAAGATAATGATCAAGTTCATTTGATGCTTCATCACGAGTCTTTTGAGTAAATCAAATATGACACCATATTCCTTTTAACTTTTAAAGTTCTTGTTCATATTTTGAGATTTGACACTTAAAAGACACGCTTTGATCATCGGTTGCTCAAATTTAGGATCGAAGATTTTGCACGCGAATCGGCGATTTTGTGTTGAAAAGCAAGTTGTTGATCGTGTGAATATCTTTTTGACACCAATTAAGACGCATTTATTGCATTTGAAAGTTCGTTTGACAATCGTTTGTTTTCAACTTTTAAGGACTCGATCGAAGCACATTATCGTTGTTCTCAACATATACCAGATTCAACAAGATACAGAGGTATGATCAAATGCATATGACAAAGAATTCTCTAGCACAACATTATGGACATAAGCACAGATGACATCTTCCAAGAGTCGATCAACATCTTTTCTCAACAGTTTCTTTTTCGTTTAGTGTTAGAAATAGATGTTTCGTTTTCTAAAACGACCTTCATCACTCCAAGTTCCTTATGAAAATCCTTTTCCCAAGCTAATGCACAATTTTTCAAATTTTTAACATTAGGTAAAAGATTTTTCTGAAAAATGTTTCTTTGTTCTCGCGCGAGGCTTATTGAAAATGATCAATTTTGATTTGAAGCGATATTCTATCTCATGTTGTAAAATTTTGAGGTCACCATGAAGAATGTCAAAATATCTAAGAATTTTTCGATTTTCGGGTTTTGAATTTACTTCACTCGATGGAAGGTAAAGGACCATAAGTTTGTGCATAATCTGGTTGGGGATTAACATTAGAAGACTCAGGTGTTTTGATGATAACCTTGGTGTGTTAGAAGAATGCGTTGGTGTGTGAAAGTGACACCGCTTTTGAATAGTTAAAAGGTTTGTTGTAAACAACTTTTTCTAATTTTGATCGACTCTCGTCTTATGCATCTAATTCCTCTTGACGATGATATTCAACAACATTCATAACAGAATTATCAACTTTATATTCGTGCCTTTGGAAACTTTGATTTGGTTTGAATGCTTTTGTTGAAAGCTTAGGTTTGTAATCGGCAAGATTCGGTCCATATCCATTTGGATTGGGTTTTAAAGTAAACTTTTCAATGGGTGTGACCGACTCGCCATGTTTGTAAACAATGCTTTAAACTCTTTAAGTTTGTTTTGCAAGCCGATGATTTCTTCAAGATGATCATCTATTCGCTTCGTTGAATGCTTTTTGTATGCAGAGAACTGTTTTTGACAATTTAACAACTCGGCCTTTAGCTTTTGATTTGATCCAAGGTGAGAGCGCTAATTTTTTTTATGTTCATGTTTCAGCTTGTTCTATTTCGAGACATAACAAAGCATTCTTCAAGCGGCTAGATCACGCCGTCTTTCTAAATATTTTTCGTTTTGATAAGATTTGGCAAAGGTCGCTTCAAAACCGTTTTCGCGTTTTTCTTGAGTTTTGAAAAAGTTGAGTTGCTTTTGTAAACATTCAAAATCCTTGGTTAGCAATGCATTTTTGCATTTCAAGTCTGATTAATGGCATGACATTTTTCCACTATGGTTTGTTGGTCTTGTATTAAGCGAGCAAAATCGGATGAGGCAAAAGTTCGGCGTGTTCAACGTGAGTCTCAACATGATCATTACTGAGATCCTCAAGTATAACCACATAGTCAATTTGATTATCAAGGGAAACCGGGTGGTCATCTTGATCGCGTCAAATATAACTCACGGGTCTAGTTGAAAATGCGTCGAATGAGATGTGGATGACTCATTTTGAACATTCCGAGCCTTGCCTGGCGATGCGATGTTGGCGAGATATGGTCGAGATAAATATGGTTTGTTCGGTACCGAGACAAGCCATCGCTGTCATACTCGGGCCTGTCGGTCACTCATGTGTAACTCTCATGCATATTAGCCATCAACATAACGGTACATTGGCACTGCAAGTCCTCCATATCATCATCGAAGTCGCATTTGCCATAAAGCTCTGTTCTTTGTCTGAGAGAGTTCCACCAGCTTCATCCTTAAGAGCCAAAAGAAGAGCCTCTTTGAAATAGCCAGCACGCCCTTAGTCCTTGGCTTTGGGCATGCATTAGCCAGTGTCCCTTCTCATTGCAGTTGTAGCATCGAAGACCATTCAACCCATTTTGAGCATTTCCTGTTCCACCACTTGAGCTCGATTGTTATTCCTACCCACAAAGATTAAACCCTTGACCACCGCCCATCGGTCGACCATAACCACGATTCTGAACTTCAACTCGTCCATTGTTTACAACGGCTTGATTCCTTGTATTAGATGAGGAGCGAATACGGTTGTTGGATTTGTTGGTATAACGGCTAAAGGCATTAGCAATCATAGCAAATCCTTGTTGCAATGCTTCCAACGGATCGGATTCCTCATTATGAAGTGCTTGATCATTGTTGTTGTAAGGAACCAACCGATTTTGTTGAGGTTGATGTGATTGATCGTTTGGTGGGTTTGAAGCAGTTGGTTGAGTGAGTTGGTTGAGGAGAATAATTTTGTTGAGCATATAAGGCAAGTTGTTGATTTTTCGGATGTGTCGGTGGAGCAATTTGAGCACGGAGAATCCTTTCCTATCAACTTCCTTTTCATGAGGCTTCAAGTAATCGTACAACAATCCGTAGGTAGACTGATGCATGTTTTTCGCTTGGCGGAGAAAAATGACATACTTCTCCCATTCAGGACCAAGACTACTTAGGAACTTAGTATTCACCGCAATTCTTGGCATGTGGATGTTGTGTTTATCCAAATCATTGATGATGTCTGAAAATCGTGATGATAGGACTCGAAAGTGTCTCTCCGGGTTCAATCATGAAGTGTTCATAAGCCAAGTAAATTTTGGATTCCAAATCTTCCTGATTGAGTACCGATCCTTCCATAAGAAGACGAATATGATCCCACATTTTTTTCTTTGCGTGTTTTGAGCATCAACACTACGAAGAATTAGGTTTGGTAATCCTAGGAGGATATATTCCATTGCAAGCTCATCCGCTTCATAGTGTAGAAGTTCTTGAGGATTCAAGTGCTCCGCAACAAGAGCAATGTTCGTTTGTTCATCTCTTGGTGGAATGGCATTTGGATCTCAGGTACAATGGACGAGTAGGCATCTCAAAAGGACCTTCCAAGATAACCTTCTTTAAGAACTTTCCATGTGGCTTCTTTAGATCACAAAATCTAAAGAACCTTATCACCCATTGATCATAGTTTCCTGGAGTGAGCATTGGAGGTCTATCAAGTGATCCGACCTCATGAATTGATTGTTGGCCGCTTAAAGTTTCAAACATCTTTGCAAACCAAGTGGGTTCCCTCATAGTGATCCTTGATGGATGTTGATTAAAGTCATTTGTGTGCGGTTGAGCTTGAAGACTTGGTGGTGGTTGAACCATTTGAGGTTGTGGATTTGCAACAAGTTGTGGAGTATGTTGTTGGTTAAATTGTTGTTGATAAATTGCTTGTTGTTGATTCCATTGTTGATGTTGTGGAGTTAGTTGTTGTTGACGTTGAGGATGAGGATAAGTGTAAGGGAAATAGTTAGAGTATGGTGGTTGTGACATGTTGATAAACTTGTGTTGGTAAAATGGATCTTTGTAGTCGAATGAACCTTTGTTGATGAAGTATCCTTAGTAGAAAAGCAAGAACCAAGTAGCACTTATGCGTAAAAACACCAAAGTTACGCGTAACAATAAGGAGTTACGCGTAGGATTTAGCTTAGGCGTAAGTAGGAAAAAGCACTAAAGTTAGGCGTAGACAAAAGTTAGGCGTGGAAAGTTAGGCGTAGGATTTTCTTATGCGTAAGACTAAGCTTAGGCGTAAGAAAGATCTTGGCGTAGGATTTCTACGCCGTAGCTTTATGCTTAGGCGTAATTTTAGGGTTTTTGCCCAAATGATCTTTTACACTTCACAATGCAAAAGATATCCAAAGTCGACGTATTTTCTGACTTATCCAAGTAAGAAAACACGGAATAAACCACGAAAATGAAGATCAAACCAAGGAGGCATTTACGCGTAGTTTTAGGGTTTTACTACGGCGTAGGATTTACTCGTAATTTGATTTTGCCCAAATATGTTTCTAAACAGTTTTTGTTATGGAATAGCTTCAATAGTACCAAAATAACACAAAAGTGTGAAACTTGATGAACAAAAAGCTCTAAGCGAGGTTACTTTGTAGAACTGAACTTCACCCACTGAACAAAATCAAGTTAAAAAACAATTATCCACGCATAAAGTTTGAAACTTTTGCCAAAAACAAGTATTTTAACACCTTAAAACGTTGAAAGTACAAGAATCTTGGATTATAAAGTGTAAAAACAAGTTTTAAGCGTACCAAAGATCACGTTATCTTACTGAAGTATAACCAAAACCAAAACTTCAAAAACAAAAGTGTTCACCCAACTATTTGGCGATTGATACCACTGTTAGGTCACTAGGTTTACCACACAAGCTTATATAAGAGATAGAGAGGCGATTAAACAAGAACCAAACACACATACACCGATATAGTGAACGGTTACATGCGTGAGAGCATGTGAAAGGAATAACTTGAACAACCAACCTTCTAATGAAGGTTATACAAAGGTATTTATAGGAGGGAAGCTAGGGCAACACTCCTAGTTCCCATCCTTTTCCTTATTGGGCTGAGCCTAAGCTTATGGGCCTTCTACATAAGCCTAAGGCTAATAACAAACATAAAGGCCATAATAAGTTAACTATTACATATGAGTAACTAACACTTGAATAAGGTTTAGGAGTGATTCCAACAAAATCACTTGGGATCTAAAATCTCAAAGGATTTGATATTTTTGATCGGGGGAGAATTTGTGATTTAATAATGAAACTTGATAAAGGTGATCAAGGCGACTCAATTGTGCAAAATGCCTTCACATATGTTAAACGCCAATTCGGGCTATTATCAGGGAGCATTTTAAAAGTAAATAAACTGGCCGGGTGCAAATGTTTATGTTTTAGTATAATGAGCTTTGATAAGTTTTCAAATGGTTTTCTAAACGATTCAAGGATGTGCTTCAAAGAACTTCGGCCTCTATGTGTTAAACATTTCTCTTATCCTATGCATATATTGAGGGGAGAATTTTACCAAGAAAAATCAAATGGCTTTTTCTATGAAAATTGCGATTAAAGAAAATATTTCAGTTCTTCTTCCTCCATGTGCTAAACAATTTCTAAATCATATGCACATGTCAGGGGGTTTTCTAAATGATCAAAACTATTAAGGTACAAAATGCTTTGATCTTGTATTACAAGTACCTTGATTGTTTTTCCAAATGATTTTTCAATTGGTTTCAAGAAGAAGAACCGTACCAAAAGACCCACTCAGTTACTTTATGCATGGAGTTAAGGATGGTAAGGTTAGTATTCGCTCCTCACGATCCTCCGTAATCCCAGGATCTACCTGCGGGACAATCCACTAGATAGTGTAAAGTCCTTAGGTATATTGGAAAAAGGAGAAAAGCGAGGAAATGGGAAGAGTGCGACTCGAGATGCTATAACCGAATAAACCCAACAAGGTTCTAGTTATGAAGTCTCAGAAGCATCGGGCGGGCTGAAGAATGAAAAGAATTAAATGTGAAGTGGTGAAAAGAAATAGCCCTCCATTAATTCAACCTTAGGCAAGAACCGGTTCAATACATATGCCATCAGGTTACTAAGGTAACACCGTATTGAAGACAAAGACGCCACGGACCCAAAGATCGCATCAAGCATCACAACTTCCCAAGCTACCAAGTTCCTCTAAAAGGGCTTATTTCATTCTCACGGGAACCGGTTAACCCATCAAACTTCTTAGAGATTGTTGATAGCTGAAGAAGCTTAGATCCTCCTCAGTTCCTAATGAGGGAACCAAATGCGCACAATTGAGTCTAGAGCCAAGAGATCATCCACAATATCTCATTAGGACACTAAATTAATGTAGACTCTGTTGTTTCACAAGGAAAGTAAGTATATATTATGAGTCCTACGATTATCCTTGTAGCCGTAACATCCGAAAGTGATATGTAAAATATTCACGAAGATGGAAATCTTCTAGAGCCAACATCAAACAAGCTTCGCGGGCTACATGTGAGATCTTCTCTAATGATCAAGCTTAGACAACCGATAGAACGAAGGGAGATTCATTCTTGAATCAACCTTGGTCTCAGAATGAATGGAGTATCACTTTGGAAACCGCTCGATGTGCAAATCTTTCTTTCGAAAGCACTAATGTGTATTCATTTCAAATTCTAAAAGGTATTCCATTGAAAAATACTTTAGAAAACCGCTCGATGCGCGAATCTCTTCTTTTTCGCTAGCACGTCAATGTGTACTATTCTCTATCAAAAGTATTTTGTTTGAAAATTGATCTTTTCATAAAACCTTCGGGTCAGACAAAACTCTTCTTCGAAAGCAATACGCCATTGTTTTTAAATCATCAGCCATCAATCGAATTTCAATTCATGGTTCACTCACCGTTGTCTTCTTTGAGACGTTCGATTGAGAACGGCTAGCAAATACAAAACCTCAATAAGGAGATTCCTTGAATCCTACCCGATCATTAAAGATTGTACCGATCAACTGGGGAACCGGTCGTAGACTAATTCAATTAAAGTGATCAAAGACACTTTCGCGTGGTCATTAACCGTTATTGGTAGGTACATTTGGATTTGCCAGAAATGATCAATCGAGGAGTCAATCCAAAATGCGATACTCACAAAGATCCACACTTAATTTGAAGAAATCATGATTGTGCATATCTACATAACTGCCTGATATTTCATACTATGCTTCAGTACGCAGAAATATCATGAACTTAAAGCTTCCGCTACTCCGATGGAAAGATGTCATGATTCAAAAGCAGAGCATGTCGGTCCTAAAGTCACAACTACATGATGGCAACACAATAAAGGGTGATCAGAGATTTATCAAGTTTGATGATCTCAAATAAGCTCGAAGATCAAAGATGTGGATCGCTTAAAGGCCTCCACTAAAAGTACAAATCAAGTGACTAAGAATCAATACTAAAGCACAAAGATTGTTGAAATGAAGAATTGAAGCTCACGAGCTCAAGAACAAAGACAAGAATAGAATGCTAGATTCGAAATGTAAAACATGTAGCTTAATTCTCCCTTAGGGAGATTGTTAGGAATTAGAAAATTCCATAGTTAAGAGTTTCACACCCCAAATATTATCTAGCATAAGTTAGCTCAGAGATTTGTCAGCACATGCTATTTAGCGCTTTATTAGTTAGTTTGTGTTTAGTTTAATAGAGTAACACCGTGAGGAAGGATCTGCCTTCTTCATCAGAGTATGCCTCATCCACAGTCGCTAGGAGGTCGTATTTCATGTATTATAAATACCCCTTCCATCCATGGAAGGGGTGGTGCTTCATTCAATCTAACCTTTCATTTGTGTAAACCTCTAGCAAGAACACCCTATCTCTCTGTACTAACTCTCTGACTATGGCAAACATGTATTTTGATCATCCAACACCACCCGAATCATCAACACAATAAATATTATGATCCTACACTAATACTACACTACAACGATTAAGTTCACTGCCTAGGTGGTTGAAAAACTTGCTCGAAGAAAAGGAAGTTTCCTTTGAATCGAACGCTATACAAGATCACATTTGATCCTTCTTCAACTTCTTTCGATCCTCTTTGGGAGGGAGCGATCGTGAAGGCCCAAGTTAGTAACAGAATTCTTCATATGCAGAAGATCTTGAGGTATTAGAAGTGCTACTTAATCCTTTTCGATCGCGAAGTCGCCATTGACCATGCTTCGTCATCATCTTCCTATACCGAGAGAACGTACTGAATGCTTACAAAGGTATCATCTCAGACTCATACGGGCGAAGAAACTATTCGAAATGCTAGTAGACACGGGTTATAAGTTCATCGAAGTTGATAATGGTTAGCGGATACCTTCACCAATAAATTGTCCTATAACCACACCTATCACTTTAGTACCTCAAAGACACTGTAAGAGACACTCTATGGTCATAAGTGCCGATCTTGATTGCTGGGTAGAAATGGAAATACCCAACTTAGCAACCCCATACCTATTCGAAAAGATACCAAGGAAACCGTTCTAAGATGAGATGGATATGCAAACGTCATGAATCGTTAGAGACCTAGACAGATTCTTAAATCCCCGATGTAGTCTGGATAGTTTTAAAGATTCAATTATGATAATATGCTCAAGTCACCTAGTAAACATGGAAGCTTATAATCCTCGCTATATGATCTTTTGAAATTTTACCGAGTTAGACCAAAAGAGCTCGTAACCTTGAGCCACCTTCGTGACTCTCAAAGCAGTGATCCTGAGATTTCTTTCATAATATGAAGAAATTACTTGCCTATGAGGCAGTTGTTATCCCTCTGGGAAATCTAAATCTTTGAGCGTCTAAACTTTTTTGACCTATCGAAATCATAGACCATTAAGTTGGACAACTTTAGAAAAGGATCCTTATCTAATGGGTTCATCAAAGCTCTTAGAGATCCTAATTAATGAGGAACGCCAAGAAGTAAATCCTTCTCTATGCACTACCTCTTCTACCTTGGTTAACAGAACTTGAATTGAATCACAGACGTGATTCCTTTTAAAGAGATGAGGCTGTGATAATTCGTAATTTCCTCGATGTGTCATAAATGGAGAAACAACAATTAGAGTGATCGTTCCCTCTAATTTGAAATACGAGTCGTATTTATAGTCATTTTTATTGGAAATATTATTCTGGAGAACAAATCTAATTCGAAGCTCATTTAACCATCAAGTTTTGCTAGGCTAAACGAGTCCCGAATCTAATATATCAAAAGTTTTAAAAAGTTACATCTAAAGTCCTTGTGATAATTACACCACCACCCCTTGTGGTTACACTTGTACAAGAGTAGTCCCTCTCGACTATAAATATCCCACACCTCTCCCACTCCCTCATTTTACCATCTTTCTTTCTCTGTCTATAAACACACACAAACACAAGCCTCCTCCTTCTAAAATATTGTGCTTTACCCTTTTAGGGCTCGCAAGGGCCGCCGGCCGTTCGGCCAAATTCCGTCCACCTCCCTTAACTACACCGGCTATCCTAGATGATAGATCGGACCATGGTGGTTTCGTTTATACTACACACGCACCATAAAACCCTTTAACGCGCCATAGATCTAAAATATTAGAATCAAAATTTTAGGGTTTCATGGTTAATGTTTTAAAAGGGTTCTTGCATGGTCTTAGTTACGAGTAGTACTCGTAAAGACGCCATCACGGCCCTCGTCTCCTCTCTTTCTCTCTCGGTAAAACAACCCGTTCCTTGTTATTGTTGTTTTTCTAATTTACCGATTATATATATATATATATATATATATATATATATATCCATATTAGTGTTGTAGTTCGTGGGTGGATGCAAGTGCAAAACGAGTTAATAATGTTTTGAGAAATGGATATTGAATCTGACGAAACATTTTCTTTTATAACAAATTCGTGTGGTGTTATTATAATCTGAGTTGAGTGATATTGTTGTTTTGGTTGATCGAGTTGGCCGATGACTCAAGGAGTCAAGAGACTCGCCGAGTCAAAAGGGTAATCAGCCGCCATACCGGTCGTCAGTTGAAACCTGGGCCATCATGAGTCGGTCCTAAAGACCTTCCGAGTCAAGGTGTTTGATTTGTTAATTGTTGTCGGGTCAGTAAGATATTGTAGTTGTTGTTTCAACTCTTGATGTCGAGTCGGGTCAACCCGTATGGGTCGCGTCGGACCCAAATCTGAGTTCACAGTTTAATTCGATCATGGCCTCATTTAGATTCTGTTGTAATAAGTCAAGTATAACCGGTTAGGGCATGGGTTCGATTAGTTGTTTGGCCTCGGCCTCGATTTGGTTAACGATCACTTATGTTAAAAGTTATTTAGTTTATGTGGATTTCTAAGTTGAGTTACATGTTTAGCTTGAGTCTCGGGTATTACTCGAATCAGACTCGATAATTGGTTATAAGTCGTAAAATGTTGTTAACGTGGAATGTCAAAAGAAACAAAGTGGTAACGGGATAATAATAATTAATTATTGAAATTAGTTGTGAGGCATAAACGGTTACTAATAAGGAATATCGAAAACTGATAACCGGTTAATGGTATACGGTGAACTTGTGATACGACCATTGGTTAACTATATACACGTAACAACTTGCTTTTGTAACGAAACAATTATATAACAATAACGGAGTAAAACTATCGTGACAAATGATATTTGACTCGAATGAATAATAAACAAGTTATGTATAAGTGATGTAATAAACATTAAGGAACTAACTACGTGCTTAATAATTAATAACGGATATTACGTATACGCTATAAGAATCAACTACAGTTTATAAATTGGAGTAATATTTGATACATGAGTTATATTGATTAATAAGTTGGACCTTATTAAACATTTTGGCTTAACGAGTATAATATATCAGGCTCGGAAATGAGTTTAATATATTCATTTCGCGATAAGTCTAAATATTTCATTTTCATATTTTAACTAATAATGAAATATATAACTATATACTATTGACGGATATAGTTTGTTTAATTATAAACCCTTATTAACTACGATTATAACTTGTGTTTTATAAATACTTGTTGGGAAAAGGTTACTTTGATAAGATGATTAATTAAAGTCGTGATGGTTTGGGAACGTCGAATAAACGAGCGCGACGTTTATAAAATACTACAATAGTATACTTTATATGACGTACTTTATTATAAACTTGTATAATTATGAGTAACGAATCGTGAAACCTTTGATAATCAAACGATTAATGGAAACTTATCTTTTATTATAAACATGTACGTTTGGGATTATGGAAAATTACCGAAGCTTACTAATTAACCTATTTATACTACATAAATAGTTGTCGTCATTTCCTAGTCTTCTTTGACTAGCTTGGGTATTGTCAGTGTTTCTTGACTTTGTCGATGTCTTTCCCTTTTGGCGTGCGTTCTAGTTAGTATGTCTCGACTATGTCGACGTCTTCTCCTCTTCCGCGTGAGTTGTACATCGCGTCTATGTTTCTTACCACCACACAAAACGTTAAAACTAAACCTTTTGAGATATTGATAATGGACTTTCGAAAGTAACGACATGAATAATCCACGAAAACTACGACACATTACTTTCTATCGACTTCTTTATCGTATGAGCCGTAGTTTAAGTTAATTGTATAAGCATTAGGTTGCCTCACTTCTATTCTATCGTACTCTTCGTACATTCTTCTGGATGCCGTGGAGATTAGCTTTAGATGCCAGTCATGTTAATTGTGAATAGTGCATTACTGTGGCTAAGGTGGGTTTCATAGCCCTTTTTTTCAAAGGTTTTCATAACTACTTTGGGGGAGAATATATGCTATTTTTAACTAACCATAATTAGATATGTGAACATTATATGAGAATAACTATTTTTTGGAATATTTGATTGTGGATTGTGATATTATGTGTTTATGTGAATGCAAAATATTTCTTGGACCTGTAACTACTCTTTTGAATTGCTAATGTGTTGACTAGGCTAGGGTAGCAATCCTTTGTTATAACGCAATGCCTAGCTAAGTGTATCCGACCTAGACCAGGGTAGCATGTGTTCTAGGCCTTGCTACTACTGTGCTAGCTAGAGTCGCTTGGGGCCCTGCTGAGATCTCGATTGTGTTGTTGGATTATTGTGGATTGATGGTCGATTGGAATGTGTATTATATATATGCCTTAGTCGCATATAGCAATTAAACTTTATCAGGTCCATTACTATTTTGTAACTAAACTCTATGAACTCACCAGCTTACGCTGACCTTTTTAGCATGTGTTCTCAGGTTTAAGGCGATAACTCACTATTGGAAGACGCTTGGCAAGGGGCATGGTCACAGGTGACTCTAACGAATAATCGGGACCGCTTTAAAATTCTTTTGGGCCTATTTCTGCACTATATTCATATAATGAAAACTTAATGTTTTTGTTAATGAATTCTATTCTAAATTAATGGGATAAAAACCATTCTTTGTACCTTATGTTGTGATACCAAGATAGTAGCACCCCAAGGTTCGTATGCTTCCGCTGGACCGTATTTTTGGGGTGTTACATATGCTCCCTCCCACACACCATCAAATTCTCCATCACCATCCCTACCATCATGTAGGAGATACCGATACTCCTACGAGACCCCATCTCCAACCCCAACATCACTGTCATCTTCACCATCTCCATCACGATCATCGTCATCACCTTTCTCCTCACCATAATCCCCCACCTACCTACCTCCTTATAAAAGGCCTAGGTTAGTAACAAAGACATCATCAGAGACTGATGTAGAGGATACCTCACTTGCACCATCAATAGATCAGCAGTTGAGTTATCTAGCTGATACTACAACTGCAGAGGTACCACCAGGTTTGGGATTGAGAGCAGCCAGAGTTCGTGCTCTGGAGTGGGGTATTGATGATATTCCTAGTACCTGTGAGATTGGAGAGAGCTCAAGAGTAGCTCAGGACCAGCAGCTCGACATACCAGCTGAGGATACAACAAAGGATGTTGCGTTCAGAGACGGTAAGTGCGTCTTTAGTACATGTGCTTCCATTTCAGCTCTAGTAGCCGCTACTCTACCACTAGCCATTCCACCGGCAGCACTTCACCCAGCTGCAGCAGATGAGGATGCTCTCACTTGGATTTTGACTAAGATCGAGAGACATGCCAGTGTCATTGATATGCATAGTGAGTACTTGGACGTGTTGGCACCCTCACGTCTCAATGGGTACGAGCATAATTTCATAACTTGTATGTTAGGTATAATATGGTCAGGATTGAGACTCAGCATTGCATGTTAGGGCCGAAAGACTTGAGCAGACATCCGAGATAGCTCGGGACGCAGTCAGGTCCATGCATCAGAGGATCTTGACATTGGAGACTCGGGTTGCCGAGCTACAACATGTACGTGCTACTAACTGTGAAGAGATCCAAGATCTGAGGAGATGATCTGTAGACGCAGAGTCACTACTTGAGGAGTTTGGACAGAGACTTATGCGATTAAAGGAGTAGAGTAGTATCTGACATAGCTAGTAGGTGTTCTAGCTACTAAACCGAGGAGTCATCAGTTAGTACTAGATTTAATGAGAAGCTTGTAATTTTGGAACTATGTAACAAGTATTTACATATAACAAGCTCACCTATTTGTTATGATAATGCGGGGTTGTGATGTTGGACTATTGTTGCTATGGTTGAGTTTTCTTTTATGTCCAACCTGTGATGATTATATCCACGTGTGACGATTTTATCTTTTGATAAATCTCATTTATCGTTATCTTTTGTAAGATAGATAAATGGCACCTACCAAACGCAGATCAACCAGAAAAACTCATGCTCGAACTGCAACTAACCCAGCCTCCATAAGCTACAATCATCCAAGCTATGCTAGACCATCTAGTAGCCCAGCGTGTGGCAGAGGCACTAGCTGCGACAGATGTGAACCGATCAAGTACCAATGATGGAACCTTAATACCCGCGAATGCTAACTGCGACTCTACCTACAAAGAGTTCAATGGTTGCATGCCTAGGAGTTTCGGTGGAATGGAAGGAGTCGTTGTTTAACCCATTCGCTTGAAAAGCTAGAAATGGTGTTTCAAATTTGTAACTATGAAGAATAATCAAGATTAAGGTATGCGTCGTACACTTTGCAAGACAGTGCATTAATGTGGTGGAATTCTTACATCAAGTCTACAGGAATCGATGCTAAATATGCTATTTCTTGGGATGAATTTAAGGAGCTTCTACTTAAGAAATATTGCCCTCGAAACGAGGTGCAGAAAATGGAAATCGATTTCTGGCACCTTAAGGTGACAGGCACGAACATCGTAGCCTATACTCAACGCTTTCAGGAGTTGGCATTCCTATACTCAGCGCTTTCAAATTTTTTACATTGGAGGATTGCCCCCGACTATTAAGGGAAATGCGACTCCTTTAAACCAGCTGACCTTTATGAGACTATCACCATATCCCACGAATTGATGGATCAGGTGATCCAGGATTCTACAGAGAAAGTGGTAGACAACAAGCAAAAATGGGAAGATAACTCAAGGAACAACCACGATGCCCCACTTTTACTCATTCTATACTTGCTTTATGAAGTTGGGGTGAGAAAGAAGCTTACTTTTCTATGGACACGATTACTTATCTTAAACTGTTATGGATTAGCCTCAGTATTGATTACCTACTATGCCTTTACATGAACTGTTAGTTCCTACGGGAAGCGCAAGTTCTACAAATAGATCTATTGGGGTGACTCCCCCATTCGGGTTGACTAGATAGGCAACACGAACGTATGTCATGTTGGATTTGGGTGTGACGGGTTACAAACCTACTGTATTTTCTTACTTGTCCAATTATTTCCATACTATACTTTCATAGTTTCGGTTTCATGTGACTTAGTGCAATCTAACACTATTTGTATGACATTATATTCATTGTAATGTGCATATGCTTGGAAATCTAGTGGTGCACTCTACTGTATTTTACTTAAACGTATGAACTCACCAACTTTGTGCTGACTTTTTAGCATGTATTTCTCAGGTGCTTGATTTTCCTGCTTGGTTACTTATGAGGCAAGGCATTGTGGTCGTGTGCATTCTAGAAGTGTTTTTGCACAGACTTTAATGAATCATGATGAGACTAATTTATTTGGGACCATTTGATGTAATGACTTAAAATGTTGCAACTATCTTTTACTTAAATTAAATGTATTTTAAAACGACTTATATTAGGTCGTTCTCTATATAACTGTATAATCTCATACCATGATGTCACACCTCTGGTAACCATTCCGCTGCACTGATTTTTGGGGGTGTTACATATATTATCCCTAATTTATAGTATATATGCATCGAAGCGTGGGTAATTTACAATCCTTTTTACTACTAATATAAAAGCTAAGGACTTACATTTTTCATTATAAAATAACAGTGACGGGAGAGGGTATATTCTTAAGTCATTCGTCAATAACATAACAATCCTGAAATCATTCAAAAAAAATTATGATTGAACAACAAAGCTTTTCGAAAAGGTTTTTGAGTAAAATAAATTTTCTTCTAGCTACCTCTCTTTGGAGATACTCTTAGCACACATGTCAAATCGATTTATCTTTATAAAACGTTAATTTAAAGCATTTATTGTTAAATCCAAACAGTTATGTTTAATAATAAGTTATGATATTATGAAACTCAACTAATTTTATTTCATTTGTCCACTAATTTACGTTGATACTTTATATTATTTATAAACATATTTATGTTATTAGTATTTGTATTGCCTTCATCGCTCAAACTAAACGGATACTTTTTTATTTTGGTTTGTTTCAAAATAAATATGTTTTTAGAAATTAATATGAAATATAAAATGTTATTGGTGCATAATGTAATGATATTCAATGTGTATTTGAAAATGAATATTTAATCTCAAACAAACAAAGTATTATAGTATACAACATTTATTGAAGTAGAAATGGGAGCCAACATTTATTGAGGTGTATTATGGAGCCGCGCCTCTAACCGATCTGTCAGCTTAGAGGGAAGAAAATAATATGTTTAGTGGGTTGTCCACTTAATTTATAGGGTCCATTCCATGTTTTCCACTGCCACTTTGTGATCTAGTTAGATCATAGGATTGGCTGCATGTTGTACACCTATTTTCGATTATGTCAATGCTAGAATCATTATAAGCTATCACCTGTTTATTTGTTTAGTTCGTGGCTTCTCTCTCTAAACACACATACCGGTTTACATAAAGGAAATATGATTTTTTAATGTTAGGTAGTTCGATTTCTTTTTTTAGTTTGTTGATTTGTGGATATGTGTTTACATTTTGATTGATCTTTGTGATAAGTCTGATTTGTGATAATGACTGTTGATTTTATATGTTTTGCTATAAGTAGTGTTTTTTTTGGCTATCATGATCTTTACATTGTTTTTAAGTTTCTATGGTGTTAGTAGATTTTTGTTGTTGGTAGTACTAAAAATTGGATGACATCTAGAGAAGGTAAAATTGAGTATGTGGTTTGGAAGTTTTGATGTTTTGTGCTTTGTTTGTTGCAGATTTTTAGTTTGTATGTGCATTAGTTGTTTTGTTTTCATGCAGATAGAGGTTACAGTAAGGTATAGTGAGCAACTTTACTTGAAATGTTTGATTTTTTAGTGTGTTTTTTTTAATTTGAATGTTCAATGAGTGGTTGTTTCAAAATTTTATGTTTGGGATTTTTTTTGATGTGAATGTTAAATGCATGGTTTTTTTAGGATTAGGGTTTGTTAAAACGACGTTGCGAGCCGTAATTTTGGCGTGGAAAAAATTACACAGTATAAAATGCAGTTGTATTTTGTAGTAGGTTTGCTTTACATGTTTGATGTTTTGGGGTGTTTTCTGATTTGAATGTGTGGTTGTTTTTGAATTAGGGTGTTTGATGTTTGGACGTGTTCTAATGTGAGTGTTGAATGCATAGTTGTTTCAGGATTCGAGTTTTCTGAAGTGATGTTGATTTAAATTTTGGGTGTTTTATGCTTAGGATGTTTTCTGATGTGAATGTTAAATGCATGGTTTTTTCAGGATTACGGTTTGCTAAAACGACGTTGCGAGCCGTAATTTTGGCGTGGAAAAAGTTATATGGTATAAAATGCGGTTGTATTTTGCAGTAGGTTTGCTTTACATGTTTGATATTTGGGGTGTTTTCTTATTTGAATGTGTGGTTGTTTTTTAATTAGGGTGTTTGATGTTTGGATGTGTTCTACTGTGAGTGTTGAATGCATAGTTGTTTCAGGATTCGAGTTTTCAGAAGTGATGTTGCTAACCGTAATTTTGGCATGACGAAAGGCATAAGGTATAAATGTGATTGTTTTTTATGCAGCTTTGATATTTGGGCCTGGGTGCTAGATATGGGATTTCAATGATTGTCGTAGAGAAAGTTGTGTGCAAACTAAATATAAAATGGCAGGACCATGAAACAGTTGTTAGGTCAGTTGATGTGTCACTCATATCTGGTATTAGTAGAAATGACGATCGTAGGTAGAACATCAAGTGGTGTAAGAAACTTCTCATAAAATGATTTTTAGACATTTATTCTACAGCTTCTTTACTCTATTGTTACGTTATCTCTAGGTTAGTTGCATGTTTTGCGACTGTTTTCCGTTGAAAAGATAATAAACATAATTGATTTGATTTATGATTGGGAAAAATGTGCTAGATCTGGGATTTCAATGACTGTTGCAGGTTTTGTAGATCTCATCTGGATAATGTCAAGGGTCTTTTATTATATTTGAATTGATGTTCTCAACTTGCCATTGATGTTGTTAATGTGGGAATTATGTGCATGGCGTGACCAACGTTTTTCACCACACGGATTAGCTGCAAGTTGGATTTAGTTTAATTTTTTAATGTTAGTACTTTACATTTTATGAGGCAATACCTGATTGGTCAATATACGTGCATTTATGTTTGATTAGGGTTTCTGATCTCTTATATAGTCTGAACGTGGTCGTAATATTTTGTGATATTCTTTAAAGTGTGGTATGTGGCCAACTTTATATGAATTGTGGTAATGGCTGTTATTTTTTTGTAAATGCTACAAATTATATTTTTGCATGTGCAAAGTTGGTGCTTCCTGATTTATCTTGAAGTCTGTTGTGTAGTCTGTTAGGAATTAGAAATTCCAGGTATTAAAGAGTCGGTCACCTCAAGTATATGTAATCGTTAGAAAGCTCGTAGTCACAGTACTTTTATGTTAAGTAGTATTTAGTTTAGTAACACCGTGGAGGACGGACGGGTCTTTACCCACTGTATGCCTGATCCACAGTCCGTTGTGTGGCGTTTTATTGTAAGACTATAAATACTCTCTACCTTCCAAGGTAGAGAGTTGGAGCTCATAATAAGAATTTTCTTTCTCTCACTAAAGTTCCCTAAACCTCTAACTTTCTCTCTCAAGAATTCCAATTATACGCCTACTTTGTGTTATGGTTTAATGGGTATGTGAAATCCAATATCCTACAATTGGTATCAAGAGCCATGGTTAGATCATATCTTACACATCTTTGGATTTCTAGTGGTTTTTAGGTGGTTTTTGAGTTTGAAAAAGTTTAGTGGTTTTTGCATCATTTGGTTGATTTCTTGTGTTAAAGCTTGGATTTTGTTAGTACTTTTGTATTTAGAATCATCACAAGTGTTTAGGTTTTCATTTGGTAAGCTTGAATCATCTTGGTTGGGTTGTTTTGGATTGAAAAGTGGTGTTTGTGAAGTTTTCTAGCTAGCGACTTGATCTACGGATAGCTTTTCTTGCTAGCGACTTGCTTTACATTTTGGTAGCGAGTTGCAGTTTGTGGAGTTACCGACTTAGGCCTAGCGACTTGCCTAGTGAGACAAGGACAAACAAGTACAAGTAGTGGAATCTCCACTACGGTAGCGACTTAATTGGAAGTTAGCGACTTGTACTTTATATTGTTAGCGACTTGGTGTTAGCGAGTTGGTACCTAGCGAGTTGCTATTTAGCAACTTGAATATTTAGCGACTGGTGCTTAGCTAATTGTCTGCCAAAATTTTGTTAGTGACTTGGATTGTAGCGAGTTGTTACATAACGACATGGAACTTTAGCGACTTAGCACTTAGCGACTTGGTTCACAATTTTCCTAGCGACTTGAGTGATTTCCTTTAAATACGATTTTCTCTTGATTCAGTAAAATCCCGTGAAAGAATCTATTTCCCGGTTTAATCACAGAGTTATAAAATCTCGTTTAACTTGTCATCATGTCTACCAACGTTCCTACAATCATCTCCAACTTGTGCGAGGATGTTCAAGCAGTGGTTCGACACTCGTCCACCCATGCTTGACAGAACTGACTATGACTCTTGGGCTCAACGAATCAGATTGTACTTGTCTTGGAAAAGAAAATGGGGTTAACATTCTCAAATCCATTGATGAAGGACCTTACCGAGTTGAAAGAGATATACTTGATACTGCTGAAGATGGAACTTTGATTTACGGAATGGACACACCAAAGATGTATGATGAGCTTGACGATAAGGAGAAAAAGAGATTCGATGCGATATCCGATTCCAATATTATCTGCAAGGTCTACCAAAGGACATCTACAAGCTTATCAATCACAACACCGAGGCAAAAGCTGTATGGGATAATGCCAAGATGCTTCTTTCGGTTCGATTAACTATGGAAGACCGAGAATCACAGCAGTATGATGAATTTGAGCACTTCAAGATGAAACCAGATGAAAGTGTCTATGAGTACTATGTGAGATTTCATAAGTTGGTGAATGACATGAGGAACATCAGAATGACTATGCCTAACATTCATCTGAACTCAAAATTTGTAAACAACATGAATCTCGAATGGCACAAATTTGTTACTTCTGTGAAGCTCACTAAAGGATTGAAGAATACTAACTATGAGCACCTCTATGCCTTCCTTCTTCAGAATGAGAGACATGCCATGTTTGAAAAGAGGATTCTTGAAAATTTCAAAACAAATCCAGAGAGACAAGCTCATCAAATGATTCAACTGCCTTCTACTCAAACATTGGGATTACCACTAAAGCTTCACAAGTTATACCCATGGGTGATGGAACTCACAAACTCATTCCCGATCCAAAGTTCAAACAAGTGATCTTTGATGCACACGTGGGTAACTTCATTAATCAACTGGCTCTCGATAGTCAAAACATGAATTCTCTCCCACAAACCAACAACAACCTCGTGAGCTTCTAACCCACACAATCAAGCTACTGTCAGAGATGGGAAAATTGTTGTGCAACCAGTTCAGAAAGACAAGATGATCAAGGAAGAGGAGAGAGGTAGAGGTTATGTTGGTAATCCGAATCGAGGAAGAAATGGAAATCAAGGTCAAACTAAGCCGATCAAATGCTATAACTGTGGTGGTGAGGGACACATTGCAAGGAACCGCACATCTCCAAACGCCCACGAATCTGATTATCAGAGATAAGATGTTGCTTGCAAGCTCGGGATAATGGTGCTGCGTTGGATGAAGAGTTATTGTTTCTTGCTGAAGGCAATGCCAAGACTTATGATGCTGATGTGGATGAGCAGCCATTAGGAGATAGGTCACAATCATCGAACGCCTTTCAAGTCGCTGATTGTGATGCATACGATCGATGTGGATGATGGACCCTCGCACACACAATTTTTATGGCTAGCATTTCTCCAATGGTTTCTCCCAAGGTCTCTTCTTCACCACAAGCTGGCCCATCCAAAGACAAACTCATCTCAGAGGTACGAAAACTATACGATGATCTGTGATGTACAAAAGATGCATGACAAAGTACAATCAACTGAAACTATTGAATCAAATATTGAACATATGGGTAATATCAATGTTGTCCCATATGATCAATATGTGAAACAAAGTGAAAGTGAAATTGTATCAAGTGATGCATCTTCTGCAATCAACAATGACTATGTTTTTGATGAATACACTGCATGTGCCCCGATGATCTGTTATCTCATCTGAATGCCTATAAAGAACGTGTTGCTATTTATGAACAACGTGCAAAATTTGAGTTGACCACCGCGAGGAAATGGATGACCAAATGCGTACAACTATTAGAAAAAGTAGGTTTAGAGAAGAAGTATTAAAACAAGAGTTAAACTCCTTACAAGAAAAGCTTTCTAAAACCGCTAAGCAAAAACAAGAACTTCAAGAAAATGTTAAAATGCTTAAGCAAGAATTCATGCTAAGGAATCAAAACTTTTGAATGATTTTTCTAATCTAAAAACCTTGAAAAACAAGCTTGAAAATAAGTTGTACGTACAAGGGAACACCATTCAGATCGTCACATGATCACTAAGCATAGAGTCCTAGCGATAAGCATAGCATTCCCCTTGTTGAGGAACCAAATCCAGAGGTCATTAAAAGGCTAGAAATGCTCATAAGGTTCTTTATGATGGCAAGGAAATCCTTAAACCTAGTCAGAAACCTAGTTGCGACTGAGCTGCACGAGGAAGATAAGAAATCGATGAAATCACTAGGAAAAGTTAAACAAGAAACTAGCTGATCCAAAATGTAAAGTAAAGAAAGTAATCATCACACCCCATGATTACAAAAAGGAGAATTGGATTGCCTTAAACAAGTTTAAGCCTCAGATATTGTTAACTCCCGAACAAGTGTTCTGGAAAATGGATTTAGAAAAGCGAAAAGCTAAAAATATTGTTGAAACCAACCCCCATTGGAAAATGCCTAGAGCGACTGCGTATCCTCCAAATACACCAATGCATCTAGTTCCTAGAACAATTGCCACTAAAAGCAAGACCTTAATCAGCCAATATGTTATCTTTCAACTATTTGTTGATTTTGAGAAAACTTGCAAGAAAAGGATCATACCCACTGGTATAACGAAGGAGAAAAGAGGTTTTGAGCAAACTAAAGAATGTTATTTAACATCCCTTTCTTTAAACAACTAAAAGATCACTTTGAGAGTCTTAAAAAGGGAATGAATTCAGATATTAAAGAAATGGAAAAGGAATTTGATGCTATGATAGTTGAGGTTAGTGACTATGAGCGAGCATTAAAATATAATGAGATTGAAAGGAAGAACTTGCATACACTGAATGAGAATATGATTTCTGAATGTATTGCTCAAGATGTGTTTTTCAATGCTACAACTTGTTCTATTAATGCTTCTCAATTTCATGAATTATCTGTTGCCCTGAAAGTCTCCCATGATCGTGTCATTGAGCTTGAAAAATCTAATTCTAAATTAATCGAGAAAATTGAACCGATGATCACGACAATTTGGTTAAACATTTTTCTAAACTAAAGGTTGAGCATTTTAATTTACAACTAAAATATCAACATCTTAAAGAAAATGTCAAAACTTCAAATATCAAGACATCCTCGGATGCTCCGAGTTTGATGCGTTTTTCAAATTAACAAACGTGATGAACAAATTCAAGCTCATTGCAACACGATCAGAAAGTTGAAAGCCCAAATCTCTCAATTAAATGGTCAAAAGAACAATATGACAGGCTCCCAAATGCCTCCTCCTTTAGATTCTCCGAATTCTCAAACTTTTCATCTTCAAAACTTAGTTAATGCCTTACAAAAGGAAAACGAGAGTTTTCTAGAAGAAAATGAAAAAGTTAAAAGACATTTTAAAGAGTTATATGATTCAATAAAAGTCACCCGTGACCAAAACAACGAAAAAATAACGTCTTTACAAAAGGAAATTGAGAATCTGAGAAGTCACGGAAATGGGAAACTACCACTTGTTTTCAATAAGAATGTTGTCTCAAAGTCACCCATAGATTGCAAATACACGTGACAAGTAAATATATTCCTCCTCATCTTAGGAATAATGAACATGCTTTTCATGACTACTGTGCTCACCTTAAGGAAGTCTAGAATGTCTCCGTGAGATTGTCGAAGAGGATTTCATTAACAAACCTCTTGATAGTGAAATTAGGTTTGCTTGCCTCCATGCCAAACGATCTCAAGAGTTGCTAGAATGTGTAATTGCAACATGTCCCAAATCATTAACCTTAGGTGCAAAAGGCAAAGCTATGATGCCTTGTTCTATGCCTATGCGAGCCTTCAAACCATTCTAGGCCCACTTTTAAGAAAGTATACATCAATGTGTCGTCTAGTAATACAGATCCTTGCATGTCTAGTTCAAAGAATGCAAAAAGTAGATCAACCAACTAATGTTCCCATAATTCCCTCTACAGGAGTAATAATGACATTAAAGCGGCGGTCAAAGTCTCAAGACAATACAAGGAATGATAGGACCTCACAAGCTAAAAATGTGCATTGGAAGAGAGTAGAAGACCAACCTAGGATCTTTAAGCTTGAGTTGAATAAAACGAATCGTGTTGATTCTAATATTAGCCTTAGGCGCATCGTAATTAATTGAATTACGATACTATTTGCAAACCTTGTAATGATGTTGCTTGAATTACATTTGCTAATCATGAATGTGGTGTGAATGCTTTGTCTAATCTTGTCAAATGCCCGATTAAAATTGTTAACGCTAATCATCGTGCAAAGAAGGCAAAAAGGCAAAAACGAAAGATTGTTAGAAAACAGTGGAAACCCCCAGGAAGAACTTTTATAAAGATAGGTTATTATTGGATACCTTTTGGCCATAAGAATAATCAGTTTTGTTCTCAAACCGCTAAGATTATGCCCACTAGAAAATGGATGCCTATTGGTAGAACTATTCCCTTAAGAAGTGAACATACTTTGAATAGGTCAAATACGACACCAAGATTGCATATATTCCCAATGATTCCATTGCTTCTACTTCTGATATGGATGTTTCTGTTTATGATGTGGGTGTTCCACCATTCGTTACTAACCAAGTGGAACCCATTCTTGCATGGGGATCCCAATTATCCAGTTATCCATTCTTGTCTGTTCAACTGCGATCGTTCAAATCGCTCGTGGTACCGGTGATCCGCCCAAAGCGGTCACAGTTTAATCACAAGCTAGCCACTGCGTGAATGGCCAACCGTAACAAACTTAAAAGCGGCTCGAAGGCAAATGCAATTAAGATCGAGGAATATAGTGGATTCTGGGTCGTTAAGTCCCACGGAGGATGAATTGGTGTTTCACACAGACAGATGTCGAATAATCACTAAGGATAGTGATCAGTAGGGATTTTGATGAATAATTATACCTAAAGAAAAGATCTATAAATTACAACGACTTAAATGCAAATTAAAGGAAATTAAAAAGTTAAAATATATTAAATAAACGCTATCACTATTTTACAATTGATGAACGTTTAAAACCAAAACGTCACGCTTAAATAAAATTACGTTAACGCATTAAATAAAACGTGAAGTTTTAAGAAATAAAAGGCCTACAAATATGAAAATGATATTTTTACAATCCTAATAATAAAATAAAATTATTAGAAAAAGAAAATTATTTTTAAAACTATTTATTTAATTATTATTAATTAAAAACTATTTATTAAGTATTTAAAATGCACTAAAATATAAGAAAATACAAAATTAACCTAGAAAAATGAAATTATAGTTTAGAAAAATCTAAAATATGATAAAACTTATTTTAAAACTGAAAATATATTTTTTAGAGTTTATATGTATTTATTATTAATTTAATACTTTTTAAAACTAATTAAAATGCTAGAAAATACTATTTAAACCAAGCAAATTATGGAAAAATATTTTTTTGGCTTTTTATATTTATCTTAATCTAGGAAAATTGAAAACATATTTTTTTTTAAACTTTTTCTCGATTTATTTGTATTAAAAGCTAATTAAAAGACTTAAAAACTAGTTTTAAATAAGGAAAATACTAAACATTGATGGAAAAAATCTAAAAAATTCAGGAAAATACTAAAATATTATTCTTAATCTATGAAAAATATAAAGACATATGCTTATGTGTGAGAATATGAAGTCAAAGAAACTGCTTATAAATAAGCACTTCAAAATAAGCCAAAAGCCACAAATAAGCACCAAACTAAAAGAGTAAGCTTTAATATGCTATAACTACTTAAAAGCAACCAAACACAACTGCTCTTAACCTTTCTTTGTGCTTGATTGAACGTGATTTGATGTTTTGAAGTTAAGTATCAAGAACAGATTTAGGGTGCTACTTTAAGCTAATGTACAGCTAAACAAATAAGCTAAAAGGAAAACAGATATAGGGACCAAAGATCACCTAGCTTACACTTGGACCAAAATCAGCTTCTCACAAGCTTGAATGAAGCTTGTGCAAAAGCGAAGATACTGTCATCAATTCGCAAGTATCGAAGTGTTAGCAACCAGGCATCATTTTGAAAAGAGTCTAAAAGAAGCTGATGAATAAGCTATTTATAGGCTGAGAAGAAGTAAGCTTGTATTTTTTCAATTTAGTTAAGCAAACAAAATTTTATTATCCCAAAAGATAGACTAATTCTTAATATTAAGCACCAAACTAAAATTATGAAGTTTATTCAAAAAAGCTCAGATTAAGGAAAATTTGACTTTTTAAGTTATGAACTAGTTTGACTAATTTGAACTTTTAATTGATTCTATGGACTTATTATGTTGTAATAAGCTGCAATCAAGCTATCTTAATCTACTCTTATGAATTCTTTACACTTAACAAGCTTTTGATCTTTATAATGCTCACTGAATTAAATACTAAGACTAATATGATCTTATTTTTACTAAATTGTTTCAATGTGTTCAATTTAAAAGCTTAAACTAGTATTACTACACCTATTGAGATATGAATCAATTATTTTATCAAGCAAACTATCCTCTATCCCCACTTTATCCACTAAACCAAACAATACTTTAAAATTTTCAAGTAACAGTTTTAGCTATCATAAATTATCCTACTTATGCAGAGATTAAAACAAGTAATTTACTAAGGTACTAAAGTTATAATAACACTAAATCAAACTCTAAACACAATCAAGCAAGCATGAGCATGAGCATATGAATAGCAGTTTTGAGCATGCAACTTACAAGAGGTCCAAATATTTTAGCATTTCAACAGATGAAACCAACTCAAACATCAAATCAAACCCCAAATAACTCGATTCACCCCATTTTCATTTCTCAAGATCACTAATCAAACTCACGCGATTGACTATTGTTGACCGAGAGTATTTTAAGAGTAAAAATTGAGTATACCACTCAACAAGCAATCAATAAGCTCGAAGCTTATAAGAGCTTATGAAAACAACTTTAATAACTGAAATCAAACTGAAGACAGATTAACTATATTTTTTATATTGTTGAGAGATTTTTTTTTTTAATTTTTGTTTATAAGAGGCTTAAACTGAAAACATGAGTTAAATAAGCTTAAGTTATGTTTTTGAACACTCATTAAGCTAATAAGAAACCTTAAAAACATAAATGAGATTGAGATTGAGAATTGAACAAAAACCTAATTTCATTAATTAAATGAACTACAAGGAAACTGAAATTGCTTATTAAACAAAGTTCGAGATACACTAAGATTATCAATTCAATACTTTAAAGCTTAAATAAACACCTGAAATTGAAAATAAACTACCTAGACATGTAAAAACTAAACTACTCTGTGATCTCCTTTCACAACGCTTCTTTTCTTTATAATGATCCATTTGAGTCTTTGTCGACATCGAGACTATCCCACTTCATCTCCATTGAATTCATCGAATTGCCATATGTCATTTTGGCGGAAAAGTGGTTTTAGAGGGTTCTACGCAATTAATGCGCTGGTGTATGGAGGTGGAGGGGTTGTTAAATAGGTGTAGGAAGGGTGGAAAAGGAGGTGAGCGGTAGTAGCAGTGGAAATGACCTGTAACGTGTTCGGGTTGAAGATGAACAGAGACCGCAGCGTTTATTTTTAAAACATTGGGCCTGGGTTTGGTTTTTGGCTCGATTGGTAGTTAATACAAATGGTCCGCTTGGTATTTGTAGCTAGTAAACACAAAGCGACCATTAATGTAACTTCGAAAATTGCGGATTTGAAATTGTCAACATTTCCAAACTTATCACAAGGTTTAATCTTGCCAAGTTTCATTTATCAAAGGACTATAAATGCTAATTTTCCAATTTTAAATGTCCGAGGGCCTTTATGTCATTTTGAAACTTAAGGGACCAAACATGTAATTTTCCAAAAGTTTACTATAAGGACCAATTTTGTCATTTATGAATAGTACAAGGTTTATTTTTGATAAATTTCCATTTTTAAATTCACCAAGGACTATATTTGACAATTTTCAAACTTTAGGGACTAAAGTTGTCATTTTGTAAATTTTAAACTTTAAAGGGTTTGTTTTGACAAATTTTGAATCCCTTGGACCTTAAATGACATTTTTGTAAGTTTTGGAATGACCAGGGACTATTTTTGACAACTTTTAAAACTTGGGGGACTAAAACTGCCAATTATGCAAACTTGATACGTTTTCATCCGATTTGATATTTTTGCATTTAAAACACATAAAACACTTGTTTGTGATATTTTTATCATTTTGATGCATTTCTGAGTGTTTTCAGATGTTTTTGAAGTCTAGATGGTACAAAAATTATGAGTATTTAGACACTCATCACCTGGACTCAGGCTGTTCCAAGCATATGACTGGAGACCGGTCATGGCTCATGAACTTCATGAGCAAATTCATCGGACGCTTAGATTCGGTAATGATCATTTCGTGCAATTATGGGTTATGGTGATTATGTTGTTGGTGATAGTGTTATCTCTAGAGTATACTATGTGGAAGGTCTTGGTCATAATCTGTTATCTGTCGGTCAATTCTTGATTCGATCTAGAAGTAGCCTTCCGAAAACATACTTGTTTTGTTAGAGAACTTGATGGTAAGGAACTTTTAAGAGGAACTCGTGGTTCAAATCTTTACACCATCTCTATCGATGATATGATGAAGTCTTCTCCAATCTGCTTGTTGTCAAAGGCTTCAAAACAAAGTCATGGTTATGGCATCGTCGTCTCAATCACTTGAACTTCGGCACCATCAATGATCTCTCGAGAAAGGACTTAGTTGTAGGTTTACCTCGACTAAAGTATGAAAAGGATCATCTTTGTTCAGCATGTCAATTGGGAAAAGCAAGAAGTATGCCCATAAATCCAAACCTACTAACTTTGTCACGTAGTTCTTCATACAATTCATATGGATTTATGTGGACCAATGAGAGTGCCGAATATCTTTGGGAAGAAATATGTGTTAGTTGTGGTTGATGATTACTCTAGATTCACCCGGGTCAAGTTCTTAAGGACAAAGGATGAATCTCCTGATATCATCATCAAACTCATCAAACAGCAGTTCGACTTAACAAAACCGTCCGAATTATCCGGACAGACAATGGAACTGAGTTTGTTAACAAACAACTTAGTGAATTTTATGAAATCATTGGAATCACCATCAAAGAAGTGTTCCACGAACTCCTCAACAGAACGGTGTAGTTGAAAGACTAAATCGAACTCTTGTAGAAGCCGCTAGAACAATGTTGATTTACTCAAAGGTTCCAATGTTTCTCTGGGCTGAAGCTATTGCCACTGCATGCTACACACAAAATCGCTCCCTGATTCACACTGTTCATGGAAAAACTCCATATGAACTTGTCCACAAATGAAAACCTAATCTCTCTTTCCTTCGTGTGTTTGGTGCATTGTGTTATCCAACTAATGAGGTCAAGACTTAGGCAAACTTAGAGCTAAAGGCATATTGGAATATTTGTAGGGTATGCACCAAACAAAAGGGATACCGAATCTACAACAAAAGAACCCGAAATATCATGGAAACAATTCACGTTACGTTTGATGAGCTGACCGGTCAAATGGCTCTTGGACAATCCAGCTCGAACCCGACTTCAAAACATTCCCATTGGTTCATCCCTTGTTCCAAACTTTTCTCAAGAAACTCCATATGTACCTCCATCCGAAGATGATTTAAAGAAATTGTTTGATCCTATGTTTGATGAACTTTATGATCCAAGTACTAATGATTTGTCGATTCCTACAACGAGGTGCTCATATTCCTGTGAATGAAGTCAATCCCTCGGTCTCAATATCATTAAGTCAAGAAGCCGCTGCCGATCCTTCAGATCTCATCAACAAATCATCATTCTTCAAATGTACATCATGGAACTGTTTCTGGCATCAATGATGAAGTTAATCCCTTTGCTACTCTCGAAGATGCTCAATTTGAAAACATATTTGCTTCGAATCTTCATCGAAACCATCTTCTTCTGAGACATCGACTACTCGCTACTTCAGTCCCTCAACAACTACCACATGAACACCTTAGAAAATGGACTCACGATCATCCATTAGACAACATCATTGGAAATCCTCTCGCCCAAGATCAACACGGAAACAACTTGCAACCGATGCCTTGTGGTGCTTATTCAACTCCGCACTCTCTAAGATCGAACCAAAAGATGTCAAAACCGCCATGAATGAAGATAGCTGGTTCAATGCCATGCAAGAAGAAATTCATGAGTTTGATCGACTTAATTTATGGGAGTTAGTACCGCTCCAGTTATTGCTATGATTATTGCTCTAAAATGGATCTTCAAAGTGAAACTTGATGAGCATGGTGATGTGTTGAAGAACAAGGCTCGATTAGTTGCTAAAGGATACCGTCAAGAGGAGGGTATAGACTTTGAAGAATCTTTTGCTCCTCTTGCTCGAATCGAGGCAATTAGAATCTTTTTGGCTAATGCCGCAAGTAAGAACATGGTAGTCTATCAAATGGACGTGAAGACGGCATTCCCGAACGGAGATCTTAAAGAAGTCGTCTATGTCGCCCAACCCGAAGGATTTGTGAATCCGAACATCCTACCCACGCTTATCGTTTGAAGAAGGCTCTGTATGGTTTAAAGCAAGCTCCAAGGGCATGGTATGATACTTTATCAAAGTTTCTTCTATCTACCGATTCAAGCAAAGGAGAGCGTTGATCCAACATTGTTCACTAGAAAGTCAGGCAAACATTTAATTCATGTTCAAATTTATGTTGATGATATTAATTTTGCCTCGACCGACCCCAATGGAATGTGATCGTTTTCAAATGAAATGAGTTCAAAATTTCAAATGTCAATGATGGGACAAATGTCATTTTCTTGGGACTACAAATTTCACAAAGTCCTGGAGGCATTTTCATAAATCAATCTAAATATTGAGATCTTAAAGAAATTTGGATTTGATTCAAGTGACCCCGTTGACACTCCCATGATTGATCGAACCAAACTAGATGAGGACCACTCGGGGTCATGATTGACCAAACGAAATATCGTAGTATGATTGGATCCCGATGTACCTCACGCTAGTAGACCGGACATCTTGTTATTTGTTTGCATGTGTGCTAGATACCATGCTAAGCCTACTAAAAAGCACCTTGAAGCGGTTAAACGGGTCTTTCGGTATCTCCAAGGAACCATCAATATGGGACTTTGGTACCGAAGGACACCGGTATGTCACTAAACCTATGCGATGCCGATCATGCAGATGTCAAGATACTCGTCGGCACGCCCGGAGGTGCTCGCTGGGTGATAAGCTTGTGAGCTGGTCTTCAAAGAAGCAAATGAGTACTTCTATTTCCTCTACAGGGGCAGAATACATAGCCATGTCATCTTGTTGTGCTCAAATCCTTTGGATGAGATCTCAATTAATTGACTATGGCTTTGTATTTAACAAAATCCCTCTGATCTTGTGATAATAAAAGTGCTATTGCTCTTTCATGCAATAACGTTCAACACTCAAGAGCTAAGCATATCGACATTCGTCATCATTTCATCGTGGAACAAGTGGAAAAGGTGTGGTGGAACTCTATTTTGTGAGGTCTCGAATATCGGTTAGCGACATCTTCACCAAAGCTCTTCCAAGAGAACGTTTTGAGTTCATACTTCCACGACTAGGCTTGAAAAGCCTTCAACCCGAAACACTCAAACGTCTTCAGGAAGAAGACGAGGAGTAAAGGTCTATGCTCATCTATCTCTTGTAAATATTTATTCAAAAACAAAATACAAAATTATAAAACTTTCAAAATCCATAAAAATCGAAAAATTGAAAAATCTTCAAAAATATTGTCAATTTGTCATGTTTTTCTCGATTCGATAATATCTACGGTCTTTGTGACACTTGACTTTAGATGTTGCTCTAATTCTTATTAAAAATAAATAAAAAAAATAAAAATAAAAATTGGGAGAAAGAGGAAAAATTTATTGTCATGTCGCAAGAACGCTTGTCAAAGAAAGAACAGAGCCATACTTTATCATATTTTCAAAATTCCATGCTCTGATTCTAAAAACATTTATCTCGCCGAAAACTAATGCTATGAAAAATAACTCGGACTCTATTTTTGATAATCATATGGACTTATTTGTCAAAATATCTATCTCTCAATCAACAACCTATGTCATTGATTGAGGGGAGAATGATTTCAATTAAATTAAAAAGTTATTTGGCATTAAATTGTTTTCAAAAGATAATCATGCATGTTTAACCAATGGAGTTTAAAATCTCAAAATCGGATCCTTATCGCTAAAACACTTTCATAATCAAGTCACAATTCTCCTCAAAAGCTTTCAAAATCAATTTAAATCTATAAGAGATCACAAATCTCAAATGATTTGATAATTGTGATAGGGGTAGAATGTGTGATTTAAATTGATTTAAACCGATAATTGGGTAAATGGTTTTATAAGGATGTACAAGCTCTCCTTCCCACATGTGACAAACGATTTCAAATTTTCCATGCACATGTTGAGGGGAGCATCTATCTTAAACCTATGATTTGAAACGTGATCACTTATCTCAATGTGCGGTGTTCCCTCTAGTATGTGCAAAACTCTTTTCAAATCTCGAGGCACATATTGAGGGGAGCAAAATCATGAAAACCTCATCCTTCCCCAAAATGCTTTATCTACTTGATTCGATTAAGGAAGTGATGTTGATATTTTTTTGAAAATGGTAATCAAAGAAGTTAATTTTTTCTCTTGCCTCCGTGTGGAAAACTATTTCAAATACTTGATTCACATGTTGAGGGGAGTTCTTCTTCTAAAAATATCAAAAACAATTCAGGTACAAAATGCTTTGATAATATATCACAAGTATCTTGATTGATTTTCAAATGGTTTTCAATTGGTTCCTATGGCAGATGAACAATACCAAATAGCCCGACCAACTTTACTTTATGTACGGTGATATAAGGATGATAAGGTTAGGTATTGTTCCCATGATCCCGCCAGAGCGGAGGATCTACCCATGGACAATCCACTAGATAGTGTAGAGTCCTTAGGTATATTGAAAAAAAAGGAGAAAAATGAGAATATGGGAAGAGTGCGGACTTAGACGAGCTAGTAATCGAATAAACCCAACAAGGTTCTAGTTATGAAGTCTCTCGGTAAGCTTGAAGGGGTTGAAGAATGAGAAAGAATTGAATGTGAAAAGGGTGAAAAGAAATAGCCCTCCAATAATTCAACCTTAGGGCGTAAACCGGTTCAATACATATGCTCTTGGTGGTTACTTAGGTAACTCCGTATTGAAGACAAGACGTCATGGACCCAAGGACGCGACCGCACTAAACTTCCCAAGCTACTCAAGTTCCTCTTAAAAGGGCTTGTTTCATTCTCACCGGGAACCTACATTATCTATCGACTTTCTCTTAGAGATTGTTGATATTGAAGAAGGAGACCCTCTCCCTAGTCTCCGATATAGGATCCAAAATGCACAAATTGAGTCTAGAGCCACGAGATCATCAATAAATCTCATTAGGACAATTTCAATGAAGACTCTCCGTTTCACACAATGTGGAAAGAGAAATTATATCCTGAGTCCTACGCATTATCCTTGTGGTATTGCCATAACATCTGAGTGATGTGTTTACATATTCACTGTGAAGATGGAAAGCCTTCTCGAGCCAACATCTAACAAGCTCCTGGTAGGTGGCATGTGAGATCTATTATATAGATCAACCATGTGACAACCGAACAGAAACAATGGGGCGATTCAATATTTTGAATCAATCCGTTCAGTTATGGATTGACGGATACCTTTAAAACCGTCTTTGTGCTTTAAAACTCTTTTCATTAGCACGTCGACCGTGTACTAATTTTTCAAATCAAAAGGTGTTTTATGATTGATAATTGATTTTCATTAAAACCTTCGTTATATTGCAAAAACAATTTCTATTGAGCAATACACGATTGTTTTTCAAATCTCTTTTCATCAATCATTGGACTTAAATTCGCTGGTTCACTCACTCCGTGTTGTCTTCTTTGAGACGTCCCGGTTTGAGAACAGCTAGAGCAGCTGCGAAACCCTGTCAAGGAAATTCTTCGAATTATACGATCACGCAGACTTGTATCGATCAACGGGAACCGTGGGCGTGTACCTCAATTCATCGAAAGTGATCAAAGACACTTTCGGCGCTTTATTGCTAATCTGCTTATGCAGTACACCCGACGCTTGCAATGATCGAATGGAGCGGTCAATCCATAGCCGCATGCTCACACAACACATTCATCTCGAAAGAAATCATGATTGGTGCATCAATGACTCTGATATACTAACTCCATGCTTCGCTACGCCGCCAATATCATGAATCAACGAAAGCTTCCGCTACTCTGATGAGAAGATATCATGATCCCGAATGTGAGCATGTCGGTCCGAAAGTCACAACATCACATAATACCAACACCACAATGGATGTATCAGAGATTTTCTATTAGCCGATGATCTCAAAAGCTGGCTCAACATTATTATCACGTGGATCAAGAAAAGACCTCCACTTGGATTAACCATACATGCAATGAGTGGAATCAATGACTACGAGCTCCGGAGCAAAGTACTACATCAAGAATGCAAGATCAATTGTTAATGTAATATCCGATTGTATTCAATGTCATTTTAGTATATGTTTGAGGTGACCTCCCTTAGGGGTAGATTGTTAGGAATTAGAAATTCCCTGTATTAAAGAGTCGGTCACCTCAAGTATATGTAATCGTTAGAAAGCTCGTAGTCATAAGTACTTTTATGTTAAGTAGTATTTAGTTTTGTAACACCGTGGAGGACGGACGGTTCTTTACCCATCTGTATGCCCGATCCACGCCGTTGTGTGGCTTTTATTGTAAGACTATAAATACTCTCTACCTTCCAAGGTAGAGAGTTGGAGCTCATAATAAGAATTTTCTTTCTCTCACTAAAGTTCCCTAAACCTCTAACTTTCTCTCTCTAGAATTCCAATTATACGCCTACTTTGTGTTATGGTTTGATGTGTATGTGAAATCCAATATCCTACATAGTCATAACTGTTTCTTTTATACATTTATGTATAAGATGTGATCATAATTGCTGATTTAGTAAGTTTTGTTAATCAACAAAGGAAACTTATATTTTCTATTTAGAATATGATGTATTTATCTGTATTCTGATACTTTGTATTATTATATGCTTGTAAATCTAATTTAGACGGATGTTCCTATACTAAGTTGATTTGGTTTCCTTTTCCGTTTCAAAAACATTCTTGGTACGATTATTAATAGATTGCTCTCTTTTGTAGTTACGTTATGCAAGAATTGTTAGTTGGGCATAATAATGCTCGGGTGAGGAGGATTGATGAAATCGATTTAAATATTTTGTATAATGCTTAAAGGTAAATCTTACTTACCAAGTTGGTTTAGCAACCAAGTGTAATTTTGGGAATGGGAACACCCGTGTTCATCCTTACACTTGGTGTGCATAAGCAATTATGCTATATCCATTCTGGAAACTTTCCTAATTAGTGATTCATGATTATGTAGGAGCATGGTTGTTGCGCAATAATGAAGTCGATCTAAACAAAACTATGAAGAAGTGTTTATGTGTGTTTTAAAAGAGATCAAGCTCTATATGTCACTTGATTATTCCGGATTTACCCAAGCAAAGAGGATATCGTGGGGGGGGGGGTACTAAGGATCTTATTTGTTCTAGTAAATCCGAAATACCTGTTATACATTTCCAATTCTCCCGGTGTTTTGTTCAGAATGCCAACTCCAAAGATTCTAAGTGTGATAATTCTGGCGATTTGAGATTTTGGTGTCGCATAAACTAGGTGGCATAAACTGTGACTGTGTTTTGCAGCCACTTTTATAGCTGAGCCGAAAAGTTTTCAACACACGTATTGGCTGCAACACATGTACAACCTTTATGTTCAACGGTACTGCTTTACATTAACTGATATTAGTCTAGCGTAATACAGTTTGCCTCATGTTTCGTACGCTATTTTTGTAAATCTTATTTAGACGGTAGTTCCTAGGCTATGTTTTAGTCTTAATTTTGGCGTGACAAAAACTGCGGCCCCTAAAATGCAACCGTTATTTGTACACGTCTTGGTATGAGTCGAACCGCAAATGTTCTTGGTACAATTATTAATACATTGCTCTCTTTTGTATTCAGCCCCTGCAAGAAATGTCACTTGGCGATAATAATATCCGAGCGAGGGATGTTAGAGAAAGCGATATAAAGTTTTTGTGTGCGTTTGAAGGATGGTTTTCGTTATGAGGCTAACAGATTTGTTGAAGTGTGCTATTTATTGATTTTGTTTAATTTTAATGCTTCTACCAATAGTGTAAAGCATAATCATTGGTCTAAGGTGTTACAACTTTCCAAAATTTCATGGGCTGTTTTCGTATATCTACTTTGGATAATAGTTGCTTGGCTATGATGATTTGGTTACCAGGTGTGTCTTTATTTTGGCATGACAAAAAACTGGAAGGCATAAAATGCAACCGTGCTTTATAGTCAATGCACTTTCTGAGCCAAGGCATAAATATTTTGTCTCCAATGAAGGCATTGTTCATATTTCTATTTAGGTTATCCACGATCCATTAAATGACATATTAATGATGAAGTAAGTTGCGTGGAAGAAATCGATATAAGTGTTCTCTATAATGCTTGCGTGGAGAACTTGGGTCATGAGGAAGTCATTATCCGAGCTTTTTCATGACAAAACATCTCATTGCACGCTTGCTAGAAGATTTCTCTATCGATTTCTTCCATGCTCCTCACATCAATGTTAGTATGCCCATTTTATATATCGTGCATACTCTAAATAGATAGTGAACAATGTTCTAGGTGACACGTTTGTTGGGCCGAGCAACCTTATTACGCTAGGTACACATACAAGATCCGTTTGGCGTCGAGTTGCTGAAACATCTAGAAGACAATTATGCGTTGAGAAATGGATGGTCCTAAAGATCTTTCTGGTAAACATGGTTTTCTAAATTTATATTTTTTTGCGTATTTCTATAGTTTCGGTTGTACTAATTTGTATAGCGTAGAACCAGAAATATAATGCATTCTATCTACGATTTTGTAGGTGTAGTAATATTACGCACTTTCTGATAGACGAATATTTTCAAGACAATTTATACGAGACAGTAGAAGCAGTGGTAATTGAAGTATTCAATTTACTTGCTCTGCAGTTATTCCAGAAAATACCAACAATAAATCAGCAGGAGCTGGAGCCATGAAGAAATGAAAATGATTATGTGTGACTTTATATATATCTTGCCCAATAAGAATTGAAATAGATTTTGTTTAATTTTATGTGTAAATAGTTGCTTTCTCTTCTACTCTTTCATTGCCAAAATGTCTCTTCTTCTGCAATGGTATCGATACAAACATTTCACCGTAAAGCCCGAGTTGAAATCCTCGTTATACTACTAATTTAGATTTAATCGATGGAATGTTTAATCATATGGTTTTAGGACAATTTGACGCAGATTCCGGTCGCTAAAACATGAAAAGGGAAATAAGTTCAACGGAGATTTCAGTTGAAAAGAAAATTATTTAGAATAAAAAAGAAATACATTAATGTTTATTTCTTCTTTATCTATTGTTTCCTTTCCCTCCATCCTCCAATTTGGAATGCGGATATTTCGTTGATGGCTTCCATTTTGTAGCAGATCATTTCATTTGTTTATAAAAAAGCTGTATAAACCTTCTTCGAAGTAACCAAAATTTGCTTTTCAGAATCTTGACTTTAGTTTTGAGTTTGCAATTAGACTAAGTAGTGATGGGTAAGTAACTTGTCGTTACCTCAACGCTACCTTAGTTTTCTTTTTCTTCTGACTCTCATTTACGATATATCTGTTTTGGTCATCTTCCCCTCACTTTATACAAATATAACCCATTATATACCCCACACACTCACAATACAAATAAAAAACAATTTTTGGATCCCACTAAGCCAAAACACATTGGTAAGCAACTCACCATTCATTTTGGCCGTGACTTGCGTTTGATATTTTGGATGGGGCATGAGTGACTCACTCACAAAGTGGTGAGTAAGGGTAAGCATACAACCCGAACGGACCGAACCGACCGAGACCGGACTGGACCGGACCGACCACATTCAGTCCGGTCCGCGGTCTCGGCTTTTAGGCTAATTCGGTCTTCGGTCCGGTCCGGACGAAAACCGACGAATTTGGGCTAATTTGGCCTTGTTGGACCGGACCGACTGAATGACTGACCGGACCGAGACCAGACCGACCACATTCGGTCCGGTCTCGGTCTAAGATTTTTGCCGAAATCGGGTCTCGGTCCGGTCCAGTTTTTAGACCATGCACACCTCTAGTGGTGAGTTGAGCACCACTCCGTTTAGCCTTATAAATAAAACTCATTTGGTCTTTTTCTTCCCTTTTTGTTTGTCATGTTAGTTGCATCATTGTACTAAACAATAAAAGATATGTATAAGTGTGTTGAATTTTATAATGCTCGAGTCTTTTAAAGACGAATAATGTTTAAAGACTGTTCAGGTCTTTTGATAATTTTTTGTTGTAAGAGGTAACATTGACTAATAAAGATAAAGTTTGGTTGGTATAATTACTTGACCATTTAGGTAAAGTTTAGTTTTTTTTATCGCACATTTCATCATGTTCTTGATATGGCAACCGATGCTAGTAGATTTGAGTTAACCATGTTGCCCTATCCTAATGGCAAGTTAGTCTAGTTAACAAGCTAATGTTTTCTTATATATTAGATTCATTAGTTATTATCTTTCCGAGGAGGTTAAGAATATTGATGAAAGTTGTGTTGTGAGTCTCTCTTTTGTCCGTGTGTTTGAGTCTCCAGACGATCAATAATTTCGAGCGCCACTTTATTATTGCATCCATTTGTTGAGAATGTGTCATGGGGGTTTTTAAGAGTATTAAGTGTAATGTCCAATTTGTAATTCCAATATTACATTGAAGTTGTTGCTGAAGTTGGCTAGATGAGCCAAACCACTTAAATAAATATGTCATGTTTGTTTTCATTTATATTATTGTTCGGCTATATTGCCGTGATGCTGTATGATCCCGTGCGAATATGACTTGAAAATTTTAAGTCATTCTTCAACCTTTTCTCTTCTATTGTAAAAAGTCTTTTTATATAATCTATTCTTAGCACACACATACTAATTCATCAATAGGTTAATCAATAGGTTGAGAAACCTTCACCTATTGATCAAATAGCTCATTTTTGATCGTTGGCTTTAATGCATCGGACGGAGCTACGTAAGTATGGGTGAGAGTTGCTACATATTTGTTACTATTGTTTTAAAATTAGTCCACTAAACGATAATTTGGCCCAGCTTAATTTTTAAAAATGATTAATGCTAACTGAGATATGAGGACAAATATGATATACCATGTGATTGTATCACACTTTCTGTTATAACCTTCTATTTATTGGAGGATAAATATAATGTTCTTACGTTTTAGTCCAATTAAAAAATCAAATTTACATTATATAGAAGATTATAGTTTTATTCTGCAGGTCATCTTACGTAGTATCTATGCGTTTGAAAATAATTGAAATTAAATTATTTTCTAGCAACGACATTTTAGCGGTTAACTGTTATGGTTTTTGGCCCACTCATATATAAAATCATAGCTTCGTCACTGAGTGCATCAACCCATGTTCAACTCTTTCTCAACCCTTTTTCAACCTCCTCATTTGAGATCCTTTTAGAAACAATGTGGGCTAAGTTGTAATGCCTTTGAGTTGATCCTTTAAAATCTTCAATTCTTAACATGAGTGTTTATTTGTCACATGTGAGTTAACAACGAACAACTAGCATTATAAAACAAGAACTAAAAGTTAGGATGTAGTGGATCTACATAGAGGATTGTTGACTAAAAAAAGATCTACATAGAGGACAAGATTTGAAGATCAGTTGGATATTACTTGGTTACATTTTTTATTGCTCTGTAAATCGTTTTAGCATGTGTATCTTATGAGGAGATCTGAGCAACTGAAGTAAACACATTCTGACATCATTTCCTAAACGCCTGGTTTTTAAAAGTTCTTTTGATGCTATATTACAGCTACTCGTTTGATGTAACGATAATAAAGAGGACTAGAGGAGATTAAACTTATTGGCGAGCAGTCTTCTTTGATTAAACGTTTTTATGGCAAATTGGCAATAAGCCAATAACTTTATTTATTTAAATGGCTATGTAATCATATTTATATAGTGTTAATTTGGAGTGAATATTGTATTTGTATTTTTCCCTAAAAAATTGGACTGTATATGTATTTTTTTTGTTTATTTGGATGCATCTAATATTTGTAATTGTAGTTTATTCTCATTCTTCTCATCTTAATTATATTTCTCATTTGATCCTACCTCCTGGATGCAAATGGGACAATCCAAAATTTTAGAAAAAATGTTAATAATAAGAAACAAAATTTTATTAAAGTCCCAGATACTGCTAACACTTTTTAATTCCACCCCCGGGCACATGATCAGCCAAATCCACGAGATAACATCTACAGATCACAAAACGCACCCAAAACTAAAAACGTGCTATATTTCCACTTGGGGTAAAATAAAAACATGTGGATCATACGGATAATTTGGAGACACGAAGTCTATCCACCTTTGGTGGAGAAATGCAACCTACTCTTGGAAAAACTATGACATGATGCACTTCAACTAATCCCCTTCCCTCGCCTCCCTCTTGTGGATTATATATTTTATGTTACGAGTCTTTTATGCTCATTTAAGGTCTTTATTTTATCAATGAGTGCTTCTAAGTAAGTACCATTTAAATATATTTTAGTGTTTCAATCATCACTTCAATTGTGATCATCTAGAATTTGCTTTATCCATTCTCATGTTGCAACTTGAAACTACTTTATCCATGTATATATTACAACTTGAATTTGCTTTATATATGTGTTCACACTACAACTTTTATTTGCTTTAAAATTATATCATGTTTACGTGATCTACCATTTCGATAACATGCTTTCGTCGGGTTTTCTTTTTGTTAACCATGGTTTTTAATTTTTTGATCGATTAATTCACGGGTTTGAATCCACCGTCACAGAGACTCAAACCTGTTAGTGGATGTTAATAGGGCCTAGCCCAATTATACTTTCTCTTGGCTCTTATTGTCATACTGGCCCATATCTTGTTATCAATACTTGGAATTGTAATATGGAGTTAGGATCAAATAAGAAGATTACTTAAAATAAGAAGGAATAAGAAGAACTATAACCAAGAAATTCGAGATGCACCGACCTAAATTAGATGCATCCCTATAATCTTAGATGCATAATAACGCACCATAATGTGTTTTATAGCTTTTAATCGACGCATATACGATATTAGATGCATTTCATGATTTCTCTTGTTTTTGTTTTCTGCACGTGTCGAAATCATGAAAATCAATTTGCACTATCTATACATCAAATTATCTTTCGAAACTCAAGATGTTGCATCTATATGAATAGAAATGCATCTAATGCAAGTCGTTACATCTCAAATGCGTGGTTTTGGTCACTTCTCACCACTTTTTATTTTAATTTACTTCTCACTGGATCCCTACTCTTGTAATATGTTTACCAATGAATGACATATATGATTGTATTTTAAGAGGTTGGTGTGGCCATTTCAAGATTGTTTGCACTTAGCAAAAATTGAACTTGAGACCTAACACATTTTAAAGTGATAGTCACAATCCCTTTTACCACTAAGCAACCGTTGAGTGGTTATGCTTTGGTCCGGTTATTTATGCTACTGTTGTATTCCATGGTTGGTCTTATTGTAATTTAAGTACATCTTTTCAAAAACTCTATTGATTTTTTAAATAACATACACAAGAACGAGTTGTTCTCAAACCGTGCTTCATTTATTACTTATAAAATGAGTACAATTGTCTTCAAGTGAGGGTGATATAACATACACAAGAACGAGTTGTTCCCAAAACGGATGCAACCTAGAAAATACAAGTTTCACACGTAGAATATACCTCACTACAATACTCAAGATTATACAGGAAAAAAATACGAGACGAAGTTTAATCAAGAAGATCAAACTATTGCTATGAACAAGAGAGAGATAGTAAAATAACAATATGTGTATTTCTAGAGAGAAAACGGCAAGATGAATGAATGAACTAGGGCTCAGAATGAGATCTTTTTATAGCATCTAATTACACTTCAACCCCTACAATATAAGAATAACTATAAAAAAAATTATCAAACTGTTAGAAAAAATGCAAGAATAGTCCTTGTACTTAAATAAATCAATGAGTTAGCAATAAGACTCATATTCAACTCTCTTTCTCAAACTCATGATTTAAACATGTCAACTAATGCCAACCTCTCACAAAACAATATGTGTTGATCTTTACTCAACCCTTTGGTAAACACATCTGCAATATTACTTATAAACCTAACTTTCACAGATTTAATCACACCATATGAGACTTTTTCTCTCACCAAATACACATATATTTTGAAAGAGTCTGATAAATTTTCTGAAAAAGCCAAAAAAATGTATTTTGATTGGCTATACCAATGGTAAAAAAATATATAAGTTGTTAAGTCTTGAAAATGGGTATGCTAATCATTTTGTGCTTACTGTTGAGAATTATTGTTTTATCTCTAATTTGAACAAGTGTGGAATCTTCTCTTTATGAAGAGCCTTCAAAAGACATTAACTGGATTAATGTTATGAATGAAGACATGTATGTTTTGTATGAAAATGATACTTGGGTTTTACTGAGCTTCTTTTTCTAGAAGGGGTATAGGCAGTAAATTGGTTTTCAAAATTATTTATAAGTCTACTTGTGAGGTAGAAAGGTTTAAGGCTAGGTTAGTAGCCAACGGGTATAGTCAGAAGGAAGGTGTGGACTATTAGGAGACTTCTAGTCCTGTTGTTAAAATGGAAACTGTTAGGTGTCTTATTAGTCTTGCAGTCCAACAAGATTGGAAAAAAATTCAAATGGACATTAATAATGCTTTCCTTTATGGGATTTAAATGAAGAGGTATACATGCTACCTCCTCCAGGGTTTTTTAAGAAGGAGAGAAAAAGGTTTGTTTGTTGAAAAAATCTTTGTATGGCTTGAAACAAGATCCCAGGAAGTGGAACCATAAGCTGACTGAAGCTTTGTTTAAAGTTAGTTTTGAACAATCCAAGAATGATAATTCTCTGTTTATCAAAAATAAGGGGAACACAGTATTGTTTTTGTTTTTGTATGTTTATGACTTAGTTATCACAGGAAATAGTGAAACTGAAGTTAAAAATTTTAAAACGTTTTTGAAGAATAAGTTCAAGATCAAGGATCTTGATAAAGTAAAATTTTTCCTTGGAATTGAAGTTTCAAAAACTAAAAATGGTTTGTGTTTAAATCAGAGGAAATATTGTCTTGAGCTGTTGCATGAGTTTGGTTTGATAGCTTGTAGGCCTGTAATAACACATTTGCCTAAAAACATTGTTTTGGCTCATAAAGAGTCTGATGATGATAAGTTTTTAAAAAATATTACAAGTTATCAAAAACTTGTAGGAAAACTGATTTATCTTACTATGACTAGACCTTATATTGCTTATGTTTATCATTGCTTGAGTCAGCATATGCATGCTCCTTTGCAATCACATTTTTATATTGGTTTAAGGGTACTTAAGTATCTTAAGTTAGCACTTGGAAGTGGCATTGGTTTTAGTAAAGGCCAGGGTGATATTAAGGTTGTGGCGTTTTCTGATTTTGATTGGGTTAAGTGTCCTGTTATAAGAATATCTGTCTCAGGGTATTATGTTTTTCTAAATGTGAATTTGGTATCCTGGAAGAGTAAAAACAGGCTTCTTTGTCTAAATATTCAGCTGATGCTGAATATAGATCCATGGCCTCTACTACTGGTAAGGTCATGTGGATTGTTAAGATCTTAACAGATCTGGGTGTTACTACCAACTTGTTACCAATTGAGTTGCATTGTGACAATAAGTCTACAATGCAAATTGCTGCTAATCCTGTAATGCATGAGAAAACAAAGCACTTTGATGTAGATATGCATTTGGTGTGGGAAAAAGTGGCATATGGGCTGATTAAAATAATCATACTGCAGATATTTTAACCAAGGCTCCTGGTTCTGTACAACATATACAGTTTTGACTAAAAATCTTGGCATGATAAACTTATTTGTTTCATAAGTTTGAGGAAGGGTTTTAAATTTTATAATACTTTTAGCAAACTAGTGAAACTTAAAGGGTTTAATATGTAAATATTTTAGTCTTGTTTTATCTAACACATAATTGACAGTGTTTGTAGTGTTATGTTTGTACAGGGGCTAAAGTGTAACATGCTGCTATATAAGGATCTTATCAGCTAGGGTTTGGCTCATTCATTCATTCTCCAAAGTTTCATCTACAAGTTTCTCTCTAGTTCTCACAGTCTTGATCATACAGTTTTAAGTCTTGTTTAGTCTAAGTTTAGATAATTTTATCTATGGTCTGATTGTGCTAGTTCTTAGTTTCTGGGTTTTGTAAGTGTGAGTGGTTATTGTATTCTCTGGGTTGTATCTGTGTTGGGGATAACTCTTATATTTTGTAATTGGACTACACTCTTTGTTGAGGACAAATCTGCTATAGCATTTGTTAATAAAAGATCACCAAAAGGTGGTTGCTTGGGTGATTCAATAGTTATGTTGATTTTGTACCATTTTAACAATAAGCAAGAGTTAGAAACGTTGACGTGTTTTGTGATAAATAAATGGAAGACACCAATTTTTGACATAATTTGTGATTTAAGTTGCCAACGAAGCGACTGATTTTGCGACGTCAACTAATTATGACACTCGACGACGACTTATTATGCAACACAAAGATAGAAGACGCCATCTCAGCGACAAAATTTGTGACATAAGTGAGCCAGAAGCACAACTACCAACTTTAATTGCGACATTATAAGATGTGTCTTTAGATAGCGACGGGCGTTGCGACTTGTATTGCGACATAGTTCTCATTGACTATATATTGCGACGCGTCTTGCGACGTCCACCAACTGACGCTACATACGCCGGAAATATGCAACTTGCTTATGTACTTTGCTAATTCTATCGTTGTTCTTGTAAATTCTAGTAGTGAGCAAACCATGTAAGGTTATTTGTCCGAACGTAATAGTGAGTTTTGGTCAACTAACTGTTGGAATTATATAACATGACTAATCATAAATATAAACAATAAACATCAAGTACACATGCGGAAGCGTAAAGGAACGTATAATAAATAATTAATTAACTAAAGCATAAAGTATGCGTACCTTTCTTGATTCTAGCCGAACAAGAATCAAATCCACAAACTAGCAATTGAGATGAACCCTAATTAGGGTTTATAGGATTATATAAATTACCCCTTACCGTTTTGTAATTCAATCCAAGAATACTAACAATAATGTGTTAGTACCACTTTCTTGTACACATGTACTATACCGAATTAAAGGAATGCTAGTTTTAATAAAACAAAATAACTTGAGTTTGGAAAAGTATGTGTCGACACCCTTGAGGTGTATGTCAACCGAATTAAGCAAAAAACACACACAAAACAATTTAGGTTTTAGCTTAATGAGTACAAGAGATAAATTACAAACACCCTTGGTTTTGTATTTATACCCAAACTAACTTGGAGAACAAGTTTGAGTTGTAGATGGGTTGGGTTTGGGTCCTTGTGGCCGATCAACTTGGCATCCCATAAGGGATTCCGGAACCTTCCCAATATTTACAACTTAGTCCTTTTCCAATTACATTTAACGACCGTTAGTCCATAACACTTAATTACTTAACGTCCGTTATAATTATTTCGTTTAAGTAATAAATAAATATAACATTTATATTTAATTATTAACTTTAATTCTCATACGCAAAGTGTGCAATCTTGTGGTCTCGAGTTCGATCCTAACACACAACTATTAATTTATTGTCCATTAAACCAACAACTCCCACTTGGACATATCTTAATAGAGTGATCACATCGCTTAGCGTCTAGCAACATTTCGATGCCTCTAGTGCAACTCGAGCAAGGCTCCTGGAAAACCTTTTAATGATTTCTCATTATTATTATCCTTTTGTTTCTAATACCATGTTAAATAAAGATATGAAATTAAGTCATTCTTTATTCAATGATTCTGTTTCTCGTTATAAGTGATTGAGCAAATTACCAAATCTTCAACATATTCGGGAGATCTTTGGCGTGTGCGCAAACATCTTGTCAACCCTACGAGGGGCCCAGTAGTATTAAACTCCAAATAAATTTGAAGGAACAAATTCTATCTTGACTACGAGACTAACCCACAAACTTTGCAACACTTCAGGAAACAACCCTTATGACTACCAGTTACGTACAGCGTTAAGTTGTTCCACATAAGTGCACTACATTCATGACACTTATCTGGTATCTCAAGTCTGAGGATAACTATTCTGATTTACTTAATAACAATATTCATAAAGTAAAATCATGTAGTTAGGATAAGTCCTATATTCAATTCATTGAATATCATCTGAAATTGGTATGCTTTCTCATCAATATACTTTCAAGTATATTCTATCATATCTCTCAGATTTGTCTTAGTTTAATGATACTCCTATATCATTAATTGACAACGGACGATTTAGAATAAATAAATTTATTCACGGATTAAACATGCAAATATAGGATACAATATATTATAAAATCAAACATACCAAGTATTTGATTTATTATAACAATTGTTTAACATCCCTTATCCAAATACTAAATAGATCAATGCATGAAAATTCCAGTTGATGAATTATGCCTCAAGTAATGACAATCATACTTGTTGACAAGGCATAAATCAACCAACTTGATCTATCGTAAATTTGAGAATACTTATTTCAAGAATTCAATTAGTGAAGTTCTTGTATGTGTGCATTCACCAATCCACATAATAATTCATAAAGTGTGTGACATCCTCTATCACCAATTTATGACAATTTAAACTTTCAAACATTTTAAAGTTTAAAGTACTCTTATTCTTTTAATGTATAATGCAACTCTGCTCTTAGTAGCACAACTAGTTCACATGGCCATTAACAAGGATGAAATCCTACCATGACTAGTATTGAGTGTCATCTCAATTAAACCAACATCATTGTATACAAACAACAATATGCTCATTAAAACTCCGTAAACTTTAATATCTATTGTGTAATGTTTGATGCTTTCCAAACTTTCAAGTTTGAAGCTGATGACAATTTGCACAACAATTGACATATTGTTCATCCATAGAATCTAGGAGCAATTCCAGGCTGAGGATGTAATTCTTTTAGAGTATTCATTACACAAGTTATCTAACAACTTTTAGTTAGATATCAATGTTGTCAAATCACTTCTTATTCAAGAATGATACAACTATTTTAATACATAACATGATGTACATGATGAATCTACAGGTCAAACTTAGATTTCATTTATGTTCTATCTTGTCAAAAGATATTTATCCATTTCCCAAATGATATATCATGTTTTATTATAATCATTTATTTTACTGCACATGTTTATTAATAATAAACATATATGCCAAGGTTGTATGTTTTAATTCTTAAATCTTACAAGTGAAGTTTCATTCCAATCTAAGACTTAACATTTAGCTTACAATAGAATGTTACTTCATATATGTTATACAACATATAAGATTTAAAACCTTAACATAATACTCCCACTAGCTTTCAGGAATACTTAAAATTTATCTTATTTCAATTATAAATCAAAACTAGGATTTAATAATTAAACATAAGAATAATTTAATAGATGCATGAATTTATCCATTCAAGAATTATTGCACTGCATATTACACTTTCAAAGATTATATGAATTCAAAAAACCTTTCAATTACTTTCCGTCCTCGCTCAAGTAATTTCTCAAGAAAGAGTTTTGATATTCCATTGTCATATTTCATATTAATGAAAACAAGTATGACCATTATCATCTTTATATATTTAATGTGTCTAGAAAAGAATATTCAATCACAATTAATTGCTTAAGTATGATTAATAATCTTGTCATAAAACATGCATTAAATATGTGTACAATTTTGTCCATATGATTTTTACACAGAGATATAAAACACTAGAGTTTTCCATCTCTTTGAAGAAACTTATCTTCATTCTCTAGTCTAACTATTAAGATAAACCAAATTTCCAAAATTGATTATCTTTATGGACAACATCTTTAACATTTATAGTATGAGTAATTTACCCAATTCAATATTTGGTAATCCATCATAATGAATATCAGGTTTACTATAATCCTGTAACTCATGTTCTTCTCAAAGATATAAATCAAATATCTGAGATATCCTTGCAGATCTATGAATGAAAATTCCATCATCATGAGGTCTATCATTTACATGTCTAACCTCATCATGATATTTACTAGTGTATTAAGAAAGATTATGTATCTTGTAATTTTATTTTTCAAGATAAAAAAAACTCCCACTTGCCTTTTGTAATATATAAACTATCTATATATACTTAGCAATTAGAGTAAAACTACATTGTTCTCTTTTTGGGACATTACAAATACACATTGATAATTTCTGACTTTAGTTTGTTAATAACCTATTCATAAGTAGTTTAACAAATTCAGAATTTTCAATTTTAAAACTTAATGTGATTCATCACATTCCATAATAAAATGGTATTTTATTAATCTTGTAGGTTGGAGTCATATTGAGTATATTAAATCCATACTAAATTTTCTAACCTTGTTACTTTTTAAGAAAGAAGTTATGGTTATCTTGAATCAAACAAATCAAATAGAGTTTGATTCTCCTAACTGAACATACCATCAAATTGTGGTATTCATTAGAATTAATATTGTAAGACAATCTAACAATATATAAGATAAACATATTCCTTTTGGCTTACCTATTTACCAACTAAGTCAACTTAATGGTACAATAGACTTTTCAAGCCAATTGCATGCTTTATAACATAAGTACTCTTTAACCAAGTCACTTCATATCTATGTCTCACAAAGAAAACATAAATTGTTATAATCCAATTATACGTTATAAACCATTGATCAACTCAATGACTTCTTGTATATGTCTTAATTAAAAAACATAACAAGTTAACGTCTTTCTTTATTATAAGTCTTAAAAGACTTTATATTTATGTCTCTACAATGAATCATAAACATGTTTAACTAAAGTAATTATGAACACAACTCTTGGTTTCAATAGTAATTTAGAAACTGCAAATATGTCCATGCAAGGTCTGACTTCACATGGAGATTTACTTTGTTGTTGCAATCTCGCCAAGTTCTGACATGACGTAAATTGCAACACCAAGTATTTCTTGAATTAGATATGTACAAGTTATATTAGTACGTTAATCTCTTACCTTGCAGTCAAGAGAATCCGTTAAATCATATACTTATGTGTTGTACCTTGCACACAATATAGATTTCTCCCACTTGTGCATGGAACAACATCATGTAGTAGATAAACAACACGACATATGTTTGTTTATGTGACTAATATGATCGTGTCATTGATATTAGCATAAATAGTAGATGTAGAACCACTTCATTGTCTAATAAGGAAACGTATATGACTATCCTTGAAAACATAAGTGTCTACAAGTGGAAAGTAATTATCTTAAGACATTCTAGAGATAATCTGGGTGACTACCAAGATGACAAAGCTTGCAACTCCCACTGAATTAGAGATCATTACATTAACTCAATCGTAATAAGAACAATACTCCCACTGAATTTGACAACATTGTAAGTGTTTCATTAACCAGTGAAAGAAAATAGTGTTCTATTTACTTCCATACACTTTTGATAGAGTCCATACATAACAATTACTTATGTACTAAAAGAGTGTATTCTACTATGTAGATGATGAACTATCCATCAATGCTATTAACTTGAAAATTGGGCATGCAATTTCTTTCTTAATAGTTCTACTATTCCAACGCTTGTAAGTAGTACTTTTAAATGGTCAAAACAAAACAACTAGATAACATATGCTAGTTTGTCTTTTACCAATTATACAGTAATTAGTCTAGCTTCTAATTTAATAAGTCATAAATATGCAGTTTTCTTAACTATTAACATTTGCTTACGAGTTATGTATTTAGAATTTAGACAATTCTAATTGTCCTATCATACCTTTCTTCATTCATGAAAAGGAATAGGATTGAATCTCACTCTTTCTTATGAAAAGAGGACTAGGTTTATTCTTTTAGCAAATTTGACTCTACCAAAAACCCTTACAGGTGTAGATCAATTTACCAATACAGGAATAACCTATGTTTACGGTTTAATGTTGCATTAATACATTTAAAGAATTAGCAAAATTCAATTTTAGTATTTTCGATAATTAAACTTTTCAAGAAAATAAAATACCCAAGGTAATATTCATATAACCATAGAATTTTCTCGAAAACTAGGATCCAAATTATCATATGTTCATTACATCAGTTGATCTGCTAGTAACGAAAGCACATAATAAAGGTAATCATTGAACAATAATTGGCAAACAATTTCCAATTCCTAGATCATTATGGGATTTATATTTTCCAACGCTATTGCAAATATAAACATGTTTCATCCCATCTTATGCCTTGAGTCCAGTTCTCACTTCCTACTCAACTTAAGTGTCTAACTTAAAGAACTGCAAATATGTTCATGTAAGGTCTGACTTTACATAAAGATTTACCTCTCCATCACAATCTCGCCAAGTACTGTTATGACGTAAATTGCAACTTCAAGTGTCCCTTTAATTAGATGGCATATAACTTAATTTATAAAGGGTAGTAGTTTTGATTTTATGTGGTCAAATCAAATATGTACAAAGATGTCATGCATTCATCTTATAACATAAATTTAATAATTAAAAAAAAAAAAAAAAAAAAACTTTTATTACCAATTCATAAAGATCAAATTCTCAAAGTTTTGATTGAGGTATTGGGTTCACCAATCAAGGAATTTAGCGTTAATTATCGTCCATTATACCGTACTTTTGCATAAGTGTAAACACTTGGTGTTTGGTAATTACACCAAAGTGCGCATGGAATTAAAACTAATTCACCCTTAAGATGATTTTGTACGCATAGCCTACTTGGTAACTCCAATTTGACTCGCAAACAAGCGGAGAGTTTGGTCAGCCTAACAATAACCTCCCTCTTTAGGTCACAATAAAGCACGCGCTCCCTCCTAATACTTCCCCCACACGCGATTCGTCAAATTGGGTGAGCCGTTCTCACTTTTTGTACCAAAATCATCAATCAATTAAACAATTGAAAACTTAACTCTTCAAAAACAAATCAAATTTCACCATTGTTTAGTCCGTATTATTTTTCTATTCAAAATCACCCTTTGCTTAAAACTGTCTAACATAATAAACAAACAAGTAAACCAATAAAAAATAAACAACTAAAAACAATGCGCACATAATTAATAATTAATACGTGTAAAAAAGTAGCCACATGCAACTTATTCGATAAAACCCTATTAATAATCAATGTCTAGGTTAATTAACGTATATATTAATTAGGGCTTTCACTTTCTCAATTGAAATTGAGCCACATACATCGACGAATCGATTGCTTAAACCCATAATTAATAATATACCAAATTGCACATAATTGATTCATTAATGTATATAATTGGAGTTTTCCCCAATTCAAGATTTATCAAAAATAAACATGTGATATAAAACTTAACAATTAATCAATATTCAAGTAACTATCCATGACAAACATGCATGTATCATCATGGATATATCATAACAATTATACAAATAGTCACAAGATCGCATATTAAAATTCCATGTCACATAACATATTATTCATGAATTAATCACGTAACATATATATTAATTCTAGGTTTCGATAAAGATAACATAACAATTTTATAAACCCTAAATCTTTTTTTATAAAAGTCGACTTAAAAAAAATAGGGATCGACTAAATTTTTTTTTAAAAACAAATTAGGGCAAAAGCCCTAATCCTAAAATTAGGGTTTACATAATCATAACCAAAACTCTAGAATAATCATATCAAACGACATACAATTATTCTTTTTTTACGCGTTTAGTAATTAATTACTCATTAAAACCAATGACTTGTGATGCCACTGTTGGAATTATATAACATGACTAATCATAAATATAAACAATAAACATCAAGACAACATGCGAAGCGTAAAGGAACGTATAATAAATAATTAATTAACTAAAGCATAAAGTATAAGGTACCTTTCATATTCTACCAGAACAAGAATCAAATCCACAAACTAGCAATTGAGATGAACCCTAATTAGGGTTTATAGGATTATATGAATTACCCCTTACGTTTTGTAATTCGATCCAAGAATACTAACAATAATGTGTTAGTACCACTTTCTTGTACACACGTACTATACCGAATTAAAGGATGCTAGTTTTAATCAAACAAAATAACTTGAGTTTGGAAAAGTATGTGTCGACACCCTTGAGGTGTATGTCGACCGAATTAAGCAAAAGACACACACAAAACAATTTAGGTTTTAGCTTAATGAGTACAAGAGATAAATTACAAACACCATTGGTTTTGTATTTATACCCAAACTAACTTAGTGAACAAGTTTGAGTTGTAGATGGGTTGGGTTTGGGTCCTTGTGGCCGATCGGGCTTGGCATCCCAAGGATTCGAACCTTCCCAATATTTACAACTTAGTCCTTTTCCAATTGCATTTAACGACCGTTAGTCCATTACACTTAATTACTTAACGTCCGTTATAATTATTTCGTTTAATTAATAAATAAATATAACATTTATATTTAATTATTAACTTTAATTCTCATACGCAAAGTGTGCAATCCCGTGATCTCGAGTTCGATCCTAACACACAGCTATTAATTTATTGTCCATTAAACCAACACTAACCTATCTAAACAAACTAAGCCAAACAATTATCTTGGAGAAACACCGGCCATAAATGGATTAATGAGTCAACCGGATTACAAAGACGTGTTTGATTATAAGTGCAGGGCTAAGTGTAGCGGTGCAAGGTGTATGTTGATCTTTTGTCTTATCTTGAAGTGTTATCTAGCAGTCTAGCACAGTAGGAGGGTCTTCTAAATTAAAAGCTGCTTAAAATTTTCCGTCAATAGGCTCAACGAGTTGTAGACGTCAACAGGCCAGATTTGGTGTTTTAGTTTTCTTTGGTGCTGAGCTTGGTGGTTGGTACTTTGTTATTTCAAGTTTTAGGATATCATATTTTCACGTTATATTTTATATTTTGATTTTTTCTGTTACTCACAACCGGCTTTTCCAGTGTATATACATATTCTAGCCTGATAAAAGTTTGTGCGATTTATTTTCAGATCGACAGTTATTTATAAGTTCCACCGAATCTGTTATAACTTGTAGTTTGGAAATAAAAGTTTATACCTAGGCGCATTATTAGTTACAAAATCAACAAGCTACAAGCAAAACTATTACATAAACACATTATCGGTTTATTTCCACTCCAAATATCGTCCAAAAAGCGATGTATTTGTTCTTCTTTTTTTAGAGTTTGGAGGTTGCAAGTTTTATGAGATCTTTCCTCAGTATCTTCCCCGACGGGTTCTTTGGGACAGACCCGATGAAAGCCACTCGCCTGATTTGCTTGTATGGAGCCACCTGTATAAATCCGTCTCATGTTATAAAACTGGCAGCAAGTCTAAACATCCTGGTACAAAAAATGTTAGTTATATATACCAAAAAGGTTTAGCTACCACGTACCTGTTTAGAAACAAAGTCCATAACTTCTTTTTCGGATAAATTACTTCCACTTTTCCTCACGACATACGCCATTGGAAACTGCCCGACATTCTTATCAGGAAATCTGGGACACAAGTTACCAAAATATTAGAATCATTTTATGTTGATTTCATGTTTTGAGTTAAGTAAAGTTGAAAGCTTACGGGATCACAGCACAATCATTGATTTCGGGGTGGGTTAGTAATAATGCTTCGAGTTCTGCTGGAGGAACCTAGAAGTTAGACATAAAAAACTTATGAACCATTGTAAACAAAAAATTGCAAAGTTAACAAAAAGTTGCCAAAAATATGAAAGTATATATTATAGTGTGAGCACGTAATATAGTTGCATAATAAGTTAGTATAACAATAATAATTTTTGGTAACCAATATATAAGTAAGAACGATTTGCAATAGTAAAATACCTGATAGCCCTTATATTTAATGAGTTCTTTTAGTCTATCGACCACAAAGATGAACCCGTCTTCATCAATGTAGCAAAGGTCTCCGGTTCTTAACCATCCAGTCGAGTCTAGAGTGGAAGCAGTTGCCTCCGGATTACTACAGTAACCTGTAATAACATGATATCAGATTTTCACTTATCTTCGTATTAATTCACCCGTGCACATGATCTTCAGTTCACCAATATAAACGATTTTAAATATTGAATGTTCTACGACTTTCATTTTGTAGATAGTTATCACACGAAATTGAAGTCAAAATGCACCTGCGGAAGTTTCATTTTGAATTGTGCATATTTACACTGTACCAGTGAGTTATGAAAAACTCAGCATTCATTTCTGGTTTGTATTTTGATGACGTAGGGGCAAATATAGGTGGCCAAGATGGGCTAAGTAATCTATTAATCACTAGAATAGTCATATAATTAAGATGGTTAATTAATTGATATACATATTTTCAAAATTAACATACAATTTAGCATGTTATACACATTATTTTAAAATGATAACAGTTTATTAATGTTAAAGGGTAAATCTTAAGCGCTGTTATTATCTATATACAAGTGAAGTACGATTTGATGCAAACAAGGAATCCGACTAAAGTGATGCCAGTTAGCCTGTAAAATGAAACACACTTTCCTTTTCCTATTATATATATTAGCATGGTGCAGAACAAACCCAACATGTGTTCTTCTTCAATAATGAAATAAGATTCCTTGAAGTTTGTACTATTATAGTTTTAGATGACTCGGCTATTTAAATTTCGCGATGTATGTCGCCCATTCTTTTTATATACTAAATATCGTACATGTTACTGTAGCAACACACACATCAAATGCAAAGTTTTCAAGTTACTGTAGCAACACACACACATTAAATGCTAAGGGTGCGTTTAGTTGGAGAACAAATTCTCTTATTTTCTATTTATAGTTTTGTAAAAATTTGAAAAGAGAATTAATCTCCACAAAACACTTGAAAATATAGAAAACGTTTAGTTCAGTGTTATACATTTTCTGTTTTGAAGAAAGGGAGGGAGGGTTGAGGGTTCTGAAAAACAAGGAAAACAACTAAAATTTGTTTTGTAATTTTTCTTGTTAAGTTGGGAAATAGAGAATTTGTGTTTTGCAAAATATTTTGTTGAAGCGTTGATTTGAAGCGATCTCTGTTTTCCTTGTTTTTATGAGAACATTTTGTGGAAAACAAAGTGTTTTCCCTCAACTAAACGCAACATAAGTTTTTCAAAATTGGCAAAAACAGTCCCTGAGGTTTAACTGTCGTTGCAAAGTAAGTCCAAACATTAAATATAAAGTTTAACAACTTAACAAAAACAGTCCCTGAGATTTAAGTGACGTTGCAAAGTAAGTCCTGTAGCATTAATTGCTATCTATAGCAACTTGGCAAAATTAGTCCCTAAGGTTTAAGTGTCGCTACAAAATAAGTCCTGAAGCCATCCCGCTGCATCGCGCGGGTTTCCACACTCGTATATACTAAATATGGGGAGTACATTTCCCTCAAAATGGGTATGCATTAATTGCTATGTTAGCAACTTGGCAAAAATAGCCCCTGAGGTTTAAGTGTCATTGCAAAGTAAGCCCTTTAGCAAGTTGGCAAAAATAGTCCCTAAGGTTTAAGTGTATTTTACCAAAGTAAGTGTGTAGAATTAATATCTATATAAAATTTTCCGTTCATTCATGGGTTCAAATTCCGTCTACAAAGCAATCCCACATTTGCGTACGCTTGGGTTTCACACTCGTTTATTTTAAATTCTGATTTATAACTACGTTTAATTTATTGTAGAAATGATTGAGAGACCAAAAGTTATGCTAATTAGCAAAGCGTGGCAACAATTCATGGTTGTATTAACCGGTTACTCCTTCACAATCTAATCAAGTAATGACACATAAGTTAGGCACAAAATTAGTCATGCCTTTTAGATCTCCCAATCTTTTTCCTTTATTGTAATATAAAATATCCTTTTACCACTTCTTCAGCCATGTAAGATAGAGTACTGTCTACTTTATTTTACAGTTGAAAGGTAGTTAGCTAAGTCAAACAGGTCAAATGAGTTTTATTTTTGAAGGAAAAAAACAAGCTCGCATCACATATTATATTGCAGATTAAACCACTTTACACTCGATGGGTGTATTAAACAAAACAAAAGAAATGAAAAACACCATAAATGAAATACGTAAGTGGAACTACTTTTTCTTATTTATGCCAGAAATATTAAAAAGTAAAGGGAATTGCATATATACCCATTAAAACTTAAAAACTTGCATATTTCCTCATAATATAAGTTTTTATTGCATGATGTACAATATATTTTAAGCATGTTTTGAATATATATGCAAATATGCAAGTTTTAGTGGGTATATATGCAATTGACCCTAAAAAGTATGACCCCACGAACCACTTAACAACCCAATGGAATAATTGTATACCATTCAACTATTTTGCTATATCTAACGGCCACAACTTTTTAAAAAACTTTATAGAAGGGGCCAGTAAATTGGACAACAAAGTTTATAGCAATAATCTAACCATAGACTAAAATAAATATTAGCATGTCATAACATAAAACCCCGAAAATGACACTTACCTTTCATAACAGTTGGACCCTTAAGCCAAAGCTCCCCTGTTTGATTAACCGCCATCGCACTCCCAGTGTCCGTATCAACAATTTTGGCCTCCATATTAGCCGATAACATCCCCGCGGTTCCATACCTTCGACTCTCCTCAACCGTATCAGTCGACGCCCCAATTCCAGTCGACTCTGTCAATCCATATCCTTGCATAATAGTCACACCTTGATACTTGTCCATAAAACCTTCAGTTATCTCCTTACTCAAAGGCGCTCCACCAGACAAAACAAATTTCAAGCTTTTTAAATCGTATTTCTTCTTAATTATATCCGCGTTATTTACGAGTGCCACCAGTATTGGCGGCACTAAAGGTAAATAACTAACATTATACCTTCCAATCGAACTTAACATCTCATGCATCTCAAATTTGGATAAAACTACAACAGTCGCTCCAGAGGCTATTAACCCCGTGGCAAACGCAACCAAGCCGTATATATGAAACATAGGCACAGTACATAAAAACGTCTGTTGATCATCTCCCAATCTAAACCGTCCAATAACAGTTTGCACCATCGCGATCAAATTCCTGTGAGATGAGATCACGCCTTTGCTAGCTCCAGTAGTACCAGAGCTATACAAAAGCGTGGCCGTATCATCCTGACTCACGGTCTCTTTAACTCTCTTGGGTTTTGGTTTAGTCATCATCATTTGATTCAATGTATTCGCTACTTCGAAACCAGTACTCGAGCCAGAATCAATCAAAACTACAGGAATACCAGCACCAGCTAGCTTCGGCAACAGATCAGCGATCGTGAACGCGAGCACTGGTTTCGAATCAGCTATCTGTTTACTAATCTCATTTTTAGTATTTAACGGATTTGTGGTCGTTATTATGGCGCCAAGAGACATAACTGAGAGACATATAATAGGGAAGTATATTGAGTTAGGTGATAGTAGTAAGATCACGTCACCTTTACGTATACCGTGATCAGAGAGTGACGATGAGACGGATTCAACGGCTTTCCAGACGTCTGCGAATGTGAGGCGTGCACCTGTTGTCGCGTCGATGTAAGCGATCTTGCCATGGTGTGCACGCGCCGAGATGAAGGTTGTTATGTCTAGGTTTTCTTTTGACGGTAACGGTGTTGGTGTTCGTTTGCTGTGGAATGTGGAGGTTGTTTTGTTGTAACCGCTTTTCGTGTCGATTTCAGGCATGTTGCTAATATGTGCCATGGTTGTTTAAGTTGTAGTTGTAGTGGTAAAGTTTGCTTCATAGAGCTTATATATGATGAAAGTCAAAGCAACGTCACTGTGTTTGACCATTTGTTGATCATTCAAACGGTCCGATTTGTTTCTATTCTTGTGATGGGTTATGGAGCGTTGATTTGGGCTGAGGGACCCACACGCTAGTCAATGGTGGCTATTATTTATTACGAATTTATGATTTACTGAAAATCCATATGAGCAGGTCTCGCGATACTTGGTGTTTAATTGAAACAAGGTTCGAAGGCCTGCGCTTCGGGATTTATAAATACAAAATTATTGACTTTTGTTGCGAGTCGCGGTAGAGTGCAAGAACCTAACTCTCTAATAGACGGATAACCCCAAGGAGTTTTTGTAAATTTTTTTAGAATTTGTTATTTAAAGTTACGTCTATGTTAACGTTCGTTGCAGTTCGCTACTACGGTTAACTGCCTTTACAACTTTCGAATTAACATACTTGAAAGTACCGCTTACGTAAAATATGATGGCTAAATCAGAATTTTTTTAAATAAATTTTTTTTTATTTTTTTTTATATAAATTATTTCTATGTTAGCGTTTCGTTGCAAAGTTAGTCATGAAAGACTGATTCTGCAACAGGCATGTTACATGAAAGACCAACTACGTAAAATATGTGTTGTGTTTTTTTTAATATTAAAAAAAAAAAAAAAAAAAAAAAAAAAAAAAATTGTAAGTTTAACAACTGTTAGTAGATAACGGAAACACATTCATTAGCCCATTCTTGACACCTATCATGCGTGTAAAGAACCAAAGAGATTGCTCATATCAATCCTGCTAAATGTACTTTAGAGTAATTGGTTGAAGAAAACTACAATTACGGCCTACCATCAAACAAGGCGCCTTTTTTTTTTTTTTTTTTTTTTTTGAACGAAACTTTTTACTATCTAGACGACCTATCTCACATGTCCTCAATGAGACTTAAACCTGTAACACCCCTTGAAACAACACGACTAAAAACGTGAATTTTTTTTTCACAAAAAGTACACCCAAAAACTGACCCACTATCACTTTTTTACCTATAAATTTCTACATTACACACAAAAACAATACTTAATACAATTTGACATGACATTATCAAAGCCTAAGAAAACATTCTTACATAATCTTAACCTATAACATTCCAAAATGGGTAGAATTGGCTAATTGCCAAACACCCTTATTACCACTTCTATAGCTACCTTATTATCATTTCCCCAACTTTTAAGCTTAACATAAACTTAAACAAAAGACCGAATGTAACAAAATGACCAAATAAATCGAACATATACCAAAAGAAAAAAGACGCTTGGGGGCTTCCAACTTTAACACGGTTTGGTCCAAAAGATAACGGTCTTCTACTAAGCTTCCAAAAAGCTATACAACTAAGTGTACTCTATCCTACACCTTGTCTTTACCTTTACTTGAACCTTTGGTACCTATCAAGAAAACATCACAACTAAACATATAAGCGGAACGCTTAGTAAGTACATAGCATAACAAGCTAAACAACACATAATATAAATCATGCCATAACCATAACTAGTCTATTCACTAGTTAAGCCTAGGGATATAGGGGCACATACCTCAAGCCAACGTTGTCGGCCTAAACGAGATCAACTCACGAGGTTGAACCTCATTCCATAGTTAGCCCAAAGACTAACTAAGCTATGCCTAGAAATGGATCCATAACTAGCTAACGCACCCTATATCCTATCTTTCACCATTACCATGTAACAAACATTATAAAGCTAACAAAACATAAACCATTACCATATATAAAATATGATAAAGCTAAAACCATGTTATAACCATATACTTACCTCAAACCGTACTAGCTTATTAACAATACGCCAATCTCTAGCAATCGCTTTCTATATCATTATAACATCGTATTAGGATACAAATATAATCATTATACAACTAGGGTTAATTCATGATTTTATCTATACCAAGGTGTTCCATAAGCTATATATCAACACTAATTTTTTCACCCAATAACAAAACTCCCAATTTCTAAATTATGGCAAGTATTATGATTTATCACAATTAATCATGGGAACTTCATCCCTTAACTCATTATCATACTAATTTCATATCAAAATCCAATTACCCAACACCCACCAATCATAACTCATGAACCCTAACTGTTAAAATGAAAAATCACTATTAGTTAAGCTTACTTACATGATGGGGAATGATAATTAAACCTAGGATTGACTACAATCACTCTTCTTCAATCAAACTAGATAAAATTGAGGTTTTCCCTCTCTTTGTTCTCTGTGAACCGATCTCAACACCTCGCTCTCAAATATTCTGAAAAACTAATCTTAATATGGATAATTATCCATTTAACGTTGGCCTATTGGCAGTTTTAGTCCTTTAAGTTTTATACTTCCTATTTTGGCCACATAAGTACCTTTTTCATATAAAATACATATTAACACAATATTAGGCTATAACTAATAACATTAATAACTAATATAATACTTATACTAACATAATATAATACCTTAACGGAAACGGGTGTAACAATTCTCCTCCCCTTAAATGGGATTCCGTCCCCGAAATCTATTCTTGGAACAAGTGAGGATATTTACTCCTCATTTTATTCTTTGGCTCCCATCTTATACTACAACCCTTTCGAAGCCTCCATTGAACTTTTACTAACGGTATCTTTTTATTTCTCAACTTCCGTGTCTTTGTTCCTAAGATTGCTTCCGGTTCTTCTTGTGAAGTCAACTCAGAATCAATCTCAATATCATCCAAGGTGACCACGCTTGTTTCATCTGTTAGACACTTCCTTAGGTATGATACATGAAAAGTATTATGAATACCTTTCATTTCTTCAGATTGTTCCAAAACGTATGCTACTTTTCCGACACGCTCTAAGATTTTAAACGGTCCAATATATCTTGGACTTAACTTCCCTTTATTCTTAAATCTTAAAACGCCTTTCCACGGGGAGACTTTCAACATCACAAAATCTCCAACTTTGAATTCTATTGATTTTCTTCTATTATCGGTATAACTCTTCCATCTATCTTGCGCTGCTTTAAGCCTTTCACAGATTGTCTCAATCTTTTCAGTGGTCGCCAAAATAATATCCGTACTAGCTAAATCTCTAATCCTGACTTCATCCCAACATACGGGTGTCCTAGATTTCCAACCATAGACAATTTCGTAAGGCGGCATGCTTATACTTGCTTGGTAGCTATTGTTACAGGAAAATTCTGCTAAGGGCAAATGATCATCCCAATTGCCTCCAAAATCAAGAACACAAGCTCGTAACATATCCTTTAAAGTTTGTATTGTCCTCTTACTCTGCCCGTCAGTTTGAGGATGAAAATCCGTGCTCATATGCAATCTCGTACCAAGTTCCTCTTGAAAGCTTCTCCAAAAGTTTGAAGTGAAACGTCCATCTCCATCAGAAACTATAGAAATGGGTACTCCATGACGCGCGATTATCTCATTGACGTAGATTTTTGCTAATTTATGAACGGGCATATTTTCTCTAATTGGGATAAAATGTGCACTCTTCGTCAAGTGATCTACAATTACCCCAAATAGCATCGTGTTTTTTGGTTGTTCTTGGCAACTTCGTAACGAAATCCATGGTTATCTTTTCCCACTTCCAAACCGGAATGTCCAAAGTTTGGACCTTTCCATACGGCTTTTTATGTTCGGCTTTGACTTTTAAGCAAGTCAAACATTTTTTGACATACTTTACACAATCTCTTTTCATACCCGGCCACCAATAGTTTCTTTTCAAATCAAGGTACATTTTCGTAGCTCCTGGATGAATAGAATACTTTGACTTATGCGCTTCCTCCAAAAGTAAGTCTTTGACACCGCTTCTAAAAGGAATGTAGATTCTTCCAAGTCGAGTCTTGATTCCTCGATTATCATCTACAAGATTAGGAATATAAGAGCTGATACGCTCGCCTTTCCAATTTTCTTCCTTCAATGCTTCCTCTTGAGCAAATTTTATTTTGTCAAAAAGATCGGACGTGACAATCATCTGAAGCGAGCTGATCTCGGTGACTTCATTTCGGTCCTTACGACTTAGAGCATTGATAAGGAATTAAAACGTACGCTTTTAGGGGGTCATTTTAACCATATTTTAACATATTTTATATCCGTTACTGCTTAATTTCATTCCTTTTCACCTTTTAGGTCTTTTAGAAGCAAAATGCTGGAATGAAGCACATTTGGACGAAAAAGAGCAAAAACATGAAGAAAATGGCAAAGTCAAGATCGAAGACACTCAAGGCTGATCAACAGAACCTGACGGCGTTGATGAGTGCTTATTCACTCATCATTTTTACCCGCCTAAGACCTAAAAATGACTAAAAACACCCAAAACGCTTCAAAATATGTCCTGAGTGTGTTTTTTATGTCTTTCGTACAAAAGGATTGAAAACAGAGCGAAAACGGAAAAATCGAGCTGAATCTGAAAAAGTGCAGTCAAGACGTAGCCGGGAAGTGATTTTCTACATTTTTGAAGCCCGAGACGCGTTTTGAGAGTGATCAGGGGGAAAAACAACCTAACCTATCCCGAACCCAAAATTCCATTTTACCCTTCCACATCGATAATTTCCTAAATACCCTTTTTACTAAAAACCCTTCCTAACATTTTTTAACCCTCATCTTTTGAACCCTCCCCACACTTACTATGACCCATCTCACTTTGAACCCCAACTTCACGCACCTTTACCCTTTAAAACCCCCAACCCACGACACCTCTTCCACTTCTTTCTTCCCCAAAAGCAGATAAAATAAAAACTCCCTCACCCAGAAAAACTTATCCCGCCAAAACACACTCACAATCTACTCAGCACCCACTATTCCCCCATCACTCTCATCTCTTGGAACCTGCACAAGCAACAAGCCAAAGCTTTTTCACATGTCCACAGCCATGTTGGCAATCCCATCTCTTCCCATTGGAGCTCAAGAGAGAAGACCAATTGATGGTGGTGATCTTTTGGATTTGGGCGCCAAGAATGTTTGATGGCTGAGATTCACTCAAGAAAACACAAGAAGACCTCCAGCTTCTTTTTACCTCACTGAGAAAGCACAACCAAGAGGATGGAAGACATTAGAATCTTAGTATAAGTAGGGACATGTAGCCATGAGTATAAGGCACCCCTAGTCTTAGTTTTAAATTCAGTTTTAGTTTTTAGTCTTAAAAATTTCAAGTGTAGTTTTTATTTCATCAATGAAAAATCTCTTTTTACCAATTCCGTTTCAATAGTGCTTGTTTATGTTTTCTCATTAAGTTATAAGTTTCTGTTGTAGGCTACTAGTTCAAGTTTTACAAAAGGAATTACCAAATCTAGCTTTCTTTAAAACAGATTTAATCATTCTTGTACCAGTTAAGGGGGTGTTTGTTTTAAGCTCTAAAATGGTCAAAACTTTATTTTAGTTTGACGTTGTTTACTCTGAAAGTTTCTTTTCAAAAAAAGAGAGTTTTTCTCAAATTAATTAACTGTAATGCAGCTGTTCCCAACCGCCGGCTTGCTCATGAGCTTATTTGTTTGCTTAATTAAAGTCCCAGATTTGCTAAACTTGTTTTTCTTGAATCCCCTCTAGCCTAACCTTATTTTTGCAGCTTGTCCCCTACCTTGGAGTCCACCCTCACTTAATATTAAGCCGTAAAGGGCACCATAGCCTGCTTTATCACGCATACAGCAGAGGTCACATTTTCTTTTCATTTATCTTTTTTAAGCTTATCACTAGGAAAATTAGCTTATTTAGTTTTTATTACTCCTAGTTTAGGTGCCTAGGACATAGCTTAGTAGATCCCCTTAGGTGCTTGTCAAAGTTTTTTTTTAGAGCCTGTCTGTACCTTTAGCTTAGGATCCCCTAATAGATAAAGAAGCATCATCCGACTTTTTCATTAGTTTTAGCTTGTGGTAACTGATTTCCCTTCTTATGATAGTTTAGATCTCATTGTATTGCTTCTCTAGCTTAATTGCATGCATAATAATAGCTTAATGGGTGTTTGGTAGTGCTTGTTTGAAAATGGTGTTTGTTAGTTTTTTTGTAATCGATTGTGAATAAGTGAGCTAACAACTTATTTAAGCTTTTCTTAAAAAAGGTTTTTCACAAAAAGTTACTATTTTAATCTAAACTTCAAGCTCCAACAAAAAAATCAAAGGAAAAAATATTTCAGAAAAAGGTGTACCAAGAGGATTCAACCTGGTCTCCCCATGAAAGCACTAAGCAAACTCTCACAAACCAGCTTGCCCTCTCTTTGTTACTTTATTTACGCAATTAAATTTTAACTTGTTCAGCAGCTTTTAATTTTAAGCTATTTTAGCTTATTTGGTGGCTTATTTCAATAACAACCAACTGTTTTCACATTTTTCTTAGAATCATTTATATTTAAAGTTCTTTTAGGGAAATTTTCATATTTTTCAAAAATGTTTTAGTATTTTTAATCATTTAATTAGTGTTAAATAGTTTTTAATTCCTAATAATTATTTTAAAAGTCGAAAAAATTCCGGCTTTTTCTAAAAATATTTTTAGTCATAGAACGTGGAAAATTGATTTTACACCGTAGCCCTTAAATTGCAAAAGTTTTACGTTTATGGCTGCCGGTTTTTACGCTTTTTAGTTTTAGCAAGCACCCAGGACCTAGTTTAGCTTCCTTTTATCATTCCTCAGGCTTAGTAATAGTTGATTTGTAGTTTATTAGGTTTCCCTTGCCTTAATTATCTTCCCGTTAATCAATTTGTAGAAAACATAATTCAAATCAACAAATCATTAAACCAATTCAAGTTATAAATCACAAAACTCAACGAATCCTTCCATTCACACCTCGTTGGGACACGACCCGGGAAATCACTTTTCCGGTATCACTTTTATCACTCCCGTAAGGTTTGGTACCTTAACCCTTTTCCTAAAAGGTTAATTTGTCAAATTTTACGGTTAATTTGATATATATTGATATTGTGTTTTTCACCACTCACACAAACGATCCAAATTTTGGCGTATGCCGGGAGGTGTGGCAATATCGTGATTTTTGCGATTAGTGACTTGAAGAACCTTCCTCGTGAAGTTATTGTTTTTGAAAAATACAAAATACAAAAATATTTTTCTTTTCTTTGTATATATATGTAAAAGATTAAAAATACTAAAAGATTTTTGCTTGTTGTTTTAAATAATATAGAAGACACAATCAATATAACATTCTCAACTGAGGTGTTATCATTATAAGTTCCCGAACAAAAGATTTAAAACTTGCCTTTGTGTCGCTCGTATTTTGGTTTATTTCTATCGGATAAACAAACTGTGTGAGGGGTATAAGGACTACCGACATTAAATTGCGGCTAAAAAGAGGCGGGTTTTAATAAGCTTCATACCGACCTAATAAGCTCCGCCTTTGTGCGTTTATCTTATAGAAGTGATCAATTCACTTGTGATTATTGGTTTAAGTTCACTGTGTTTTGCCTCGGTCTTGTTTTAATTGAAAGTGTTGTTTTCAGAAGTGCATGCGCACTCGCCGCAAGCTCGTAGACGAATCAGTAACCAAACAAACGCACTGGTGATACGCACCGCTGAACAACTCACAATGACATAACCAAGGGAACGGACTCAAGTCCTAGTACCGGTCCACAAGATCAAGCTCCCCGACCGAACGATGGAGAGCTTTAACCACGATGGATGGACTGGGCGGTCCAATTGCCCCGCTTAACATCGGTTGACGTAACTTTGGACTTAAGCATCACATGATCCAACAAGTCCAAAGCTTTGCCAATTCCACGAAGGCCTGTGACGATGCCAACAAGCATCTCGACAAATTCTCACCGCACCCAAAGCATGGCAAAATGGGGTCTCCGATGACGCCTTCGCCATATCTCTTTCCTTATTCTTTGATGCTTCATGCCACCGCATGGTTTGATCGTCTTCCCAAGAATTCAATCCATAGTTTCGATGAAATGATCTCCAAATTCTTGGCGTAAATACTTTCCACCGCCGATGGACAAACTACTTTAATGAAATCGCTAATTTTCTACAGCTGAACCCGATGAGTCCTTATTTGAGCATGGGAACGATAAGCTTTCGATTGATCGATGTCCTAACCACAACATGTTGCTTGTCACCCAAATAGATACATTCTATAACGGGTTAACATTGAGACATTGTGACACAATCAATGCCTGCTGCGGTGGTACCTTTATGAAAAGGCGACCAAGAGTGCTATGATCTCACCGAAAACATGACCGCCCAATTAATTATTGGGACTTCGAGAGAGTGAGTCAATGAGATCTACCACTCTTCCATCTTCGAATACACGACTCTCACCAAAAAGATCAAGAAATATCCACGCTGTTCTTAAATGAGTCTAAATAATAATCAACAAGTGAATGTCGTGAACAAGAGTTGTGAAACTTGTGGTGGTCCACATCCTTATTTCGAGTGTCCAGCCCCGGTGGCTTCACTCAAGAGGCGATATGCTGCCGGATCCTACAATTCGAGGTAATTCCTACCAACCGCAAGGAGACCGAACCTTCTAAGCTATCGCTCTAACAATTACCTTAACCACCCCGGATTAATCAAAATCGAATAATCAAAATGTGCAAAATAGAAATAATCACTAATCAATCGAATCGAATTTTCAAAATCAAGGTTCTCAAAATCAAGGAAATTATAATCAAAACCGACCCAAGCTCCGCAACAAATGCTCAAGCTCCACCTCCTCAAGCTTCATTTGACATTGCTAATTACATCAAAAACAATGAAGCTGTAAGGTGTCCATGAAATCAAATTACCACTTTGAAGAATGATTACCTCCGAAGCTTAGAGCTACTAGCAACAAAATTGATCAATCTCATAACAAGATTGAAAGCATGATTGCTAGTCTCATGAGTCAAGAATCAAGTCAACTGAGCTCTTCCGAGTAACACCATTCCCAACCCAAAGGGAATTGAATGCTATTGCTACCCGTAGTGGTAAATCTTATGAGGGACCCTCGATGCCTAATCCTTCTCCCAGTGAGGGGATGTGAACGAGAAACCAGGAGCCAAAGGACAAGGTATATCTCAAGCCTAATGGTGCACAGACAAGTCCAACCTCCGGCCAGTTCTACCTCCATTCGGAACCCGTTGTTCCGATGACCATTCCTAAGTCTTCACTACCTTATCCTTCAAGGCTTAATGACCAAAAGTCTGCGGATAAGACTAGTCAACAAATGGAGAAGCTTATCCAAATCTTTCAAGATTTTCATTTCGAGATTAGTTTCGGGACGCTTCTTCTTATGCCCAAGTTCGGTCCGACAATCAAGAATTTGTTGAATAACAAAGAAAAGATTTCCGAAATGGCCAAAACTTTATTGAACGAGAATTGTCTACGGTTATCCTCAAAAGCTTCCGAAAAGCTTGGAGACCCCTAAAATTCTAATCCCGTGGATTTTCGGAATAGTTCAATGCTCGCTAACGATCTTGGTGCTAGCATTAACTTAATGCCACATTCCATGTGGAAAAAGCTTTCATTACCTCCGCTTACTCCTACGTGTATGATCCTCGAAGCTGGCGGACCGCACAAATTCGCCCCGTTGAATAGCCGAGGATGTATTTTCAGTGGCAAGTTTTACTCACCACTTTGTTGTGGTCGAATTTGATGCCGATCCTCGAAAGTACCCCATCCTTGGGAGGAAGCTTAAAAACCGCCGGCATTGACGACGTGATGAAGGGAAATCACTTTTGTGGTTGATCCTGCTAAACTAGTCAAGTTTTATCACGCAAGCGGGCCACTTGTGAATGGCCAACTGTAAGAAACTTAAAACGGCTTAAAACACAAATGCAATGAAGATCGAGAATCATGTTGAATTCCCTACCAAGTTATGTCCCGACGAGGCTATGACGACCAATAATAAACGAATGCTGTTCGGGATATTAAATATAAAAATGTGAACTGACGATTTAACAAGCCAAATGTGAAATTTATATTTTGTGATCCTAATAATAAAAAGAAACTAATTATGAATTAAAATGATTTTTACAAGTATTTATGTAATTACTATTAATTAAAAAAAACTATTATTAACTATTTAATAATTACCTAAAAATAAGAAAATGAAAAATAAAGCCTAAATAAATAAAGTAAAAACTTAGAAAAGTCTAAAATAATATAAAAGAATTTTAAATCGAAAATATATTTATTATACAATTATTCTATTTATTACTAATTATTAACTATTAAAAAGTATTAAAAACTAATATTGATTTATTATAAATAGTAAACAAGAAAATAAAAAATCAAACTTTGTACATAATTCTAATATAAATCTAGGAACCTAGGAAAAATATAAAAACTATAACTTATGTTCAAAAATAAGCCAATAAGCAAAAGCTTCTAAATAGAAGCTTATACTTCTTAGCAAAAGGAGTTCTTTTAAGCTTATCTTTTCTTGACTTATTTACTACTAATATTATACATGTGTGAAGAAAATAGAACTGTGCAAACTAAGAAATAAGCAGACGTGGGCTTATTAGCTTAAACAGTTGAGCTATTGCTTAACTGTTGGGACTTTAAGCTTGAATGAGCTTCTAATAAGCCACACAACTGAAACAAAAGGAAGATAAAGGTTTATACATGTAATATTAACAGGTATGAACAAGATAGTGTGCGGAAATGGCCATAAGCTTGAAACAAGCTAATAAGCACTTCCGAAACTAAATGTAACTCGTAATATGGGACAACTTTGAGGTGCTGATTTAGGTGGGTCCAGAGGTATGAGGTCAAACCATGGGTTAACTTTCACTCCCCTGGTAGAGGGGTGGGAGAACCCAAGTATGAGGTGTGGACCACTGGGTTAACCACAAATTACCACCAAAGTTGGATGGGTCCATGGTTCTGCCGGGCAGGCAAATACCTTGCCAAGCAGCTGTGTTCCAAGGGTGTTTTGGTCCACTTAAAAGGTCACCTAAAACGAACCAAACATGAAATTTAAAAGTTCGGTGATAGAGTTAATACCCAAGAAGTTTCGCACCTTGAATCCCAACACAAAAATCTATAAAAATCTTGCCATTTTGATGAAAAATCAGATTTCAATTTTTGACTTTTAGAAAAATTTAGGTTTTGACTTTTATGAACTTCGCCTTGATTTAGGGACTTGGAATGTTATGTTAAGCTATATGAAAGCTAACTTAAGTAAAAATGCAAACTTATGAAAAGGTTTCATGGGTTTTGGACCCAAAAATCACCACAGTTAACTGTGGTGATAATTTTCCTAAGATTTTGACTTTTGATGTGTTTGTAAACAAAAGTTAGGTTTCCCTGACCTTGTATCTACCCAAGCAATAAATGAAAACACGTGTATAAACAAGTAGAGTAGCACAAACATACTTCAACCAAACACCCCTTAAACCTATGTCTGTTTTGGTTTTTTAAAGAAAATGAACTAATCAAACCACAAAGCTTCTAAACTAAGTTACACTAGGCTTTAATAAATCTAATTAAACAAAAATAAACAATAATTAACAACAAAAACTAAAGATCACAGATTATGCCATATTTATAGTAAAAATGAAATATCAAGCAATTCTAAATTTCAACACATAAGCATACCAATTTAAGCTATAATATCACTAAACAATAACAAATAAACATAAAAACACATAGACTAAAAGCACAAAGGACTAGAACAAAGAATTCCAAAATGGATAAAAATGCTTACAAAGTAGGATTTCAACTGAGCACTAAGAACCATGGACAATAGAACACACCTATAGCTTACCAATAAACACTAAACCAAAGGGGCATTCCAAAATTCATTGCTCCAAGCCTTCTTTTATTTTCCACCATGAATTTTTTTGTTTTCTTTTCTATTTTCTTGTTTCTTTTTGTATATTTTTTCTCGCTTTTAATGATAAAAGCCGTTCTAGGGTTCCAAAAGCTTGCATAAGATTTGCATAGCTTATGTAGTGTTATATGGAAACTATTTAACCACTTTTAATCATTTGACATGAAAATTAAATGACAATAAGCATAAATTGAAAGATAAAGGAAATGATATGTAAATAGCATGTAATTAAACTTTGTCAAGGTCTAATACAATACTGAAAGCAATTAAATGACATGGTAAGTAAAGAAAAGAATGAAATGACATTTAAACTAAAGTGACCAAAGACCGAAGTCTAAGATGTCTTCTCCTCTCTTTCTTCTTCCTTTTTATAGGTCCTGGAGGTCCACAAAGACTTTCCCACCATGCTTGTGAGCCATTGGATGGCTATCTTTCATCTGAGCCATCTATTTAAATTTGGCGGGAAAACTTTATATTGGAAGTTTGAGTGGGTTAGGTTTTGGCAGCTTGAGTAATTAATGGGGAGGGCATGTATCGAGGTTGAAGGGAGTTGTGCAGGGTTTAGGGAAAGGAGGAGGGAGGAGGTAGACCGGTGAAAACCAGTGGAAGGGATGATGAACGGATCTGGGGTGTGGGTGTTGACTTTGGACCGTGTTTGGTTTATGGGTCAAATTAATAAAAAGGGTCCAAATGGTTTTGTATATAATCACAAGGACCAATATTGTAATTTCCCAAACTTCAAGGACTGATTTTGCACTTTACCCAATTAGCTTCCAAGGACCAATTATGATGTAATTCCAAAGTTCACAAACCATTTTCATTTTTCAAATTTCAAAATTTCCCAGGGACCTATTTTGCCATTTTTGGATTTTCAGGGACTAAACATGTAATTTTGGAAAACTTGTAACCCAAGTGTAATATTTTGTGAAATTGACTTTCAAAACCTTGGGTTGGCTTTTCCTTTCAAAATAAATGCATAGGGACTAATTTTGACAAGTTTTGAAACTTGGGGGACTGAAACTGCCAATATTGCAAACTTTGATCGATTTTCCTTTGTTTTTGCACATTTTGCATTTAAAACACATAAAACACAATCCCTGGGATATTTTAAGTATTTTGATATCTTTTTTATTGTTTTTGTATGTTTTACGCTTAAATTGACAAAAATGATGAGTATTTGAAAGACTCATCAATCCCCATACTAAACTATTGCTAGTCCCTAGCAATATTTTTAGAAAACTTGATGGATTTGAAAAACTCTTTACCAAAAGCCATCACTTCCGGAGTAGCTGTGTAAGAAGCGGGCACACTGATAACCGTAGGATTTTGAGCAAATCACCGCTTAAATCGGATTTGATTTGTCTTTACCAAGAGCCGCTTTGCTCCTGGACTAGCCAACTCTCGATGGACTAAGTCAACATCTTGGTGAGTCGACACCAATTATGGCTTTCCACCGCCTTTTTTAACAAAGCCATAATTCAGTGGCTAGCCAACTATTCACTTTACGGGATATGGGAGTTGGGAACCATACAATTTTGGGCAAATTGCAAGTCACAACGGATTGAGTTATCTTTACCTGTATTGCCATTTCCCGATTAGCCAATCCCTTTGTCGATTAGACATATGGCGGATGATAACCACAAAAATTTTTCTAAATAAAGTGAAAAATTTTGAAAATTTTTGCCAAAAACGGATTAAAGATATATTTTGATAAAATTCGCTAGAATTTCATCTCTAAAATGAATATTGTCTCAATATTCAGTGTCCCTATTATGCCGACTCTTTGAACGGAAAAAGCCAATATTCGAAGCTAAGTGTGGAAATACCATATTTCACTTTATTTCTATATATACACACATTTTTTTTTTAGAGATATATACATATATACATTTTTTCAAGCTGGGTTACATTCCCCACGCTAGGTGGTAGAAAGTAGAAAGAATCAGATACCGGAAAACCCATTGTGCTATTGTTTTGATATCCCGAGTCGCTAGCTTCACTCAATTAAATTGTTCACGGGAAGCCTGAGGATCAAGCACTAAGGATGGGTGAGAAATTAGAGTGAGATTGCCACTCGACTATGAATAATCATCACGAAGATGAGTCTAAGAATCTTAGAAAGAAACTCGTGAAAAGGTGAGAATAACTTTTGATTTTGATTTTATAAAAGAAATGGAAAATATTTTTGTATTTTTTAAGTTTTTATATATAGATACAAAGAAAAGGAAAATCCTAACAACCGGCCTCGAAGGGAATCGGGCTCGATGAGCTCAAAGAATCGAATCCGACAACTGAACGATCAAACGCTTCAATAGAGGAGTTAACAAACCCATTCCGTCACTCTTAAAAGGAATCTAGGTTTGTAACGCCTACCAAATTGAAAGCCAAACCAACAACCAAATGTTGTAACCGAGGGACTAATCAAACCTGGCAAGTTGTGTTCTACAAAAAGGAAAATATTTTTGTATTTTATATGTTTTTGAAATTTGAAATATAATATATTATAAGTAAAATATATACAATGGATAGATACTTCAACACACACAAATTGTTATAATGCAAGACAAATCTCCCAATGTAGGCCAAAATTTGATCTCATATAAACTAGTCAAGTTTTATCGCCTAGGGGCCACTGTGAATGGCCAATCAGAAGAAACTTAAACGCTTAAAACACAAATGCAATGAAGATCGAAATAGTTAATTCGGTCGTTATGTCCCGACGAGGCAGGACGATCCAATACAACGAATGTGTTCCGGGATATTAAATATAAAAACAGAATCGATTGATCGAACACCACAAATGTGAAATTTATATTTTTGTGATCCTAATAATAAAAGAAAACTAATTATGAATTAAAATGATTTTTACAAGTATTTATGTAATTACTATTAATTAAAAAAAACTATTATTAACTATTTAATAATTACCTAAAAATAAGAAAATGAAAAATAAAGCCTAAATAAATAAAGTAAAAACTTAGAAAAGTCTAAAATAATATAAAAGAATTTTTTAAACAAAAATATTTTATTATACAATTATTCTATTTATTACTAATTATTAACTATTAAAAAGTATTAAAAACTAATATTGATTTATTATAAATAGTAAACAAGAAAATAAAATCAAACTTTGTACATAATTCTAATATAAATCTAGGAACCTAGGAAAAATATAAAAACTATAACTTATGTTCAAAAATAAGCCAATAAGCAAAAGCTTCTAAATAGAAGCTATCACTTCTTAGCAAAAAGGAGTTCTTAAGCTTATCCTGTTTTCGACTTATTTACTACTAATATTATACATGTGTGAAGAAAATAGAACTGTGCAAACTAAGAAATAAAATGACGTGGGTTTATTAGCTTAAACAGCTTGAGTTGCTTAATCAGTTGGGACTTTAAGCTCAATGAGCTTCTAATAAGCCACACAACTGAAACAAAAGGAAGATAAAGGTTTATACATGTAATATTAACAGGTATGAACAAGATAGTGCCTTCGAAATGGCCAATAAGCTTGAAACAAGCTAATAAGCACTTCGAAACTAAATGTAACCTGAATATGGGACAACTTTGAGGTGCCGATTTAGGTGGGTCCCAGGGTATGAGGTCAAACCATGGGTTAACTTTCACCCCCAGGAGGGGGGTTGGAGAACCTAGAGGTGTGGGAACGGGTGGTTAACCACAAATTACCACCAAAGTTGGATGGGTCGATGGGTTCGATGAGACAGGCAAATACCTCGCTCTAAATGTTCCAAGGGTGTTTTGGTCCACTTAAAAAGGTCACCAAACGAATCAAACATGAAATTTAAAAGTTCAGTTGATAGAGTTAATACCCAAGAAGTTTCAGACCTTGAATCCCAACACAAAAATCTATAAAAATCTTGCCATTTTGATGAAAATCTGAGATTTCAATTTTTGACTTTTTAGAAAAATTTAGGTTTTGACTTTTATGAACTTCGCTTGCTGATTTAGGGACTTGGAATGTTATGTTAAGCTATATGAAAGCTAACTTAAGTAAAAATGCAAACTTATGAAAAGGTTCATGGGTTTTGATCAAAAAATCACCATGCTAACTGTGGTGATAATTTTCCTAAGATTTTGACTTTTGATGTGTTTGTAAACAAAAGTTAGGTTTCCCTGACCTTGTATCTACCCAAGCAATAAACAAAACATAGAGTCGTAAATAAACAAGTAGAGTAGCACAAACATATCAACCAAACACCTAAACCTATGTCTGCTTTGGTTTTTAAAGAAAATGAACTAATCAAACCACAAAGCTTCTAAACTAAGTTACACTAGGCTTTAATAAATCTAATTAAACAAAAATAAACAATAATTAACAACAAAAACTAAAGATCACAGATTATGCCATATTTATAGTAAAAATGAAATATCAAGCAATTCTAAATTTCAACACATAAGCATACCAATTTAAGCTATAATATCACTAAACAATAACAAATAAACATAAAAACACATAGACTAAAGCACATAAAGGACTAGAATGTGAACTTGCCAAAATGGATAAAAATGCTTACAAAGTAGGATTTCAACTGAGCACTAAGAACCATGGACAATAGAACACACCTATAGCTTACCAATAAACACTAAACCAAAGGGGCATTCCAAAATTCATTGCTCCAAGCCTTCTTTTATTTTCCACCATGAATTTTTTTGTTTTCTTTTCTATTTTCTTGTTTCTTTTTGTATATTTTTTTCTCGTTTTTAATGATAAAAGTCGTTTTTAGGGTTCCAAAAGCTTGCATAAGATTTGCATAGCTTATGTAGTGTTATATGGAAACTATTTAACCACTTTTAATCATTTGACATGAAAATTAAATGACAATAAGCATAAATTGAAAGATAAGGGAAATGATACTCAAATAGCATGTAATTAAACTTTGTCAAGGTCTAATACAATACTGAAAGCAATTAAATGACATGGTAAGTAAAGAAAACAAATGACATTTAAACTAAAGTGACCAAAGACCCAAGTCTAAGATGTCTTCTCCTCTTCTTCTTCTTCCTTTTTATAGGTCCGGAGGTCCACAAAGACTTTCCCACCATGCTTGGAGCCAACCATTGCTATCTTTCATCCGAGCCATCTATTTAAATTTGGCGAAAACTTTATATTGGAAGTTTGAGTGGGTTAGGTTTGGCAATGAGTAATTAATGGGGAGGGGGCATGTATCAAGGGTTGAAGTGGAGTTAAGTAGGTTTAGTGAAAAGGAGGAGGGAGGGAGACAGTAAAGAGAAACCAGGAAGCTGGGATGATGAAAGTGATCTGGGGGTGTGGTGTGAATTGGACTGTGTTTGGTTTATGGGTCAAATTAATAAAAAGGGTCCAAATGGTTTTGTATATAATCACAAGGACCAATATTGTAATTTCCCAAACTTCAAGGACTGATTTTGCACTTTACCCAATTAGCTTCCAAGGACCAATTATGATGTAATTCCAAAGTTCACAAACCATTTTTTTCATTATTCAAATTTCAAAATTTCCCTGTGGACCTATTTTGCCATTTTTGATTTTCAGTGACTAAACATGTAATTTTGGAAAACTTGTAACCCAAGTGTAATATTTTGTGAAATTGACTTTCAAAACCTTGGGTTGGCTTTTCCTTTCAAAATAAATGCATAGGGACTACTTTTGACAAGTTTTGAAACTGGGGACCTGAAACCAATATTGCAAACTTTGATCGATTTTCCTTTTTTTTGCAATTTTGCATTTAAAACACATAAAACACAATCCCTCGATATTTTAAGTATTTTGATATCTTTTTGATTGTTTTGTATGTTTTGACATAAATACTTACAAAAACATGAGTATTTGAGCACTCATCAATCCCCCATACTAAACTATTGCTAGTCCCTAGCAATATTTTTAGAAAACTTGATGGATTTGAAAAACTCTTTACCAAAAGCCATCACCGAGTAGCAGTGTGTAAGAACTGCACCATAAACTGTGATTTTGAGCAAATCACCAGCTTCCAACGGATTTGATTTGTCTTTACCAAGAGCCGTTTGCTCCTGGACTAGCCAACTCTTGATGGACTAAGTCAACATCTTGGTGAGCTGATTACCAATTATGGCTTTCCACTGCCTTTACCACAAGCCATAATCTTGTGGGCTAGCCAACTCATTCACTTTATGGGATATGGGGAGTTGAGGAACCATACAATTTTGGGCAATTAAAGCAGCGCAACGGATTTGAGTTATCTTTACCTGTGAGCCGTATTGTTCCGGATTAGCCAATCCCTTTGTCGATTAGACATGGCGGATCGATAACCACAAAATTTTTCTAAATAAAGTGAAAAATTTTTGAAAATTTTGCCAAAACGGGGATTTAAGATATATTTTGATAAAATTCGCTAGAATTCCCCCCCACACTTAGAAATGAATATTGTCATCAATATTCAAAGTCTCTACTATTATGCCAGACTCTTTGAACGAAAAAGCCAATATTCGAAGCTAAGTGTGGAAATACCATATTTCACTTTATTTCTATATATACACACATTTTTTTTTTAGAGATATATACATATATACATTTTTCAAACACGTGGGGTTGGCCATTCCCCACGCTAGGTGGTAGAAAGTAGAAAGAATGAGATACGGGTGAAAACCCGACAGATTATGTGTTTTTGATATCCGAGTCGCTAGCTTGACTCCGACCCCGAATTAAATTGTTCATGGGGAAGCCGAGTGGATTGCCACTCAAGGATTGGGTGAGAAATTAGAGTGAGATTGCCACTCACAGAATTATGAATAATCATCACTAAGATGAGTCTAAGAATCTTAGAAAGAAACTCAGAAAAGGTGAGAAGAATCTTTTGATTTTTGATTTTATAAAAAGAAATGGAAAATATTTTTGTATTTTTAAGTTTTATATATAGATACAAAGAAAAGGAAAATCCTAACAACCGCTCCTCGAAAGGGAATCTGGGCTTGACAGAGCTCAGCAACTGGAATCCGACAACCGAACGATCAAACGTTCTTAATAGAGGAGTTAACAACCCGCGTTTCGCCCCTTAAAAGGGAATCTAGGTTTGTAACGCCTACCAAATTGTTCAAAACGCCAACAACCAAATGTTGTAATCGAGGGACTAATCAAACTGGGCAAGTTGTGTTCTACAAAAAGGAAAATATTTTTGTATTTTATATGTTTTTGAAATTTGAAATATAATATATTATAAGTAAAATATATACAATGGATAGATACTTCAACACACACAAATTCGTATACGCAAAGCAGCACCTCAAGAAGCGGCGCCAAAATTTGATCTGTGCTAAACTAGTCAAGTTTTATCACGCAAGCGGGCCACTTGTGAATGGCCAACTGTAAGAAACTTAAAACGGCTTAAAACACAAATGCAATGAAGATCAGAGAATACAGTGAATTCCCGGGTCGTTATGTCCCGACGAGGCTATGACGATCTGAATACAACGAATGTGTGTTCTGGGGATATTAAATATAAAAAACAGGAATCTGATTGACGAACACCACAAATGTGAAATTTATATTTTTGTGATCCTAATAATAAAAGAAAACTAATTATGAATTAAATTTATTTTTACAAGTATTTATGTAATTACTATTAATTAAAAAAAACTATTATTAACTATTTAATAATTACCTAAAAATAAGAAAATGAAAAATAAAGCCTAAATAAATAAAGTAAAAACTTAGAAAAGTCTAAAATAATATAAAAGAATTTTTTAAATTAAAATATATTTATTATACAATTATTCTATTTATTACTAATTATTAACTATTAAAAAGTATTAAAAACTAATATTGATTTATTATAAATAGTAAACAAGAAAATAAAATCTGAAACTTTGTACATAATTCTAATATAAATCTAGGAACCTAGGAAAAATATAAAAACTATAACTTATGTTCAAAAATAAGCCAATAAGCAAAAGCTTCTAAATAGAAGCTATCACTTCTTAGCAAAAAGGAGTTCTTTTAAGCTTATCTGTTTCTGCCTGACTTATTTACTACTAATATTATACATGTGTGAAGAAAATGGAACTGTGCAAACTAAGAAATAAGTCAGACGTGGGCTTATTAGCTTAAACAGTTGAGCTATTGCTTAACTGTTGGGACTTTAAGCTTGAATGAGCTTCTAATAAGCCACACAACCTAAACAAAAGGAAGATAAAGGTTTATACATGTAATATTAAGGTATGAACAAGATAGTGTGTCGAAATGGCCAATAAGCTTGAAACAAGCTAATAAGCACTTCCAAAACTAAATGTAATAATATGGGACAACTTTGAGGTGCTGATTTAGGTGGGTCCCAGAGGGTATGAGGTCAAACCATGGGTTAACTTTCACTCCTCGGTAGGAGGGGGTTGGGAGAACCCAAGTATGAGGTGTGGGACCCACTGGGTTAACCACAAATTACCACCAAAGTTGGATGGGTCGTATGGGTCTGATGAGACAGGGCAAATACCTTGCCTGCAGTTCTGTCCGTTCCAAGGGTGTTTTGGTCCACTTAAAAAGGTCACGAAAACGAACCAAACATGAAATTTAAAAGTTCAGCTGATAGAGTTAATACCCAAGAAGTTTCAGACCTTGAATCCCAACACAAAAATCTATAAAAATCTTGCCATTTTGATGAAAATCTGAGATTTCAATTTTTGACTTTTTAGAAAAATTTAGGTTTTGACTTTTATGAACTTCGCTTGCTGATTTAGGGACTTGGAATGTTATGTTAAGCTATATGAAAGCTAACTTAAGTAAAAATGCAAACTTATGAAAAGGTTTCATGGGTTTTGGACCCAAAAATCACCACAGTTAACTGTGGTGATAATTTTCCTAAGATTTTGACTTTTGATGTGTTTGTGAACAAAAGTTAGGTTTCCCTGACCTTGTATCTACCCAAGCAATAAACTGAAACACGAGTGTAAATAAACAAGTAGAGTAGCACAAACATACTTCAACCAAACACCCCTTAAACCTATGTCTGCTTGGTTTTTTAAAGAAAATGAACTAATCAAACCACAAAGCTTCTAAACTAAGTTACACTAGGCTTTAATAAATCTAATTAAACAAAAATAAACAATAATTAACAACTAAAACTAAAGATCACAGATTATGCCATATTTATAGTAAAAATGAAATATCAAGCAATTCTAAATTTCAACACATAAGCATACCAATTTAAGCTATAATATCACTAAACAATAACAAATAAACATAAAAACACATAGACTAAAGCACATAAAGGACTAGAACAGTAACTTGCCAAAATGGATAAAAATGCTTACAAAGTAGGATTTCAACTGAGCACTAAGAACCATGGACAATAGAACACACCTATAGCTTACCAATAAACACTAAACCAAAGGGGCATTCCAAAATTCATTGCTCCAAGCCTTCTTTTATTTTCCACCATGAATTTTTTTGTTTTCTTTTCTATTTTCTTGTTTCTTTTTGTATATTTTTCTTTCTGTTTTTAATGATAAAAGCTGTTTTCTAGGGTTCCAAAAGCTTGCATAAGATTTGCATAGCTTATGTAGTGTTATATGGAAACTATTTAACCACTTTTAATCATTTGACATGAAAATTAAATGACAATAAGCATAAATTGAAAGATAAGGGAAATGATACTGTAAATAGCATGTAATTAAACTTTGTCAAGGTCTAATACAATACTGAAAGCAATTAAATGACATGGTAAGTAAAGAAAAACAGTAAATGACATTTAAACTAAAGTGACCAAAGACCGAAGTCTAAGATGTCTTCTCCTCTCTTTCTTCTTCCTTTTTATAGGTCCTGGAGGTCCACAAAGACTTTCCCACCATGCTTGTGAGCCATTGGATGGCTATCTTACATCTGAGCCATCTATTTAAATTGGGGGGAAAACTTTATATTGGAAGTTTGAGTGGGTTAGGTTTTGGCAGTTGAGTAATTAATGGGGAGGGGCATGTATCGCAAGGGTTGAAGTGGAGTTGGTGAGGGTTTAGTGGAAAAGGAGGAGGGGAGGGGACAGGTACGAGGAAAACCAGGGAAGTGGGGATGATGAACAGTGGATCGGGGGTGTGGGTGTTGACTTTGGACCAGGTTTGGTTTATGGGTCAAATTAATAAAAAGGGTCCAAATGGTTTTGTATATAATCACAAGGACCAATATTGTAATTTCCCAAACTTCAAGGACTGATTTTGCACTTTACCCAATTAGCTTCCAAGGACCAATTATGATGTAATTCCAAAGTTCACAAACCATTTTCATTTTTCAAATTTCAAAATTTCCCAGGGACCTATTTTGCCATTTTTGGATTTTCAGGGACTAAACATGTAATTTTGGAAAACTTGTAACCCAAGTGTAATATTTTGTGAAATTGACTTTCAAAACCTTGGGTTGGCTTTTCCTTTCAAAATAAATGCATAGGGACTAATTTTGACAAGTTTTGAAACTTGGGGGACTGAAACTGCCAATATTGCAAACTTTGATCGATTTTCCTTTGTTTTTGCACATTTTGCATTTAAAACACATAAAACACAATCCCTGGGATATTTTAAGTATTTTGATATCTTTTTGATTGTTTTTGTATGTTTTGACAGTTTAAATACGACAAAAATGATGAGTATTTGAGCACTCATCAAGGGTAAACAAGGAAGCTGTTACTTTCAATCTAGATCAAGTTACGAGATACTCCCCCAATTATGAAGACACTTCCGTCAACAAAATTGATGTCATTGACATTGTTTCGGAGGAGTATTCTCAAGAACTTCTTGGATTCTCGAGTGGCAATCCCACTTCGGTTGATCCCATCGTTGCTCGCTCTTCCCCTCCCCTCACTCCGTTTGAGGGAAGTGACTTTATCTTGGAAGAGATTGAAGCATACTTGTCTAGTGATTCGGTTTCATGGGAAATTGATCACACTCCCATCGACATCGAGGGAGACATTCTTCTCATCAGAAAAATGCTCAATGAAGATCCTTCCTCACTCCCTCCTCAAGAACTTCATAAAGAGGAAATTAAAACAATTGAAAAATCTAATGATCCTCCCGAGGTCGAGCTTAAGGACTTACCACCTCATCTCGAGTACGCATTTTTGGAGGGTGACAATAAATCACTCGTCACAATTGCTAAAGACTTGAGTGAGGATGAAAAAGCCGCTCTCATAAAGGTTTTGAAGTCACACAAGCGAGCCATCGCTTGGAAACTTTCCGACATCAAGGGTATTAACCCGAAATTTTGTACACACAAGATTCTTATGGAGGATGACTTCAAACCGGCGGTTCAACATTAAAGAAGAGTGAATCCTAAAATCCATGAGGTTATCAAACAAGAAGTCATAAAACTTCTCGATGCCGAATTGATTTACCCTATCTCGGATAGTCCTTGGGTGAGTCCCGTTCATTGTGTGCCCAAAAAGGGTGGCATAACCGTTGTTGAAAATGATGAAAACGAGTTGATTCCTACTCGATTGGTTACGGGATGGCGTGTTTGCATTGACTATCGAAAGTTAAATGAAGCCACCCGGAAAGACCACTTTCCCTTACCCTTCATGGACCAAATGCTTGAGAGATTAGCGGGAAACGAATACTATTGTTTTCTCGATGGTTTCTCGGGTTACTTCCAAATACCCATTGACCCACAAGATCAAGAAAAGACCACATTCACGTGTCCTTATGGAACATTTGCTTACCGACGCATGCCTTTTGGCTTGTGCAATGCTCCCAGTACGTTCCAAAGGTGTATGATGGCCATTTTTCATGACATGATCGAAAAGACTATGGAAGTCTTTATGGATGATTTTTCGGTCTTTGGGGATTCTTTCCAAACATGTCTCTCCCATTTGGACAAGATGCTTGAACGTTGTGAAAACACGAATCTTTGTCTAAATTGGGAGAAATATCACTTTATGGTTAAAGAGGGAATTGTCCTCGGCCATAAAATTTCTAAGAACGGGATTGAGGTTGACAAAGCTAAAGTTGATGTCATTGCAAAGTTACCTCCTCCCACAACCGTCAAAGGAGTTAGAAGTTTCCTTGGTCATGCCGGATTTTATCGTCGTTTCATTCAAGACTTTTCAAAAATATCTCGGCCTATGACCCGACTCTTGAAAAAAGATACTCCTTTCATGTTCTCTAGTGAGTGCATTGAAGCTTTTCAAACTCTTAAAAAGAAGCTCACGGAAGCACCGATCCTAGTTGCCCCCGATTGGGAATTACCATTTGAACTTATGTGCGACGCAAGTGATTTCGCCATAGGTGCCGTCTTGGGCAACGAAAATCAAAACATTTCCAGCCTATACATTATGCTAGCAAAACTTTGACCGGCTCAAGCACATTACACTACGACGGAGAAAGAATTACTAGCCGTGGTGTATGCTTTCGAGAAGTTTCGGCCATACTTGATCTTGTCAAAAAGCATAGTGTATACGGATCACTCGGCCATCAAATATCTCTTTGCTAAGCAAGATGCAAAGCCGAGGTTGCTCCGATGGATTCTCCTCCTACAAGAATTTGATATCATCATCCGTGATAAAAAAGGAGCCGAGAACCTAGTGGCTGATCATCTCTCTCGTCTTGAAAATCCACATCAAGATGTGCTCGAGAAAAAGGAAATAAACGAAACGCTTTCTCTCGAGACACTTAATGTGGTATCTCATCGTAGAGATTCGAGTACCCCATGGTTTGCCGACTTTGCAAACTATCATGCGGGTAACTTTGTTGTGAAAGGGATGTCGTCCCAACAAAAGAACAAGTTTTTCAAAGATGTTAAGCATTATTTCTGGGATGACCCCTACTTGTTCAAAATCTGTGCGGATCAAGTCATCCGACAGTGTGTTCACGGCCAAGAAGCCGCTGAAATTCTCAAGGCTTGTCATAATGGACCCACGGGAGGACATCATGGCCCGAACTACACCGCCAAAAAGGTGTTTGACTCCGGTTTCTATTGGCCTACAATCTACAAAGATGCCCACGACTTAGTCCAATCTTGCGACGCTTGTCAAGGTCATAGCAACATCTTGAAAAGAGATGAAATGCCTCAAAATGCCATTCAAGTGTGCGAGATCATTGACGTATGGGGCATCGACTTTATGGGGCCGTTCCCGTCTTCTCGAGGGAACAAGTATATACTCGCGCGCGTCGATTACTTGTCTAAATGGGTAGAGGCGAAAGCGCTACCCACCAACGACGCCCGAGTAGTTGTGAAGTTCTTAAAGTCTCTCTTTTCCCGTTTCGGAAATCCCCGTGCCATCATTAGTGATCGCGTACGCACTCTTTGCAACGCACCAATTCGCAAAAGTGATGCTTAAGTACGCGTCACTCACCGTCTCTCGACGCGTATCACCCCTAAACTAGTGGGCAAGTGGAGGTTTCGAATTGTGGTTTGAAAAGAATCTTGGAGAGGACCGTAGGTGAAAACCGTGCCTCTTGGTCGTACAAACTTGAAGATGCACTTTGGGCCTTCCGCATCGCTTACAAAACACCCATCGGGTGTAATCCTTACAAGCTTGTGTACGGAAAGGCGTGTCATCTCCCGATCGAGCTCGAGCACAAAGCCTATTGGGCCTTGAAGCATATAAATTTTGACCTTAAGTCCGCGGGTGATCACCGAAAAGTTCAACTCAATGAATTAAATGAACTCCGTGATCAAGCCTACGAGAACTCGTTGATTTACAAGGAAAAGACTAAGAAGATCCATGACTCAAAGATCAAGAACCGCGTTTTCAACTTTGGTGACCGAGTCCTTCTTTTCAATTCTAGATTGAAAATCTTCTCGGGGAAGCTTAAAACCCGTTGGACTGGTCCATTCACCATTGCCAAAGTTTTTCCATATGGCACCATCGAGTTATCTCAAACTGACGGGCCAAACTTCAAGGTGAATGGACATAGGTTGAAGCACTATTTTGGAGGGGACGTACCATCCATGGTTGTCCCGGATCTCCAAACCTTCCCCACGAACCAATGAATTGGGTCGAGTCAAGCGTTAGCGACTCGGTTAACAAAAAAACAGAGCATTCCATGGGTTTTCACCCATGTTCTGACTTTCTATTTTCTAACAACTAAGTGTGGGGGGAAACCTCCACGGTGTTTGCTTCTTGTGTGTCCGCTCATGTTTTCGGGAATCCCGTTGATTGTGATGATTGATGCGCCTGTTTTCAATCCAGCCGCCCAATATCCGATCATTTTACTAACGTTTATCCGGGGATATGTTTTCAAAATCTGTTTTGTGTTAAATAACAGATTTCATCCACACACTTGGCTAGTGGTATTACCTTTTTCCGTTCGATAGTATCGGCTCCGGCCGGGACTTTGAATATTGAGGGCAATATTCAATTCTAAGTGTGGGGGGGAATTCTGTCGAATTTTGTCACATTTGTACCCTTTAGTCCCTAGTACCCCCGTTTTGACCCCAAATTTAAAAATTTTTGCACAAAAATAAAGTGTTAATGCTTCGGCATTAATGAAAGTTTAGTCTTGATTAGGTTAGAACAAAGGGAATCCCGACTCTGCTAGAGTGTTGATCTAGCTGCTTCCTTAACGATTAGGCTAAGTTTTTACGAGTTGTGCAAATGAAAATGCTAAGCGTGGAGTAGTTGGTTCTCTTTAGAACTTATATAAGTAATCTATGGCTTTTTCTCCCAGTAGCTCTTAATTGAACCTAATATAGTGTCGTTTTCAAACCTTCGAACATAAAAATCGTTTTGTTATGCAATAAAATTTTTAAGCGATTTTGATAAAGAGTTAGAGTTCAACTTTTTGTTTAAATTTTTGGGAAAGCATACTTTCTTAAAAGCGGAATAATATTGCAAAATGAAAGTATCGTAAAAGTGCTTGAATGATGCAAAAGTAAAATTGCAAGTCAAAAGTCAAAAAAAAAAAAAAAAAATAAAGAGAAAAAAATGAAAAATGAAAAAAATGTTGGTGAAATAAAAAAAAAAGTTTTGAATAAATGTGCGAAACTTGCTTTTTCTCAGATTTAAATCGGGAGTTGAACTCGGATTCGTCAATTTTATCTTAAAAAGCAACGGGAATTTAGAGATTATTAATTTCAAAGGTCTAGAAAAGCTTCGGTAGTATTCTCGTCAGGTGTCAAAAGCCTGGTCACTTAAAACTTATGTTTTGGGATGTGCCGAGAAGAAAGCCGTTACGTGGAGTAATTTGGCCTTTGAGTTTACAAATCTCTAAATAATCGGTGGTTGCTGTCCATTCAAGTCTTAATATTAAGTTAGCGGAAGTTTCTAAACCTTTGGAATCGAAATCCAGTGATTCTGTACTATTCTCGTGGGGTGTCAAAAGCCCTGGTCACCTAAAGCCGACGGTTTGGGATGTGCCGAGAAGAAAGTCGCTACATGGAAAAGGCCCTTTTCGAACCTTAAGTTTTTAGATTTCCGGTGAATTAATATCAAGCTTGAATAGAAAACAACCGTGATGAGTGTCGATTTTTATGATCAAAGTTTTGAAAACAACACACACCTAACTTATAGTAATTGCGGGAGTAAAAAAGTTAAGTCTTGACTTACATAGATTACTTGTATAAGTAGTGTTAGCATTTTACAAAAACATTTGCACAATAAGTCTTGACTTAGTTTGGGAGTATAAAAAAAGAGGATGACGATTACAATTCCCTGGAGACACCCATTTTGTGTGAATCCCGTTCCATGATACCGCTTATATTTTGATAATCGAGCATGTTGTTTAAGTTTCAGTTTAAGTTTCTCGCATCAAATAAAAAGTCAAAACGGGGTAGTCTTGGTAATCTTGAGTCTTTCATTACTTCACATGATTGATTGCTAGGGACTAGCAATTGCCTAGTGTGGGGGAATTTGATGAGTGATTATTCACTCATCATTTTTACCCGCCTAAGACCTAAAAAATGACTAAAAACACCCAAAAACGCTCAAAATATGTCCTCGGAGTGTGTTTTATGTCTTTCAGGTACAAAAGGATTGAAAACAGAGCGAAAACGGAAAAATCGAGCTGAATCTGAAAAAGTGCAGTCAAGACGTAGCCGGGAAGTGATTTTCTACATTTTTGAAGCCCGAGACGCGTTTTGAGAGTGATCAGGGGGAAAAACAACCTAACCTATCCCGAACCCAAAAATTCCATTTTTACCCTTTCCCGACATCGATAATTTCCTAAATACCCTTTTTACTAAAAACCCTTCCTAACATATTTTTAACCCTCATCTTTTGAACCCTCCCCACACTTACTATGACCCATCTCACTTTGAACCCCCAACTTCACGACCCTTTACCCTTTAAAACCCCCCAAACCCACGATTACCCTCTTCCACTTCTTCTTTCTTCCCCAAAAGCAGATAAAATAAAAACTCCCTCACCCAGAAAAACTTATCCCGCCAAAACACACTCACAATCTACTCAGCACCCACTATCCCCCCCATCACTCTCATCTCTTGGAACCTGCACAAGCAACAAGCCAAAGCTTTTTCACATGTCCACAGCCATGTTGGCAATCCCATCTCTTCCCATTGGAGCTCAAGAGAGAAGACCAATTGATGGTGGTGATCTTTTGGATTTGGGCGCCAAGAATGTTTGATGGCTGAGATTCACTCAAGAAAACACAAGAAGACCTCCAGCTTCTTTTTACCTCACTGAGAAAGCACAACCAAGAGGATGGAAGACATTAGAAGCTTAGTATAAATAGGGACATGTAGCCATGAGTATAAGACACCCCTAGTCTTAGTTTTAAATTCAGTTTTAGTTTTTAGTCTTAAAAATTTCAAGTGTAGTTTTTATTTCATCAATGAAAAATCTCTTTTTACCCAATCTGTTTCAATAGTGCTTGTTTATGTTTTCTCATTAAGTTATAAGTTTCTGTTGTAGGCTACTAGTTCAAGTTTTACAAAAGGAATTACCAAATCTAGCTTTCTTTAAAACAGATTTAATCATTCTTGTACCAGTTAAGGGGGTGTTTGTTTTAAGCGCTAAAATGGTCAAACGCATTTTACCCGTTTTGACTTCTTAAGTCAAAGTACTCTTAGTTGTTTTTTTCTCTTTTGTTAGTTTAAATGTTTTGAATTTGGTTTATCAACTTGTACCAAGTTTGTTTCACAAAAAAAGAGAGTTTTTCTGTTATTAATCTGAACTGCTCGAACAGCAGCCACTGCTGCTGTTCATGAGCTTATTTGTTTGCTTAATTAAAGTCCCAGATTTGCTAAACTTGTTTTTCTTGAATCCCCTCTAGCCTAACCTTATTTTTGCAGCTTGTCCCCTACCTTGGAGTCCACCCTCAGCTTAATATTAAGCTGTAAACAGGGCACCATAGCCTGTTTTATCACGACAGCAGCAGATGTCACATTTTCTTTTCATTTATCTTTTTTAAGCTTATCACTAGGAAAATTAGCTTATTTAGTTTTTATTACCTCAGTTTAGGTGCCTAGGACATAGCTTAGTAGATCCCCTTAGGTGCTTGTCAAAGTTTTTTTTTAGAGCCTGTCTGTACCTTTAGCTTAGGATCCCCTGAATAGATAAAGAAGCCATCTGATCTCCCTTTTTCATTAGTTTTTAGCTTGTGGTAACTGATTTCCCTTCTTATGATAGTTTAGATCTCATTGTATTGCTTCTCTAGCTTAATTCGTGCGTACAATAATAGCTTAATGGGTGTTTGGTAGTGCTTGTTTGAAAAATGGTGTTTGTTAGTTTTTTTTGTAACTGATTGTGAATAAGCTGAGCTAACAGCTTATTTAAGCTTTTCTTAAAAAAAGGTTTTTCACAAAAAGTTACTATTTTAATCTAAACTTCAAGCTCCAACAAAAAAAATCAAAGGAAAAAATATTTCAGAAAAAGGTGTACCAAGAGGATTCGAACCCTGGTCTCCCCATTGAAAGCACTAACAGCAAACTCACAAACCAGTTGCCCTTGGGACTTCTTTGTTACTTTATTTACGCAATTAAAATTTTAACTTGTTCAGGCAGTTTTTAATTTTAAGCTATTTTAGCTTATTTGGTGGCTTATTTCAATAACAACCAACTGTTTTCACATTTTTCTTAGAATCATTTATATTTAAAGTTCTTTTAGGGAAATTTTCATATTTTTCAAAAATGTTTTAGTATTTTTAATCATTTAATTAGTGTTAAATAGTTTTTAATTCCTAATAATTATTTTAAAAGTCGAAAAAATTCCCGGCTTTTTTCTAAAAATATTTTTAGTCGAATAGAACGTGGAAAAATTGATTTTACACCCGTAGCCCTTAAATTGCAAAATTTTTACGTTTATGGCTCGGGTGGTTGCCGGTTTTTACGTTTTTTAGTTTTAGCACCCTAGGACCTAGTTTAGCTTCCTTTTATCATTCCTCAGGCTTAGTAATAGTTGATTTGTAGTTTATTAGGTTTCCCTTGCCTTAATTATCTTCCCGTTAATCAATTTGTAGAAAACATAATTCAAATCAACAAATCATTAAACCAATTCAAGTTATAAATCACAAAACTCAACGAATCCTTCCATTCACTCCTCGTTGGGACACGAGGAAAGGTTAATTTGTCAAATTTTACGGTTAATTTGGTACGTTAACCCTTTTCCTAAAAGGTTAATTTGTCAAATTTTACGGTTAATTTGATATATATTGATATTGTGTTTTTCACCACTCACAAACAAACGAATCAGCGTCCCATCCAAATGGCGACGCCGTCCCTCTATGAAGACTTGATCAGAAAGTGCCCACGACGACTCAGTGGAAATTCTGATCCTAAATCCTGACGACGTCATGCCTAAAATATGGAGGGCGTCACTCACACTTTTCACTCCAGACGGCCCAGATCTAGAACTCAGACGACGTCGCAACTAAAGACCCGATGGCGTCACAACTCTCAAGTGACGCCGTCCCATCGATGACTTGGCCCAGACAAAACCCTAATGACGGTGACCTAACGATGTCGCATGCAAAAGGCGACGCCGTCGTGATTGTAAATCTATATATAGATTTCGATTTTTCTGTATTTAAGGAGGTAGAATTTTGGAGAACAAACCCAAACTCAGTTGTAGTCCGACTTGGATAGTATTCTAGGGTCCCATACCCTAGTTTACACATCAAGATAAGTTTGTTAATCCAATTTATCATTATGTCTACCCCATGTTCAATTGATTGTGTGTATGCTTGTTTCTAACATGTCTAGCTAAATGACTTGTGTGTTTGCTTAGATCTATGAAACCTAGTTATTGATTTTTGTTAGGTTGTTTCTTTTCTTAATTGATGTAGGCTTAATTAGTGCAATTAGGCTTTCGTTGTATTTATTGCGTGAGTATGCTTGATGATGATAGGGTGAACGGATGAAATAGCTTAGGTTTACGATTCCGTGAATCATATACGAGAGATAACCTCATAGAACTAGGGGATTCGCAGACCCTACGATTAATAAGAATACAACGCGTTAAGATAAAAGACGTGACAACTCAACCAACCAATAAAAGATAACTAGGGAGTAATAGTATCTAAGTGAACACATATTTAATCATTATACGAGCACACCTCAATTAAACATAGCTATCCGTAGTAATTAGATAATTAGATAAGGGAAAATTAGTCAAATAGACCAGGCGCCCTGAGGCTTATCAGTTTCCGGACCACACCTTTTTATAATTTGAAAATAGACCGGTTGCCCACCGATTTTCTTGGACCCAACCAGGGGCTGCCATGTGTCCGACAACTTATGACACAAGTACGTATTTTGAAGGTATATGTCATGTATTGTAACGTATTGTTTTTTGGGCAACTTGTATTGTTATTTGGGCATCTTTATGTTTTTTGGGCAACTTGTATTTATACACGAGGATAGTTTTGTCATTTTACATTTAAAAAAAATTAAACGCCCACACAAAACACAGATTCACACAGTCACACACCTCTTGTCCTCCACATAAACCATCACAACTAACACCACCACAACCACCCAACAACCCGACGCCACCACCATACGGCCACACCTCCACACACGCCACCACCATCCGGCGGCACGACCACACAACTGAACCTTCTTCTGCAGTGGCCTGTTCTTGTTACAGGTAATTCAAATCACCTGAAGAAATATTTTATATTATCTACTTAAGTGTCAAAAAAAGGAATCCTCTCAAAATTGCTCGTATCCAAACACAATCTTTTATTATTATCTACTTAATGTGTTTTATCTTCGATTTAATCTGTAATTTTAGTTAAATTTGCATTTGTGGTTGTTCCCTTGATGAAAGTCAAAATTAGGGTTATCCCCCCTAAACCGAAAATCAGGTTTTGTAAATTTCTTAATTAGATGCAATTATGTTCTGCTATAAAACATGTGAATCAGGCTCGGTATTGATTATTGTATCTAAATTATTATATCTTCTTTTATACTCTAGATTCAGGCTCGGTATTGATTATTGTATCTAAATTATTATATCTTCTTTTATACTCTAGATATATTTAGGAGGAATGGTGTTCTGAATGTGTGACATTGATTTGCAAATGGAGCAACTATAGCTTGTTAGGACTTATTTTCTATGATATTTAAGGTATTGTTTGAATTGATTTTCTCTAGCATACAAGTACTTCTAACCTTTAAGCTTTTATATCTTATCTTAAGCTTTTCAAGTAGCTGTTGAAGTTTATATCTACTATTTTCAGTCTAAAAGGGCCGTTTGGACGTACTTTTTATATGTCCGCAGCACTTGGATGTATGGATTGATTTGATGTGGCTGTTTAGACCAGCCGATGCAGATTGGGCTTTAGCTTACCGTGAACGGATGCTTGAATACTTCTGGAACCACAAGGTTGAATGCACAAATTGATAGCCGTCTTTCAAGGTACGATCCTTAATGTCCGTTTGGCCCATAATTATTGTCAAATGTTCACTTGTGAAGTCTTTTTCTTTTAACTTTTACTATATGTATTTTTACTTGTGTTATATATTAGTCGATTATTATAATTTTTTTTTAAATCAACGGCATTTCTTTTGTAAATACCCGTGCACATATACAAAAATAGCTATGGTTTGCAAACCACTTCTATATTGGTTATGTATATTTTATTAATATTTGCTATATAGCAGAATATAATATTTGGTTGCCCAAAAGTACATCACGGTACATGTCCTTTAATGTCTTCTGTTCCCCATCACTTTCTTCAATACAATTTGTTTAACAAAATATTTCTTTCTTCTTTTGGTCTATTGACTTCATATCTTTATCCCAATCTTTCTGCTTTTGTTTAAAAAATATGTCTGACAATATCCCACTGGATGTTCAACTAGATATCATCCGTAGGCTACCTCCTAAGTCTATACTCCAGCAACGTAGTGTTTGCAAGTTATGGAAGGCTAGTATAGATTGTGGAAGCTTCATCTTTAATTACGGTGTTCATCGTAATGATGAGTGTTTATTTACGCTAACATTCGATATGGGTGACCAAGGTTTTATGTTAGCTTTAGATGAACAGCTAATCGCTACGCCACCTAATACAGATTTAATGCTTTAATCTATGATTACAGTTGGTAATTCTAATGGTCTTTAGTGTTTTGTCTATGGTTCTAATATAATGACTGTTATTTGGAACCCGGCAATCAAAAAATCACTTGCAGTATTTGTCCCGCTTTACACGCATCAAATCGAACGTCAAAAGATTTGTTTTGGTTTTGCCGTCCGTCCGGACACTCTTGACCCGACGATCGTGAGGGTCTCCTATCCTGTTTTCGAAAGTGGTTTCTGGTATGTGTCTGTCTTTTCTTTGAACTCGTTAAGGTGGACAATCCTTGAAAATTTCCACCCCCCTCGTGAAACTATCAAATTGAAACATAAAAGTCATGTAGTTGTAGGTCGTTTTATCTATTGGACTGGGAGTGAAAAGTTAACTAATGAGGACGGTGTTATTTACAAGATTTATATGTTGATTTCTTTTGATTTGGTAACCAGCCAATTTAAAGTTACAGACCTACCGCAGATTTTAAAAAATGAACTCCCAGTTCCATTCAATGTTTTCGATCTTGGAACCTCTCTAGTGATTTCCGAGATGATCATTGGTGAAGATATTCCATTGTTTTGCGGATGGTTGTTGGACGTCAATGGTTCTTCCATAACATCATTTAGAAGCCTATTCGCCATCCCTACCCTATATTCGGTTCGTTTGTTTGGGTTTACAAAGGATCAAGCTCCAATAGTCTAAGCATACAGGGCAATCATTTGGGTCACCGGTATTTGTGTATAACAAAGAACTTGAATTATTTGTCTGCATGGGAATGTTAGGAGATGCCGGATCTTTCTACATCGCCCCATACAAAGAATCTCTTCTTTTGTTAAATCAACCAGACCATGTTGTTTATAGTATGTTTTATTTTTAACTTACCATTCTGTTAATGTTTTATTTTTAACTTACACCATTATATTCATGTTCAACAGGTTTGTTCGGCAGAAATTAGGGATCATGCTTAATGGGAATGAAGCTTTGTGGTTTTAGTACGATGTCTGTATGGGAAGGAAGCATGGAGTGGTTAGCTTTTTCTGCGTACTTGGTGAATTTTATAAATCAAGTGGTTATATATTATGTAACCATTAAACTTATAATTATGTAGTAATCGTAATATGTAGTAGGTTGTCTGTATGAAACGTTGTATGTCAACGTATTTACTATTTCCTATGTTTTGTAATCCCATTATACATGTTTGTTTAATCTGGGGAACTAGCAGTTGTTTCCAATAAACAATGTGGCAACTAACTTTGTAATGTAGGGCAACTTCTTTTCCCTATTGACTACTTTTATAAACAAAGGAGTCCTTCTAGTTGTTACAATTCATATTCTACAATCAACTAATAACTACCAACTAGTGACTATGCACACTTGAAAATAACATATTTACCATTCAACACTAGTACAATTTAACTAGTAGTTGTAAGTTTAATACTAGCAGCACTAAACCACTATGTGCCTATTCAGGCCCAGAATAGTAAGAGCAACACCTACACAAGGGCACCAGAATGGTATCAGCAGCACCTACACACGGGCAGCACCAACACGGCCATACACAACAAGATAACGACGGTGGCATCATTTCGTTGATGTCTTCTATCACAAGCAGTGGTTAAAATAGCTAGCAGTAGTAACCAAATTACTGGGAGTTGTAAGTATACAACCAATTCAGTTTTACTAGCGGTAGTAAAAATAACTATAGCGGTAGTAAAAATAACTAGCAGTTGTAAGTATACAACCAATTCAGTTTTACTAGTGGTAGTAAAAATAAGTATAGCGGTAGTAAAAATAACTAGCAGTTGTAAGTATACAACCACTTCAGTTTTACTAGCGGTAGTAAAATTAACTATAGCGGTAGTAAAAATAACAAGCAGTTGTAAGTATACAACCAATTCATTTTATAATTTGAGATATTTAATTTAAGTAATCGTGCATAAAAACAGTGTAGCATTTTTTTTACGCTTAGAAATGTCGCATATAGCTCAAAATAATCAACTCAAATGAATGTAACTCTACACATCTGATAACATGATGCCGTTATGTGCTTACGTCAAACTGAAGACGTCGACGTTTTTAGAATAAGTGATGCTCACAGTACCATGGCTTACTAAAATATACCATTTCATAATATTTTACGGATAAAATTTGAAAAGCTTCTATCTTGGGCGCGCGAATCAATGAACCAACCCAACAACCACATTTAATGATCATAATAACACACCCTCGTTCTGACCATCAATTGCAAATCAACAACCCTCATCCAAAGCCTCCTGTCGAGAATTAAAAAAACCAACAAAATTTCCTTGAAAACCATATCATTTCGAGCTAATGTTATCACCAGTATGAGAGATTATATTAGTAACATGCCAGATACAGTGATCGGTAACATTTTGAATCGGTAACATTTTGAATCGGTTGCCAATAAAAGAAGCGGTGAGCACCTCTATTTTATCTACAAACTGGAGGTTTAAGTGGAACTTGCTCACCGAAGTCATAATTGATGAGGATTTCTTTTATTATTTAACATATAAGTTTGATGGGAGGCATGTTACTAGAATTTTAAATTAGCTTACGGGTCCCATAAAAAGTTTGTCTTCTCTGTAGATCCCAAACCGTTGTCTAGAATGGAAGACTTGAATTATGAAGAGATTCGTGATTGGCTTATGTTTTTGGCACTGCAAGGAATTGAGGACCTGAAAATTAGAAACTGGTATGGACAACCAGTTACATTGCCAACCCAACTTTACGCGCGTATTGAATTGAAACATCTTGAAATTCATTGTTGTGATTTTCCTAGTTTGGTGTTTTTCACTAATTTTCCAAATTTACTGAGCTTAGAATTGTGTTTAATCAAATTTATAACCGGTACAGTTTGGGATTTAATTGCTGGTTGTCCCTTACTTGAGTCTCTTAGATTGGATGTTGAGAGTACAAACGGGATGAAACTATGGAATCTTACAAGTCTTAGGAATTTGAAGAAGTTACATTTGTCATTCGGTATTTCGAATGCTGTCACGACAATCATAGCATCTAATATCTTTCACTTGACAAGACTTCCATCTCTTGAGACCCTTACATTGGATTTTGACTATTGCACGGTAAGACCGTTTTGAGATTTACACTTCTAATTTTACTATGTTAAATATATGTGTAATCAGAACGACATTTAATTTTGAAACTAACCCAAAAGTCGACCTGTTGTAGTTGATGCGTGATGGTAATTCCATGATGAATGTCCCTTTGCCGTTTGTATCCCTCGTTAATCTGAATCTAAAAGGAGTTGATTTTGGCGAGACTGTTATCGTGTCACTCATCGTCCAAATGATTCGCGGATCTCCAAACTTGAAAATGCTGAAACCAGAGTAAGTGTAATACTTTATTTCATACGTATCAAATAAACATCCGTAAACTGGCATGTTTTTGTATCTCAATACTATTTGATTTTCTAGGCTGCACACACGCTTAGTGTTTTACCTTTGGAACAACGTTCATTAGATTTAGACACAACCACATTCAGCCATGGGCAGATTCAGACTGTGATTTTTCAATCCTTTCCTAGATCACAGAATGAATTACACATAATAAAGTTTATACTTGCTTGTTCCACGTTGTTAAAGAAAATGTATATCAGGGCCAGCGATTTGATGTACGATGGTTATGATAATATCAAGAAGAATTGGGAGTTCGCTAGGAAGCTGTTGAAACTCCCCCGATCTTCCGTCACAACCGTTGTAAAATTGTTCTAGTGGTTGTAGTTTTATGTATGGGTTGAATACCCTGTGTCAATTAAATTTGTGTACAGAAAGTTTGGTGTGTCTGTTTTTCAAGGGGTTATATAATATGTAACCATTAAACTTATAATTATTTAGTAATCGTAGTATGTAGTAGGTTGTCGTCTGTATGAAACGTTGTATGTCAACGTATTTAGTATTTCCTCTGTTGCCATTATCCATTTTTATTTCATCTCGCCAACTAGCAGTTGTTTCCAAATATCAATTTGGCAACTAAGTGTTGTACGTAGGGCAACTTATATCACTAGTAGTTGTTAGAGTAACTAGCAGTTGTGCGTATAATACTAGCAGTTGTAAGTATACAACCTATTCAGTTTACTAGCAGTAGTAAGAATAACTAGCAGTAGTAAAAATTAACTAGCAGTTGTAAGTATACAACCAATTCATTTTATAATTACAGATATTTAATTTAAGTAATTAAGCATAAAAGCATTGTACCATTTTTTGACGTTTAGAAATTTCGCATAAACCTCAATATAATCAACTCACTCTACAAATCTAATAACCTGAAGCGTTATGTGCTTACGTCAAAGTGAAGATGTTGATGTTTTTACAATAAGTTATGGTCTGTAAAACACCTGGATATATTATTAATACACGAATACTCTGAATAGTATTAGCGATTACAACCTTGAAGTGTATCGACTCTAAATATGACGAAACGTTATATCAAACTCTAGCCTAGGATCTCCTTTTATAGGCTAAGGAGTCCTTTACAATATACAGTATGTACTGTACATGATAATTATACTTAGCATACTTATCTAATACAAAACATCCTACCCAAGAAATTCTAGAATGTTACATATTAAACCGACACAATCATACTAGCAATGAAAAACTACATTAGCAGTGGTACGCGACTTCAAGGTGTTGGTATTTTTCCTTTCTCTTGTGAGGGTGGAATCCTTCTTGTTTGCTATCATTTTCTTGAAGGATTTCCCGTGGCTTGCTTCCTCGTGGGGCGGCCATATTTTTCCATGGGATTCCCTGAGAAGTTCGATAGGCCACTCAAGGGGTTTCCCGTGTAAATTCGCCCCTCTGCGCGGTACTAGAAGAGCTTTTAGTGGGGTAACTTTTCCATCCGCACATCTTTTAGTTTAGAGCAATGGTAGAACCACATAAAGAATTCACAAAAAACAAATCCACACGCTGACGTGATAGGTTTGAATTGGAGTGAGGAGAGAGAACTGTCACAAAATACACCAATCATCCCCTACACGTTAGCATGGGATTTTTTTTGTGAATTCTTTATGTGGTTTGCTCTTTATTTTATCCCGGCGCCCGCAAGCTCGTCATTTTTACCTTTAACCCAGTCTATCCAACCCGATCTGCCAGGATTGGTAGACGTACACTTGCTTCGGGGGCCGGGCTGCAATCAACAGAGGACTGAGACCATAATTTTCAGCCGTGTTGTTTGCCTCTCTTTGCACATTCTATCACTCCTTCGACCCAATACCCATGATATACTTCATTCTTCCGCTCGGGAAGAGCGAGGTTAAGAAGGAACTGCCTGAACTTTGAACATCCCAAATGGCTAATGAGAGTCTAATCGGTTTAAACTCCCACCTTTGGTACGCCATATGGTCTGGGCAGGCTTCCACAAACCTCAAAGGACACGGGTTTTGGTTGAAGGAATGTTGTGAATGGTCGCGGAGATGGGTCAATTTAGTCGTCTTAGAAACGACTAATTGTTATTAGTAGTCATTTAAGAACATGTTTCAGTTGTCGCAGCATCTGCTTTGCGCTTATGTTTTTGTTTTGGGGGGTAAAGGTTTAGGCTATGTATGGGCTTTTTGGAACCGACGGTGCGTGGGCAACGGGTTGTTGTTGATGGACGGATGTATTCTTTTTGTACTGTGTACCATCGTGTTCTTTTTCTTATTAACATCTTCAACTTTTCTTTGGTGTTTCTAAAATTTGTCTGTTGCCTGATATACAGGTCGAACTATTTTTGTTGGTGGAGGAATGGTTGTTTTTGTTTTTTTTATTGTGCTTTCCCTTTATTTACCTCGCGTATTTATAGCGAGGATTTTACTATTCTTGCACGCGGTATCATTAATTTTCAATTACTGTTTTGTGGGTAGGCACGTGCCTAGGCTCCTACCCTAGGCATCTATTTTTCCTGCTGGATTTGTCATAAAATTTCTAGGGAAGGAACGTGAATATTTACTTGCAGATTTTCTCTCTTTTTTTGGTATTTGGATAAGCCTTATCCGTAATTACAAACAGTTTGAATTTATCGGTTTATTATCCTTTTTTGTACTGAAAGTTTGCTATGTCTATATATACTTTTTTTTGGTAAAATGTAGCTTCCACATCTGTTGTTGGTTTTGGAAATGTTGCTTATGCACGTTTGACAAACTGAAGTAAATCATTCATATCGGCGCTTTAAATTTCACTTTTAAAATTTGAACTTCAACTAGTCAACCTTTTAATTCACAAAAAACCATATTGTACTTTAGGGACTTTTTTTAATATAAATGATTTGGAAAACAGAAACAAAGTTGATATTTGCGTCGACACTAGCAGTGGTTTCAGCGACACTAGCAGTGGTTGGGTAAACTGTAGCAGTGGTTGCGTATTCACGTATGCACATAATTTAGAATTTGTTCAAACCCTGTTGCCTCCTTTGGTTTTTCCAAAAACGCAACCATGTTGTGAGTTGCAGCAGAAGAGTTGGGCACCATTGATGCTTATTTCGAAATTGATTGCAACAGATTGTTAGGTGTTGCGAATTATGATGTGTGTGGGTCTAAACTATGTTTTGCCCTAGCAGTTGTAACTCTTTATTTTTTTTATCCCCAATTGAATCAAAATTAATTTGTACTTTTAAAACAACTGTTTTAACTCTTGTAGCAGTTGTTAGTATTTTTGGTCGTATTTATCTCCAATTGTGCTATTCTAATCAGCAAACGCAACCGTTATCGTCATCTACTATCTAGACACGAAAATTCTGACAATCAAGTTTATGTTATTGGGCAATTTCGTTTGAACCTCAGGCCACCGTCCAATTTGCAATATGGGCAACTAAATGCCATAATTGGGCAATACTTGTTGTACGATCGGGCAACCGTAATTCTAAACCATATGATCATAAAGGATAGACTTATCAGCATAAACCTAACAGTACTAAGTTTGCCATAGAAGAACTATCTCATGGTTGGCATCATAAACTCATAATTATTTTTTAAAGGCAACAAACATTCATAACAGGTGCAACCATGCATCAAAGGCATCTGTTGTGTTGTGTTTCGATATGATTGGTTGTAACCTTATTGTTATTGGCTAAAAGAAATGTGTGAGTGATTTTGTTGCAACAATCTTTCATTTCCTTGTGCACTAGCCCCTTTTTTCTATGATCTCAACCCTCTTTCGTTTTCGGTTTAAACACGCTTTGTTAGCTTCCTTCTTTTGAAAGGTGTTGCACTACCGCACCGCATGCCAACGTCCTCTTCCTGCCATACCATGTTTTTGAAATAAAATTTTGACAAAGCCTGTAGCTTGTGCACAATGTAGACGTCCATGGATCCATTCTCATTCGCAAGGTCATACATTCGTCGAACGTCATTGTCTGTGTGTAACAATGTTAAACCATCTTCGAGTGCCTTATTTGGTGCAGCATAAAATAAAGCCCATTTTCCCCCTCCAATATCATTCAAAACATGATCAAGCACCGTGGTAAATGCAACCCTGGTGGAGCTAAAACACCAGACATTAGCAAGGCGACCGCCTACATAGCGGAGTGGCTGAAATTCAAATTTCCCGTTGTGGTGAACTTTAAATATGACTTATTTGGTTTCCGCCATGTCCTATAAAACATAAACCCTAATAACAATTAGAATCAACCACTAGACTTTAAGGGGTATAGTGACTATACCTATAAAACATAAACCCTAATAACAATTTCAATAACTTTTAATTAAATAAATATTTAATAATAGAATATAAAATATAAAGCTGCACAGTTATCTATATTCATGTACTCTATAAATATATGAACGAATAAGGTAACAAAGTACATACGGGGGAGTACAACAAACCTGGATTTGTTTCTAAAAAAGAAGAAAAGGACAACGATTTTTTTATTTGGATTCTTCGATGAAAGTCACCTAGGGTAAGCATACGCAATGGCAACTTGATGAAAGACTTTTTACTATTCTAATAAGATATTCAAATGACTTTTTCCATTGTGGCAATAACTTTGAAGAAGACTTTTTACAAAAACACTTGTAAAACTTCAACCGTTTGAAGTTATTGTCAAAAAGCTTTTGTTTTTACTCCCTCCGTCCCATATTAAGTGTCCACAATGGAATTTTTGGATGTCCCAAATTAAGTGTTCACATTCTATTTCAACCAATGAGATGAGACTTTAGTGGGTAAAAATAATATTTGATTGGTGGAGAGTGTAGTTAGTGGAATTTTTTAAAACTTTGTGCATGATGTAAGCGGACACTTAATATGGGACGGAGGGAGTATTAAACTTTCATTTTACACCCAACATTAAATATGCAAAAGTTATTGCAAAAGCTTTTTGCAGTGGAGTAGTTGGTTTTGCAAAAGCTTTTTACCTCAACCATTTAATTGTATTCAATGCATCAAGTCTTTTATGACTTGATGCATTGCTCATGCTCGAGGAATGTGTGGATGTTGATTGTTGAAGATTATTAAATTGATTTAAAAATACAAAAACTATTTCCCAAAAAGCTACTGACATCCTTACCTTTAAACAGGTGAAAACAAAATAACCAAATGCTAGAGTTCACAAAAAAAGTAAAAAAAAAGTAAAATGCAGAGGCCACTGATACTCTAACTCTTAGTGACCACAAAAAACCCATTTGCAAACACCAATTCTTACAATTACTTTAGATTATTCACACTATACACCAATTCAAATTGTCAATAAATAATACAGCTGTCTACACAAAAACTAAAAACACCATTTCATTTGTGAAATTTACCTTTCACTTCTACTGTGATATTTTAGTCAATTAACATTTATATCAATTAGATTATCAATCATCACAATCATTTACGAAATGCCATGTTCTTTGTGTCAAGATGGTACATGCACTCCGAATTGTACTAATTTGCACGATTCTTTATTTAAAGACATGATAGACCGTTTCAAGAGAATGGTAATTGCTTGTGAGCCGGGAAAGACTTTCCCAATAGAAGGAAATTTTAGAGAGAAACAAGAGCTGATTGATAAGAGGAAGAGAATGATTGAACAACTTCCAGAGTATGAATGTGAGTATGAAGATATGAAAGCGCGTTTCAAGAGGATCGAAGATGATAATGCTAATTTGGAAGCAACGTGTGAAGAGGCGATAGCTGATTTTAATATTTACAAAGATTATAATGAAGTTTGCTAAGCGAAGTATGAAGAGATGAAAACCAGTTTTAAGAATTTGAAAGATCATAATGCTGTTGTCAAAGCTAAGTATCAAGAGATGGTTGAATGTGCCAAAAAGCTTATCAACATACTCAAAGAAGTTGCAGCTGACGCTGATGATTTTTAGGATTATGAATGTGTTTTGTATATGTTTAAGAATGTGCTATTTTGGACTTATTTGGTATGTAAGGTAATAAGTATTTATCTAATTAACAAGGTACTAGATTACTGCATCAAATTTTATTTTATGATTTTATGATATCATTTGTGAAAACATAAATAATCAAAATAATAGCTAATCTCGATATTCTGCACATGTGAATGTACTCTAACTAAACTTAATTACAATGATAAACTCAAATTTCCATTAGTTACTGATATTATTCACTAGGAAACATAAATTTTCCAAACCTCAAATAATCAAAGATAAACTATGATTTATGCAATCTAAAAACATCAGATAGTCAACATAATAAACAAACAGTAAAAGGAGTATCTAAATAAATCAATAAACATCTTCGCATGTGCAAAAATAGATATGTAATAAAAAAACATATAATGAGATAGTCAAAAGTAACAAACAAACACTATCTAATAAATCAATTAACATCTTCACATGTGAAAAAAATAAATATGAAATTCAATTAACATATTCACATGAGATAGTCAACGCCGGAGTCAACGCCGGATAAAAGTTGTTAAAAACTGAATCAGATTCAATAAAAAAAAAGAAATTACAGAGTCAATACCAGAGTCAACGGCGGAGATAAACAACGCCGGATTCAATTTGAAAATAGATGACGGAGACGACGGAGATGACGGAGATGCGATTACTATCCAGAACTGGTTTCTATTAGAGTTTGTGTGTGTTTTTTAAGTGTGGCTCACATGGAAGGTAAAGAACCAGTAATAGATGATTCTTTAAAGGCTGCAGTTGAAGAAAAGGAGAATGAAGGGGTGAGGGCAACCACTGCCAGTATTGCTGCATCCACTGCTAGTATTGCAGTAACCACTGCTGCTATTATTCTACCCACTGCCAGTTCAGACGTTTCCACTGCAGAGGCAACCACTACTACAATTATAACCACAGCAATAACACCAACACCAAAACCAAAAGAGGCTGACAATGAGATTTCCATACAATTGGTCAACCAAAAGCAATCTCACCCTATCCCTGCACCTAGACCTATTGATAAGAGTCTAAACATTGGTGAACCTGTGCAGAAAGATGTAGTTACTGAAACTGATATTGGAAAGGGTAAAGGGATTGCAGATCCAACTTTGGTGTTTGAAAGTACAGAGGAGCAGATAGCTTTTGATGAAAAAATTGCTAAAATATTACATATGGAAGTAAATGCTAAAGAAATTGCTAAAGAAAAGGAAAGGGCAAAGCAGGAAGAAGCCTCTAAACAAGCTGTAGAAAAGCGGTAAACGGAACAGATGTATTTTACCCTACATAATTATGAAAAGTAGTTAAGTTTACTCGTAATGATTAACTTAGCTTCATAGTCCTAAAAAGGGTCAACAAAAACCAAAAATAATTCAGGCCATAGAAGGAATTTATACCAACGTCGTAAACAATTGCATAGATGATGCATATAAACCACTCCTTATTAGTCTACAAACTGCCACTAAATTTTTTAATGAACCAAGTAATGTTACTTACTTAACTAACGACATCTAAGGTATCATACCCTACATAATTACGAATCAGATACACATAAAAAAGAGCAATGGATTATAAAATGGAATTAACACCTATCTAACATAGGTATTAATCGAATAACAACAACGATTTATTATAACATAGAACCAATTGGAAATAATCATATGTAATAAACAACGAGAAGAATATTTACGTACCATATTTGGGAATATTTTTTTAAAACTTGATCAATCGAATGTGGTTTGCAATCAACACTGTAGCTTTAAAGATAGTGACATAACTGCCGTTACAAGGAAGAGAGGGGGCTGACGAAGAAGACGGTTTGATTTGTGAAAATAGTACTGTAAGTAAGAATGCTTTTGTGCGCGAAGCAAAAACAGAGAAAAATGGTAACTATGGATGTTTTCTTTGGTCAGTGACTTTTGGATTTTGAATATAAATCTACTGTACTTTTACTATTCAAATGTGTCTTTTTGTCTAACGTAAAATGACGATAAAACCCTTTTTAAAAATATACGGTTGCCCAGCGCTTTTTAGTTGCCCAAAAAACAATACCTTACACATACGGGACACTTGTCACAATGTCGATGAGTTGCCCAATGACAGCGGTTGCCCTCGGTCCATTTTCAAATAAAAAATAAAAGTGGTCCGGAAAGTGACTAGACTCAGGGCGCGCGGTCTATTTGCATCATTTTCCCATTAGATAATTAGTTAAAGTAGAAAAATCGGTAGACGTACCACCCCCAACCAATTGCCCCAAAATTTTACCTTAGCTTTCTAAAAAACCCAAAAAAAGATAAAAAAAGAATCATCCTCAACCCCACCTTCTCGTCTTAAATTTCTTTCTAGCATTACTATTCCCCTAGAGAACGATATCAATCCCCGATGCTTACCCCATACTACACTACAACGATTAGGCTCACTGCCTAGAGGGTTGAAAAGCTTGCTCATAGAAAAGAAGGTTTTCTCGACCCCGAACCCTGCTATCAAGTTTTTGGCGCCGCTGCCGGGGAATAGAATAGCTAGTTAGACTTCTATCTAGTTTAGGTTCCCTTACTTGATTCCTATCAAGTAAGGTTTTCTTTTTTTTCATTTTTATTAGCTTTCTTGTAGTCTATCCCCCTTCTTTGTGTTTTTGTTAGTAACCTTGTCACTTATCACCATGGGTGACATCCCACCACCAAATGATAATCTACCACCAAATGAACCACTTCCACTCAACCCACCACCACTTGACCCGCCAAGAGGCCGTACTCTTGGTGAATACTCTAGACCGAGTCATCAAGGATATAGGAACACCATTGAGCTCCCCATTCAAGCTCAAACTACGGCCCTGTGATCCGACGCCATCCGGTTGGTACAAAACGGATGAGCATTCCATGGACTTCGTTCTGAAGATCCTAATCAGCATCTCAAGGATTTCCTAAAAACCGTTGACTCTATCGACCTTGATGCTACCACACGGGAGACCACGCGATTGCGTCTCTTTCAATTCTCTCTATGGGACCAAGCTAGTAATTGGCTTGAGTGACTTCCCGCCGGATCCATCTCAAGTTGGGATGATCTCACCACTCGTTTCCTCTCCTAATTTTTCCCACCGGGGACAACTACCAAACTAAGGAATGACATCTTGATGTTCCAACAACGTCAAGGCGAAACACTCTACGAGGCATGGACTCGATTCAAGGACTTGCTCCATAAAGTCCCTCATCACGGCATCGATCTTTGGCTTCCAGTCCAAATCTTTTACGATCACGTTAATCTCTCAACTAGGCAAACCATCAACCAAGCGGCCGGTGGCAAATTTAGTGAACTTACCACGGAAGAATCGTGGGGTACAACAGAGGACCTTTCCCTCTATTACAACGAA
>OU343224.1:7951123-8102520 GCA_910596185.1 Chrysanthemum makinoi
GGCATCTATATAAACATATGATTTTTGATAATTTTGAAAGTAATAACTCGAATTAATGTAGTATAGGAAATTATGCATGTAAAATGCAAAACCATGCACTGAGATGAAATGATTGAAACTTAGTCTATGAAATGATGATGTAATCGTTATAGTCTAGGGTCAATTTGATGTCAACATAGTTTCTTATAACATGAAGCGATGCTGCCAATCGTCACACCCAAAGTACCGGTTTTGCAGCGGAAGGGCATGCTGGGATGACTGTCAAGCATCATAGTACATGAATATATTGAAAAGACCTAAGTGTCGTTTGGATAAAAAACATAGTTTGATGTAATAATATAATCAGAGTTAAAAAAGTGTAGGTCTCCCAAATGAAATTAACTGGGCGGAATAAGTTTGGTAAGTCAAACGATGTTTTAAATGAAGTGAAATCCCATGGTGTGACGCGTCGTCACCACGACTCATGATATGTCCATATGGATGGTCATGAATGGGAATGACTGAGATGACCTGGATAAAACATGCTATAAAAGTGTCAAAACACAAGGTTGAGGTGAGTCATTAGAGTTTGTTTTTGAAATGTCAAAGCCTTTCCAAAATCGTGTTTTATGCCAGCAAAGGATTATAAATCACTCAGTTCCAAGTTCCGCCCATACAAAACTTGCAACCTGTGTGTTTACAACCCACTGCTCAAAATAGGTAGTTATGTTGAAGCACATGATGTAAATGAATTCACAATAGTACCTAACTCGACGAGAACGAGAACACATAATCAATAGCACATGACTTAATGTATCAAGAGTCAACTGGACATAGAACTTTATACGACGTAGAACATGACCCAATGTATCAGTAGTCAACTGACATAGAACTTTATACGACGTAGAACATGACCCAATGTATCAGTAGTCAACTAATTTAGAACATTATACGACGTAGAACTATAGCACATAATCAATAGTACATGACTCAATGTATCAAGAGTCAATCGATAGTACTTTTATTCGACGTATAACTATAGCACGCAAACAAGAACAATAGATATAGTACAACATTCGGTTTTGAAAACTATGGTAATCATGATAGGAGTTATCCTTAAAATATAAAGTACTTGTGAAAAATAAAAGTAAGTAGTTGAGCATGTATCTCCCCCAAAAATAGTACAAAACAATTGAAAATGGGGCTATGAAAACTCACTGGGTACAATGATGTGATGACAAAAGTGAGTACAACAAAATGGGCGCAATCTCTAACTGCCACCTATTATGAATGATATGATATATAATAAGTCATGATGTAATGTTATGCATGCAATTCGGTGATATTTTACCACATATGAATTTTTGAAAATAATCCTTTTCGTCAAAGAAAATAACCTTTTAACGTCTTGACCGTTTTTAAATTATCCTACATGTATTTATGTTGAAATGATATCCGACGAAAATCATTTAGTGATTTATTAAGAGAATATAACTTTTATAAGAAAATGTACTCCAATTTTAGTTGTTCTCACAACATTTTAGTTCTCCGAATGGTTTTAGTTTCTCCAAACTTTAGTTCTCCAAATGTTTATCAAAGTAACTAATATATTTTCGTTTTAAATGCCACATTTTATAACGCCTATAAACCTCATTTGATCGTAAATTTGTAAAAAGTGGAAATAACATGCTGAAATTCCGAAGCAAAATTATATTTTGGTCGCCAAATTGAAAAATTCATAACTTCTTCAAGAGAAGTCCGTTTTAATCGTCAAGCGGCCACCGTTTCGTTTAAAGTATATTTTCTAAATATCTAGGCCAAAATATTTTTACTTACTGTTCGGATTTTCCAGAATTTCAAAATAAGGACAGACCCTTTTCAACGCGTGTCGAAAATGAGTTTTCTCGCCAAAACCTATTCTAACCCATTCAAAACAAACTCGAAGTTATTCTAATCCTACCATACACCTTCTTAGGGTGTCATGGGTTCCTAGACATCACCAAAAATAATATATAACAAGGAGTAATTATAGGATGTCAATATATATATAACTCTTACAAAATCAAATAAAAAGTGGTATAAACCTCATGAGACTTGCATGTTTCTCAAATAAAATGATATGATCATGAAAATAAATATGAAAGATGATGATGTATATGAAATGCTTACAAGTTAACTTGATGAGGTGACAAGAACAAAGGATTAAACTTAAACACCCTAGGTTTTTATTTCAAAACCTTAACAAAGAGTGTATCTAGGTTGTGAAAATCTTGATTTGAAGATTTTTGATGAACTCTTTCTACCCTTTTGGCTTGGCCGGTTTTGAGACAAAGAAAAAGAAGAGAGAACTTGACTTTTCACCTTGAATTATTGTAGTGTGTGTGTAAGAGTTTGAGTGTGGTATAATATAAGTGAAGATTTTGTAGATATTTTAGGTGAATCATCCATGTAGGTATTTTTAATACATATATATATATTTTTTTTATTATTTATTATTATGTATGTAAATGTTGTTGTAAGAGTAAAGTAATGTAAAGTTACTTGAAGGTAAAGTAGTAACTTGTTTATACATTGAGCATTAGGGTAGCGTTGGCTAAAAAATAAATTTTAACGGATCAAGTAAAAATATGAGGTCATAAAAATTGTAAAAATACATTTCTTGCAAAAATTTGAGTGAAATAATAATTATCGTGTAGAGTTTTACAAAGTCGTTAAATTAAAAATTAATTAATAAATATAACAATTTATATAGGAAATAAATTTAAAAACATGGGGTAAACTCATAATATAATTTTTATAAACTTAATATGAGTATAAAAATATATCGGGATAATTTTTGAAAGTATCGGATCAATTGTTCAAAATAATTAATTACGCGATAGCGTTTATTAAATAGGAAATTATGTAATTAATGTAAAATGCAAAACATGTATGAACTAATGTGATGATAATGATGTTAATGAAATGTAGACTAAACTTAGTCTAAATGAAATGACCTCGATGATATAATCATGAATTCACAGCTAAACCATTACGGTTACGTGAATTTGATGCTCGTAAACCCATTTTACAATAAACGATAAATGATGAAGCATGAATAATGTTTTGAAGTATGACCGAAAATACGAAGTTGTCGAAGAAGAAGAAGAAAACAAACCCTCCCTTAGGAAAATGCCTAAAGCAAACTGGTGTTATCCTCCCAATAACCCAATGCATCTTGTTCCTAGAACAATTGCCACTAAAAGCAAGACCTTAATTAGCCAATATGTTATATTTCAACTATTTGTTGATTTTGAGAAAACTTGCAAGAAAAGGATCACACCACTGGTTTAAATGAAGGAGAAAGGTATTTGAAGGTTTGAGAAGGGTTTTTAGCAAATGAAAGAATGTTATTTAACTGAGGTCATGCCTTTCTTTAAACTTCTTAAAGATCACTTTGAGAGTCTTAAAAAGGGGATAGAAACTGATATTAAGGGAATGAAAAAAGAATTTGATGCAATGATAGTTGAAGTTAGTGACTATGAGCGAGCACTAAAATATAATGAGATTGAGAGGAAGAACTTGCATACACTGAATGAGAATATGATATCTGAATGTGTTGCTCAAGATGTGTTTTTCACTGCTACAAATTGTTCTATTAATGCTTCCCAATTTCATGAATTATCTGTTGCCCTGAAAGTCTCCCATGATCGAGTCATTGAGCTTGAAAAAACTAATTCCAAACTATCTGAGAAAATTGAACTGGATGATCATGACAATTTGGTTAAACATTTGTCTAAACTAGAGGCTGAGCATTTTAATTTACAATTAAAATATCAACATCTTAAAGAAAATGTCAAAACTTCAAATATCAAGACATACTCAGATGCTCCAGAGTTTGATGTAGTTTTTCAAATTAACAAACGTGATGAACAGATTCAAGCTCATTGCAACACGATCAGAAAGTTGAAAGCCCAAATCTCTCAATTAAAGGGTCAAAAGAACCATATGACAGGCTCCCAAATGCCTCCTCCTTTAGATTCTCAGAATTCTCAAACTTTTCATCTTCAAAACTTAGTTAATGCCTTACAAAAGGAAAACGAGAGATTTTTAGAAGAAAATGAAAAAGTTAAAAGACATTTTAAAGAGTTATATGATTCAATAAACGTCACCCGTGACCAAAACAACGAAAAAAGTAAGTCTTTACAAAAGGAAATTGAGAATTGAGAAGTCAGGGAAATGGGAACTACCACTTGTTTTCAATAAGAATGTTGTCTCAAAGTCACCCTTAGATTGCAAATACACTGTGAACGTTAAATATATTCCTCCTCATCTTAGGAATAATGAACATGCTTTTCATGACTACCGTGCTCACCTTAAGGATAGTCTAGAATGTCTCCGTGAGATTGTCGAAGAGGACTTCATTAACAAACCTCTTGATAGTGAAATTAGGTTTGCTTGCCTCCAGGCCAAACGATCTCAAGAGCTGCTTGAATGTGTAATTGCAACATGTCCAAAATCCTTAGGTGAAAAAGGCAAAGCTGTGAAGCCTTGTTCTATGCCTTGTGCCAAGCAGGAAATCCGTTCTATGCCCAGTCTTAAGAAAGTAAACACTAATGTGCCTTCAAGTAGTTCAGATTCCAGATATGTTAGTGCTAAGAAAGTGAACTTTAGTGTGCCTGCAAATAGCTCAAATCACAGTCTTAAGAAAGTAAACAGTAATGTGCCTTCTAGTAGGTCAGATCCTTGCACATCAAGTTCAGGAATGCAAAAATTAGATCAACCAACTAATGTTCCCATTCCCTCTACAGGAGTAATCAGTGACATTAAAGCGAGCAGGTCAAAGTCTCAAGACAATACAAGGAATGATAGGACCTTGCAAGCTAAAAATGTGCATTGGAAGAGAGTAGAAGACCAATCTAGGAACTTTAAGCTTGAGTTGAATAAAACGAATCGTGTTGATTCTAGTATTAGCCTTAGGCGTACTGTAATTAATTCGAATTCTGATACTATTTGAAAACCTTGTAATGATGTCTGCTTGAATTCTGGTGCTAATCATGAATGTGGTGTGAATGCTTTGTCTAATGCTGTCAAATGCCCAGTTAAAATTGTTTACGCTAATAATCGTGCAAATAAGGCAGAAAGGCAAAAAAAAACGAAAGATTGTTAGAAAATAGTGGAAACCCACAGGAAGAACATTTATAAAGATAGGTTATTATTGGATACCTTTTGGCCATAAGAATAATCTGTTTTGCTCTCAAACTGCTAAGATTATGCCCTCTAGAAAATGGATGCCTAATGGTAGAACTATTCCCTTAAGAAGTGAACATACTTTGAATAGGTCAAATACAGACACCAGCATTGCATCTATTCCCAATGATTCCATTGCTTCTACTTCTGATATGGATGTTTCTATTTCTGATGTGGGTGTTCCAATTACTATTACTAACCAAGTGGAACCCATTCTGGCATGGGGATCCCAATATCCCTTATCCATTCTTGTTGTGTTCAATGCAGATCGTTCAAATCGTTTCTGTGTGGTACTGGACTCGGTGTCCAAGCATATGACTGGAGACCGGTCACGGCTCATGAACTTCGTGAGCAAATTCATCGGGACAGTCAGATTCGGTAATGATCATTTCGGTGCAATTATGGGTTATGGTGATTATGTTGTTGGTGATAGTGTTATCTCTAGAGTATACTATGTGGAAGGTCTTGGTCAATTCTGTGATTCTGATCTAGAAGTAGCCTTCAGAAAACATACTTGTTTTGTTAGAGAACTTGATGGTAAGGAACTTTTAAGAGGAACTCGTGGTTCAAATCTTTACACCATCTCTATCGATGATATGATGAAGTCTTCTCCAATCTGCTTGTTGTCAAAGGCTTCGAAAACAAAGTCATGGTTATGGCATCGTCGTCTCAATCACTTGAACTTCGGCACCATCAATGATCTTTCCAGAAAGGACTTAGTCGTAGGTTTACCTCGACTAAAGTATGAAAAGGATCATCTTTGTTCAGCATGTCAATTGGGAAAAAGCAAGAAGTATGCCCATAAACCCAAACCTACTAACTCTGTCACAGAAGCTCTTCATATGATTCATATGGATTTATGTGGACCAATAAGGGTGTGAGAATATCTTTGGGAAGAAATATGTGTTAGTTGTGGTTGATGATTACTCTAGATTCACCGGGTCAAGTCTTAAGGACAAAGGATGAAACTCATGATATCATCATCAAACTCATCAAACGCTGCAGAGTTCGACTTAACAAAACAGTCAAAATAATCCGAATAGACAATGGAACTGAGTTTGTCAACAAACAACTCAGTGAATTTTATGAAAGTGTTGGAATCAGCCATCAAAGAAGTGTTCCACGAACTCCTCAACAGAAGGGTGTAGTTGAAAGACGAAATCGAACTCTTGTAGAAGCCGCTAGAACAATGCTGATTTACTCAAAGGTTCCAATGTTTCTCTGGCTGAAGCTATTGCCACTGCATGCTACACACAAAATCGTTCCCTGATTCACACGTTCATGGAAAAACTCCATATGAACTTGTCCACACAAAAACCTAATCTCTCTTTCCTTCCTGTGTTTGGTGCATTGTGTTATCCAACTAATGAGGGACAAGACTTAGGCAAACTTAGAGCTAAAGCAGACATTGGAGTATTTGTAGGGTATGCACCAAACAAAAGGGATACCGAATCTACAACAAAAGAACCCGAAATATCATGGAAACAGTTCACGTTACGTTTGAGAGCTGTGTCGGTATCAAATGGCTCCTAGACAATCCAGTTCAGACCCGTACTTCAAAAGCCCCCATTGGCTCATCCCTTGTTCCAAACTCTTCTCAAGAAACTCCATATGTACCTCCATCTGAAGATGATTTAAAGAAATTGTTTGATCTTATGTTCGATGAACTTTATGATCCAAGTACTAATGAGGTGTCGATCCCTACAACAGAGGCTGCTCACATTCCTGTGAATGAAGTCAATCCCTCAGTCTCAATATCTTTAAGTCAAGAAGCGCCTGCTGCTGATCCTTCAGTCTCATCAACAAATCATCATTCTTCAAATGTACATCATGGAAATGTTTCTGGCATCAATGATGAAGTTAATCCCTTTGCTACTCCTGAAGATGCTCCGTTTGTAAACATATTTGCTCCCGATCTTCATCGAACCATCTTCTTCAGAGACATCGACTTGCTACTTCAGTTCCTCAACAACTACCACATGAACACCTCACAAAATGGACTCACGATCATCCATTAGACAACATCATTGGAAATCCTTCTCGCACGGTATCCACTCATAAACAGCTTGCTACTGATGCCTTATGGTGCTTCTTTAACTCTGTACTCTCAAAGATCGAACCCAAAGATGTTAAAACTGCTATGAATGAAGACAGCTGGTTCAATGCCATGCAAGATGAAATTCATGAGTTTGATCGATTAGATGTATGGGAATTAGTACCAGCTCCAGATTGTGCTATGATCATTGCTCTTAAGTGGATCTTCAAAGTGAAGCTTGATGAGCATGGTGATGTTTTGAAAAATAAGGCTAGGTTAGTAGCTAAAGGTTATCGTCAAGAAGAAGGTATAGACTTTGAGGAATATTTTGCCCCAGTTGCTAGTCGAGGCGATCAGAATCTTCTTGGCAAATGCTGCTAGCAAGAACATGGTTGTTTATCAGATGGACGTGAAAACCGCATTTCTTAATGGAGATCTGAAAGAAGTGGTTTACGTCAGCCAGCCAGAGGGTTTTGTGAATTCAGAGCATCCTACTCATGTTTATCGCTTGAAAAAGGCCCTATATGGTTTGAAGCAAGCTCCCAGAGCATGGTATGATACGCTGTCAAAGTTTCTTCTATCTACTGGATTCAGAAAGGAGCAAATTGATCCTACTTTATTCACCAGAAAGTCTGGCAAACACTTAATTCATGTTCAAATTTATGTTGATGATATTATTTTTGCCTCGACCGACCTAATGGAATGTGATCGTTTTTCAAATGAAATGAGTTCAAAATTTCAAATGTCAATGATGGGACAAATGTCATTTTCTTGGGATTACAAATTTCACAAAGTCCGAGGTACATTTTCATAAATCAATCTAAATATGCTACTGAGATCTTAAAGAAATTTGGATTTGATTCAAGTGACCATGTTGACACTCCCATGATTGATCGAACCAAACTAGATGAGGACCACTGTGGATCATGATTGACCAAACGAAATATCGTAGTATGATTGAATCCCTGATGTACCTCACGCTAGTAGTAGAGCAGGACATCTTGTTCTCTGTTTGCATGTGTGCTAGATACCAGGCTAAGCCTACTAAAAAGCAGCTTAATTTGATTTAAACGGGTCTTTCGGTATCTCCAAGGAACCATCAACATGGGACTTTGGTACCTCGAAGGACACCGGTAGATGTCACTAACAGACTATGAGATGATGCTGATCATGCAGATGTCAAGATACGTCGGAAGTACGTTGGAGGTGCTCAGTTTTGGGTGATAAGCTTGTGAGCTGGTCTTCAAAGAAGCAAATGAGTACTTCTATTTCCTCTACAGAGGCTGAATACATAGCCATGTCATCATGTTGTGCTCAAATCTTATGGATGAGATCTCAATTATCTGACTATGGCTTTGAATTCAACAAAATCCCTCTGTACTGTGATAATAAAAGTGCTATTGCTCTCTCATGCAACAACGTCCAACACTCAAGAGCAAAGCATATCGACATTCGACATCATTTCATCAGGGAACAAGTGGAAAAGGGTGTGGTAGAACTCTATTTTGTGAGGTCTGAATATCAGTTAGCAGACATCTTCACCAAAGCTCTTCCAAGAGAACGTTTTGAGTTCATACTTCCTCGACTAGGCTTGAAAAGCTTTCAACCAGAGACACTCAAACGTCTTCGGAAGAAGACGAGGAGAGTAAAGGTCTATGCTCATCTATCTCTTGTAAATATTTTTTCAAAAAACAAAATACAAAATTATAAAACTTTCAAAAAAAAAAAAAAAAAAAAAATCTGAGAAATTGAAAATCTTTAAAAAAAAATTGTCAATTTGTCATGTTTTCTCAGTTCGATTATATCTACGGTCTTTGTGCTGTCATTCAAAGAATGACACGGTACTTTAGATGTTGTTCGAATTTAAAAAATCAAAAATCAAAAAATATTTTGGGAGAGGGAGAAAGAGAAACAATGGTTTATTGTCATTTAGGCAAGTAACCCGCTATTCAAAGAAAGAACAGAGCCATGGTTTACCATGTTTTCAAATTCCATGCTCTGATTCTATAAACATTTATCTGCTGAAAACTAACTGCTTTGAAAAATAACTCAGTCTCTATTTTTTTTATAATCATCTGGACTTATTTGTCAAAATATCTATCTCTCAATCAACAACCTATGTCATTGATTGAGGGGGAGAATGATTTCAATTAAATTAAAAAGTTATTTGGCATTCAATTGTTTTCAAAAGATAATCATGCATGTTTAACCAATGGAGTTTATAATCTCATAATCAGATCCTTATCAGTTAAAACGCTTTCATAATCAAGTCACAATTCTCCTCAAAAGCTTTCAAAATCAATTTAAATCTATAAGAGAATACAAATCTCAAATGATTTGATAATTGTGATCGGGGGAGAATGTGTGAATTAAATTGGATTTAAACTGATAATTCGGTAAATGGTTTTATAAAGCTCTCCTTCCCACATGTGCCAAACGATTTCAAATGTTCCATGCACATGTTGAGGGGGAGCATCTATCTTAAACCACAATGATTTGAAACGTGATCATTTATCTCAATGTGCAGGTTCCCTCTAGTATGTGCAAAAACTCTTTTCAAACCTCGAGGCACATATCAGCATAACATTGAAAACCTCATCCTTCCCCAAAAATTCTTAATCTTCTTGATTTGATTAGGGAAGTGATGTTGATATCTTTTAGAAAATGGAATTCAAAGAAATTAATTCTTTCTCTTGCCTCGTGGTGCAAAACGATTTCAAACATTTGATGCACATGTTGAGGGGGAGCTCTTATTCTAAAAATATCAAAAACAATTCAAGTACAAAATGCTTTGATAATATATCACAAGTATCCGGATTGATTTTCAAATGGTTTTCAATTGGTTCCAAATGGCAGATGAACAATACCAAATAGACAGACCAACTTTACTTTATGTACGGTGATATAAGGATGATAAGGTTAGGTATTTGTTCCCATGATCCGCCAGAACCGGAGGGATCTACCAGGGACTATCCACTAGTTAGTGTAGAGTTCTTAGGTATGATGATAAAAAGGAGAAAAATGAGATATGGGAAGAGTGCGGATGAGTCCGAGCTGTACTGGAAAAACCCAACAAGGTTCTAGCTATGAAGTCTCGGTAAGCACTGAAGGGGTTGAAGAATAAAAAAGAATTGAATGAGAAAAGGGTGAAAACAAATAGCCCTCCATTTATTCAATTAGGGCGAAACTTAGGGGAAACCTTGATTGATATGCTATGATGGTAACATCGGTATTGAAGACAAGACGTCATGGACCCAGTGACGCACTGCACTTCAACTTTCCAAACCACTCAAGTTCCTCTTAAAAGGACTTGTTTCATTCTCACGGGGAACCGACATTATCTATCGACTTTATCTTAGAGATTGTTGATATTGAAGAAGGAGACCCTCTCCCTAGTCTCCGATACAGGATCCAAATATGCACAAATTGAGTCTAGTGCCACGAGATCATCTATAAATCTCATTAAGACACCTTCAATGAAGTCTCTCTGTTTCACACAATGTGGAAAGAAAGATTATATCTTGAGTCCTACGCTTTATCCTTGTGGTATTGCCCTGAACATCCAGGAGTGATATAATAAAATATTCACAATGAAGATGGAAAGCCTTCCGGAGCCAACATCAAACAAGCTCCTGGTAGGTGGCATGTGAGATCTATCCTATAGGTCAACCATGTGACAATGGACGAAACAATGGAGAGATTCAATCTTTTGGATCAATCCTGGTTAAGGTTATGGATTGACGGATACCTTTGAAAAACCCGTTGTTGTGCTTAAAAACTCTTTTCTTTAGCACATCGACTGTGTGCCTATTTCTCAAAATAAAAGGTGTTTATGATTGATAATTGATTTTCAATAAAAAAACCTTCGTTGTACTGCAAAAACAATTTCTATTGAGCAATACACGATTGCTTTTCGAATCTCTTTTCATCAATCGAATCTGAATCTTTCGCTAGTTCACTCACTCGTGTTGTCTTCTTTGAGACGTTCGGTTTGAGAAAAGCTAGAACATTGCGAAACCCTGTCAAGGAGATTCTTAGGAATCCCACTGATCACAGCAAGACTTGTACTGATCAACGGGGAACCGTGGGCCGGGTACCCAATTCAACGAAAGTGATCAAAGACACTTTCGTGCGCTTTATTGCTAACTGTTATATGCAGGTACACCCCGATGTTTGCAGCTGATCAGAATGGAGCAGTCAGTCCATAGCCGCATGCTCACACAACACATTCATATTGAATGAAATCATGATTAGTGCATCAATGACTCTGATATTTTCACTCCATGCTTCGCTACGCTGCGCCAATATCACGAATCAACGAAAACTTTCGTACTCTGATGAGAAGATATCATGATCCAGAATGTGAGCATGTCGGTCCGAAAGTCACAACATCACATAATACCAACACCACACTGGATGTCTCAGAGATTTTTTGCTGATGATCTCAAAAGATGGCATAATGTTATTATCCGTGGTTCAAGAAAAGACCTCCACTTGGATTAACCAAACATGCAATGAGTGGAATCAATGACTACGAGCTTCGGAGCAAAGCACTACATCAAGAATACAAGAACAATTGTTAATGTAATATCTGTTTGTATTCAATGTAATTTTAGTATATGTTTGAGGTGACCTCCCTTAGGGGAGATTGTTAGGAATTAGAAATTCCTTGTATTAAAGAGTCGGTCACCTCATGTATATGTTATCGTTAGAAAGCTCGTAGTCGTAGTTATTTCTAGCTAAGTAGTAGTTAGTTATGTAACACCGTGGAGGACGGACGGGTCTTTACCCACTGTATGCCTGATCCACAGCCCGTTGTGTGGCGTTTTATGTAAGACTATAAATACTCTCTACCTCCTAAGGTAGAGAGTTGGAGCTCATAATAATATCTTTCACTTTCTCTCACTAAGTTCCCTAAACCTCTAACTTTCTCTCTCTAGAACTCACCTTTATACGCCCACTTTGAGTTATGATATGATGTGTATGTGAAATCCAATATCCTACACAAAGGAGTTACACGTAAGGTTTACTCGTAAGAGTAGCCCTTAGGCGTAAACATCCAAGTTTACGCATATCCTTCCAGGATACGCGTAGTCCCACTGTAGACCCTTATGCGTAAGTGTTACGCGTAAGATTGCTCTTATGTGTAACCTTTACGCATAAGGTATTCCATAAGCGTAGAACACCTTAATTCTGATCTTTTACGCGTAGAAACCTGTAACAATTTAAACATAACAAACAGATTACAATGTATTCCTAACACTTTCAAGACTACAAGAAATGTCAAAGATCAAATTAGTTATGCGAAGAAATGCTTAGGCGTATACTAGTACTTAAACCCTAAACCCTAACCTTACGCATAACAATTTTAGCCATGGAAATTCAACAAGGGTTTTACTGCACTATCTTAGATGACAAAGAAACAGGTTCCAACAAGTTACAACATCAAATACCCATTGATTCAAAATTTCATGTTCATACGACTCATAAACCCTAATAATTCAAAAATCATTACAACAAGTTTTTGAGTCTAATTTGTTGATGGAAATAGGTATAACACTTGTTTTTTAAACGTTTAGACACTACCCATTTCATCAAAAACACACATTGGCAAATCTCATGTTCATACGCTTATGCATAAAACTCAAAATCATCCATATTAAAAACTTTAACCGTTGGATTTGAGAAAGATTAAAAACCATTGTTTGTAATAATGATCAAAAGCTTTTCCAACTTATAGATTTTTAATTTGACGAGCGGATTAGTGGTTTGAATCTTAGGCGTGGATCTTGGTTGGTTGATGTAATAAATGCTTGAAGTAAATGTTTTAATTTGTTAGGTGGAGAGTTTTACTAAAAATTACTTTTCAAATTTGACAAAATTGGCCCCTCCACCTCAACCATTTTCAACCAAGACCCATTAACTTCCACTTTGGTTAGACAAAACATATTTTGGAAAGAAACATGACGATACTTGTTCAAGAAAAATGGTGAAAGGTTTGATGGAACAAAGTGTTGACGGAAGATTTGTACTTGCGATGTTTGAAAGAAATTTAGATAGAAGAATATTTTTGGATTTTATCAGATTTTATATTTCTTATATTTTGATTTTGAAAATTTTATTTACAAAAGATTTTTTGGTGTTTGACTGTTTTAAAAAATGTGTTAAAAGTTCGTCCAGTTCTTCTGGAGTCAAAAATGGTGTTGCACGAGATCGCAATAGCACTTCGATTGTCACAGTACACCGGGATTCTGTCAAATACATAACCATAGTCCTTGAGTTGTGTTCTCATCCAAATGACTTGAGCACAACACGCAGACATGGCTACATATTCTGCTTCAGTTGTGGACAACGATGTACAGTCTTGTTTCTTCGATTGCCATGACACCAGTTTATCACCAAGGAATTGTAAACCTCCAGAAGTACTTTTCCGTGAATCTAAGCATCCTGCATGATCAGCGTCTGAAAAAACTATTAGTTCAAAACCAGAATCCTTCGGATACCATATCCCTAAATTAATGGTTCCCTTTACGTATCGGAGGATTCTTTTAGCCTCGGTGAGGTGTCTTTCAGTTGGTCTTGACTGATAACGGGAGCAAAGATATACAGAAAATACAATGTTGGGTCTACTGGCTGTTAGACACATGAGAGACCCAATAATACTTCGTTATTTGGTAGGGTCAACCAATTTGCCATGTAAATCAACGTCCAGTTTGTTGGTATGTGCCATTGGTGTTGCATAGGTGTCACAACTTTGCATTCCATGTTTATTCAAAATTTCAAGAGCATATTTGGACTGACTTAGGAAAATACCACATGGTTTATGATGAACTTGTAGTCCTAAGAAGAACGTAAGTTCACCCATCATGGACATTTCAAAATTTGTTTTCATTAGTTTTGAAAAAGCATTTAAGTACTTTTTGTGGGTAGAACCAAAAATGATGTCATCCACATAAATCTGAACAATTAAAATGTGTGCCCCGTGATATTGAATAAACAGTGTTGGGTTGACCGATCTTTTGACAAAATTATGAGAAAGCAGAAAGGAGGACAACTCATCATACTATGCCCGAGGGGCTTGTTTGAGACCGTAAAGAGCCTTATTCAGTTTGTAGACGTGATTAGGGAACTCTGGATCAACGAATCCTTCTGGCTGACTAACATATACTGTTTCCTTCAGTTTACCATTCAGAAAAGCAGTTTTGACATCCATTTGATAGACCATGATGTTCATGTGAGCCGCGAATGCCAGAAAAATCCGTAAAGCCTCAAGTCTAGCTACTGGTGCGAATGATTCTTCGAAGTCAATCCCCTCTTCCTGTCTATAACCCTTAGCCACCAGACGTGACTTACTTCTGATAACCGTACCTTCAGCATCTAACTTGTTTTTCCAAATCTATTTGAGACCAATGACATAGACCCCTATTGGTCTTTCAACCAATTCCCATACTTCTAAACGTTTGAACTGATTCAGCTCTTCTTGCATGAATTCAATCCAGTTGTCTTTGGTCATTGCATCTTTTATGTTTTTGGGTTTAGTTTGACAAACGGTGAGGGCATAAATGCAGTGTTCACCGTCAGTCTGAAGGCGTTGTCTAGTAACGACTGGTTGATTCGTGTTACCAATAATGTTAACAAGAGGATGGTCTTTAGTCCAACGATGTGTGGAGGATTGATGTTGATATACATTATGCAGATTAGGTGGATTCAAATGGTTGGTAGAAGATTCCGCAACATCTGAATTTGCAGTTTCAGTAGCAAAAGGGTTGAAGAATGCATTTCCATCATAATCCGCGGGTGTAGGTACATCTTGATTCAGAAGATCATCTGCTGGGTCAGCGCCGTTAGAAGAGGTTTGTTCGGTTGTAGTAGTAGAATCAATTAGAGGTGCTTCAGCAACAGTTGTTGTTGTTTCAGGTGTATTAGGGATTGGAGTATTATCAGGTTCAGCAGCGAAAACATTTGATACATCTGGAGCACGTTGATCAATATCATCACTAAACAGAGTAGCAAATAACGTTTCCATTTGACGACGAGTAAGCTGTAAGTTTGGTTCAGCTGATGATGGGGTTTAGGGGAAGTTAAGACGGTTATGTCCGGGTTCAAAATACAACCGTTTCACCCAACTAGATGGTGATTGATACCACTGTTAGGTCACCATAATATAACACAAGGATCAATATGTAAGAAATATAGATAGAGATAGATAGGATGAACACACAAACACACACACGAATGATATATTGAAAAGGTTGTGCGTAGAGTGTATTATGAAGTGAACAACCAACCCTCAAATGAGGGTTTACAAGACTATTTATAGGGGAAGGGAGCTAGGGCAACATATCTAGTCCCTTCCTTTCTTATTGGGCTTTTGCATAGGCTCATGGGCTTTCTACATGAGCCTTGCCATAATTACTAACATAAAAGCCTAATTAAGCAACCTATTACATATTAATGACTAACGCTTGAAATACAAGTTAGGAGTGATTCCAACAATGCTGGTAATTGATCAACCCAAAGCCTCATGAAACACATGGAAGCAATCCGAAAATCTTAAACACGATTTCAAACCCACCAAAACTCTGAAACCTAATTTTTTACTATGCGGGTCGACGTCAGCAAATCACCACATCACCACCACCATTGAATATCAGTCCATAATAATCACGTGTAATTGTAAGATGGGATTTTAGATGGTTATGGTGTAGAGGTTTTTGGACTTTCGTTGATCTAGGAATGTTCTAGGTTTATGAGTTTATGTGTGTGTTTTTTGTATTACAAAAAGAACCACACGGGCTAATGAAACGGCCCCCAGCAGCCATCATACATGCCATTCAAGTGGGCCTTAGCAGGCCATAAATTTTTGTGGGAGGCCCAGCGTCGAAATTACGTCATTTTAAATGGTGTATTATATATATATATATATTATATATATATATATATATATATATAATATATAAATGGTAATTGGCGGAACCATCTCAAGTCCGTGTACCTTTTTATAGGCTCCGGTTCTATTGAGAAGGTTTTTATTTTGAGAAGATTGAGAAATCTTCGTTTGAACAAACTGATTCATGTTTTTGAAACATCATTTTATGGTGAATCGAATCTATAAATAACAAATTTGATTCACAAATCATTGTTAAAATCAAGTTATGATAATGATTCATTAAATTTGTACAGATGATTCAGTATTCTACATATATCACAAAATCGAGAGATTTTTAACATTGATTCAATTTTTTTTACACATTTTGAATTTTAATCACATTAAAATGAGTTTTACGCTTGAAAAACATGAATCAAAGTTAATAATCTATCGTTTTTGAAAACCTTCTCAATCTTCTCAAATTAAAAACCTTCTCAATCGATCCAGATTATATATATATATATATATATATATATATATATATATATATATATACTAATTCTATAAACATGTTAGTTTAATATTTCTAAGAGTTGATGTATTGTAACTGTCAAGTTATTAAACTTTATTTACTCATTTATAGTGGAATATACAAATTTAACTTTTTAATGTTGATCAATCTATCTATTCAATGCAATAACTATCTTTTCAATTTAAAAAAAAAAGTTTTATTCAACTATTGCATTAGAAACACTCTAAAAGTTCACTTTATATTCGATAGACATGTACATAAAGACTTTTTTCACAGCCAGATATAATATTAATCGGGTTATGCACTTGAAGATTTTCCATATTCTTTCAATAACACTTTTTGCGTCTTGTCTTGTTAACATGTTGAAGGTTTATCATGTTAGCTCGGGGCTAAACTCAAGCAACTCCAATTTTTATCAAGCTCAAGCCCTTGACTTGAACGAGCACAAACCCAATGCGCTGATCCCAAGCCCAATGGCTCTTCTCAAGCCAAAATTATCCATATCATAAATTGGGTTAGCTAAGCTCAAGCTCGACTTAGTTACAGCAGATACTCAATCCCAAAAGGACATATACGTCATTTTACAAGAAAGAAAGAAAAAAATTCGCATATTTCGGGTATGTTTGGCAAAAATAGATGTTGCTAGTGTTGGTGCTGGTGCTGCAAAAAGATTAAAATTGTAGCTTATTTTTTTTGGTAGTGGTGCTGAAGCTGTTGCTGAAAAAGAGTAAAATTAGTTTAATTGTGAAAAATAATCTCCATAATCTTTTATAAGCTGGGTTTGGAAAATATTTTTCTAAAATAATTCACAATCTTAGGGGCCGTTTAGTTGGTGAAATTTTTTCTTATTTTTCCGTTTCAAAATTCCTAGAGAAGGAATTGATTTTTCTTCTTTAGAGAATAGTTGAGAATTTTGAAAACCTGTTTAGGTATAATTATATTTTTCCTTTTTACAAAAATGAAAAGATGTTTAGTTGGAGCTCTTTTCAAGCATTTTTCTTTTTATAATCAATCTTTTTTCATCTTGGATCTTGTATGTTTTCTTACGTTTTAATCTGTTTTTATACATTTTTGAACAGTTTTATAAGTTTTCATTTTTTTTTTTTTTTTTTTTTCGTTTTTTTCCATTTTCATTCATTTTTATCCATTTTTATACGTTTTCATCCATTCTTATAGAGTTTCACGCGTTATTTTTTTACCGTTTTATACGTTTTCATTTGTTTTTATACGTTTCCGTCCGTTTTTATATGTTTTCACCCGTTTTCGTCTGTTTTATACGTATTTATACTTTTTTCGTCCGTTTTCATCTAATTCCATTCGCTTTTATCCATTTTTATACGTTTTTCAACGTTTTTACACATTTTATACTTTTTCATCTGTTCTCGTCCGGTTTCATCCATTTGTATCTGTTTTGTACAATTTTTACGTTTTTATACGTCTTCATCCATTTTTATGTGTTAGTGTACGTTTTTGTATGTCTTGTACGTTTTATATGTTTTTTTACATTTTTATCCATTTTTGTACGCTTTTGTACGTTTTCATCAATTTTTATCTGTTTTTGTATTTTTTTCTACGTTTTGTACATTCTTGTGTGTTTTGTACATTTTTGGACGGATAAAAAGGTACAAAACGATACAAAAACATCAAAAAAACGTATTAAAATGTACTAAATGCATAAAAAATGGATAAAACGAATGAAAACGTAGTAAAACATACAAAAATGTATAAAACGTAATAAAGGGCAAAAAAAAAAAAAAAAGAGCGGAAACGGATGTAAATGGGTAAAAACGGATGAAAACATATAAAAATGGATGAAAACGTATAAAAAGGATAAAACGTATAAAAACGGATGAAAACGTGTAAAAACTGACAACTTATAAAAACGGACGAAATAGTATAAAAATGGATGAAATTGTATAAAACGGGCGAAAATGTATAAAAAAGGACGAAAACGGATGAAAACGTATAAAAACATATAAGAACAGACGAAAACGTATGAAAACGAACGAAAACCTATAAAAAAGAACAAAAACGGGTGAAAACGTATTAAAACGGACGAAAACATATAAAAATGGAGGGAAACGTATAAAAACGGATGAAAACGTATAAAAAACAGACGAAAACGTATAAAACGAATGAAAAGTATTAAATTGGCCGAAAACGTATAGAAACGGACGAATGCGTGTAAAAACAGACGAAAACGTACAAAACCGACAAGAACAAATGTAAACGGTTAAAATGAATGAAAACGTATAAAACGTACGAAAGCAGCAGAAAACGTATATAAACGAACGAAAATGGGCATGTAAAAAATGAGAATGAAAAAGTGAGAAGAGTAGAATGGGTTTTTCAAATTTTAGTCAAAATTTAAAGAATGAGAATTTCACTTTTTAAAAAAAAAAAATTGATGGAAAAAGTGTAACTAAACGGGTTTTTAATTTCCCTATTCATATGAAAAATTTTCTAAAAAAATGAAAAAAAAATTCACCAACTAAACAGCCTCTTAGTTTGCCAATCAAAAATTATTTTTTGACTAACACTTATTTCCCGAAAAAAAATAATTTGTAATCTTTAATAACCTCTCGCGCAAAACATGCAATATTTCAATAGAGTAAATTACACCGTTCGTCCTTGTGGTTTGCGTTGACCGCAGGAGTTCGTCCATTGACCAAAATAGTTGCACCGTCCATCCTTAAGTGGCAAACGTTATGCGCCATTAGTCTCTCCCTCTAACGGAGCTCACTAACGGTCGTTAAGTCTTGTTAATCTGAGGGTATAATCGTCATTTCAACACCATAAGGACGAACGGTGTAGTTTACACTTTTTGTCCGTTTTCTTACGTTTTCGTCCGTTTTCTTACGTTTTCTTACTTTTAACTCCGTTTTTACGGTTTCACAGTTTTATTTGTTTTCTTACGTTTATTTAGGTTTTCGTCTGTTTTCTTACGATTTCGTCAATTTTTTATGTTTTCATCCGTTTTTTTACGCTTTACTCCATTTTTTTACGTTTTCGTCCGTTTTCTTACTTTTTAATCCGTTTTTATCCGTTTTTCATCAGTTTTTATACGTTTTTGTCCGTTTTAATACGTTTTCTTCCGTTTTTCTTACGTTTTACTCTGTTTTTTTACGTTTTCATCTTTTTTTTACGTTTTCATCCATTTTCTTACGTTTCGTCAATTTTTACGTTTTTTCTGTTTTTTCTTACGATTTACTCGTTTTTTTACGTTTTCGTCAGATTTTTTACATTTTCGTTCATTTCTTACGTTTTGTACTATTTTTTACGTTTTTGTCGTTTTCTTACGTTTTCGTCCGTTTTCTTACGTTTTCGTCTGTTTTCTTACGTTTGAATCTGTTTTTTACGTTTTCGTCAGTTTTTTTTTACATTTTCGTTCATTTTCTTACGTTTTAGTCTATTTTTTTACGTTTTCGTCAGTTTTCTTACGTTTTACTCTGTTTTTTTTTAAGTTTTCATCGGTTTTTTTACGTTTTCGTCTATTTTCTTACGTTTTCATATGTCTTTTTATGTTTTCTTCCTTTATTCTTACGTTTTAAAACGTAAAAAAAAAGACGAAAACGTAATAAAATGGACGAAAACGTAGAAAAAAGAGTAAAACGTAAGAAAACAGACGAAAACGGACAAAAACGTAAAAAAAATCAGACGAAAACGTAAGAAAACAGAGTAAAACGTAAGAATAAAGGAAGAAAACATAAAAAGACGGACGAAAACGTAAGAAAACCGACGAAAACGTAAAAAAACCGATGAAAACGTAAAAAAAAGAGTAAAACGTTAGAAAACGGACGAAAACGTAAAAAAAAACAGACTAAAATAGAAGAAAAATGACGAAAACGTAAAAAAATAGACAAAAACGTAAGAAAATGAACGAAAATGTAAAAAAAACTGTCGAAAACGTAAAAAAACAGAGTAAATCGTAAGAAAAACAGACAAAAACGCAAAAAAATGGACGAAAACGTAAGAAAATGGATGAAAACGTAAAAAAAAAGACGAAAACCTAAAAAAAAAAGTGTAAAATGTAAGAAAAATGGAAGAAAACGTATTAAAACAGACAAAAACGTATAAAAACGGATGAAAACGTAAGAAAACGGACGAAAACGTAAAAAAACAGAGTAAAGCGTAAAAAACGGATGAAAACATAAAAAAATGGACACGAAACGTAAGAAAACAGACGAAAACGTAAATAAACGTAAGAAAACGGACGAAAACGTAAAAACAGGGTTAAAAGTAAACGAGTTAAAAGTAAGAAAACGGACGAAAACGTAAAAAAATGGACAAAAAGTGTAAACTACACCGTTCGTCCTTGCACCGTTCGTCTTTATGGTGTTGAAATGACGATTATACCCTCAGGTTAACAAGATTTAACGACCGTTAGTGGGCTCCGTTAGAGGGAGGGACTAATGGCGTATAACGTTTGCCACTTAATAATAGACAGTGCAACTTTTTTGGTTAAAAGACAACTCCCGCGGTCAACGCAAACCAGTGTAATTTACTCATTTCAATATTCACTACATTCTCCCCGTCGCTGGTAGTTAAAAACAATAAAAATAAAAAATAAAAAATCACCAGCACTATTTCATCCGCGTCAACCAAACAGCACCAAATTTTTCAAAATCCCTGAAATTCAAATTCTATGAACCAAACAAACACATACTACAACAGATCTACAGAAACCGTCAAAATGTTACCGCGATCGAGTTCGACGTTACACGATCGTGACGCAAGCATGACGTCATCAAGCTCATCTTCTGTATCACCTGGGAAAAGAATAACAAGATCGAATTTGGTGGATCAGTTAAGAGAGTATCAGATTAGATCCAAACATGATTGGGCTTCTGTTTCCTTCTTTTCCTCTACTTCAAATTTGTCTTCCAGTTCTTCCAGGTAATTGTTTTTTTTACTGTTATATTATGTGAATTGGTTAATTGTGCTATTTTTAGGGTTTTAAAGTATAATGTTGAGGTAAAGACGAGAAATGATATGTTCAGATACGGTTATTATTCGTTGTTAGGAAGTTCGGTGCCTATTTGTTGAAATGCCTATTGTGATCGGTTGCGAGGGGAGCTTGTGCGTTGTGAGAGATATCATTATGCTTCACATTACCGGAGTTTTTTTTATTGCGTTAGGTTTAAGTAAGAGGGGAATTGTTTAGTGTGATCTTAACATTCCAGTAGAGTCGTCTTGGACTATCCTTGCAATTTTATAGCGAGTACATCAAGTTTTTGGGTAAACTTAGTGAGCAAGGTCGGAGCTTCAACAGCTTTTCTGAGGAGGCCGGAATCATTTGTAATGTAATCAGCTGCAGAGCAGTTGGTAGCTAGGATAAAAATTCATAAGATCACTGATACATTTCATCACACACATATATTTTGCTTCTATAAACCTTTGTGAGAAATTGGGTCAATCTAAGCTGTACCTTATATGTAATCAAGATAATCACATACGCTCGAATTCAAAACTGGAGAGTTAATGAACTAAAATTATTTAATTAGATTTTGAATAATATATAGATAGATACATTGCTCCGTCCATGTTAGTGACTTAGTGACAAATATTTAAAGTAGAACTATGCTGATACACAACAAACCAATGTAGATAAGGGATTTTTTTTTCCATAACTTTTGTGTTTAAGCTAAGTTAGCTAACATCAAACTACTTCTCAACTACAAAAATTTTGTAACGAGTTATTTTGATATGTGTGAAAACTTGAACATGGATCAAGTTTTATTGCAAATAATTGGAATAGGAAGAATTCCTGATGTTGAAATTTGGTACTAGAGTTGCATTTGGGATATGATGGGATCGACCCAAAATACAAAGTCTATATCTGTGTTTAAAAAAGCGCGCCTTTTTGCGCCTGATGCGTGAGGCGCACCGAGGCAGTGGGGTCATCGCATCAGGACCCTTGATGCGCAGCCATTACATAAGGCGATCTGAGGCGCTGCTTTTTGGCGCCTTTGAGGAGCGCTTTTTTGCGCTTCATGTGTTTTTTGGTCTAAAAAAGACATTTAAACTAAAAAATTTTGGCGCCTCATGTGTATTTTTGTTCTAAAAAGGACATTCAAACTATGCACTGCATGGTTTTTGCATAAATCCCAAACTTCGAGAATGAATGGGAAATGTATGCTTTCATCTGATTTGCACAAATCCCCTTTCGTTCTTATACATTGCATGGTTTTTGTACACATGCATGCCTTTGTGGTCCTTTTGTTATTTTCCGGTAGGAATTTGATAAGCTTATGATCTTTGTTTTGTAATATCTAGCATTTTAGTGATATGGAATCGCAAACTTTGAGAATGAATTATTTTTATTGCTGTTAAATGTCTTCCTGATGTGTTTTTATATATAAATTATGCTTTCTAACAAAGTTAGAATCGTTTTGTACAAAGTGTGCGCCTCGCCTACGAGAGGCGTGCGCTTTCGCCTCATCGCCCCGCGCTTCGGTTTTTTGACCCTTAGCGCAATGGAGCGCTTCGCGCTTTTTAAAACCCAGGTCTATATCTTTATTTCTTACAGGAAGGAAGAATAATATGTTACCAGCATGAATTACAGATTTATTCTGATATAAAGTTCTAGTGTTTTAGGTTTATCAGGTTGCTATTACTTAGGGGTTTGTTAGGTTTTCTTTCCTTTAAATGTAACCTGCATTTCATTCAAGAAAAAATCAGAAAATAATAGTCAATTGAGTTTATCTCAGAGATCGTTGGGTTCTCTATATCGAGAACCCAACAGAACCTAAGCATTAGCCTCGCGTGTGGAACTGTGATATGTATATTAAAAGATTAAGACATGTCTTGATTGTTGACGTGCTGTGACCAAGCTTTTACAATTATCTTCTCAGACACAAATTAAAAAATTAAAACATTAGAGTTGGCATTTATTGGAATATTCTGAAGTATTTTGGACTCATTAGCCACGAGCTTGGAACCGTTAACGTTAATGAATAGGAAAATCTTGCTAAACATTGTGGATGTTGACATTAAGTAAACCCTTGTATATTTCAAGTGTGTTGTTATGTACCCGTTATAACGTCTTTTTGGTTGACTTACTCACGCCAGGTTGCTTGACTGTCTAGATACTCTGCCACGACTAAAACTTTTGATGAATGACAAATTATCAACTCCAAGTTGATATCAGCCTTCATACTTCACAATACACTTCTGTCATGCTTAAGCATCGAACTTTATAACAGAAGGGATCCATGAGGACTTTTGGTATCCATGGTCCTCCAAAATAATTGCCTATTGAGTCATCCTTGAAACTACATTTCTCTTTCATGGTAGGTAAGTTGAATGATTATATTATGCTCCAACTACAAGCAGTCATGACTAGCATGATGTATGAGTCTCTTGCTGTCATAAGGAAACTCTAGTTCAACAGAAACACAGTTATAGTGTCAGCTTACATATAGAGCATCTATTTAATCAGTCAACCAAAGAGGGTATGAATGTATGATCCAATAAAGCATGGGAAGTCCCTAATTCTATACAAACATTGGGTTAAATGTCTATAATGGAGGCTGACTTTTATACTTAGTTGGAACCAATGAGATAGATGACTAGTCACTTTTGCTTCACAAGTTAGAGATATTTCTCAAATGACCACTCAAGAAGCAGTTAGGATGTACCCAAGAAGGATAGGGAAATGTGAGCTTCAACATAAATCACACCTTAGAAAAATACATGAATCACACCTTAGAAAAATAATCACAGAAGTTCTACCATATTTTCTGTGCATATGTTGTTATCTTCATAGCTGTCAATGAGTCAATGACGGCAACGGTTCCATGATTGCTGTGTTTTAGACTTAATATTTAATAAGTATTGTAAACCATCTTGTTTTACTTCTGGTGACTTGGTGGATGGTAAAATGTACATGTGCAAAGAAATGGTGGTGAGGCCACAAAATGAAAAATGGAGACAATGCAGCAATGCTGTAAATAAACTGATTTATCTATGATCTTCACTTATTACATCTAACTTTCACCCGAACCCTATTTGCCAGGAATCCTTATGTGTGTTCTAGTGCGTTTAATTTGTTATTTATTAACTTCTTTTTCTATTATATCACCTATGCATTTTTTAATATGCTAAATAACTCATCTCTGAGACCTCCCTCTTTTGATTACCTGGATGTACAGGGTGGACGTAGTGGTGTATGTAATATGGGAACTAGCGATTCTAGCTTTTTTTGTTTTCTCGGCAGTTTCATTGTATTTCAGGCACTTGAGACTTGGATTTTTTTTAGCAACCATCACATTGTTACTCCTAATATGTATGAAGGTAACAAAGCGAGTAAAACTTGCCCAGAAAAAGAAACGAAGGATGCTTCTTCCTTTATCAATGTAGAAACTCTATGATCTTAGCAGTGTTATATTGTAAATTGCAACAATTTATTGACCCTCTCTATGGTCTACCCATTTTTTTGGTTTATTATAATTTTGTAATCTTAGTTGCGGTAAATGATGATAAAGGGAAATTATTGACCACTTTGATTCTTTCATTGTGTTATTTTCTCAGGTTGCATCCCAGGTAGAACTCTTTTCATTAATTTCTAGGTATGCTGAGTGTATGTATTGTCGACATCCTGTTTGGCCATATCCTGTGGTAACATAGTTCTATGCATGCTGAAATTTCAATCTTAGATTTCGCTTAATGTTCTGTCAAGTTGCGCGTCCTGGAAATGAAAATAAGATGGAATCAATTAGATTGATGAATGAAATCTTACATTTTTGTCAGCCTAGAAAAGCTTAGGACTATTAGTGCATTAGCTAGTTGTACTTTATATGCATCTAGTGTTTTTTTCACTTAGGGTGGAAGAAATTGATCGCTATTCCTCGCGTCACTATTGTCCATACCGCCCCAAAAACAAGTGAAACGCTTAAGGTCATGCCCAGGCACCCAAGGATCCAATTGAGCCACCACATTTTGCTATACCTATCGGGTTTCTTCATCACAATCCACATAAAACACGGATATGCTAAAGTGACAGGTAGCGCAATGCCTCCTATCAGACCTGCTAGACTTGGCAAGAACGGAAGTGCAACTGCTACAAAGAATGCTAAGCAACCAAAGAAAATTCGTGATCCTGCTCTGACCCACCATGGGCATGGCCCATTCTTTTTGGTCACATATCTCAACTCAAGGTTGTCAAAAACTGGCATTGCATAGATTTGGAAGGAAGTGAGGCTGTTGATGATTACGAGCATGCTTGTTAACCCTAGGATTGCTCTTGAAGTCGAGTGTCCGTGGTATTTGTACAATGCGGTTAACATTCCTCCGGTTGTTGGCATCTGCATCGATGTTCATGCATTAGGTATTCGTACATGTACGATCAAAGTTGTAAAGTGTATGCAGTGAGTGATTATTCGGTTTAAAAGTGAGTAATGAGTAGAAGTTGTGTTCTTACCAAGTTACCATAGGCCCAGTAGCCACCAATTGCGAGAGGAAACAAACACATTGCGATGATGAAATACGAATATCTGACCCCTTTCCACATCGGTATTCGTGATGACTGTTTCTGGCTTGATGGCATTGTACCCTACAAAATTTACACATTGCTTATGGTCAATGATGTATCTGTCTATAAATGACCCTTTTATAAAAAATTAAAAACACAATATTTGATTGAATAATGAGTATGAGCTATGAAATTAATGACTTATAAAGTTATCAAAAAAACTAATTATTAATGATAAAAGTAAATTTAAGGTATATAAGATTCAATTATTTTTATAATTAGTAGTGTTGAAAGATGTAATTAATCTTGTATTCAAAGCAAATATGATGAAGAAATAGACTGAACACTATAAAAGCCAATAAGTAGTAACGCTGTGCTTTGTAGTTGTTAGCAATGACATTATACTTCTCACTTTATAAAACTTATTGTGACCCACAGCAAGAAGTTGCAGCATTCACCACCTCATACTTTTGAATACAGCAAAAGTAATTTTAGTTTGATTCGCGAATTCAATATTAATTATTCTTTTACTTATTATTATGGGATAATTAGTTCCGGTTGTAATGCTCGAACTATGCGGGGCAAATTGTTGTCTTTTCTTTTGGGTCTCTACCTTAATTGACTTTGAGGGGATATGTCTTTTTGTTGTAATAGTTTGCTCGTCGTTTAATACATATATCTTGCTGCCTTTAAAAAAAAATATGTTATCTAAACATATGGTATCTCACTTTTCAACAAATAAAGTTAGTCCAGATAAATAGTTAAAAAAAATTAAAGATATGTGTGGTAATCATGATTAATGGTTAATCATGTAACTTTATGTCTTTAATCAACAAGCATGCCCTATAGAGCGGGAGTAAACAAATCTACTTACATCACTAAACAATGTTTGTTGTGACGTGGACATAATTGGATTACACGTCTGATGCACTAAATCAGGATCCAGATATATATATTTATTTCTTTGACACTTAAAGTACGGAGTAAATATTGTAAATATTTTCTAACACTCACAAAATCATAAGAAACATAATCAAGCATTCAAGTGTGTCATTTTATCATTTTATGATTTTGTCAATGTTCTTAACTTTCACTAGCAGCTGGTGAAATCAAATCGAGCGCTGGATTAGATAAAAAATTTATGGTTAATCAGTTTTAAGATAGTTTTTCTACTTAAATGTGTATTTATTCTTCCAAATAATAATTTGAAAACAAATGAGACAAGAACATATGATTATTGTTTACATAAAATTATCGACAAACCTGTATTTCAAGCACCAAGTTATGGCCTCGAAAAGCAAATGCGACGATGCCAAGAGCATTTAGAACATCACAAACCCGAGTTATATGTGACACCTCTTCTTGCAGCTTGTATGATATTCCCGATTGCCTGCCTTCTACTATTGACACCACCCATATGATGGTGCAATACGAGACTGACGCAATTGCACCAATCAATGAAACTCCTGCAATGGAGTTCAAGTTTGGAAGTTGCGCTAAAACAACCGCCAAACATGTGAAAACGAGGTACCACTCAATCATCGATAATGGTGTTTCATTATGATCCTCCCATGAATTGCCAACGATGGTGTTGAAAAGGAGTTTAAAAGTGGCTCCACCAATCATGATTAGTGTTATGCATGTACCACTTGAGAGGTAAATTGTTGGTACTAATGTCATGAACTTCCCTAATTTCTCACCTGAATCACACAACATAAATTGCACATATATAATACGCATACGCTCATTCCTTATGTTTTGAAAACCTTTACAAACATTATGTGTCTTAAAACATTATTTGAATAACTACATGCAAAATTTACATTGTTATAGTTTCTGATAGACTTGACTTCCGACTCACTGCAGGAACTTATTACTAATTCTGTTTATGTATTACAAAAGTGAAATTAAACATACCGAAAGTAGCGACAGAAAGCCAAAGGTATCTGCTATATCGAGCCCCTGAAGGCGATTCATGGAGATGAATAAGAAGCCAAAGTGTATACATTTGCCACACGAAAACTATTGATAAACTCATTATACCCCAAACCCTGCATATAAATTCACAAGAAAGTATTTATAAGTATCGACAATTACAAAGTACTGTATGTTTGTATATATTTAAGTGTAAGATTAAAACTAAGGACAATTACTTGCATATAAAAAAGGTTTCAATCACTTAGACATGTTTTTAACGGCAATGATTTTATTAATTTTTTTGGGTAAAACGGTAACTATCCCGGTAAAATATGATTTTATTGATTTAGGATCTATAATCAAGTGAAAAGTATGTTTACGGAGTTGTGAAATAAACTAACCAGCCAAGTGTGGTAAAGGCAAGGGGAAGAACAAGTGCCTGAATTCCGATTCCTGAGCTAAGTGTATGGAATGCTGCATAAAATGCGTTTCCATTCCTTGATTCTGTGATGGGGAGCCATTCATCATGTGGGTTGAGCTTGGTGAACTCTAAGTAGCCTTGCATGCTCGCCATGGCCTTCTTCATGGGGCTAGCCAATGGTGTCATGACTCGAGTCATGAACGGGCTTTTTGGGGTCATTGGAATGGAATTGGATGGAGATGAAGTATTGAATTGTGATGGTGATGGAATTGAGATCATTGTAGGAGTAGAAGTTTGTTTATTTGGCTTAGGGTGAATTATTTCACTCATTTATCTTCCTGTTATATAACAAAACTAATAATACTCGAACAAGTTCAGTATTCGTCTGTGTGCTTTCTCTTCAACTAGCGATAAATTATGATTCAAATTTGAACTCGTGACCTTTGGACAATATTCTTTCCAAGTTTTTCTTTGTATGGGGCATTTAAGAACTTTTGTGGAAGCTTACAATTTATAGGGTGGAGAGAGGGAAGTGCAAAATAAAGCAGGTGCTTTATTGTATCTGGACGTATATGATATATATGCTGTAAATATAAAGAAAAGAAATTTCTACAAAAATAATTGGATGTTGAAGGGCTATATATAAAGCAGTAGCCTTTTGACTGATGCATGGCTGCCGACTGCTGACTGCCTTGTCTTTGGTTACCTTCAAGTTTCATATGAAGTTTCAAGTCATGCAATCTCCTTATGTATTTCGAAACTCCTTAACCAATATATACGGTATTTGATTATTTGATTTGTAATCAGAATCCATAGAAACAGCCATTTCCGATATATTTTCCCCATTTGTGAAAGCCTTCTTGGGAAATTCGTCGCTAGGTAGCGCTGGAAATTTAATTTTCGACAAATTTTCCACATATATTGAAGTAGGCTAGCGGATGGTTTATTATGTTCACAACAAATGTTGAGAATAGGAAAATTTGAAAACGCAAAGTTACCTAGTAATTTCTTGACTTCACAAACATGAAGAAAAAGAAGACACAACCTGAAAACATGTAAACTTGTAGGAAGGATTATTTATATATGGAATGATATTTATATGTGGTTAGGAGGTCAAAGCCTTAAATAAGCTACCAAAATACATTAGGACAAATGACAAAAAAAATGATCGAACTGACAACTTTCTGTGATTGTGTGTGTAGCCAACTATATATATATATATATATATATATATATATATATATATATATATATATATATATATATATATATATATATATATATATATATATATATATATTTTGAACTTTCAAATTTCGATCATTATGTGTATTTTTTGACAATTCTGCCATGTAAAATGACTATTTTACCCTTCGAAATTTGAAAAAATTAAAGGTAAAATGGTAACGAAATACACACAATAATCGAATTTTGAAAGTTCAGTACATACAATAAGAAAAAAAAATAGAGAGAAATGAGGGTAGAGAGAGGGGGTGTTTGGCTAATGATAAAATTTATTGCAAAGACACACACCCCTCAAGTGAAGACTTTAGGTGCAAAAGGTTAATAATCGGTAACCCGAACCGACCCACAATCAGATGCCTTTCCATAATTTGTGGTATACATGACTCACTCAGCGGTTGTGGGTTTGGGGTGCCAAGGATTGGACCCTTGACCTTATGCTTGTTAGGTGCAAGATGTTGGTCCGATATTTTTGTGTAACATCATGAAACGTATGAACAATAGTTCGAGCAAATGAAAATAACCGATGTTCATTAGAAATAAGAGCATATTTACACAATTTTGACCTGAGTCAACTAATAATACCCATTTCTACATCACGATTGTATCATTCTCACTTAGAGGTTAAGGTGAAGGCTTTACGAGGGATAATGGCAGAATACTATCCCTGGCAATGACAAATGTTACTCTTCAAGTTATGAAAGGAAGATTCCACTTGAAAGAGGAGGAAGTTTCTAGTGGTGGAATCGATTGCTTATCACTACTACTAACCTCCCTTTATATAATAGGGATATTCACTGTTAGTAGTTACAAGAGAACAATGATATCTAAACTAGAAGCAAAATGGAAGTAAGGTACACGTGCACTTGTGTGGCTAAGGTTTCTTTACTGTGCTGACACCTCATGCAAGTTGCTTTCCCTCCTCTCGATGAGTCCTTATCTTCCCAAGGGTTTTCTCGCTTTGCTTTATCTCAAATTACTCTCGTACAAGCACATCTGAGAACTTCAGTCAACTTTAGCAAGTATGTTTAAGTATACTCTGAGTGTGTCTGATAGATGTAGTTTGTTCAGGCTTCATGGTTCTTCTGGATGGCTTAAGTTGATAAGTCTTTCAGAGCCCTAGAGACATTTGTCAGTCCACTAAGACTTTGGTTGTTTGTATTCTTCTTGTACTTTGATAGCTGACTCCGTATCAGGATACAAAGTGTTCATTCAATTTTAGTCTTTGCCTTTCACAAAGCTATGCTGTTGTTACCAAGAAGTATACAAAATATCAGAGTATTTTGAACTCTAATATGTTAAGCTACTCAGAGAGTTATCTTGGTCAGACCCGCTGTTATTTTTAACAACATTTGATTCTATCAAATGGTCTTGGACTTTAACTCTTCCGAGGCTTGCTCGCTGAGGTGTATACCTTTGCGTGATAGCTGATAGTGATCAACAGTGCTGATCCTAGTCAGGGAGTAAACTTTGCTCATAGTTACAGTTTGACTTTATCAGATAAATGAATTGTTTCTCTGACGCAATCAGCTATTTTAACTTAGGCTGATTGAATGTTGTGGGATAGGCAGTTCATATTTTGACCCTAACAATCTCCCCCTAATTGAACATAAAATTAGTCTAAGTTTTATTAGATGTAAGTGAGCATAACGACTTCTTCTTACGTTCTAAATTACAATCAAGAATGAAAACATAAACATCTGATTGTAAGGTGGTCTACCTTTATCTGAGGTAAGTGAGCATAATGGCTTCTTCTTACACTCTGATTTACAACCAAGTATACATGTATATCTGAATTTAAGGTGGTCTAATTTTATCAGAGGTAAGTGAGCATAACGGCTTCTTCTTACACTCTGATTTACAACCAAGTATTTAGATGTTAACTATAAACATATATCTGATTCTTCATAGGTTTATAGATGCTTGACTTATCCTTAAGTTCATTCTTGGATGTTTGTTTCCAAGTATTTGAACTTCTTCTCGAAAGGAAGCCAAACATTCTTGATTTGAACCATTTCTTCCATTTTGAGGACTGTGTCCTTTTAGTAGCTGATTTTGGAATTTTTAGTCCAATGAAAGGTTTGGTTAGGATGTATGAGTCCTTTAGTATATATTTACTAATTTATCAAGAATTGGGAATAATTTTAGAATCAGTTTGAGGAATTTGGTTCAGAGGTAGGGTTTGTGTTTGACGGTAAAGTTGATAATAGTGACTAGTATACTATTTCACAACTCTATTTCCAGACACAGATGATGGTGGTATTAATCCATCGTCCTTATCTGATTCCATATGGCTTCTGATTTTCTTCAATCCCAGACAGCTATCAGTGACTCAGGTTGTGGTATCAGCTGTGCTGATAGTACATTCTTATCCCTGGTCAATTCCGCATTTATATTCCTGAGTTTTTTAACTCATACCAGTCGAGTTGTTGAAATAAAACAGAATTAGGATTCTTGACTTTCCATGTTTAAGCAAACCTTTCAAATTCAAGAGCTGCTAAGTCTCCTTTTTATGTTCAGCGACTTTAAAATAGGCTTTTCTAAGAAAGTCGGAGACTATTTTCTCAGCTTTTCTTGTTTGCAGTCTCCTCCAATCTAAAATAGCTTTTTACCCAATTTACTTAGTTGTAAGCAAGCTTTCCATTATGTAGCTTGCCGACTGAGTTTCAACAAAGGTTTAGAGAAAATCATTGATTTTCATCCTTTGTTGATTGATGTCTTAGGTGGTGTAGGAACAGGGACTATTCCAGTATCTGAATACTTCCTCACACATCCTCTTCCCCTTTTTGTTTTTGCATTCCCCCTATTATTGGCCTCTTATTACTCTCTTCCATTGTTTGTTGTTACAGGAGTCAACCATGTGACATTCCTAAGTAATACCACTCTTATGGCTTATGAGAGACTGAGTTCTCATGAAGCTCTTGCCATCAAAGGTACCTTTGAGTTTTAAAACATTTATTCTGAACTTGATCGTTCAGAAGAAAACATTTTTTTTATCAAAGGTACTTGCAACTCTAGAGTAAGAGTGGCGTTAAGAGTGGTGTGGATAAATGGGTTGAGAGAAGGCAGATGGAACTACTTTTCGCACAATAACGGTTTGAGGTAAATGATCTTGTTTGAAAAGACACTCGAGGATGTTATAGAAGGGGAATATTTGTGTGCATATTTGTTAAGGAATGAGTTCGAATGTTATTAACCGTCATTCGAGAACGGCTTTGTATTATTAGTCGTCATTCAAGAACAGATCTAGATCAAGGGAGACCCTTCATGAATTTACCTTAACATATAGTTAGCTTGGAGGGGTCCTACGCACCGTAGCCATGGTCCAAGAAAGGATTTCTTATAAAGTACCCATTGACTACTGTAAATCTTTGTGATTTTCTTTTAATTTCTCATGCTTTCTCTTTCTCGGCCGAGAGTATTTCTTTTTCCAGGTATTCATATATCGGGGTCATCCATGTGTACCCTTCTTCTTCCATGATTGCCACGAGCGGTGTCTTCTCTATTGACTTTTGGCTGAGCTCTTCTACCAGTAATTGCTTTTTCAGATGCGCGAAGCTGGTAGAAGCCATTTTGCTCAGGGCGTCTGCTTTTTTGTTTTCACTTCTGGGTACTTGATTGATTGAGAACATTCGGAAGTTTTTCAGAAGTTCCTTTACTTTCTCTAGGTATTGAATCATTCATGATTCTTTTGCAATGTACGTCCCATTGACTTGGTTTGCCACCAGTTTTGAGTCTATGTTTGCTTGCAAATTCTTGACTCCCATTTGTTTTGCTACCCGTAACCCAACTATTAAGGCTTCATATTAAACTTCGTTGTTTGTTGTATTGAAACCGAACCTTAAAGCGTAAGTGAACTCCGTCCCCTGAGGGTCTGTCAGTATTAGTCCCGCTCCGCAACCGTCTATGCAAGATGAGCCATCTATGAATAGGATCCATGGTTGCGAGAGTTCCTCCTCTTCTATTGGCTCGTCTTCTTCATCGTCCTTTGGACGTTCTACTATGAAATCTGCTAGAATTTGTCCGTTGATGGATGTTCTTGGTCTGTATTGTATGTCATACTCCCCCAACTCGATGCTCCATTTTTGCAATCTACTTGCAACTTCCGGTTTTGATAGTATTTGTTTTATTGGCTGGTCCGTGATGACTACTACCGTATGCGCTTGAAAATATCTCTTTAGACGTTTCGTGGCGTGCACCAGAGATAATACAAGCTTTTCCATTGGTGTGTAGTTTATTTCCGGTCCTCACAGGGCTCGGCTCACAAAGTATATTGGTGTTTGCTTGCCTTCCCTTTCTGTCATCAGGACTGCACTGACCGCTTCTTTAGCTGCTGCCAGGTATACATGAGTTCCTCTTTTTTCTAAGGTGTGGTGAGGGTGGGGAGGTTTGCTATCATTTTATTCATCTGCCTAAAAGCTTCCTCCGCCTCTTTTGTCCACTGAAAGTAACTCTTTTTTGTACACTTCTTGAGTGTTTTAAAGAAGGGTAGTGACTTTTCAGCAGATTTAGCCAAGAATCTATTCAAACTTGCTAGCTTCCCATTTAGTCTTTAAACGTCCTTGAGGCATTTCAGAGATGGGAGGTTTAGTACGGCTTCCGCTTTGTCTGGGCATACTTTTATTCCTTTGGTGTTTACGGTGTATCCTAAGAACATACCTTCTTCCATTCCGAAAGTGAACTTCTTGGGATTTAGCTTCATGTTTATTTTTCTTAATGTTTTGGAAGTTTCCGCTATGTCCCTTAGTATTTCTTCCTCCGAGCGGCTTTTGATCACTAGGTCATCTACATATACTTCTAGATTTCTGCCAATTTGCTTGTGGAAAGCTTTGTCTACTAGCCGCTGGTATGTCGCTCCTGCGTTTTTTAGTCCAAATGGCATTTTGGTGTAGCAGAATATTCCTTGATTTGTGATGAAGGCTGTTTTTCCTCATCTTCCTTTTCCATCTGGATTTGGTGGTAGCCTTTGTATTCATCCAGGAAACATTTGAAAGAGTATCCGCATAGTGATTCAACCTTCCAATTTTGTCACCATCACCGGGTTAGCTAACCAACTATGGTAGCGTACTTCTTTCAAGATTCCTGCATCCACAAGCGTTTCTACCTCTTCTTGTATCTCCTTGTTTCTTTCCGGTGCCTGGCCTCTTTTCTTTTGCCATATAGGAGTGTACCCTTCTCGTATGTTTAAGTTGTGCTCTGCTATGTGTCTTGGGATGCCCGTCATGTCTGCCGAACACCAGGAGAATATATCCAAGTTCTGTTTCAGCAGGTCGCACAGCTTCTTACGTCCTTCAACTGACAAGGTTGATCCAATGGTTATTGTTTTCTCTAGATGTTCCGGATGTATTGCCACGTGTATTAGTTTTTCCATTTGTTTTTCCTTCACGGCTTGTGGCGTTGGTTCGGAAACCATAGTACATTCCAACGAGACCATCCTGCTACGACGAATCGTGAGCACTCCGCCTTCTACCAGGATTTTTATCATTCCATGTGCTGTTGAAGGCACGGCCTGCAGTTTTCGCACCCCCGGCCTTCTTATAATGCCGTTATATGGCGGCTGGGACCTTACAATCACGAAGTTCATCCATGCTGATGCTGAATGTTCATCATCGTCGATTTTAGTTAACAACGATATTGTGTGAAACAGCAAGTCTTCATTAATTTTATGTCCTAATAAGATTTTGTGGATGATCTCTTGGCTCTAGACTCAATTGTGCACTTTGGTTTCCTATATTAGAGAATAGGGAGAGGGTCTCCTTCTTCAATATCAACTATCTCTAAGATAATGTCGATAGATAATGTAGGTTCCCCATGAGAATGAAACAAGTCCTTTTAAGAGAACTTGAGTAGCTTGGGAAATTTGGTGCAGTGCATCACTGTGTCCATGACGTCTTGTCTTTAATACCAGTGTTACCTTAGTAACCACTAGTAGCATATGTATTGAACCCGGTTTCTGCCATAAGGTTGAATTATTGGAGGGCTATTTTTTTCACCCTTTTCACATTCATTTCTTTTTCCTTCTTCAACCCCTTCAGTGCTTACCGAGACTTCATTACTAGAACTTTGTTGGGTTTATTCCAGTTCTAGCTCTTTCTCAGTCGGCACTCTTCCCTTATTCTTACTTTTCTCCTTTTTTCATCATACCTAAGGACTTCTACACTATCTAGTGGATTGTACCTGGGTAGATCCCTCCGCTTCTGGCGGGATCGTGGGAACTAATGCCTAACCTTACCATCCTTATAACACCAATACATAAAGTAAAAATGGTCGGTCTTTTGGTATAGTTCTTTCCTTCTTGAAACCAATTGAAAAATTATTTGGAAAATCAATCAAGGTACTGGATATAAATATCAAAGTATTTTGTACCTTAATTGTTTTTGATCTTTTAGAAATGCTTCCCCTCAACATGTGCTTTGTGATTTTGAAATTGTTTAGCACATGGAGGCAAGATGACTTTAATATTTCCTTAATCACAATTTCCATAGAAAAATCCTTTTGATTTTTTGGTAAATGCTCCCCCTCAATATGTGCTTTGGTTATTTGAAATCATTTAACACATAAAGGAAAGAGTTCTTTGAAGTACTTTCACGATCACACTTGCCATAAAGAAAACCATTAGAAAATCAATCAAGGTACTTATGTTAAAACATAGAAGCTTTTGTACCTTGATAGTTTATTTTCTTTTGAAATGCTCCCCCTCAATACGTGCATTAATTAATGAAAACGTTTAGCACATATGGGAGAGCAGCCTGCACTTTGAATCAAAACGATCACCTTTTATCATATTTCATATTAAATCACAAATTCTCCTTCGATAAAAAATATCAAATCCTTTGAGATTTTGGATCCCAAGTGATTTAATTAGGTTTAGAAAACATAAGAGAAAATTTGGCCTGGTTTAAATTCTCTTCTGGTTTTTGGATAAATGCTCCCCCTCAACATGTGCATTGTGTATTTGAAATCGTTTGGCACATGGAGGCAGAAGTGCTTTTGAAACAATCACCATTTAAACAGATCTGAGATTTAAATCACGATCTCTCCCCCAATCAAAAATGTCAAACCTTTTGAGATTTGTGATCCCAATTGATTTAAATCATTTAGAAAATTTTGGGGAAAGACGTGGCTTGATTTAATTTTGAAATTGACTGAAAAGGAGCAGTTTTTGACATTAAAGATTGTTAGTGTCAGGTATGATAATTTTAAGAGATCTTTAAGTAAAATAAAAAATTTCATTTTGAAAGATCTTTACGTTTAAATAAAAATCATACCCTGACATAACATTAAATCTTTAGATCACCACTTCATATTGTACAACTGGACTTGTTAGATGAAATATCGTTTGAAAATATTTAATTTGAAATCACTAAAGATTTGACAAAATAAAATCCGGTTGATTTTCAACACTTTGAGTCCGATTAATTTTCAAATAATATTTTTACATTTTGAAAAATTCATGAATGGTATCATCCACTACTTTTCCTGCACAAACATATGTTAGGTGGTTAAGCTGCTTCTATTTTTGCTGTAAGGCTGGAAGAAAACCAACTGCTTAAGTAGTGAGATGTCTGAAGTTTTCTATCATGCAAAGAGATCTGCTTAAGTTATGTTTCTTCTTTTGTCGACCCAAGATATAGTTTCCCTTTCCAATCGGCATCTAATCATCTTCTTTAGTGGGATCCGGATCAGGAACATTCTTATATACCATGTTATCTGCATACGTTAGTGGACATACATACAAATATATGGTGGTCGACAACACCCAAACAGCAATCGACTAATAAAAGTCAATTCAACATAGAAAATCATTCAATCAGTTCATAAAAAGGCATGAGAATAATGTGTTCATCAAACTCTAACCATCTAATCCTAAAAATCATATCCTAGGCTCCTAGTCCTTCAACGTTGGCAAACATCTTTTTCTGTTAGGTATATAGGATGATTAAATAACCCGTTAGATGATATAAATTTGAAAACATTCTCCCCCTCAATCAATGACTTATTTCATGAAAAGTTTTAAAGACATTGAAGTCATTGATCGAGTTTCCAGATTTATAAAAACTCCAATTCTGATTGATTTTCAAGCAACTCATTTTCCACCATTTTGAAAACACAACAAATATGTTTCTGAAGAATTTTTAGAAAGAAAAACATTTGTGTAGGAACAGCAGTCCTTCGACATGCTTTCCTCATTATGTTTTAGGATAAGTGCTCGATATTTATGAAAATTGGTTTAGCGCAACACTTTCCATTTTGAAACGCGGGTTGCGTATCTGAAATAATAGCAAACCATTGTTTTAAGCATGGATTACAGTCTGAAGTAACAGCAAGCCATAGTTTGAGACATGTTTTAAAAAAGATATTTACACTTCCTGCTCGAACTTCATCTAAAGTCCCATGCCATTATTGAATGACATTTCTAAGACCGTAGATGTTATCGATACCAGAAGACATGTCTTGAGAAAACAATATGTTTGGTATTTTTCAAATTTTTTGATTTTTATGGATTTTTGTTGGTTTTATATTTTTCTATTTTCTTTTGTTGGTTTTATATTTTTGTATTTTTCTTTTTTGAAAGATATTTACAAAGAAGACGATATCGTTTAAGAAGATGATGATACGAGTACCGAGATAAGGATACCGATCAGCACGTTGTGGAAGATAGAAATCAACATCTCTTAAACTTTCACCACCAAACCTTTCGAGATTCTTGAATCGTCGTCAGAACTTGAACCTTCTGAAAGTGAGACTTTGGTAGCTTCCCCCCAAACCGAAAATCTTCTTCTTGAGCAGTTTCTAAGCTCTCTTTCAAGCTTTCCTTTGCCAGGTGCACAGAGAAGCACACCATATCATCGATCTTGCTGCTCCTTTTAAGAATGATCATCATGATTCTACGTTCGGGGTTATATCATCAGATAGAACATCAACGTATCATCCCACGCTTACATAATATTCTCACATTTTGTTTCTACTGAAGTTTGAAGCGATGCATACCAAAAGGTCTTAAGAGACCACTTCCTCCAAGTAGTTGAAGAGATGCATTTAGTCTCATTGTGTAAATGTCACGAACCCGAATATACATATACCCAAAGAAAGAGTAACTAATAACATCGAAGTAGCAGATTAAGTCCGATATGCAAAGAATAACCCCGATGTATACCTTTCTCTCCCTGATGATAGTGTATGAAGCTCAATACCCTGAAGTACCCAAAGAAAGAATGACCGATAACATTGAAGTAGCAGGTTGAATCACTGATTATCTCTGCGGATGACAACTCCGAAATAAGTGGGTAAGCTCTCATGTGAAACAGCATTGCGACCCCAATGTACACATTTCTCTCTCCTGGATATGTCATACTTGTGTACCTCTTTTACCATCAGAAACTGTCTCTTACATCTCTTCCCCACGTAGTTGGAATAGAACACTAAACGCCATGAGTTAAACATTGAGTTTCTTTGCGGTCATGACATTTGTCTTCCTGGGATATCTTCAATCACTTAGAAGTATTAAGTTCATCAAGTTTACTCGCTTTGCGTTTAGATGTGTGTCTCCTTCCCCCTTGCTGGTTTTGATACTTTAGAATCAGCAACACATTATAAGCCTAGATACTTGAAATCTTTTGAGAAGAACACTTGAAATCGTGTGAGAATCAACTTGCTGAAGAACAGTGTGAGCAAATCTAATTAGGGATTAAATCTGACTTTTCACTCTCCCCCAATTAGTACTCTCCCCTAAATTGACAATCCTTTAGATGAATTCCGAGAATAAGAAGAAGTCTTTAGATAATCAAATGCAACTTGTCTTTAGTCTTCTAAAACGCAGCAGAAAGTGTAGAACAGACTGTAGACTCGACCTTTTTCAAGATTGTTCGTTTGGGGAACAGAATGTCAACATCTTCATTCCACCAAATGCATTCCAATTAATTTTCATAATGCAAATCCCCTTAACTAAAATCCCTCCCAATCAAACAAGAACAGAAAGATGTTCATCAAGGAAATTAGCCCCGCAACTGGAAGCACTTTGTCATTAATCATATTAGCCCGTGAGAAGATGTCAACCAACGGCTCTTAGAAGAAACTCCATGTGAAGATGACCCGATAAGAAGAAGCTCGGTTCTTACATGAGTTTGGAGCCGTATGACCATTTATTCTTAGATGTCATTCAACATGCAGTAAATTCACACTTCTTCTCCCCCTCAAGAATTGCATACGAAGTTACCATTATTGCATACGAAGTTACACTTCTCCCCTGTAAAAGTTGCATATGATGTCGCCATCGCCATTTTAATTGAGCAAGTGGAAAAAGAATACAATCATCGGTAGTTCGGTTCACTTGATGACTGAGCGTGCATGGAAGAAGCATGAAGCTTGTTGATGAGAATGGTCATAAATGAGAAGATTTCTCTTCTTCTGAAGATAAAGCGCACTGAAGCATACAATTTTCTTTTCTTTAAGGAACGACGTTTGAACTGAAGTATTCAAACATCACCTCTCTCTTTTCTGCATCTCTTGGCTAACTTGTTATCAACCCCATTATCTTTCAGTAGGCTCTTTGTCGTGAAAGCTGATGGAGAAAACCCAATATGATGAATTTGACACTGAAGTAAACTAACCCGAACTTGTGACTTAAACTTGCACCAATGTGTGACTAAGAGCGGTGCCGAGAGTTCATGCAACTTTGAATACCTAAGTACTCTATACTCTTCAACCAACCAATCATCAAGTATAAGACGTACATCACCTCTTAAAAATCCACAATTTAATGTGACACTGAGCACTACAACGTAACTCCTTAAAGTGATAGTTATTTTGTGGTAGTAAAATAAATGAAAAAGTTACCCAACAATAACTAGATTTCCAAGTCGTCGTCATTGAAAATGTTAAAAGCTTGAACAAGGATCTCGAAGAATCTTCATCCAACCATCCCCGATACCTTTAGCTACTAAGTACACTTGCTCGTGAAATTTCACTTCAACCTCAAATATATAATAATGAATTAACGCCGTTGTCACATCTTGTAGTTAAAAGCTCAGATCTAGCCCCTTTTTCGATGTTTTAAATGAACTTTGATAATGGTTTCATCCCGACCTTAGTCAAACGCACATAACCTCGTGAAACCATGTAATAACCAAACTGCCATGAAGAATATCCAAACAATCATCCAAGACATGAATTACACACTTTATCCCTTCTTTGAATTAGAAACTGTAGCACCAGAATCAGATGAGATTCAGAAATACACTTTCCATTCTCCAGGATGGTTCCATCATCACGGGTTTTTACAATTCTATGGTTTAAACCGAGAAATAACTTCTTTCGTGGGATTTTACAAAACCAAGAATAAACCGAGAGATAGATCCGGAAATGCACTCTTCTTTCACCAGGATGATTCCATTGTCACGGGATTTTACAAATCTATGATTTAAACCGAGAAATAGATTCTTTCGCGAGATTTTACAAAATCAAGACTAAACCGTAAGCAATGCAAGATTGAATATGTAATGATAAATTTGGTTTCGGTGAATATCTGTTTTAGAAGAACATGCAGCGATTCATCAACAATTCTTCTCCATCACCAACAATTCTTTTCCCATATGTAGAATACTTCACAAACCATACTAAGTAAAGTAGTATATACTACTTCCCCCTGGAGGTTGACTGTTGGGTTCAGTAAATACCCAAACCCCTTAATCAAGGATTTGAATAGAAAATAGCCCAAGTGTTTAGTCCGTTAAACACTATCAGGTCACTGAGTGCATAGTCTCTCAGTGAGTCATCTTCAGGATACTCAGAATGAGGCGAAGAAGAAGTCTCTCCACTCAGTAAGGCGGAACTTAAAGGGTGAAGAATGAGTCAATAAGAAGATGATGGATTCAGTGAGTGATGACAATAACTCACTGAATCCCTAAGACTCCTCTCTAACTACTTACACTGAAGACAAACTGAAGTAGAAGACTGAAGGATGTAACGACTGAAGAATGAGCGGGACAAGGCGGGAAAAGTTTGAATAAGATAAGACGAAGTACTTATCAACAAAAGTCAACTTTCCCTGAATTGCTAAAGATCAGGCTCAGTGTCATCACTGACCTTAGGAAAGCAGTCTTGTCTCTTACCTAAAATAGTCTTTGTAAACAGAGACAAAATACATCAGTATTTTGTCTTTCGTAAGATGTCAGTTTGTCACTTAGGAAAGAGTCAAATCTCATACATGTATAAATAACATAAGTGATGGAGTGAAAATGTTAAGCTTGTGAATTGTAAAAACACACATACACACAAGCCATCTTTTCACTCCTCCAAATACAACTTTATCCCTGAGATAGCTCAGTGGGTTCTAAGAGTTGTGCTCAGACTTAGCCTGAGCTTAGAGAGGAGTCACCAACCTTTGTCATTTCAATCCCAAGTGCTATTCCGCAAGTACTTGGGTAACGTATTCTTTGTGATTCATTTCTAATAAGAATATGATGTTGAAAATTATCTAGTGTGTTTTACTTACGTTAATTTCAGTCATTGTTCACTATTAACTTGTTTTATATTTCAAAACTGTTTTAAACGATAGTGAACGGGGAACAACAAGTGGTATCAGAGCAAGGCTGTTTATAAAACTCCTTTTTAGGCCGCTCTAAAAGTTTTTAAATTAGGATCCTAAATGGCTGATTTTGATGTACCCCAACTAGTCGACAAAAAGGGTGGAGCTTATACAGCTAATGCCCCTCGACTCGAAGTTGGCAAATTCAAAAAATGGAAAAAGCGAATGCTTTGCTATTTGACTGGAATGGAACCTTACTACATAAAATGCATTAATGAAAGTCCATTCGTCCCAAAAACAGCTGAAGGTTTGCCTAAACACAAGCTCAGTGGACTCTGGATGAAAGAAGAGTGGTCAACCAAGACCAAAGACTCAAGAGTATTGTTGGATCGATGTACTCTAACTAAACTAACTTAAATAGCTTGTTAAGGTTTAATAACCTCGGATAAATCCTAAGTTATTAACAATGAAACACTGAGAAAACTCTATTAAGTATGCGGAATTTACTTAACAAAGATAAGAAGAATAACTTTAACTTTGAACGATTTTATTAATAACTCTAACTCTGCTTATTATGCAGACTCTTTAACAACTCTAATAATATCGAACTTCTCTAAAACTCTAATAATGTCACGTACTCTAAACTTGTGAACTTGTGAATTCGTACCTCTAATACCAATCTAGGGATCCTTTTATAGGCTCAAGGATAACCCTAGTTGGTTTACAATTTGTATCCTTGTACGACAAGTAATCTAATAAAGAATATTCTAGAATTACAAAGCTTTCCATAAACGAATATAACAGTTCTTTTAGCCTTGCAGTACTTTGACTTCTACAGCAGTACTTTGACTTCTTCTTTAGCAGTACTTTGACTTTTCAGTACTTTAACTTTCTGTATCCCAACAATCCTCCCCTAACTTGAATTCTACTTGTTTGATTTCAAGTTCCTTTGTGAATTTATCTTTAACAGCTTCATCTTGAAAGAAAGATTGTGTCTTTGCCTTTGGATTGTATCTTTGTAGACTCTGCTTATATCATCATTTATCAAAGTATTCTTTTCTGCAGTAATTTTATTTCTTTTCTGCAACATTCAGCAAGCTCCATCTTTTCAGCAACATAAGACAATTTGTACAATTAATTCAGTTAAGTTCCAGTCTATTCTCATCACTTCCAGGTGTGTTAACTCCTGTGAGAGGTGAATCATTGAAAATTTAATGGATTTAATGTCTCTTTACCAAAGCCATTAACTCTGGAGTAGCCAAATGTTTTGATGTGTAAGATCATGGTACACTGATAACCATATGATTTTTAGCAAATCATCAGCTATCAACAGATTTGAGTTGTCTTTACCAAAAGCTATACCCTTTTGGACTAGTTAGTTCTTTCATCATGGTGAACTAATTACCATATAATGGTTTTTACACAGCCTTTACCACAAGCCATTTTCTTGTGGGCTAGCCAACTCTTCACAATACTGATATGGTGAGTTGATTAACATACAACTTATTAGCAAGTTGTTAACTAGAAACGGATTTGAGATATCTTTACCAGATCCGTTTGCTCATGGATTAGCCAATCCTTTTGTAACCATGGTGGATTGATAACCTATTGGTGTTACCATCTCAAAAACCATTTATTTCATACAACCTTTGTTTCAAAATGTTTATTACTTAACAAAAGTTTTTCAAAAACAGAATCGGTTTAAAAACGCAAGCGATACTTTGATTAAAGTATGTTTGATCAGTACTTTGAATAAAGTACTGATATATCAAAAATTTAATCAATTAAGATTCATACCAGTTATTCATCATCATCAGCAATTGTAGTCCATCTGATAAACAGCTTGATGACCAGACGTGCTATTTCATTATCTTCTTCTACTTCCATTCCATGCTCCAGCATCCTCCTCATAAGATCTGGTGTACGAGGATATCTTCTATCAGCTAACATGTGAATCATCGTCCCATCTTCTAGCTCTAGAACATGTACTCTAGATTCTTTAAAGAATCTCCAGCAAGTAATCTCCTAATCTTCTTGGTTTTTCCAGATCTCAGAAGTACTTGTTTCTTCAGTTTCCCAAACAGTTATGAGATCTCCAAGTAAGACTAAACCATATCCTTCTGATAGATTGTGTTCATAATATTCTTTGACCACATGATATAAATGGAATAAATCCATTCTATCAATTATATGCAATAAATCCCATAGCATATTGAACACCTTGAAACTTTCATCTTCTTTGTGAAACATCAGATAATTCCCATCTTTTGACTCAACAACTTCAAAAGTAGTTATTGGAGACTTATTCATCTTAAATTCAGCATCATCTTTAGAATACTCAAAATCTACTACTCTTAAGTAATTCCTGAGCTCATCACTTGTTTCAGATCTTAATTCAACTTTCTTTGATGGCTGATGATCTTTAACTCCAGTTATTCTTTTTCTTTTTCTTTTTAAGCTTTATTTTATTTCTTCTTCTTTGTAAGCATCATCATCTTTATAATCTTTGATATTATTAATTTGTCTTTTATATTCTTCTCTGACAGCATCATATAACTCTTTCATATTAACATAATTCAGCTTGTTCAAACCAACATATCCCATCTTCTTTAGATAAGCCATCATTGCATTCCTTTCCTTTGCAAGATTTGGTCTTCTTGGCAGAGAAGAAATAGGAAGTGGTGATGTTATAGCAGCTTCAGCATTCAATTCTTCTTGTAATTTCCTAGCTGCTTCTTCATTCAAAGCTTCTTCTTCCTTAGCAACCTCAGCATTCAGTTCAGCTTGTACCTTTCTAGCTGCTTCCTCATTCATAGCAATTTGAGCAGCCCTTATCTGTGCTAAAGTTGGTTTCTTTTTCTTCTTTGTTTCTACCAATATACCTTTTCCTTTATCCTTTGGATCAATAACAGGTTGAGAAGCTCTTGGTTGTTCTTCTTCTTGTACTCCTGGAATGTTAACACCCCTTGGCCTTGATAAATCATGCAAAATCTCAGCAATGGTTTCGTCATCACTTGCAGAATGTATAGGTATGGGTGTAACTTCTTCTTCTTGTATAACAGTTGAAGGACCAGCAGCTTCTTCATGTATAATTGTTGAAGGACCAGCTTCCTCTTCAAAGTCTAACAACCTTGGAGTAATCAATTCTTGTCTAAAAGATCCTTGAAAAGCAGTACTTTGATCAGCAGTACCTTGATCATCAGTACCTTGATCATCAGTACCTTGAAATTAAACATCAATAACTTGCTCCTCATTATCTTGAACTTCAGTCCTTTCTTCCTCAGTACTTTCAATATTAACATATTCTTCAGTACCTTGAGGTTCATTCTCCTTAACAACATCTTCTTTCAAATTCTTTTCTTCTAAATTCCTCCCCAATTGGACAGAAGATGATTGTTTTTGAACCTTTTGGCGTTTGGTCTTCTTAAACTGCCGTTGCTCATTCTTTTTAGATTTGACCCATAGACGATGATGTTGAACCAGTGGCCAGACAAAATTCTTGAGTCTTCTAAACTTGAGCTTCAACTTCTTAATCTGTTTAGCTTGAGCCTCAGTTGTTTTCTTCAACTTGACTAACTCCCTTGTCAGAACATAATTATCCAAAATAGGTAGATCATCTCCTCGAATTGGTGAATGTTCTTCCGGTTGAGAATCAAGAACAGATCTTTGTGGAGATGGTGAAGGTGAAACTGCAACATCTTCTTGAACTTCAGTACTTGGTGAAGCAGTACCTTGGGATGCTGTACCTTCTTGAGATGCAGCACTTTGAGAAGCAGTACCTTTAGAGGCAGTACCTTGAGTAGCAGTACCTTCAGAAGCAATACCTTCTCTATCTTTATCCTCTGCAGCATCAGCTCTGACAGCTTGAACAACTTCCATCATAGAAGTAGTCAATGGAGTGTCCCTTCCAGTGAATAAATCACTCTTCCTAGCCATGAAAGTAAAGATCTTGGCTTGTTGAACCACAACAGGTAAAAGACTTGTAGGCTTAGGGACATCTGAAAGTTGTTTATTGAGGAATACTTGTATAAACCTTGGATACATCAACCATTTGGAACCATGAGAGATGTGTGAAAGCATTCCATCTAGAATTAGCCTTGAAAAGTTGAAAACTCGATCTGTAGCCAATCCCACTATAGCAGATGCTATGTTAGACCCAAATTGCTCCCATGATGTACTTTTAGCACTAATACAATGAAGCAATACATGTACTAAAAACTTCCAGTGAGGACAAAATAAGGGTTTCCTGAATGTTTGTTCAGTTAAGGACCCTTCATAACCAATGTGCCCAAAGGTATCCCAAATCAGTTGCTTATCAAAACGAATAGCCCCATCAGCATCATCAAACAATAAGTCTTCACGAATAGAGGCTTCAGTAACCTTCACAATTCTCCCAGCAACTATAGCATGAATATATTCTTCATCATTCTCCATATGAACCCTAGCAGTTTCCCAAAATTGTTGAATCCAGGGCTCAATAACATCTGGTTCTACTAACAGCGCATAACTAATTGGCGACCCAGTAAGAAAATCGATGATGTCATGAAAGATTACATTCGCTTCAGTCTTGTCTAAATTCGCCACCATGTTGTGTTTGGAAACAGTATTACGATTCGCCATTGATGATTGTATGATCACAGTAAGAGATAGAATGAATAATATAGGTGAAAGTGAGAGAAATATGGAAAAGATTATGAGATATCAATATGAGAGGGAAATACGGAGAGTAGTTATTTATAGGTGAGATTTAAAAAAAAATCACAGCCATTAATGACAAAGTTACCGTTAGGTGTAGTTACCCCTCAATATTACCGTTGGAACAGTACTTTAATAAGACAAACAGTACTTTCCACGTGTGCAGTACTTTCCAAGCAGTACTTTCATAAAATCAAAAAGCAGTACTTTTCCATTCTCTTCCTTACAATAGCATATACATGAATATCCTCCCCTCAAGCAATGCATAGGACTATACCTACATGTAATAGTCCTCCCCTTAAATGTAGCTCAGTAATTGATCATGCCAATACTTACCACCAAGTGAGTAAATCTTGAAACATCAAATCCTTTTGTGAGTAAATCAGCTACATTATCATCTGTATGCACCTTGACAACATTAATGACCCTATGCTCATAACAATCTCTGATGAAGTGGTGTCTAATCTGAATATGCTTGGTCTTGGAATGATAAACTGGATTCTTCACAATGCAAATAGTACTCTCATTATCAATATTGATAGGAGTATTCTTGAAATTGAACCCATAATCCAAAAGTTGATTCTGCATCTACAACACTTGTCCACAACAGCTTGCAACAGCTACATATTCTGCTTCAGTTGATGATGTTGCTGCAATTGTTTGCTTTTTACACTGCCATGAAACTAATCTTCTTCCAAGATATTGGCATCTACCTGTGGTTGATCTTCTGTCATAGTTGTCACCTGCATAATCACTATCTGAAAAAGCTTCCAAGTGAAAAGGTGAATCCTTTAGATACCACAACCCCAACTTAGGTTGTTGTTTCAAATAACAAAAAATTCTCTTCACTGCATTCATGTGAGAGACCTTGGGTGAGACTTGATATCTTGCACATAAGCAAATAGCAAACATGATATCAGGCCTTGATGCAGTAAGATACATAAGACAGCCAATCATGGATCTGTATAACTTGACTTCAACTGGTTGTCCATCTTCATCCTTGCCCAATGAGTTGATAGATTTAATAGGTGTAGTAACAGGCTTCATGTCATCAAAATTGAACTTCTTAAGTATGTCAGTTACATACTTGTCTTGACTTATGAAAATTCCTTCCTTTGACTGCTTAACTTGAAGTCCCAAAAAGAAAGTTAACTCACCCATTGAACTCATTTGAAATTCATTCTGCATCAGCTTCTCAAACTCCTTGACCATAGATTGTTTGGTAGCTCCAAAGATGATATCATCTACATACACTTGAACTAGCATGATATCCTAGGAAGATCGTTGAAAGCATGAACTAGCATGATATCTCTGATACCACATGTGAAGATAGTTGAAAGCTCTTAGACTAGGTCTAATATTATATCTAGGAACACATAATAATGAAAGCGGAATATTCAAACATAGAATCAACATTATTATGAACAAGGTTTTTCATTATCATAAACTAACTAACTATAATAAAGATCAAAGACTTGATCTAATACAAACTAACTAAACCCTAGGCGTTTTCCCTATGCCTAGGTTCCCACACACACACACCTTTTAGGTTTACATCTTGTACGTACAATAAAACTAATGACCCTATGTCTCTTTATATATTAGAGACATCTAGGGTTTACAAGAGGAATCATAATACAATTAGGAAACTTAAATATTCTTTTAAGCATATCTTCTAGAATCTTCCAAATCCTCCATCTTTTTGTAGTTTCCCTTCTTGTCAATTTTAGTCCTTCATGTTTCATTCTTCTTGTTTTATATCATCAAATCTATAATAGACCCAACAATCTTCCCCTATTTGATGATGACAAAACAAACACGATTCTTGTACGAACTTCCCTTGACGAAGTAGCAGAAGTTGAGATAATTAAATCTCACCATGAATGAAACAATCTTGTCTTCCATGCTTCCCCTTGACTTTAACATGTCACTCAAACATCTCTTCCCCTTTTTGTTATCAATAAATAGAGAATGAATAAACCGTAGAAACTTCCCCTCGAGTGATGCATAAACATTAACTGATTCTTCAAAATCTGTAGGCTTTATGTAATGATTACTTGTGAATAAAACCGAGTATAACGAATTTGATGAAGAAGTAGAATTTTCCAAACTTGTGTCTTAAATCTTGTACTATCCACGGAACTCCATACTTATACGAATCACCAAATATAAGTAGACCGCAATCCCTTGACAAAATCCTCAACTAATATGAGACACTGAGCACTACAATGTAACTCCTTTAAGTGATAGTCAATGTGTGCATAGAGCATCATAAGAAAAATCACACATTTCTAGATTCATCAAGCTATATGATAAGAACACAAACCTGTGAAACTCAACTACAACATCAAATAAATGATATTCAAACTTCTTCGTAATCAATTAATTCATAAAAATCAAATACGAGCCTTTTTGAATCCTGTTAAGAACAAATCACCAAACTCCTTGTTTGTGTGAACAATAACCTGTGTGTGTGTCGTCCAAAAACCATAACAATAATTATGCTAGACTTCCCCTAAATTCCAAATCTCCTCATAATAAACCATTATACTGCCAATCCAAATAAATTTCGCCATGTAAAAACCTTGAGCAGTACTTTGTAAGAATAGTACTTTGAATGAATACGAGAAGCAGTACTTTGAATGAGACTTGCAGCAGCAGCAGTACTTTGAAAATATACGGGCAGTACTTTAAAAACTCCAAGCAGTACTTTGCGTCCAATGAGCAGTACTTTAATTCAAGAGCAGTACTTTCATCCTAATGAGCAGTACTTTCATGTCCAAGAGCAGTACTTTCGAACTCAGAGCAGTACTTTGTAAAAAGGGTAGCAGTACTTTTCTTGTTCTAGCGGTACTTTCACAGCAGCCAACTTCGACAACATATATCTTTCACATAAAAGATCAGATCGAAGATCCCTTCGTTGAAAAGTTAGATTAATATATAGAGAACATCCACCCAAAATTTCGTTACGATCCAACGGTTAACGAAAAAGTTATGATCGTTTCAAAACAGTCCTGCAGAAGCCTTACAGAATTTTCTGCAGCAGACTTCGACTGGTTATATCTTTTGATTGAGAGCTCTAATTGACAATCCCTTTGGTGAAAATTTAGATAGATATACTGAGATGCACCAGCCAAAATTTTAGCTTGATCTAACGGTTCAATAAAAAGTTATGGCCTCTTGAAAACAGTGCTGCAGAAGTAATACGAAAATTTCAGACTCGATTTTTTTTCTTCTTTTCTCTTCGAAAAACCTTGTAGATCCTAGATATCACGAGCCCCAAGCTCTGATACCACTTGTTGGATCGATGTACTCTAACCAAACTAACTTAAATAGCTTGTTAAGGTTTAATAACCTCGGATAAATCCTAAGTTATTAACAATGAAACACTGAGCAAACTCTATTAAGTATGCGGAATTTACTTAACAAAGCTAAGAAGAATAACTTTAACTTTGAACATTTTATTAATAACTCTAACTCTGCTTATTATGCAGACTCTTTAACAACTCTAATAATATCGAACTTCTCTAAAACTCTAATAATGTCACGTACTCTAAACTTGTGAACTTGTGAATTCGTACCTCTAATACCAATCTAGGGATCCTTTTATAGGCTCAAGGATAACCCTAGTCGGTTTACAATTTGTATCCTTGTACGACAAGTAATCTAATAAAGAATATTCTAGAATTACAAAGCTTTCTATAAACGAATATAACAGTTCTTTTAGCCTTGCAGTACTTTGACTTCTACAGCAGTACTTTGACTTCTTCTTTACCAGTACTTTGACTTTTCCAGTACTTTAACTTTCTGTATCCCAACAAGTATCATCATATCTTGTCTCCCTGATGATACCATGGAGTCGGTTATTAACTGTAGTACAGCTAAGCAAACCTGGGAAGACCTGGTCCATAGTCATGAAGGTACATCTGATACCAATGAAAACAGGATAATGGACCTGAAACTTGAGTATAATACCTTCAGGGCTAAGGACTCAGAAACTCTGTCTCAAACTTACACCCGGTACAAAACTTTGTTAAATGAACTTTCAAATGATGGTGTAAAATTGTCCAAACATGAAATCAATGTTGGTTTTGTAAACAGTCTCCCTGAGAAATGGTTGAATTTCTCTCAGGGACTAAGGAATGCTAACCACATTCAGAATCTTGAGCTTCCTGAAATTTATGGGAAATTTGTCTATGAGGAAAACCTCATCAACAGACGATACCCTGACTTAAAAAAGCCTCAGGAAGTCAAGAAGTCCCTGACAACCATTTCCAATCTAGTGTCAACTGCTTTTTATTCTAACAATATGATTCAAGATTTTTAGGAAAACTCAGATGATGAGGCAGATGAGAGGACAAGCGAGGAGTACCTGAACGATTTAAATATTGAGTTTCAGGAAAGAGCACTCCTCGCTAACTCTAAAAGGTTTATTCGAAGAAACAAAAGTTTTTCAAACGCTAAAGCTAATGAAGACACTGAATGTTTTAAGTGTCACAAAAAGGGTCATTTTGCAAAAGACTGTTTTTCAAAAACAATTTCTGAACCCTCTTACAAACCATCAGGGTCAAACCAGTCTTCAGGCTTTAGCAAATTTCAACCAAAAATCTTTCAGTCTCATCAAAATTTTCAAAGCAAATCTGATCATAATAAAGCTGTTGATTATGAAACCAAGTATAAGAAAGCAAAAGCTAAGCTTGCATTGCTTGAGGCCAGTCCCTCAGAAACAACAACCAGTGTTAAATCTGTGCAGGGTAAAAACAAAGGCCTCGTTGCTGAAACCTTCGACTGGGATGAAGAGCCAGTATCATCTGACGATGAAATGGTGCATGTCAGTGCACTGATGGCCCTCTCAGAAGAGGACAAGCTAGCTGTTGGGAAGAATCATGCCAGAAACGGGGAATGGGTCAACATCACAATGAAGAAGGTAAACATCTTACTTTCTATGGATGATGACTCTGATTGGCAGTCTTATATGAATTATCTTAATGTTGACCTTAAGTTTGTAGAAGAGCAACGATTAAATCTTTTTTCAAAATACAACAAGCTAAGTTTTGAATTAAACAAGTGTAGAGATGAACTGCTTATTTTTAAACAAGCCAAGCTTGAGGCTGTCACTTTGCAAATTCAAAACACTGAACTAGTTAAGAGAAATCAAGCTCTTCAAGATGAACTTAAAAGGTACAAGATATTCTTGATAGTTGGACTGCTAAGAATCCCAGGGTCTTTGATGTTGTGGGTGCCCCCAGTAGCAAAAAGAGAGTCATAGGTGAAGATCATCTCCCTGACTCTCACAACAAAGACCAAAGTTCTAAACCTTTTGTGTCTGGTGGCATGATTACCAATATGCTGACAACTCCAAATTCCAGTGATTGGATTGAACGGGTTAATCCTGAGAGTAAGCTTCCAAATTTCGATTCTGGAAGGATTCTTGAGCCTGAGAACCAAGCTCTTAAGAGCATGCTAGGACTCCCTGATGTGCCCAGTAGTACTGAACACATCTCTGAGTCTGAAGCAGAATCTCAAACACCGCTTCCACCCCCGAAACCTCTTCAGGGTGCTGATCCAAGCTCTGAGCTTACTCCTCTAAAATTCAATCCTCACTCACCAAAAGAAAGGTCTGGACTTGGTAGAACCATCCTACAAAGACCAACAAAACAAATCCAACAAGAGTCTACTCCTACTGAGACTTCAACATCCTCTGTCCCCACTGAAGCTGACCAAATTCAGCAACTTACTGAGCTTGTGAGGAAGCTGACAGAAAAGATGGAATCCATCGAAAAAGCCCCTGATTCAATCAAGGAAAATAAGTCAGCCTCATCTAGCTCATCAAAAACAAAATCCACCAACAAACCCAAGTAGAAGTGTGAGCTGTGTCATTACACTAGTCATACCACTGACAACTGCTATAGAATCCTTTATTGTATGATCTGCAAAAAGGATGATCACAGAACTGCAGACTACTTACAGTATGTAAGCTCTGTCAGTGAAGCAAACTATACCAAAGTTGGCCATCAGTATGCTTCATCCTCCAAAACAGCTCACAAGAATAGAGCAAAACCTTTTCCTCTTTGCCCCCACTGTGGATTTAATGATCATCATCAGGATGATTGTCTCATGAACACATGCTGTGATATATGTGGAAATCCAGCTCATGAGACATCCCAACATGACAGTGTAATTCATGCAAGGAGAGGTGCAAAACAACCCAAAATCACTGAGTCATCCTCAGTCTCTAAATGCAAAACCTGTGGTAGCACAATGTACTCAACCACTGACCATGAGTCGATTGCCAAATTCAAGGAGACCTTGAGACCCAAGCCCACTAGTAAGTGGGTCACTAAGAGAAACTAATTCAGTTTACTACTTGTGCAGAGACACGCCAGGGAGCCTATCTGGAATCTAGACAGTGGATGCTCAAGAAGCATGACTGGTGTGAAGGAGTATCAGCACAAGTATGTAAAGGAACCTGGACCCAAGGTAGTATTTGGTGATAACTCATCATGTCCCACTGAAGGTTATGGTTCAGTAAACTGCAATGGAATAGTTTTCTCTAGAATAGCTTATGTCAATAGTCTAAAATACAATCTCATCAGTGTCAGCCAGCTATGTGATGCCAAGTACATTGTGCAATTCAATGACAAACAAGGTACCATTTTCAATGCCTACAAAGAAGTTGTTTTGATAGCTCCTAGAAGAGATGATGTTTATGTCTTAGACATGTCAACTATCTCTCAAGATGGAACTTGTCTCTTTGCCAAAGCCACTGAAACTGTCAACTGGCTGTGGCACAAGAGACTCTCTCACTTAAATTTCAAAAACCTCAACAACTTGGCAAAACAAAACAAGGTCCTTGGCTTACCATCACTAGTTTTTGCAAAAGACAAACCATGCTCTGCCTGTGAAAAAGGTAAACACCACAGAGCATCTTTCAAAACCAAACAAAATTTCTCCATCAAAATCTGCCTTCACCTCCTGCATATGGATCTCTTTGGACCTGTCAGTCCCAGATCAATCCAGCATGAGAAGTATACACTTGTCATTGTTGATGAGTTTTCAAGATACACTTGGGTATACTTTCTTTCCAAAAAGAGTCAGGGATACAATAATGTCATTCATCGAAAAATTGAAAATCGAATGACATTACTTGTTAAACAAATCGAACTGACAATGGTACTAAGTTCAGAAATCAAGAGCTTGAAAGCTTCTGTGATGAAAAAGGAATTTCTCAAAATTTCTCATCTCCTTCTACCCCTGAACAAAATGGGGTTGCTGAGAGGAAAAACAGAACTCTCATTGAGGCTGCAAGAACCATGTTAAATGGCTCAGCTCTCTCAAAGCATTTCTGGACTGAAGCAGTCAAAACTGCCTGTTACACTCAAAACAGGTCAATCATTGTCAAAAGACATAATAAAACCCCATATGAGACCTTCAAAGGTAGACTTCCTGACATCAGCTACTTTCATGTGTTTGGGTGTCCTGTGTTTATTCATAACCACAAGGATCACCTAGGCAAGTTTGATGCAAAAGCTGATGATGGATACTTCTTAGGCTACTCACTGATCTCTAAAGCCTTCAGGGTGTTTAACACCAGAATATAACAAGTTGAGGAAACCTTTCATGTCACCTTTGATGAAAGTTCAGAAAGCATCAGGTTCACCAACACCTCAGTGGAGGAAATAGGAATTGATGACTCATCAAGATATCCTCCTAATGAGTTCAACACTGAAATCAATTCCTCATATCAAGCTGATGCTGACATCTCATATTATGTCTTACCTCACAACCTACCCCAACCAACTATCAGTGAATTCATTGATAATCAATCATTCCCTACTGGGATAGGTAATACTGAACCAAATGTTCACGAACCTGTGATTCAAGAACCCCAACCTGAACAGGACATCTCAACAGATGCTCAAAATGATTCTGTTGCTCCTCAAACTGAACTCACTCCTGAGTTTCCAGTGACCTCTTCAAGCTCAGATCCTAGACCACAAAGTAAGTGGACAAAATCTCAGGAAATTAAGCTTGTAAACATCATTGGTGAACCCACTAAGGAAGTATATTGAAGAAGTTACTCAGAAAGATAACTGCAGCTTCAGCCAATGAATGTCTATATGCTGATTACCTATCATATTGAGGAAGTATATTGAGGAAGTTACTCAGAAAGATGAAATAATAGATGAGAGTCTAGTGCTGTTGACAGAATGTTGTGATGAGTTGGGTAATGTATCAGTTGAAGAATCGGGTGTTGCTGAATGCAGAATAACAGAGACAACAAGGAATGATGCAACAAATTGTTTAGTAACTCATGTTACACATGATGTGGATGCAGATATCAGACAGATAAATGAACAGGTGTCATGTGATGAGGTACCCTTAACTGTTCAACATAGTGCATCTGCTAATGTACCTAAACATACTGATCTTAATGCTGAACATGATTCTGATAAATGTTCCTTGGTTGAGGCTGAGTCTAATAATTTCAAAACAAATGATATGGTTGATAAAAAGGCTTTTGATGAACTTTCAAAGAAATTCTCAAAACTTGAAAAACATTGCATTTCACTTGAAATTGCGATACAGAGTAAAGGAGAAAGTTTTTAACTTAACAAACCATGTAAAAATCCAGAACTTCCTGAATTTCGTGAACTTTTTGAAATTAACACTTTGAAAGCTCAGCTTCAAGACAAAGAGTCAACTATCAAAAATTTGAAGAAACATATTTCTAATATGCATGTGAAAATTAATTTGGTTACAAGTAATTCTGATGTTAATGCTATTGATGATATTCAAATGAGAAATGATGAATTAGCGGTTTGTGTGGCCAAATTACTAAAGGAAAATGAGTCATTGAGTATGCATCACATAGAACTAAGTGACTCTGTCAAAGATGCTAGAACAAAGTAAATGGAACAAACAAACTCTTTGATAGCAAAAATTGATGAACTCAAAGCTCAACTTCAGGAAAAGAGTTTCGCTATTGTTGCCTTAAAAAATGAGCTCAGAAAAACAACAGGGAATAGTGTGAACACTAAGTTTGCAAAACCATCAATCTTGGGGAAACCAGTTATTAGACAACCGAATGCGTTTAGATCTGAACGACCAAAATTTTCAAAAACACGGTTTGCCTCCCAAGTTGATGCGAAATAAGTTTTGACAAAACCAGTCACTTCACCTTACTTGCCTAGTAAAAATGCTATGAATGACTTGTATAAGAACTCTCATCTAGAAATGGCTAGAAAGAAGGCACAGATTCAAAAAGGTAGAATTTTAGGTGCTAGACCTAGGGTGATGAATTCTATGAGATTTCAAAGCACTGCTAGTAGTTTTAAACCATTATATAGGAACACTCAACTAAAGACTAGGGATTGGATTGTATCTACGAGTAGTTGCGTTTCAAATAAAGCTATTCCCATAGCATATCAATCTAAGAACTCTAGATCATTTTCTGAATCCAAACAAGCTGTTTGCTCAAATTGTCTAAAATGCATCTTTAAGGCAAATCATGATAATTGTTTTTCGAAATCCCTTAAGAAGGTAAATGCTCATACAAAGGTTCAACCTGTTAAGTCTAGGATTTTCACTAAGTCATCTACTGTGCATATGAAGCAAAACAAACCAAAATCTTTGCCTAGATGGATATCAATTGCTAAATATGTGGAAACTAGGAATAAGGATAAGTCTTTCACTATGCATAAGAAGCCTAACAATCCTAGATCTTGCCATAAGTGGATACCGTCTGGTAGAATGTTTAAGGATGCTGGACTTAGGTGGATACCTACCGGAAAGCTGTTTACCGATGACAAAATAAAGGTTGACTGTGAAACCCCAAAGGGTTTGGATACTAATGTCACTAACCAAAATATATGCAATCAAGTTTGTAATATTAGTGCAGGTAGTCCTTACTCAGTTGCAGATACTTCGATCCTTCACTACATGGACTGGCTTAAAGTATGGATTACAAATGGATTGATATCTCATAACTCACGGGTTCAAGTAACTCAACCTTGATATTTATTTGGCTATGACGTTTGAACTCAACAGTTCAAGCCTCGTACTCTAAAGAAAAGAAAAGTGTACGCTTCAGTGCGCTTTATCTTCTGAAGAAGAGAAATCTTCTCAATTATGATCATTCTCATCAACATGCTTCATGCTTTTTTTCCATGCGCTTCAGTCATCAAGTGAACCGGACTACTGATAATTACTCTTATTCCACTTGCTCAATATAATGAAGATGGCGACATCATGAGCTAATTTTGAGGGGAGAAGTGTGAATAGAATACATTTGGATGATAATCACTTGTTTAATCAAGAATGGCATCTCCGTATGCAATTCTTGAGGGGGAGAAGAAGTGTGATAATTCTGCATGTTGAGTTATTTCTGAGAATATATGGTCAAACGGCTCCAAACTCATGTAAGAACTGAGCTTCTTCTTATCGGGTCGTCTTCTCATGGAGTTTCTTCTAAGAGCCGGTAGTTGACATCTTCTCATGGGCTGATGTGATGTATGACAAAGTGCTTCCAGTTGCGAGGCTGATTTCCTTGATGAACATCTTTCTATTCTTGTTTGATTGGGAAGGATTTGAATTAAGGGGATTTGCTATATATAAGTTAACGGGAATGCATTTGGAGAGAAGAGGATGTTAACTTTCTATTCCCCAATTGGACAATCTTGAAGAAGGTCGAGTCTACAGTCGGTTCTACATTTTCTGATGCATGTTAGAAGACTAAAGACGAGTTGCATTTAACGATCTAAAGACTTCTTCTTAATTCAAGCATTCATCATAAAGATTGTCGGTTTAGGGGAGAGCACTAATTGGGGGAGAGTGAAATGTCGAATTTAATCCTCAATTGTACTTGCTCACATTCTTCAGCAAGTTGATTCTCACAAAGACTTCAAGTGTTCTTCCTAAAAGATTTCAAGTATTTGGGCTTATATTATGTTGCTGATTCTGAAGTGTCAAAACCAGCAAGGGGGAAGGAGACAAGCATCTAAACGCGAGTAAACTTGATGAGCTTAATACTTCTAAGTGATTGAAGATATCCCGGGAAGACTATTGTCATTACCTCAGAGAAACTCAAGATTTGACTCATGGCGTTTAGTGTTCTTATTCCAACTATGTGGGGGGAGAGATGGAAGAGTTAGTTTCTGGTGATAAAAGAGGTACACAAGTGTGTGATGATTTCGATGCTATTGGAATCATCAGGGGAGAGAGATTGTGTACATTGGGGACACTCAGCTGTTTCACTTGAGTGCTTAATCAGTGATTCAGAGATATAATCACTTATTCCGAAGTTGACATCCGCAGAGATTGTCCTCCGCAGAGATAATCAGTGATTCGGCCTGCTTCTTCAATTTTATCAGTTATTCTCTCTTTGGGCATTCGGGTACTTCGGGTTAGTGAGCTTCATACACTTTCTTCAGGGGAGAGAAAAGCATACATCGGGGTTATTCTTTGGCTATCAGACTTAATCTGCTACTTCGATGGTATAAGTTTCTCTGTCTTCGGGTATATGTGTATTCGGGTTCGTGAGCTCTAGTCTAAGAGACTGACTGCATCAATTCATCTACTTGGGGGAAGTGTTCTCTTGACACCTTTTGGAATGGACTGCTTCAGACTTCAGTGGAAAAGGAATTTGAGAAGAGTTATTTAAGCGTGGGATGATACGTTGCTGTTCTTCTATTGGATGATATAACCTCAAATGAACACGGTGATTATTCTTAAAAAGAGCAGCAAGATCGATGATAATGGTGTGCTTCTTTGTGCACCTGGCTAATGGAAGCTTTAAAGAAAGCTTTGAATCTGCTCAGCTAAAGGATTTTCGGTTCGGGGGGAAGCTGCCAAAGTCTCTCATTCTTAAAGGCTCAATTTCTTCTCTTCAAGAGCCTCTGAAGCTTTGGTGGTGTATGTTTAAGAGATGACAATTTCTATCTTCTTCAACGAGGCTGTTCGATATCCTTATCTCGGTACTCGTATCATCATCTTCTTATACTATATCATCTACTCTATCTGTGTATATATTTATCAAAAAGCAAAATATAAAAATATAAAACCATCAAAAACAAAATAGAAAATTATAAAATCAACAAAAATCCATAAAAATTTGTAAAATCAGAAAATACCAAAAATATGTTTTTTCAAGACATGTCTTCTGGTATCGATAACATCTGCGGTCTTAGAAATGTCATTCAATAATGGGACGGGACAATAGATGAAGTTTGAGCGGGAGGTGTAAATATTCTTTTCCAAAACATGTCACAAAAAATGGCTTGCAGTTACTTCAGACTGTAACCCGGCTTAAACCATGGCTTGCTATTATTTCCGATACCAACCCGCTCTTCAAGGAAGGAAAGTGCTGTGCTAAACCTAAATTCAAAATGAGGAAAGTATGTCGAAGGACTGCTGTTCCTACTCAAATATTTTTCCTTCAAAAATTCTTCAGAAAAATATTTGTTTTATCAAAATGGTGGTAAATGAGTTGCTTTAAAATCAATCAGATTCAGAGTTTTTATAAATTTTGCAAACTCAATCAATGACTTCAGTGCTTTTAAAATCTTTAGAAAATGAGTCATTGATTGAGGGGGAGAATGTTTTCAAATTTATATCATCTATCGGACTTATCTAATTATCCTAAATGCTTAACTGAAAAATGATGTTAACCTACGTTGAAGGACTAGGTGCCTAGGATATGATTGTTAGGATTAGATGATTAAAGTTTGATAAACACATTATTCCCATACCTTTTTTGATATGATTGATATGTCGGATTGACTTTTATTAGTCGATTGCTGTTTGGGTGATGTCGACCACCATATATCTGTTTGTGTTCACTAACGTATGTAGATATGATGGTTTAAAAGAATGTTCCCGATCCGGATCCCACAAATGAAGATGATTGGATGCCGAAAGGAAAGGGAAATTATATCTTGGGTCGACAAATGAAGAAACGGAGCTTAATTTGACTTCTATGGAGAGTTGGCATGAAATGCAACGTAAGAGGTCTCACTGCATCAGCAGATGGTTTTATTCATCATCAAATGAAGAAACAGAGCTTAATTGGATCTCTATGAAGAGTTGGCATGACAAATGCAACGTCAGAGGTCTCACTGCATCCGCAGACGGTTTTCTTCCAGCCTTACAGCAACAACAACAAAAGCGGCTCAACCACCTAACGTATCTTTGTGCAGGATACCATTTTTAAACAACTTTGAAAAATATTGTTTTGAAAATGAAAAAATATTGTTTTGAAAATAAATCGGATTCAAAGTTTTGAAACCAACTGGACTTTATTTTGTCAAATCTTAAGTGATTTCAAATTAAATATTTTCAAACGATATTTCATCAAAAAGTCCGTTTGTACGTTATAATGTGGTGATCTAAAGATTTAATGTTATGTCATGGTATGATTTTCTTTAAAAATCAATGTCTTTCAAAATGAAATTTTTTTTGTTCTTGTTTGATTGTGAAATTGTTTTATTTTACTTAAAAGATCTCTTAAAAACTATCATACTTGACACTAACAATCTTTAATGTCGAAAAACTGTTCCTTATTAATCATTTTTCATAATTAAATTTTGCCACGTCTTTCCCTAAAATTTTCTAAATGGTTTAAATCAATCGGGATCCAAAATCTCAATTGGTTTGAAATTTTTGATCGGGGGAGAGATCGTGATTTAAATCTCAAATCTGTTTTAGTCCTTTAAAGGCACTCCTGCCTCCATATGCCAAACGATTTCATATACATGATGCACATGATTGAGGAGGAGCATTTATCCTAAAACAAGATGAGTATTTAAACCTGGCCACAAGTTCTCCCATATTTTCTAAACCCAATTAAATCACTTGGGATCCAAAATCTCAAAGGGTTTGATATTTTTGATCGGGGGAGAATTTTTGATTTAATATGAAATCTGATAAATGATGATCGATTTGATTCAAAAGTGCATATTGCTCTCCCATATGTGCTAAACTCTTTCCTGTATTCTCGAAGCACATATTGAGGGGGAGCATTTTAAAAGAAAATAAACTTTCAAGGTACAAAGATTTCTATGTTTCAACATAAAGTACCTTGAGTGATTTACTAAATGGTTTCTTAATGGCTTTTGTAATCGTGGATGTACTTCAAAAGATCTCTTTCCTCTATGTGATAAAATGATTTCAAATATCCTATGCACATATTGAGGGGGAGAATTTACCAAGAAAATCAAATGGCTTTTTCTATGAAAATTGTGATCAAGAAATTATTTCAAAGAACTCTTGCCTCCATGTGCTAAACAATTTCAAAATCATATGCAAATGTTGAGGGGGAGCTTTTCTAAATGATCAAAACAATTAAGGTACAAAATGCTTTGATTTTATCTCACAAGTACCTTGATTGATTTTCCAATTGATTTTTCAATTGGTTTCGAGAAGGAATGAACTGTACCAAAAGACCGACCATTTTACTTTATGTATGGAGTTATAAGGATGGCGAGGTTAGGTATTTGTTCCCACGATCCGCCAGAACCGGAGGGATCTTCCCAGGGACAATCCACTAGATAGTGTAGAGTCCTTAGGAATGTTGAAAAAAGGAGAAAAGTGAGATATGGGAAGAGTACGGACTGAGACAGAGCTAGTACTAGAATAAACCCAACAAGGTTCTAGTAATGAAGTCTCGGTAAGCACTGAAGGGGTTGAAGAATGAAAAAGAAATGAATGTGAAAAAGTGTGAAAAGAAATAGCCCTCCAATAATTCAACCTTAGGGCAGTAACCGGGTTCAATACATATGCTACTGGTGGTTACTAAGGTAACGCCGGTATTGAAGACAAGACATCATGGACCCAGTGACGCACTGCACTAAACTTCCCAAGCTACTCAAGTTCCTCTTAAAAGGGCTTGTTTCATTCTCACGAGGAACCTACATAATCTATCGACTTTCTCTTAGAGATTGTTGATATTGAAGAAGGAGACCCTCTCCTTAGTCTCCGGCATAGGAAACCAAATGTGCACAATTGAGTCTAGAGCCAAGAGATCATCCACAAAATCTCATTAGGACACAAAAATAATGAAGACTTGCTGCTTCACACAATGTGGAAAGTAAGTATATATGTATTAAGAGTCCTACGCATTATCCTTATGGTATTGCCAGAACATCCGAGTGATATGTTAAATATTCACGATGAAGATGGAAATCCTTCTAGAGCTAACATCAAACAAGCTCTTGGTGGGTGACATGTGAAATCTTGCAAAGATCAAGCTTGTGACAACTGGATAGAAACAATGGGGCGATTCATTCTTGAATCAACCTTGGTCCAGGAAATGAATTGACGAATACTTTTGGAAAAACCGTTCGATGTGCAAATCTTCTGTTCTCTAGCACATCGAATGTGTACTATTTTCAAATACAAAAAGTATTTCTGATTGAAAATTGATCTTTCTCTTAAAACCTTCGTCGTATTGCAAAACTCTTTCTTCTAAGCAATAAGCGATTTGTTTTCAAATCAAATTTTCATCAATCAGTTAATCTCAATTCGCTGGTTCACTCACTCCGTGTTGTCTTCTTTGAGACGTTCCGGTTTGAGAACAGCTAGAGCAGCTGCGAAACCCTGTCAAGGAGATTCTTCAGAATTATACCTGATCACAGGCAGTACTTGTACTGATCAACGGGGAACCGTGGGCCGTGTACCTTAATTCAACGAAAGTGATCAAAGATACTTTCGTATGCTTTATTGCTAACTGTTGTTTGTAGGTACATTTGAACGGTTGCAGCTGATCAGAATTGAGAAGTCAATCCAAAGCCGCATGCTCACAGCATCCACACTTAATCGAAGAAATCATGACTTGTGCATATCTACAGAACCTGGCTCTGATATTTTTATACTATGTTTCCGCCACGCTGCTGCAAATATCATGAGCCAGTAAAGCTTCCGCTACTCTGATGAAATGATGTCATGATCCTAAAAGTGTGAGCATGTCGGTCTGAAAGTCACAACTTCACATGATGGCAACACAATAAAGGGTGATCCAGAGATTTACTGTGGCTGATGATCTCAATGAAAGCTCGAAGATCATCAAAGATGTGGATCAGTTAAAAGACCTCCACTGTAAGTACAAAACTATGCGGACTATGAAGAATCGCTACTAATGCACAAATATTGTGGAACTTGAAGAATAGAAGTCTACGAGCTCAGAACTAAATAAAAAAGTAGAATGCTAAGATGCAAAATGTATTTCATGGGGTGACCTCCCTTAGGGGGAGATTGTTAGGAATTGGAAATTCCATGTTAAAGTGTCGGTCACCCCAATTATGGTCTAGCATATGTTAACTCGTAGACGTGAAGTTTGTTACGTTATTTAGTAGTTTATTAGTTAGTTTGTAGCGTAGATTAGTTTAGTGTAACACCGTGGAGGAAGGACGGGTCTTTACCCACTGTATGCCTGATCCACAGCCCGTCAGGAGGGCGTATTATGTAAAACTATAAATACCCTCTACCTCCCAAGGTAGAGGGTTGGACCTTTCATTCTTATCTAACCTTTTCTTTATCAAGTTGTTTTTCCAATTGTTCTAAGTTCAACAACAAGTTTCTAGTCAGTGTAGGTAAATCCTGACGAAATATGGCAATATATGTTCGTTCCGTTGTTGTGGGTAGAAGTAACATGAGGTGAGAGTGAAGTTGTTGATAGGGTATAATGCTACTTTCCTTTTGCATGGCACACTGTAGCCTGAACAGGTGCAAATCTTTCTCATTAGACTCAGAGCATGAAGAACTCAAGTCATCATTAATTTATTCCATCATCTGTAACCATTCAGAATAGCTAATATTCTCATGGTTGTCCACAACATCATACAATTTAAGTACTTTTGAAATCACTGGGTCAGTAGAGTAAGACATGATGTTGTATTATACACGGGATTTTACAAATCTATGATTTAAACCGAGAAATAGATTCTTTCGCGGGATTTTACAAAATCAAGAAGAAACCGTTAAGCAATGACCAATAGAACGTATTAAGATGACTGATGGATCGTCACAATGATAGAAAATTGTGTGTTAGGACTTATTATTGTTTGAAGGATTAGCATTCTCCTTGTTCTCACGGTCGTTTTGATGGGTAGAAAGCTGAAAACGGAGTTACGGTTCAAAAGTTATAGCCGTTTGAAGTTTTGTCGGGAAAAGTCAACAAAATGCACTGATGGAATGGTCAAACCGCTTCTAACTATGAATACAAGTCTCTTAGCACCAAGTCTCTAGGTATAAGTCGCTAGACGAACAAGTCGCTAGAGACAACTCGCTATGAAGACAAATCGCTGGTTGACAAGTCGCTAAAGAACAACTCGCTAAGTGGGCAAGTCGCTGAGAAACAATTCGCTAAGAGGCCAAGTCGCTAAAGAGCAACTCGCTATGAAGACAAATCGCTAGTTGACAAGTCGCTAGACATATACATGACAAGTCTCTAGTAAGACAAGTGACAAGTCTCTATCAGAATTAGGCTACAAGTCTTTACCGAAAATAAGTGTCAAGTCTCTACCAAAATAGGCTACAAGTCTCTACCGAAAATAAGTGTCAAGTCTCTACCAAAAATAGGCTACAAGTCTCTACCGAAAATAAGTGTCAAGTCTCTAGACAGATACATTGAATCTGGACAAATGTTAGACAAGTCTCTACGAATCATAACCACAAGTCTCTACGAATCATAACCACAGGTCTCTACGAAGAACATAAACTACAAGTCTCTACGAATCATAACTACAAGTCTCTACGAAGAACATAACCACAAGTCTCTACGAATCATAACCACAAGTCTCTACGAAGAACATGACCATAAGTTGCTAGGTAGAAATATTCAAAAAACACCACTTTTGAATCCAAAAACAACCCAACCACACTGATTCAAGCCTTCCAAATCAAAACCTAAGCACTTATAATGATTCTAAACACAAAAGTACAATCAAAATTCAAACTTTAACACTAGAAATGGTCCAAATGATGCAAATACCACTAAACTTTTTCAACCCCAAAAACCATATAAAACCACTAGAAATCCAAAAACATGAAAGATGAATGATCAAACCATGGCTCTTGATACCAATTGTTACATATTGGATTTCATAAACACACAAACAATCAATAATATGGGGCGTACAATATGATGAGTTTAGAGAGAGAAATTAGAATGTGGGAGCCTTTCTAGGGAGAGAAAGTAAACAAAAGAGAAAAGGTTAGATTAGAATGAAAGGTCCAACCCTCTACCTTGGGAGGTAGAGGGTATTTATAGTTTTACATAATACTTCCTCCTGACGGGCTGTGGATCAGGCATACAGTGGGTAAAGACCCGTCCTTCCTCCACGGTGTTACACTAAACTAATCTACGCTACAAACTAACTAATAAACTACTAAATAACGTAACAAACGTCACGTCTACGAGCTAACATATGCTAGACCATAATTGGGGTGACCGACACTTTAACATGGAATTTCCAATTCCTAACAGATATAGAACCCAAAAGTGTCACTGAGGCTCTAAAACACCCAAGCTGGGTTCAGGCTATGCAAGAAGAACTGCAACAGTTTGATAAAAACAAGGTCATGACCTTGATCAAATGTCCTCAGGATGTTGTAGTCATAGGAATGAAGTGGGTTTTCAGAAACAAAACTGATGAAAGCGGCACTGTCATTAAAAACAAAGCCAGACTTGTAGCCAAAGGTTACAGTCAACAAGAAGGCATTGACTATGATGAGACATTTGCTCCTGTTGCAAGAATGGAAGCCATCAGGATCTTCCTTGCATATGAAACATACGTGAACTTCAGGGTCTACCAAATGGATGTTAAAAGTGAATTCTTAAATGGAGATCTTAAGGAAGACGTGTATGTTCAGCAACCTCCAGGCTTTGAGAGTAGTGAATTTCCTGACTATGTCTGCAAGCTTGACAAAGCCCTTTATGGACTTAAACATGCTCCCAAGGCATGGTATGAAACTCTCTCAGCCTTCCTGATCCAAAACAAGTTTGTCCGAGGTAAGATAGACAACACACTATTTGTCTACAGAACAAAACAAGATGTGATAATGGTCCAAGTGTATGTTGATGACATCATCTTTGGCTCAACAAACTATACTCTTTGCAAACAGTTTGAAAAACTGATGACAAAGAAGTTTGAAATGAGCATAATGGGTGAACTCACATACTTCCTTGGACTGCAAATCAGGCAAACTAATAAAGGAATATCCATCAGTCAAGAGAAATACACTAGAAATCTCTTGAAAAAATATGAGATATCTGACTGTGCCTCAGTGAAGACACCAATGGTCCCTCCAAACAACCTTGGACCTGATCTCACTGGAAAATCAGTCAATCAAACTCATTTCAGAGGGATTGTAGGCTTACTGATGTATCTAACTGATTCTAGACCAGACATCCAATTCTCAGTCTGTCTAATAGCAAGATATCAGTCTAATCCTAAAGAATCCCGTCTCACTGCAGCTAAGTGAATTCTCAGATACCTGAAGGGAACTCCAAGCCTTGGAATTTACTATCCAAAGTGCTCAGGGTTTGACCTCAAAGGGTATTCTGACTCTGATTATGCTGGCTGCAACATGGACAGGAAAAGTACCTCAGGGTCCTGTCAATTTCTTGGAGGAAAGCTGGTTTGTTGGAGTGCTAAAAAGCAACAATCAATGGCTATGTCTTCAGCAGAAGCTGAGTATGTAGCTGCAGCAGGATGTTGTGCCAATGTATTATAGATGAAAAGTCAACTTAGTGACTATGACATCCATTACAAAATGGTACCCATCTTCTGTGATAACACCAGTGCTATTGCAATCTCCAACAACCCTGTCCTCCACCAAAGAACCAAACACATTGATATCAGATATCACTTCATCGGGGATCACATAATGAAAGGAGACATAGAACTTCATTTCATCCCTACTGAATATCAACTTGCTGATATCTTCACCAAACCCTTAGATGAACCTACCTTCAGGAGACTGAAAGCTGAATTAGGAATGCTTGACATTGAAAGTCAGCAAACTGAAAATCAATCCTAATCTCAGTGAATTCTCTCTGAAATGGTTCATCCTCCCTGAACACCCAAAATCATTTTCACACTGAATGAGTAAGACTCATTCAGGGTCCCTGACATTTGACAAAGAGCATTCAATGAGTAACTAAATGCTCTAAGTATCAGTTACTTAAATGTCCTAGGTTGGTAACCATACCAATTTAAATAAAGGAATATATGTCTCTTTGTCTTACTGTCATCCCACTTGGCATTAAATGCCTCTCCTCACATAAAATATCCTAAGGATATTTTAACTTTGCAGAAAGCACTTTTTACTGTGCACTGCAACTGTTCCCTTAAAAAACGGGATTTTACTGCGGGTAGTGGAGTGGTGGCATTAAATGTGGAGATTCAAAATGTTTTCATAAACTGACTTTACAAATTCCCATTTATGCACATTTTACCCCTCTCACCACTCTATAAATACCCTCTTCTAAACCAAACAAACACACACAAATTGTTTTCTGCAACAGAACTCTGTCAAAATCCTTTCTCAAACCCAGAAAAATTTGTGTGTTCTCAAAAAACTCTTGAAACCTTCTTTTGAAAAACCCTCTTTGTAAACATTTACAAAAGTTTTTCATCACAAACTTGAGAGATCTAAAAACTCTTTGATTGATCTAGTTAAAATACCTTTTTCAAAAACCCTAAAACCTTTTTAATGGAAATGGCTAGAACACAATCTCTCCAGTTTGCTTCTCAGTGGGTAGGGGATCTTACAAATGTTGAATTTAAAACAAATAATGTCATAAGAAATTTTGAATATCCTCAAACTGTCCCAGCCTATAAGGACATTATGAAATTTTTATATAACTGCCCACTGAAAACGGCCTTTATTCAGTGTCCCTCAATATTGTACCAAAACCTCCTCAGGAAGTTTTGGGCAACGGCTAAGGCCTTTGACCCGACACCCTCTACTGATGAGAACAAAATTAGACCTATCATGGAATATCTCATCAGGTTCAGTCTTAAAGGGGGGCAACAATTCACCCTGGATTATAAAACATTTTGTACTTCAACAGGGTTAGATTACAACAAAGGTGTTTATGTCGCCCATCCTGAACCCTCCACAGTGAAGGATGGGTTAAAATAAATTATTTTAGATCCAACGTTTTTGGACAAGATCCCAGTAACCAAGAGTTCATTTCCCGTGGCTTGGAGGATCCTATTCACATTTGTGATTCAGGTCCTCGGCGGGAACCACTCATCCACTGAACAAGTTAACTCTATTCAGTTGATGATGGCATACTACTTGATGAATGGGGTCACTGTCGACATAGGGGAGATCATTTACAGTGATCTCGTAACCAAGATACAGAGCAAAACTAGGACGAAATACGTTTCGTATCCTAGGTTTGTCTCTTGTGCTTTGCAAGTGTTACTGGGTTCAAATTACCCTCAGGAAGAAAAATTTGGTGCTTTACCTGGCATCCTGAGCCAATCAAATTTTCAAAAGGACCTATCCCTTGTCACAAATATTGAATTGACGGCCCATATGGTTGCTGTAAATAGCCAGAGGGAATCAGTGTCTCCAAACCCTGCTCCTATAAAGAGAAAGGGGAAGTCTCAAACTAGGACTAAGACCAAACCCAAGTCTCAGGGCCCTGAGGCTTCTGAAGCACTGGCCAAAAGGCAAAGAAGACCTAAGACTGATCTGACACTCACTGGAGGCCAATCATCATCTACCCCGGTGACAACGAAGGACACTGATAAATCACAATCAGTGCCCTTGGTCCCAACTACTACTCCCCAAGATCCAGAAGGAAACAAACAACCCGCTGGTAGGGGAGCGCCTTCCACTTCGCCCAAGGATGACATTAGCAAATCACAGACTTTGTCTGAGGGCACACTGAATGATCCCAAAGACTCAGAGGGACCCAAAAAACCCACTGATAGGGATATCACTTTCACTGACTCTGCTAAAGGCACTGGGAAATACCCATCAGTGTCTCAGGGGTCTCTGGGGGACAAAGACTCGTAGGGAAAGGAATAACCCGCCGATACGGAACCCAAAACCAATCCTGACTCCAGAGAAGGCACTGGGAAACTCTCACCAGTGTCTGAGGGGTCAATGGGGGACAAAGACTCAGAGGGAAATATACCACCCGCTGATATGGAACCCATCACCAAACCCTTGTTAACTGTTGCTGATGTCACTAGGATACTTTTCTCTGATGATGAGCCTGCTGAAAGTGAAGATGTTATTTTATCAGCAGGGGAAGAAGTGGACGCTGAGGTTCAATCTGAACAAGAACCTAAGCCTGATCCACAGGAGCATACTGAATCACCATTCCAGCCTGAAAATAATGACTCTGACACCTCTTCCTCCAGTGATGAGTTCAAAAGATTTGATAATGTTCTTCCACTCACCGAGAGGCAGCTTGTTCAGTGGATCACCAAAGCTTCAAGGAAGCTATACTTAGGGGTCACTGACACATTGTGGGAACAACACACTGAGGCTGGTGCCAGTTATGCAGATCTGAAAGCTGAGGTACAAGCTTTTGATGAAAACGTTCATGAGCATAGGGACCTGATGTATGACAATATTCACAGACTGGATGAAAAGTTAGCTAAATTCTTCAGACACCTTCAGGGTATTGGCACAAAGATAGAAGAAATCAGGGAATCTATCAAAGAAGACCCAGCAATCAACTCTAAAGTGCTGGAGGCTACTGAGGCGTACTTGAAACAATCCTCCAGCCTCACTTAACTGATCAAAATGCTCAAATCTGCAAATGTTCAGGGTCTAAATTCGTCAGTCCAGTCTCTTCAAGCTACATTGGGCTCTGTGAACACTCAGGTGGCTACTTTGGCTCAGGCATCTTCTTCCTTGGCCTGGAATCTTGGGCCCTGAATGACTGCTTTGGAAGTATCTCAGGCCAATTTGGAAGCTAAGGTCACTGACATTCAAACAGATACTTCAGATATCAAGGCAATGATCACTGAAATTTATCAGGCCTTCAAGGGTCAAGCAGCTCAGTCCCCCTCAGCACCAACACCAACTCTTGCCCTCACTAACGTTCCGGAAACAGTTGAGGAGGAGAATACTGTTGAAGAAACTCCTCTTCACACTGAGGGGGAACCAACACCACCAGTATCTGCAGCTCCAATATCATCATCACCACCAGTCCCAGCTGTACCACTCTCATCAGTACCACCAACATCTTCAACAACAACATTGACAGTGATCACACCAATAACAACAACAACACCGCCCCTGGTAGCATCTTCTTCTTCAGGCCAGGACAAAGGAAAAGGAATAATGACAACACCACCTGAGCCTGAGAAGATTCCATTTAAGATCGGCAACACTGAGTACCTGCTCACACCACAACAGCTAAGTGCATACCTTGCTAAGGAGGAAAGGAGAAAGAAACTTGCTGAAGAGGAAAGAAAGAGCAGAGATGCACTAGTACAAGTAGTTGCTGAGGAAGCTGAAAACCTTGGAATAGATGCTAAGAAGCTTGAAAAGGGTCAGGCATGACAGAAGTTCAAGGATGCTCAGGCAGCAAAAATGGCTGAAATGAAAAATCAGTTGGAAGAAAAGAACAAAAGAACTGCAGCCATCAGGAAAGCAAGAATTGACCATTATAATTGGACAATGTCAAGCAGAAGACTGCCTGAGAGGATCACTGATGTCAAGATCATTCCCAGGTCTAAACCATTGGCAATGAACGTCTATAGAGGGGATGATAAAAGACATTTCGAGGTTCATGATCCCCTAAAATTCACTGACTTTGGGATCACTGAACTCGATGAACATGGTCCAATAATTGAAAAGAAGCAAAATGCGGCGGTTAAGGAGCTGATGAAGATGCTCAGTAAAAGGTATGAAAGACTGAGAGATACACCAGCACAACTGGGAATTCAGCCTGCCTTAACTGCACCACAAGGATCTCAACCATAATCATCCACTGGCAAAAGGAAAAGAGTTGAGTTCTAGCATGAGATTAAAGTGCCTGGACTAGAGTGTAACAGGGAGCTGCCCGAAGGTGTAAAGTTCATGAACTGTCTAGTGATTGAAAAGCCTGAAAGAGGGCTATTCCACATTGATGTCTATGGAAACCCAGCATTTCAAAGATGGAGTGACATTGATCAGGCAGGTGTGGCTGCAATGCTAAGCTACATACCAGTGGCCTCTCAAATTCAGACCCCTGCAAATGCCAGGTTCTGTGCTGACTTAAATGCCAAGATAAGAGACCATCCTGACAGGGAAACACTCATCACCAAGAAAGTCAAGCTTGAAGCACTGGGAATCCATCTGGACTGACATCATTTTGAATCATCTTTTGTACTAGTGATAGGAACCTTGTAATTTGATTAATAAATGATGTACATTTTGTTAAAATATTCAGTGTTCCTTATTGTATTCATTAGTACATTCAGTGTAAGAAGAAGCCATTTGCTCACTTACACTGATCAAACACTTAGGCTATTTGTATATCCAAATAGGGGGAGACTCACCCCTAAATCAAGGATTTGAATAGAAAATAGCCCAAGTGTTTAGTTTGTTAAACACTATCAGGTCACCGAGTGCATAGTCTCTCAGTGAGTCATCTTCAGGATACTCAGAATGAAGCGAAGAAGAAGTCTCTCCACTCAGTAAGGCGAAACTTAAAGGGTGAAGACTGAGTCAAGAAGAAGATGATGGATTCAGTGAGTGATAACAATAACTCACTAAATCCCTAAGACTCCTCTCCAACTACTTACACTAAAGACAAACTGAAGTAGAAGACTGAAGGATGTAAAGACTGAAGAATGAGCGGGACAAGGCGGGAAAAGTTTGAATCAGATAGGACGAAGTACTTATCAACAAAAGTAAACTTTCCCTGAATGGCTAAAGATCAGGCTCAGTGTCATCACTGACCTTAGGAAAGCAGTCTTGTCTCTTACCTAAAATAGTCTTTGTAAACAGAGACAAAATACTTCAGTATTTTGTCTTCATAGATGTCAGTTTGTCACTTAGGAAAGAGTCAAATCTCATACATGTATAAATAGTATAAGTGATGGAGTGAAAAGGTTAAGCTTGTGAATTGTAAAAACACACATACACACAAGCGATCTTTTCACTCCTCCAAATACAACTTTATCCATGAGATAGCTCAGTGGGTTCTAAGAGTTGTGCTCAGACTTAGCCTGAGCTTAGAGAGGAGTCACCAACCTTTGTTATTTCAATCCTAAGTGCTATTCCGCAAGTACTTGGGTAACGTATTCTTTGTGATTCATTTCTAATAAGAATATGATGTTGAAAATTATCTAGTGTGTTTTACTTACGTTAATTTCAGTCATTGCTCACTATTAATTTGTTTTATATTTCAAAACTGTTTTAAACGATAGTGAACGGGGAACAACATTGACCTTATAGCATCAAAGTACACGTTTCTCCCCCATGATGGTTTTGAACTTTTGGAAGCATCATTTAATGTGTACGACCATTTACACGAGAAGTTCTTGTCATAAGCAAACATCTTGAAAAATCATGAATGACACTGAGGATTCTTGAAAGATATTGCTTAGACTGTGAAGTATCATTGAGATTCTGTGGCATCGAATATCCTATGAGAATTCCTGATCACATCTCATCCTTTGAACACTTTGGCTAACGCACCATCCACGAATTCTGCCGGTAATTGCTTTGACCACTTGGAGAAATAAACCCGATATACCAAACTTGATCATGAAGTAGAACTCCCTAGATTAGTTACTTAAACTTCTACTAATCCTCGTGAAAAAGAAACGGTGTACCCAATGTACAAAAACTCTTGACGAATCCTCAACAGCGTGAGAAACCAAAGTGATAGCTACGTTGTGGGTTAAGCGAGAAAGAATCACAAAAGTAACTAGATAGCCAAGTCTTTATCACACTCAATAAATGCCCAAACAAGTCATCTTCGCATAAGGGAAGAAAGAAAGAAGATGAAATAAGTAAACGCGCCCGAAAAAAACTCACTTCTATTCAAATAAGAAATGCCGTACAAACAACCCTGTAGTCAACTTTGTTCAATCATCAATTCAAGCCTTAACATAGTATCTTCCGAGAAAATGTATAAACCAAAGTATCAAAACGCATAGTACAACAACTCTCATCATCAAATCTCATAACACACCAATCACAATATCAAATCGCACGTCTCAAATCTCGTCATCATCAAATCTCTTCAACAAATCTCATCATACAATAAGTCTCGTCATCAAATTGCATAATCAAGTTACAACACGCAGCCCATAAATTACCATAAACCATACATCCAAATTCACGAGCATGTATCAATATCCAACGAACGACTGATCCATAAATATATCCAATATCACATAACTCGATCCAATTTACACTAAACAACTTGGTCCATTCACAACATATCACATATTACCTCTTAGCACCAACACGATATAGCAAAAATTCGGTCATAATATGTTGATGTGTATATTAGCACCAATATCCAATAATAAGTCAGCCCAAGACTATCCTATGGCCCAAGTGTCTCATGGCTCAAAACCAAAGAAGAAACATTTGGAGGCCCGATTCACCCAACATTACCCTAATTATATGGGTAGTTAACACAACTTGAACGTTAGAAACCCTAAAGATACTCACATTACAACCCTAAATCCTCTCTAACAAATCCGCCCCCTTATTTCTCTCATCACACAAACGCATCTTACCAACCAGTTCTCAAACCCTAAAAATCTCTCAATACTGATACACCCTCATCTCTTAAAAATACTCCTCAAATCTGAATCTAAGTAGCATCCATCTTCATCTCACCAATTCTTAAATCTTTCACATCATGATATCATCAATCAACGTTCATATACTCACAACCGTACCCAACCATATGGTTTCATATGCTTCACAAATCAAGAACGAGCCATTTAACACTTCAAAATCATTAAGGGGTTACGGGTAAGTGATATTAAATTTGGGTAGACATCGAGAAATGGCATGATTCGAAACATGAACTGAAAAACACTTAAACACATTATGTAATTTCGTACTTGTGTTAGTAATTTCGAACCAAGCATAGATAATAACATATTTGTTATTTGTCTATCTTTCATGTTTCGTATAGTAAAATGAAGCTAGGCTCCAAATTTTTAAGTTGATGATGAATCCCTTTTCGAATATTGACCTCCACTAGTCTTGATTTATCATTGACTGACACGAAAAGGATTCTAAGATCTTGAGTCTTATTTTTACTTTTGAGTCATGTGGGTTCTTTGGATTATGGGTTTCGGGTTGAAGAAAGAACCACGGATCTATGATGATTTTGTCTCGAATGTATAGATCTTTGAGTTCTATGGCAGTTGTTGCACACGACTAAGACAAAACTGAGATCTGTCGAGCCATTTAATTAATTACGAGTCATGATTCCATGTCAAAGTCCATGAGTTGTACAAAGAAATAACCAAACCTTAAAAAAAGGAAATAACCATCATGTTATTTTCCTTATCTTTGTGTTCGAATAATACTAGGAATGGATCAATGATGATGAGTTTGTGAGAAATGACCCTCGAGGTCTTGATGTAACATGAAGTAACACGAGCTAACTGAGATCTAGAGATTTTGATAGCGTGACCCTTGAGATATCATACTTGTTTGAAACATGTTGTTGATGTAGCATTAGATATGTGATGATTGAACTTGATGAGATTGTTGATGATTATGTAGATTTAGATTTGAATCTTTGTTGATGATATTGTATGTTATGTTGTGATGATTGTTGTCAGTAAAGATATGACTCTGTTGTAGAATGTTGTATGTAGAATGATGTTGTGATGTTTGTTGATTAGTTTTGAGTTTGTGATTTGTTTCGGATAAAAATGTGATTTGTGGTTTGAATGTTGTATGTTGATGTAGACAGATGTTGGTTATGACTCAGTAGTAGATTGAATGTTTTGTTTATACTGATGTGATACTGATGTTTAGTTTGAATTGGTTGTGATGGTATTTGATGAGTGAAACAGATCTTGAATCATCAGATTAAGAGTAAAAACGCATTAGATTTTCTTTTCTTCCTTTCAAAACTCACCCATCTAGATTTTGACAAACCGCAACCCCTTTTAATCAAAACTATTTTCATCTTGATAAACTGCATACCCTTTTTAACAACAAATCACATTGTTTTTAGACGTCATCAAACCTCAACATACATGTGTCAAACCGCACAGCTGTGCAAGTCAAACCGCAGTAGGGTTTTTCAAAACGCAAAGTCTTTTTATCAAACCTCTTTTGACCAAATCGCAGCAAGTATTTTTCTTCAAACCACATCTGTTATGAGTCAAAATGCTTTTAGTGACAAACCGCATATAGACAAACCTCATCAGACTTGACCAAAATGCATCAGGAAAGTTGAATCTGGACACGTCTTTATCAAACCGCATAGTAGAAATGTTAAACCACGTCCACGAACGTCTTTCAAACCGCACAAATGAACTCAGATAATCAAACCCAGAAACTTTTATGATGATCAGAAACTTAAAAACGGCTTTAAAAACATGTTCAGAACCAATAAACACGACTTAGAACCAATTAAAAAAACTGTTTAAAACATGTTAAAACCAGTTTGACCATGTGAAGACTCTACGGAAACTGTTAACAGGCTTATGAAATGATATCACACATAAAGCCAGTAAAGACAGTTTCAACAACAAAGATCACAACAACTCCAAAACTCCAACATACACGAGTACAAAACTATTAACAAACAGCATCAAAGAACCGTACAAACCGCATAAAAAACGAGTGTAAAAACCATACAAATCATCAAGAACAACACAACCTTGGCTCTGATACCAATTGTAGGATCATAATTTATGTTGTTTGATAATTCAGGTGGTCTAGGATTATGATAGATCAAGTAAGCCATTGTAGAGAGCTAAAGAGATGAGAGGGTGTTTTCTAGAGAGAGAAGTAAAAAAAAAGAAAATGTTAAATTAATGAAGAGCACCACCTCTTCTTAAGTGGGAAGAGGCTTTTATACTACAAATAATACGCCCTCCTGTCGGGCTGTGGATCAGGCATACAGTGGGTAAAGACCCGTCCGTCCTCCACGGTGTTGCTCTAAACTAATAACTAACTAATAAACTAGTAAATAACGTAATGTCTACGAGCTAGGATATGCTAAACTATATTTGGGGTAACCGAATCTTCAACATGGATTTTCCAAATCCCAACATGTTGTTTGTTGAAGATGTACTTAGGCTTAAAAATCCTTAGGCGTAAACTGTTGTGCTTAAGCGTAAACTTCCTTAAGTGTAGAGTTCTTGCTTATGCGTGAACCTCCTTAGGCGTAAACTTCCTTCTTACTAGTAAGAGTATCTTACTCGTAAACTTAATGGTTAAATGTAAGCTTAGGCGTAAACTAAAGTCTTATTAGTAAGGAACCTTAGGCATAAGATAAGACTTAGGCGTAAAGGCTTACTCGTAAGTTTTTAGCTTAGACATAAGATTAGGTTTTAAACCAAAATATTTCACACTTGTCCAAGTGAGAGAGATATCCACAAGTCGAAGTGTTTTTCAAGCTTATCCAAGCAAGGAAAACACTAAGTTACAAACAACTTTGAAGAATTTGATGAGTATTCCTTAGGCGTAAAGTCTGCTTAGGCGTAAACTCTGGCTTGGGCATAAAGTTACGCGTAAAAATAGGGTTTTTTTAGGCGTAAGAAAAGGGTTTTGCTTAGGCGTAAGAAAAGGGTTTTGCTTAGGCGTAAAACCAACATAGATGACCAAAAGGAATTTTTAAGCACCAAAACGCTTTGTACACTCGATTTTAATGATGAAACAACTTTAAAAACACTTAAATAACAAGAAAGTTTTGAACTTGATGAGCCAAAGTGAGTTTTCAGCTTAAGCGTAAAGATAAACTACGAAATAAAACGAGTGTAAAAGATGCTAAATACCACGTAAAGTTTGAAACTTTTTGCCAAAACTATGATTCTAAACACTATATTAACCTTAAAATATAAGAATCATTAAAAGTTTAGTGCAAAAATCAAGATTTTGAAGCGTATGAAAAATGTAGAACGGGAAAACCTTACGCGTATCACTACAAAACTTCAAACAAAATGTTTCACCCAACTAGATGGCCATTGATACCACTGTTAGGTCACCATAATATGAACACAAGTATGTTTGATGTATAAAGAATGGTAGAGATGAGAGGGGACGATTGTATTCTTCACACACAAGATAATATAGAATGTTTATGATTAATGAAAGAACCATCAACTCTCAAATGAGAGGTTACATAGTTTATATAGGCAAGGGAGCTAGGGCATCCCTTCCCTTGGCCTTATGGGCCTTTGTATAGGCTCATGGGCTTTCTACATAATCCTAGCACTAATTACATACATAAAAGCCATAATTAAGCAACCTATTACAAGTAAATGACTAACACTTGATAATACTAGTTACAAGTGATTCCAACATTAGGGTTTCTTGAACTGCACCGACTTAGTTGTGACGGCGTCACCTTAATGGTTGTGCGCCGTCGCTCTTCACTTTTCTGGTCAGGACGCCGTCAGCTTTAGACCGTCACCATCCTCTGAAGCGTCACTAGTAAAATTTATAACTGGATCATCTTCATGATTTGTCAAGTGATGGCTTCACGTTGTATCTATGACGCCGTCCCCCCTCCTTTTCAGGGATATTTTCGTGACTTGGTCATTTTCTTCGTTTTTTCATCCAAATGAGCGAAAAACACTTCAATTTTCGACATTTTCTTCCCAAGTACATAAAACTCAAATATAAACGATTCATGGCAATAAATGATCAAATATGTATGAGTTTAGAGGTTAAATAACCCAAAAAAACGCATGTTTTTAAAACTTATCAAATATCCCTACACTTGGGATTTGCTTGTCCTCATGCGATTGTGCTTTTACCCTAATCAATTTAAAGGTTAGGGGACATTTAACATTACTTTAAAGATAATTTACAACACAACTCATTCCTCAATAGTCAAAACAAGCATGCAAATTATATGCTAGCACCTCACATAAAGTGTTTGGATTCTCACATCTTTCGGGTGTATAGGTTGTATAACATGTAATGAAACGGGAAAATTAAACACTCTCTACCTGTCATAGCACATAGATTACCATAGGCTTGATAAAGGATGAAACCTCCATCGATTTGGTGTAAGCCCCTATAATAAACTATTAAAGAGAACTTTTAAAGGGTTGTAACGTTAGCTGTAAGGGTAAGGAAAACATGGTTTTGTGGATATGGGAAAATTTACTGGTGGCAAGCTAATCATCTAAGTTAATTACATGTACAAAGTGGCATTGCTAAGCTAAGACTCGACACACTAACTCTAACTCTTTTTGTGTTTTTCTTGACTCTTTCTTGACTCCACAAAATTAAAAGGCGGGATGGTAATCTGTATGTTTTTCTCTTTTCTTTTTTTTCTTCTATTTTTTCTTTCTTTTTAATTTCTTTTTTGATTTTTTTTCATACACTTTTGCCTTACCATCCGCAAAATAATACATCAATGCCCAATGGATTTATAGTTACATACCTACACTTGAACTTTTACATAAATAAAACTAACTAATTCCTGAATTGCGAGGATCAAAACACGCGGAGTACTTTAAACTTTAACGTACGTATGGGGGTAATAATTTTGACTTTCTTTCCCATTACTCCATAACAATAGTACTAAATCCATGAGTCCCAATCGTCCCAAAACTATATTTATAAGATGACTCGACTTAGCTACTATGTAATCAACTAGAAAATTAACTAAAGGTTTAACATATATGTTGTAACAATAATGCACTAAAGATGAGTGCATAAAAGGAAAGCTAAGGTGATTTGGGTGTAACATTTGGGGTTGGATTGTAAATATTGCTTGTTAGCCTCGCTCTTTTATAAAGATAACGTCACATACATGAATTGGACTAGAATCGTAGTAAGTTGCACCCGTAGATACTACTTATGTAAACGGGGCAAAGTAATAGTATGTTGAGCCTATAAATACCCCTTATGACTCTCCATGAGGGGTGTGGTTAAGTATTAGGTTTGTGTATTATTTATTTCATCAATAAACTTATCTTTTCTTCTCCATCCTCTCACTACTTTCTCTCAGTAGAAAGATGAAGCCTTTCATCTTCTTTCACCAACCAAGACCTCACGAAACCTCCTAAATCTACATGTTTTCGGTCCTAACAAGTGGTAGAAAGGTTTACGACCAAGAAAGTTTTACGAACAAGCATTTTACGAATAAGCATGTTTCGAACAAGCTCATTATTATTCGTAAAGTGTCCAAAAAAGAAGAGAAAAGAGGAGGAGTAAGCTGTTCGTAAATGGCCACAAATACCAAATAATAAAAACTCCAACGACTTCAAGTTACACCATCATCAGTCCTTGGAGTACAACGAAAGCGAATTGAAAAGAAACTATTTTACATACTCGATTCAAAATCAAATCCGAACCTAACATTCATCCTATTCTAGACTCAACCCATGACCCTCTCAATCACTCCTCAACACTCATCAATCAATCAAGACTCTAATTAACTCAAGAACATCTAATCTCAGATTTGATTCAATTTTTTTGTAATCTTTTAAAGATTGTTTTAGTTGAACCATAAACCATCATTGATCTTGTTTGAAGCTTCGCTTCTATTTCTATACAAAACCAATTAAGAAAGAGTTATAAGAAATCTGTTAAACTCTCTCTTTGTTTTGATTTTAAAAAACATAAGAACAAAAATAAATCCTACCTGAGACCATTTTAACATGATGTTGAAGCCTCACATATGAACTCTCTTTCAAACTGAAGAAACACGATATTGATGGTGCGTTTGAATTTATTATTCAGTGATTGATGAAGAAGCTGAGAGATTTTTTGTGTGATGATGGGGGCGGTGATAACAAAGGAGACGAGAAGCGTTTTTTTCAAATCCGTTTGGTGAGAGGGTGTTGGTAGGCGGAGTGTTTGAGGAGCGTATTATGTTTTTTTAGGGTTAGGATACAAAATGTTTTGTTAGGTTAAATTATGATTCTCTTATATCCGGTTATGAGGTATTGTGACTGGATCGGATAGTAGTTTTGGATTTGGATCGTGGGCTGCACATTGAGACTTAGTCTTGGGCTGTCATGGATGGGTTGAATTAAAAAAGGATGAACCAGGATTTGAATATATAAATGGTATTGTCATGTGACCTTGTTGGTGTTACAAAAAAATTTATTTTGTTATCCGAATTTTTTCAAGTAAAATTTAGATGCATAAATTTTAATTTTTGTAAAATGAGTGGTGTCTTGGTCATGAAAAATTTTCACGGAGGATACACAAATTCATGGCTTGAACTAATAATTGATCAAAAAATGACTACGGGGTTTTTGTACGGTTTTGCTTATGCGGAATTGAAGTGACGTTTCACGGGTGAACTTATTTATCTATGAGACGTTGGTTGGTTGGTTGCATGTCTCAAGATAACTTGTCTGGGCATTTTTCTTAAGTGATTAAGAATTTGACAATCTAGTTATAACTGGTGTAAGGAGTTACGTTGTAGTGCTCACAGTGCATAACTATCACTTTAAGGAGTTACGTTGTAGTACTTAGTGTCACACGGAGTTGTGGATTGTTCAAGAAGATAGAACAAGCATTAAGTCACAAAGTTGGGATGTTTACATCCTTTTCAAGTTGGTCGTATCAGGTTGTCTCCATATGTGGTCATTACTATTAGCCGGTGAATCAAAAGGAGGTTTGATTACAGGTTGGTTTGAGAGAAGTACTAAGAGTATTTTTGCGATATATTCTCACAGATTTATACGTAAACAAACAATGGATTTAATATTGCATCAATAAAAAGGTAATTTACGGCATGTACGCAACATTATGATGATTCCGATAGCTCGCAACCATCAGGAGGGAGAAGTTGGTGTTTCACCTTTCGTGATTGGATTGAATGAGGGAATTGTGCTTAATACTGAAGAAGGAGAAGTAGTGTGTGTACATCGAAGCTTTTTACCAACTTGGATGCAATACTAAGTGAGTTATGTTGTTATGATGTTCCCCGAACGGCAACCATTGTGCTACAATCAAGATTCTACTTTCTCCGCTGCGTGTTTGAAGACTAAAGAGATTTTAAAAAAGAGAGTTGTCGGTTCAGGAGAGAGAAGATAAAAGAAAAAAGGCTCACTGAGTAATAACCTAACTAGACCATTACAGTTGAAGTTCAGAGCTACAAGGAGCAGTTCCGTATGCGCCAAAGATCAATATTCTACTTTCTCTGCACTTCAACTACGTCAACATAGTTTATTATTATTGTAATTTACTTTGTTTGTGTATTTATAGGTCACATTGTAACCATTCACGTGTGATGATATCTTGGAGGGAGATTGTTAGCCTCACTCTTTCATAAAGATAACGTCACATACGTGAATAGGACTAGATTCGTAGTAAGTTGCACCCGTAGGGACTACTTATGTAAACGGGGCAAAGTAATAGTATGTTGAGCCTATAAATACCCCTTATGACTCTCCATGAGGGGTGTGGTTAAGTATTAGGTTTGTGTATTGTTTCTTTCATCAATAAACTTATCTTTTCTTCTCCATCCTCTCACTACTTTCTCTCAATAGAAAGATGAAGCCTTTCAGCTTCTTTCACCAACCAAGACCTCACGAAACCTCCTAAATCTACATGTTTTCGGTCCTAACATTGCTCTTCATTAGTATTTCGGAATCCACTGAAATATCACGAGAACCGCAAAAATGGTAGGCTCAGATGGGTTAACTAGGGGTATTTTATACTAAAATTGAGTACATAGCAAAGGCGTGGGATAATTACTTGACCAATGTAGCCAACGTAATTATAATAAACAAGTTTAAAACAGGGGTTATCCTAATGCCTCTTATCATATAGTCAATCCTAATCACACGAATGAGATCTTACTAGCGATGTCGGAATACATCACTAGACCAGGTTCTAGAATCTAAATACTAACGGTACACTCATAAGCATTAAAGGTGAATATGTTTTCCTAAATATCTAAAGCCGAAACCCACATTTTGGGGTGGAATTTGAGTGGTAGGGTTCTTGTGCTTGCTATATAACTCCTATCCATGAGATGCTTTATTAAGACTAAAGTTTCACTCGTAGATGTCATAAAAAAATTTAAATTTGGTGCTAAAATTACATTTACAAGTATTTCTTTCGGTTATTACACAATTACTAGAAAACAAAACAAATAGTTAATGAGTGACTAGTTTCTAAGGTGTCTCATTTTACCCTCCCTACACTTAAATTAAACATTGTCCCCAATATTCTTAAAAAGTACCAAAGATATGATAACGGAAAAAATAAAAGAGATAAAAGAAACTAGTACTCCTTTGATTAGCTCGGTAGAACGGAATGGAAATACGGTTAAATCCTTTTTCAAGAAGATAAATCCAATAAGTACATATCACTTGACAATCTCATCTTCTTGTCTAATATAGCCTATAAATCACTAAGAAAACGAACACAAAACCTCGCATAAAATCGATTGTAAATACTATATATAATAAAAACTAAACTAGAAAATGAATAAGATATAATGCTTGCAAAATAAACTTTTACAGAAATATGGAAATTTAAAAATTCTGTCAATTTAAAAAAAAAATAAGTTTCATCAGAAAAACAAAAACCCGGAAAAATTTATTGCGACAGTGCCTGACCTCGTCAGGTGTAAACCCTGACATCGTCAGGTATGATCTAGCAAATTATCTCGTATTGTTTTCTTGAAAAGTCTAACTTTTAAAACCTGGAATTTTCTGCAAAACATTTATTGTGACTCGATACAAGCATTTAACTCAAATAAACACACCAATAAGATAGAATATATGCTAATTATTAATTATAAATTTTCATGTTCGAATTTGATTCTTTTAAAACAAATATGAACTTCCCTACACTTATCTTTTTGTAAAATATATTTATATGCAATCAAGATGAAGTTAAAAAAAAATAAAGCATTTTCACAAATTATTCGAAACATGAAAATTAAACAATTATGATGAAACATATATGACTCAAACAAACAAACAAAATAAAAAATCAAATAATTAAAAACATGGGTTGCCTCACAAGAAGCGCTTTTCTTTATTTACGATTCTTGTAGCTAGACTCAAAGTCATGCCCTACTAAGCACTATGGATAAGATCCACATTGAGAATATTGTTAGGATCAAATTTCTTTTTCATTTTTCTCTTAGTAGGTATTGTTTGGTATGACCTCTCAAAATTTTCTCCATCGGGATCTATTAATTCCATCTTAATATGCCACAATCCATCTCCTTCTTTAGGTGGCTTATCCCAACTCCATTTACTTTTCGAATCCTCTGAATCCCATTTTTTCCTTAAGATTAATCAGTATGGTTCCTAGGAATTAAATCCTCTTCCTAAACACTAAAAGATCCTTAAATGGGTTGATCTCCGTTTCTCTAGCCAATTCCTATTTCATATAAGGTGTATTGTTCACAAGATCATTTTCTACGAAAAACGGGTGTTGAGGTACTATAAAGTCTTTACTAATTCGAGGGCCATATCTTGATGGTCTCTTATCCTTTTCTAGTCATTGGGGTTCTTCCTCCTCCTCATCATCATAAGTATGCTCTTTGACATCATAAATTGACCTAGTTTATCCATCACCGACCGATATCTTAAGCTTCTTACAATCTATTATTACACTAGCGGTGGCCAAAAATCCTCTACCAACAAGTAATGGACACTTAGGGTCTTTTAGAACATCAAGGACATGAACGTCTGCCAAAATAGTCAATCTCCCTATGTGTACCACTAGGTCTTTTAATATCCCAACTGGATAAGTTAAACTTCCATCCGCCAATCCTATAACCATTTTTGTTTCTTCTAGTCTTCCTAAGTTAAGAGTTCGATAAACGGATCATGGAAGTATGTTGATACATGATCCTAGATCGGCTAGGTGTCAAAGGCTTCAAAGTTTTCAATACTCCAAGGTAGAATGAATAGGTCCGAATCATTTAACTTTCCGGGTAACTTATTTTGAACAAAATTAGACTCATTCTTTCCCAACTTAACTCCTTCCACATATTTATCCAAAAGGGCATTATAATAAGGAGCATGAGTTAAAACATCGAGAACCGGACGTTCAAGGTGAAGACCCTTGAATTCATCACTAAGATTAGGTTTGGGTTCTTGTTTGAGTGGTGTTTCAATAATTTGTTTGACCGACACTTCGCTTGGTGTATTGTCTTTGTGTTTTTTGTCTTTTGAAAAGTATTGAGTTTGTTTGAAACACGTTTTAGTTGTATTTACCGAGTGAAAGTGATTCGAGGGATATGGATATTCACTTTCTTTGTGAGGGCAAGAACGAGCAGACAAAGCTGATGAAGTAGAATTAACTCTTAGTTTCGGTTTCTTGACGGTGTCAATTAGGAGTGCTTCCATTACTCGATAATTAAGAACCTTTAAGAAGGTATCAATTTTATTTGTCATCTCACTTTGTCGTTGTTTGAAATCGGCTAAAAACTTAGACAAATGAGCTTCTTGAGATGACATAACGTTAGACACCAATCCTTCAAGATTATTGGAATTATTTGATAAGGAAGGATTATTGTTAAAGGTGCGATTCGAGGACGAACCGCTTGGTTAAAACGATTAGGTGCATTTGAAAAATTGTTTTAAGACAAATTTTGATTTTGTCTCTACCTAAAGTTTGGGTGATTTTTCCAAGAAGGGTTGTATGAATCACCAAGATTGTTTTGCTCGGGTTTGAAAGTGAACCACTTCTCTCCTGCTCCATCGGTACGCGAGGATGCATAATCCGTAAAAGCTTGTTCAGGCATTTCCATGCAATCACTAGTGTCATGAGGACCACTACATAATTCACATGAGGAAGTGATCTTGTTCACTTGTTGTGAAGGTTTAGGAGGTTCATCGGAACTAATCAAGAATTTAACTTGATCTTCAAGTTCAATGATCCTACGATCGGGAATGCTTGAAGCATTGGAAGGCAAGGATATTGGCTTGACCATTTTTCTTGTAAGATCACGTGGGTCATTCCAACATTCGTTGTCATAGAGAGCTAGGTCCTCTAGAATTCCCCAAGATTCTCCCGCATTCTTGTCACCAAGCTTACCACCGCCCACATGGTCAATGGTTTGCTTTGTGGAGTAGTTGACATGATCATAGAAGAGTTTCACCTTGACATTTTTGGAGTTTTTTGGAACATCAAAATGTCATTCCTTAACTTAGCAAGTCCTTGAAACGAGTCCATGCTTCGTAAAGAGTTTCACCTTGACGTTTTTTGGAACATCAAAATGTCATTCCTTAACTTAGTAGTTCTCCCCGGTGGGAAAAATGGTGCGAGGAACGAGAAGTAAGATCATACCAAGTCGAGATGGATCCCGCATGGAGACGCTTAAGCCAATTGCTAGCTTTATCACGAAGAGAGAATTAAAAGAGACGTGTGGAAAACTAGAAGGGGGGTTGAATAGTTTTGCCGATTTTAAGTTAGTTTCTAAAAACTTTAGATTCGATGTTATGTGAAATCGTATGGATGAAGAAAAAGTATAGATCTAAGAGTAATGCAAGTAAAGAAAGTAAAGTAAGGGAAAGAAATGACACAACCGATTTATAGTGGTTCGACTACAAGGAAACCTTCCTTGCCCTACTCCACTCCCCGAGTCACCTAATCGAGAGTTCAAGCACTATGTCAACAAACTCCTTCAACTTGGCGGAGAAGCCTTCAAAACGTTGCTTACACCTTTTTCCAAAACAAAGCTAAATACCGAGTCCGTAACACGGAGGACCAAACCAACACGACTATTACACAACAAATATGTGAAATATCAAGTACAAGATCTTTGCTACAGAAATATTGTGGAGGAACAAATCAATCAAGGACCCCTTGCTTGGATGACTTGTATAAAGCTCGTGATCTCGCCTTAGTGAAGGACCTATATGAGAATCACAATAGAAGAAAGAAGAACAACTCTCTAGATCAAGTAATCTTTTGTTAGAAGAGTGTAAGAATATATGAGAGAGTTAGTAAGAAGAGGGGTGGAGAGAAATGAAGAAATGGCTCTCTATTTATAGGCAAAAACTTGCCACTGTTGCACGGATCCTACAGATCCCTCCCTTAAGGGATCCGTCTAGTGTAACTGCAGGGATCCGTGGGATGCTCCTCTTTGCCCATGGGTTTTTGGGTTATGGGTCATGGGTCATGGGTTATGGGTTGGTCCATGGTTATTTCATTAGATACAATGTATCTAATAGATGCAATGCATCTAGTAAATGGATCATGGGTTAATACCATGGGTCATGGGTTGTGGTTTTTACCCATCCTAATAAACTATTACAACAAATAATTTATTACAACAATTTGTATTAAATGACTATATGTAAATGCTTTACAAAAATAACATGTATCCTGATAATTTTACTTATGATAACATTATGTTTGTTATCAACAAAACACAAAGAGATCGCTAAATATTAATAAACGTTTTTAAGGTTTTATTTGTATTAACAATCTCCCCCTTTTTGTTGATGACAAAACATAATGTTATGATGAGTAAAACTTAAGATTAGATGTATGTTTTGAAAGCCTAAGTTTTACTTCTTCTCCCCCTTTTTGTCGAAACAAAAAGTTACCTCAACGAAGAAATAAAATGTGGAAAGATAGTCCACGTATCGCTAACTCCCCCTAGAATGGGCGTCAAGTGAGAAAAAAAATCCTACAAAGAAAGGGTTAGTAGTAACATGCATAAATAATCTTGTGATTGACGAGAATCAAAATTGGGAGCCAAGGAATGTAAACAAGGCCTTGTAATAAAACAACAAAATGTAGTGGTATTTATGCCACATACAAGCATGTAAAAGTAAGAACAAGACTTGTTAAAAAAAAAATGACTCAAAAGAAAAAATACTAAAAGTTATAAATATGATTCCTTCCATGCTTGCATAAGGTTATGGATGGAAGTGTTGATGAGTAATGATGTTGATGCGATCAAGGATGAGGTTAAGTATGACTCACATTGCTTCCCTAATCTCTATTGCAATATCCCTAGCGGATTGGCAATGTTCACAATGTAGGTGATGTGGGTAATGAGTGTGGAAGTTTTCCTGGTGACTTTGATTTGTGAGATGCGGAAGTTGTGGTGGAAAATTTGGAAAATGTGGATCAAAGTCCGGAATGTTTGAAAGTGGTGGTGGAAAAGAACATAGATGTTCTTGTAACACAATGGGAGCTAAAGGTGGTGAAGTTTCAAGGTCTTTGAAAGTTGTGTTTCGAGAAGTTGGAGGTGTCAAAAAGACTAGTTCTTTTTGCTTGGTTTGTTGAGATCTTGTTGGAGTCTTAAGGAGTTCCAAAAGAGTGACCTTAGGTGGGGATTTGATGGGTGATGAATTTGGTGTACTAGTTGGTGATGAAGGAGGTGCTATAATGGAAGCATCATGTGGTGAATGAGTGGTTGGTGATGAACCATTTGAAGATGGTTTTGCTAAGCAACAGGGCCGGATGCTAATCCGTGCGGTTTTTCTAAATTTGGGTGGTGGTACTTTGGAAGGTGGGAGGACAAAGTTTTGGATTTATTGAAAGGGGTTGTTTGCACTAGGTGATTCATCTATGTTGGAAGTTCTTTTGGATGACATGATGATGTTTGTTTGTGAGGTTGAGAGTGATGAATATGCAAGTATTTTGGGAATCCTATTTATAGAAAAATAATGCATTGTAATGAATGCTTGACCCAAAATGTGGATTAAAATCTAATGATTAGATATGAATTTAATGCATGTGATCATGAGAACACAAGCATTAAATAACATACTGATTCGTTGTGAAGTGAGTGTGAGAAAAACACAAATATCAACAATATCAAATTAACCGTAAAACTCGACAAATCAACCTTTTAGGAAAAGGGTTAACGTGCCAAATCTCACGGGTGTGATAAAAGTGATACCGGGAAGTGGTTTCCCCCGGGTCGTGTCCCAACGAGGTGTGAAATTGACGATGTCGTTGAGTTTCATGATTAGGACTTGAATTGGTTTTAAATGATTTGGATTTGATTACGAATTCTACAAATTAATTAACGGGAAGGTAATTAAGGCAAGGGAACCCTAATAAACTAAAAATAAACTATCACTAAGCCTAAGGAATGATAAAACGAAGCTACACTAAGACCTAGGGTGCAAAAACGCAAAAACGTAAAAACGGTAAAACAACCCGAGCCATAAACGTAAAAGTTTTGCAATTTAAGGGCTACGGGTGTGAAATCAATTTTCCTACATTCTAAACGACTAAAAATAATTTTAGGAAAAAACGGAATATTTTTTTTTGAGTTTTATTTTATTTATTACGAATTAAAAACTATTTTACTCTAATTAAATGATTAAAAATATTAAACTATTTAAGAAAAATCTGAAAATTTAACTAAAACTACTTAAGGGAATACTGATTCCAGGAAAAATGAAAAAGGTGGGTGGTGCTATTGAAAATAAGCTAGAAATAAGCCCAAAAGAGCTTAAAATACAAACTGTCAAGGTGCCTTAAGGGATTAGTTTGAGCAAGATTCAACGAGACAAGTCCCAAGGGCGCAATGGTTGTGATGTTGTGTTGTGAGGTGGGTAGCGTGGGTTCGAGTCCCAGCTATGCCACTTTTTGCAAAACATTTTTTTCTTTGATTTTTCTTTTTGCACTTTGTTTATGAGCCAAAAACAAGACTTTTTTGTAAAAACACTTTAAGTAAAACTTTGGAATAAGCAGTTTTACAACTGCTTATTTCCAACAGTGGTGAGAATCAAACAAGCACCCCTTTTAAGCAAACAACCAAACACCCCTTTAGCTTATTTTCATTAACTGTTTACACCGATTAACAGTAAGTAGTTTTGACAAAGAAAAAAATGATCAACTAAAATGTGAATAAGCTAAACTTAAGCACAATAAGCTAATAGAACAAGGGGTAGCAGTTGGCATATAAGTTCTACACTATGGGGGTCCTAAGGCTAAAACTAGAATGAAACACAAGGAATAAAAGACTACAATTAAGCACTAGGTGAGACTTAAATAAGCTACAACTAGAACTAATCCTAACTAAGCAACCTAAATACACTACAGCAACCCTTATGAACAGCAGATAAGCACTAATAAGCATAAAAGAGTGACCTGTGTTGTCTACTGATGCAGGCTAACACCAGGTTCAACAGTGGCTATTTTGAGCTTATTTATAAGCTGAATGGGTGAGCTTCCAAACAAAGTACAAGCTGCAAATCAAAGTTAGCATGGAAGAGGTGCAACAAAGCCTGGTTTGAGGGAGCAATGTACATCACAATAGCTTAAGAATAAGCTGATATCAACTTATCTTGGGCTGATACAGAACATAGATGTGGCCAACAGGGTGAGTTTTAGCTTAAAAATAAGCTACCAAACATTCTAAAAACGGCTAAATAAGGAAACCTAGGTAAAGTCTATGTAACTAATAATTGAAAAATACAATTTGCAACTAAACTGGAGCTAATTAATAAGCTAAGAAAAAGGCAAGCAAAATGTCCAGTGACCCTATTCCAACCTGAGACAGCAAGGAAATGGGTACAAAGCAGTTTTCAATTGCAATTTGAGCTAAGCTAGATTAGTCCTAGATGCATATAAGCTTACAATTCACTGAGTTGGGACTGCAAACACTTAAGAAAGACAATTTTTACACATTTTAACAACTAAATAAGCTGAGAAAATGGGTGTGAACAGCAGCTTCTAACAAGACAGAACATGACCCCTTCTTCTTTTTTTTTTTCACTTAAAATGTTGCAAGACTTTTCCAATCAACTCAAAACTTGGTGACACTAACTAATGACAAGTATACTACTTTGACTGTGTTGGTCAAAATGGGTAAAATCCATTTTTTTGACTCTTTTCTCCCTTAAAACAAACACCCCTTAACTGGTACAAGATTGATTGAGAAAGCTAGGTTTGGTGATCACAACAGAAAAATTGTAACTTAATGAGAAAACATAACAAGCACTATTGAAACATAATTGGTAAAAAGAAAATTTTCATTGATAACATAAAAATTACACTTGAAATTTTTAAGACTAAACTAAGACTTCATTCTAAAACTAAGACTGATTTAAAATAAAAACTAGGGGTTTTCTCCTACTGGCTTACAACATGCTCTATTTATACTAAACTACTTAGTCTTCAACTTCTTCACTCTTCTTTTGTGCTTTCTTTGTGAGAGCAGTCAAGCAAAAAGACCAAGTTGTGCTTCTTGAAGTTGATCCCATCCTTTGATTTAGTAGGTACCAAATGAGCTTGAATCTGAGCTATCCACTGATCTTTTTGACTTGGATTGATGAGCTGGACATTGTGGGGAAAATGGTAGTGGGTTTGGGATTTGGGTGAAACCGGTTAAAGAAGGTGAAGGTGGTTATGGGGTGTGGTGAGATTGGGTAAAAGAGTGAGGTGGGGGGTGGAGTGTTTGGGTTGAAGAGAAAGGAGAGATTAGGGTGCTAGGGTTCTTGGGAGCAGGGTACTTAGGATTCTGGGGTGTGTGGTTTGCTTGGGCGGGAAAGAGAACAGGGGAGAGGGTGTTTTAGGTTAACACTTGGCCGCGTCAAAGGGATTGGATATTGGGTTGGGTTTTATCAATTTACCGGGTTGTTTTATTTTTGGGCTATGGTTAATACTAGAATTGGACTTAGGACTAACCATGGAATACTTTAAGGACCAAAAGTGCCAAAACTGAAAATCCAGGGGCCATTCCTGCAATTCTGAAAATGTAATCCAAGGTCCATCATTGACAATCTCTGATAGTGTAAGGACCAATCGCCAAATTGTGAAACCTGAGGACTAAACTTGACAATTTTAAAAATCCAGGGATCAAAACTGTAATTTCTCAAACTTTTGAAATTTTTCACCAAAGGACTAATTATAACAATTTATGATTCCAAAAGGACCTTTGGTGACTTTTCTTTTTAAAATACGTGCTCAGGGACTATTTCTGTCATTTTTTTGAAAGTCGGGGGACTGAAACTGCCAATTATGCAAACTTGGCTCATTTTTCATCTGATTTTAAACATTTTGCATCTGAAACATATAAAATGCAATTTTGAGATATTTTCAGTATTTTGATGCAATTCTGAGCATTTTTAAAGCGTTTTGCGATTCGATTTGACCAAAAATGATGAGTATTTACACACTCATCAATCCCCACACTAAACTATTGCTAGTCCCTAGCAATCTTCTGAGAAAAACTTAATGGTTTTGAATCTCTTTACCAAAAGCCATTACTCGGAGTAGCCAAATGTTTAGTTCAAGTAAGAACCATGGTACACTGATAACCATGTGATTTTGAGCAAACCACCGGCTTCCAACGGATTTGATTTGTCTTTACCCGAAGCCGTTTGCTCTGGACTAGCCAACTCTTAGATAAATTATCAATATTATCTTTGGTGAGTTGATTACCAATTATGGTTTTCCACTGCCTTTACCACAAGCCATAAACTTGCGGGCTAGCCAACTCTTCACTTTTTAGGATATGGTGAGCTGAATACCATACAATTTTGGGCAAATTGCAAGCCGTCAACGGATTTGAGATATCTTTACCAAGAGCCGTTTGCTCTAGGATTAGCCAATCCTTTTGTTTGTTAGACATGGCGGACGATAACCATAAGTGAGTAAGTGTAGAACACTTACTCCAATTTTTTGTGGCCAAAAATGGGGAATTGGTTGTATAATTACATGATAAAATTCGTGAGAATTCTTCCCCACACTAGAAATGAATATTGCCCTCAATATTCAAAGTACCGGCGGTTATGCCGAAACATAGAACGTAAAAGGGAAATACTACGGCCATTATTTGAATTTTTTTTTTTTTTTTAGAAAACTTTATATACAACAGCGGGGGGCAACTCCCCCACACTAGGGTGGTAGAAAGTAGAAAGAAGTCAGAAATACGGGTGAAAACCCATATAGAGTGCTACTGTTTTTGATTCCCGAGTCGCTAGCTTGACTCGACCCCGAATTCATTGGTCCACGGGGAAGCAAGTGGAAGAGAAAATCTCCATCGGACTTTCATTCAAATAGTTTGGATAAACATTGAATGTGATGAAAGTTCTACTCCGATGAGATAAAACCGGCTCAAAAGAATGAGAAATGCCGGGATCAAAGATGGTATCTTCACTCCCGTAGGAGTTAAGACATGGAGAAGTCACGGGATGAGAAAGTAAAGTGTCAATTTCTTGACAACGGGTGGGCAAAAGATTAGATTGATGAACATTAACGGAATGTTCAGAAATCTTATCCACCACAAGAGAAGTCACAACATTCGTGTTGGACTTAAGAAATATCCGAGAGTGAACTCCCTTAAAAGGTAAGATACCGGGTTTGAAAACTTTGTCCTCGGAGAGGAATGAAACACAAGTATCAACCATGGTAAAATCCTCAAGGGTAGATGAGTTACTCATGGATAGAAGAGGATGCGGAGCATTTTGCTCAAATAGCTCGTCCTCAATGATGTGAGCGAGTTCACCGGCGAACTCCTCATGGAAAAGCCTACTCCTTTCGGAAGGAGGAAGCAATTCAAATGTGGACGACTCATACTCAGGAAGAGAAAGATGAAAAGTGGGAATGCCACTACTCTCTTTTTCAGTATGAAAGTCATCAAAGTGGAATACTTCAAATTCGGAGGAAGAGAATCATTGGACAAAGCCTCAAGTTCAGAAAATGGTTTGGGCTTTTCCAAGATATAGTCACTATCCACAACGGGGATAGGAGATGAAGCTGGTTTAGCACATAATGATTCGATCTTAGAAACGAGGAGATTTACATTGAACAATTTTTCACGAAGTATCTCGTCCTCAATTTCGGATCATCGAATCTCTCACCTCCTCTAAGCTAACTAGCTCAGAAGGAAAGTCCTCGACATAATCGATGTCTCCATAAGATAAAGAATCGTCAAACGAAGTACAATCGTTGTCAGAATCGGAGAACATCTTGACATGATCGTTTGGGATGTCAAGAGGAGGAGAAGAATCATCATCAAGAGGCTCATCAAACATATTACTGGAGATAACCTCGGACTCACTTGGGGTTGGGACAAGGTTCTCAACACAAGACGGTTCCGTTTCCAGAATAGTGCTAAGATTTTCGTCCCCCATTAAAAGATTATCCGAAGGTTCTAAGGTAGATAGGCAAGATAAGGGCGGAGAGTGGACATGTGCGGTACTTTGTGGGCTTGAGATATGCACCTTGTCCTTTATCATCTCCCAATCCTCCTCATCCTCGTCATCGAGACGGCAAGCCTCGTTAAATAGGAGAAACTTTTGAGCTGCTCGCGCTCGGCTAGTAATCTTTCATTGCGGCGGCTTGTTCCTCGGAAAGTTCTTCAAGGATACAAGGATATTGATCGATGACGGAAGTTGTGGGGTTGGACATTGTCAAAACTGGAAGTGTTATAACAAGGATCGGGTCCACAGTAATTATGATTCCACGATTGACATTGATAATCATCATGAGGACCCCCACACTTAGCACAATGAGGGTATTGGGTAGAGAAATTTTGAAACGATGTTTGATCATTGAAATGATGAAAATATCGATTCGGTTCGTATAAATTTTGTGGAGGGTAGTTGAAATTGTTTTGAGGATAATTGAAAGAGTTTGGGTTAGAATCATAAGCGAATGAATTCTCGGCACAAATCGAACAACATCCATTGACAAGATAGTTTCCACACCACTCGCACATACATTTGAAACAACGAAAACCTTGTGGTAACAAGTCTCCACAACTGTAGCAATAATTTTGATCAAACAAAGATATTTCGGGCTCGGGAATAGGAATCGAGGGTTCAACAACATCACATAAAGCGGTATTTCCCGGAGTTGAATCATGACGAAGTTCAATTAAGAAGTTTTGAATCATCTCATTTCTGGCCCTAAAGAAATCGTCGGTAAAAGCGTTGAAGATTCGAGTTGGGACAAGTGGTGTGCTCTTAGAGCTAGCAAGTTCCACCACTTCCGTTATGGTCTCCGGTGTTTGAACGGGTTCATCGTAAGCAATTCTCGACCTTTTTTCATCGGCTTGAATTTGCTCGATTAGATTACGGGCTTTAAATTCAAAGAAATCGTCCTCATAACCCTCGGTGGGTGTCTGAGGTAGCTCCGACGTTTGAACGGGTTCGTCAACATTAGAACGTATTTCGGGTTGTGGCGGGTGGTCAAAATAACCTTGAAAAGAATTTGTTATGGATAATTCGCACAAATTGCAAAATTCGCTTGAAGTAGGCCTTCCACACCGCTCACACACACTTGTGACGATGATGTTGATGATTGTCGACATAAGAATTAAACATATAGAGGGTTAAAGAGATAGAATTGAGTGATCGAGAGGATACGAAGGATAGAATTAAACGTCAAAAGAGGGTAAGAGAAATAGAATCAACGAATAAGAGGAATGAGAAGAATATTTTTGGTTTTGGATTTTATGAAAAACGGTAACTTCACGAGAAAGGTTCTTCAAGTCACAAATCGCAAAAACTTCACGATATTGTCGCAACACACCTCCCCGGCAGCGGCGCCAAAATTTGATTCGTTGTGAAGTGAGTGTGAGAAAAACACAAATATCAACAATATCAAATTAACCGTAAAACTCGATAAATCAACCTTTTAGGAAAAGGGTTAACGTGCCAAATCTCACGGGTGTGATAAAAGTGATACCGGGAAGTGGTTTCCCCCGGGTCGTGTCCCAACGAGGTGTGAAATTGACGATGTCGTTGAGTTTCATGATTAGGACTTGAATTGGTTTTAAATGATTTGGATTTGATTACGAATTCTACAAATTAATTAACGGGAAGGTAATTAAGGCAAGGGAACCCTAATAAACTAAAAATAAACTATCACTAAGCCTAAGGAATGATAAAACGAAGCTACACTAAGACCTAGGGTGCAAAAACGCAAAAACGTAAAAACGGTAAAACAACCCGAGCCATAAACGTAAAAGTTTTGCAATTTAAGGGCTACGGGTGTGAAATCAATTTTCCTACATTCTAAACGACTAAAAATAATTTTAGGAAAAAGCCGGGTATTTTTTCGACTTTTATTTTATTTATTACGAATTAAAAACTATTTTACTCTAATTAAATGATTAAAAATATTAAACTATTTAAGAAAAATCTGAAAATTTAACTAAAACTACTTAAGGGAATACTGATTCCAGGAAAAATGAAAAAGGTGGGTGGTGCTATTGAAAATAAGCTAGAAATAAGCCCAAAAGAGCTTAAAATACAAACTGTCAAGGTGCCTTAAGGGATTAGTTTGAGCAAGATTCAACGAGACAAGTCCCAAGGGCGCAATGGTTGTGATGTTGTGTTGTGAGGTGGGTAGCGTGGGTTCGAGTCCCAGCTATGCCACTTTTTGCAAAACATTTTTTTCTTTGATTTTTCTTTTTGCACTTTGTTTATGAGCCAAAAACAAGACTTTTTTTGTAAAAACACTTTAAGTAAAACTTTGGAATAAGCGGTTTACAAGCTGCTATTTCCAACGATGGTGAGAATCAAACAAGCACCCCTTTTAAGCAAACAACCAAACACCCCTTTAGCTTATTTTCATTAACTGTTTACACCGATTAACAGTAAGCAGTTTTGACAAAGAAAAAAATGATCAACTAAAATGTGAATAAGCTAAACTTAAGCACAATAAGCTAATAGAACAAGGGGTAGCAGTTGGCATATAAGTTCTACACTATGGGGGTCCTAAGGCTAAAACTAGAATGAAACACAAGGAATAAAAGACTACAATTAAGCACTAGGTGAGACTTAAATAAGCTACAACTAGAACTAATCCTAACTAAGCAACCTAAATACACTACAGCAACCCTTATGAACAGCAGATAAGCACTAATAAGCATAAAAGAGTGACCTGTGTTGTCTACTGATGCAGGCTAACACCAGGTTCAACAGTGGCTGTTTTGAGCTTATTTATAAGCTGAATGGGTGAGCTTCCAAACAAAGTACAAGCTGCAAATCAAAGTTAGCATGGAAGAGGTGCAACAAAGCCTGGTTTGAGGGAGCAATGTACATCACAACAGCTTAAGAATAAGCTGATATCAACTTATCTTGGGCTGATACAGAACATAGATGTGGCCAAAAGGGTGAGTTTTAGCTTAAAAATAAGCTACCAAACATTCTAAAAACGGCTAAATAAGGAAACCTAGGTAAAGTCTATGTAACTAATAATTGAAAAATACAATTTGCAACTAAACTGGAGCTAATTAATAAGCTAAGAAAAAGGCAAGCAAAATGTCCAGTGACCCTATTCCAACCTGAGACAGCAAGGAAATGGGTACAAAGCAGTTTTCAATTGCAATTTGAGCTAAGCTAGATTAGTCCTAGATGCATATAAGCTTACAATTCACTGAGTTGGGACTGCAAACACTTAAGAAAGACAATTTTTACACATTTTAACAACTAAATAAGCTGAGAAAATGGGTGTGAACAGCAGCTTCTAACAAGACAGAACATGACCCCTTCTTCTTTTTTTTTTTCACTTAAAATGTTGCAAGACTTTTCCAATCAACTCAAAACTTGGTGACACTAACTAATGACAAGTATACTACTTTGACTGTGTTGGTCAAAATGGGTAAAATCCATTTTTTTGACTCTTTTCTCCCTTAAAACAAACACCCCTTAACTGGTACAAGATTGATTGAGAAAGCTAGGTTTGGGGATCACAACAGAAAAATTGTAACTTAATGAGAAAACATAACAAGCACTATTGAAACATAATTGGTAAAAAGAAATTTTTCATTGATAACATAAAAATTACACTTGAAATTTTTAAGACTAAACTAAGACTTCATTCTAAAACTAAGACTGATTTAAAATAAAAACTAGGGGTTTTCTCCTACTGGCTTACAACATGCTCTATTTATACTAAACTACTTAGTCTTCAACTTCTTCACTCTTCTTTTGTGCTTTCTTTGTGAGAGCAGTCAAGCAAAAAGACCAAGTTGTGCTTCTTGAAGTTGATCCCATCCTTTGATTTAGTAGGTACCAAATGAGCTTGAATCTGAGCCATCCACTGATCTTTTTGACTTGGATTGATGAGCTGGACATTGTGGGGAAAATGGTAGTGGGTTTGGGATTTGGGTGAAACCGGTTAAAGAAGGTGAAGGTGGTTATGGGGTGTGGTGAGATTGGGTAAAAGAGTGAGGTGGGGGGTGGAGTGTTTGGGTTGAAGAGAAAGGAGAGATTAGGGTGCTAGGGTTCTTGGGAGCAGGGTACTTAGGATTCTGGGGTGTGTGGTTTGCTTGGGCGGGAAAGAGAACAGGGGAGAGGGTGTTTTAGGTTAACACTTGGCCGGGTCAAAGGGATTGGATATTGGGTTGGGTTTTATCAATTTACCAGGTTGTTTTATTTTTGGGCTATGGTTAATACTAGAATTGGACTTAGGACTAACCATGGAATACTTTAAGGACCAAAAGTGCCAAAACTGAAAATCCAGGGGCCATTCCTGCAATTCTGAAAATGTAATCCAAGGTCCATCATTGACAATCTCTGATAGTGTAAGGACTGAATCTGCCAAATTGTGAAACCTGAGGACTAAACTTGACAATTTTAAAAATCCAGGGATCAAAACTGTAATTTCTCAAACTTTTGAAATTTTTCACCAAAGGACTAATTATAACAATTTATGATTCCAAAAGGACCTTTGGTGACTTTTAAAATACGTGCTCGGGGACTATTTGTCATTTTTGAAAGTCGGGGACTGAAAGCGCCAATTATGCAAACTTGGCTCATTTTTCATCGATTTTAAACATTTTGCATCTGAAACATATAAAATGCAATTTTGAGATATTTTCAGTATTTTGATGCATTTCTGAGCATTTTTAAACGTTTTGCAGTTCCGATTTGACCAAAAATGATGAGTATTTACACACTCATCACATACTCCAAAAAAAATAAAAGAAATGATGAAACTATTGAAGTTTTCATCCAAAGTGAGAAAAATAGAAGATAAAATTAGCTTCTGTCTCACGGATCCCATGGATCCTTCACTTGAGGGATCCGTCCAACTTTAAGGCTGGGATCCGTGGTACTGGTGATTCAGGCAGCTCAAAATTTTCCTTATGGAAACGTTTGTGCCTAGTGTGTGCCTATATGCAAACCATTTGGAGTTGCGTTTATCTTGACTCCTAAAAAGAAAAGAAAAAATAAACTAGAAGTGAAAAAGCACATTATTATGTGAGATAAACCTAGTGCTCCTAATTCATTTTTGCTTAAATGAATGTACCCAAAAACACGTATTAGTTATGTGTCCTCTTTAGCATTCAAAAGACATGAGATGCAATGAAAACGGGTTTTTACTTTGTATTAATAATGAAAAAAAAAACGATTTTTCCTAGACGTGAGAAATGGCTTTTATGAAAGTGATACGGGAAGAGGTATCCTTTTAGAAAACATTTCTAAAAGAGGTTTTTATGTGTGAATAAACTGTTTATTCTTTGAAAGAAAAAAAATATATGCAATTACGTGTTTGCAAAAGGTACTTATCTTGAAAACTAAGAGAAACCTATGAATTATAAGTAAAACTTATCTTGGGTTTTGAAAATTCCTGTATTGCTTGAGAGTTGTGCGTGAAATAGAGATCCTAGACTCAGAAAGAAGAAGGCTAGTGTTTACATATCTTGTAGAGTTTAAAAGCTAATTACGATGATTGTTCCATGAGACCAAGACCAAGATGAAGTAGGTTGAATTGTTCTTGCTTCAACGGTTTGGTGAGGACGGCGGCTATGTTGTATTCGGATGCTACCTTCTCAATAGAGATGTTCCCCTTTTGAACATTGCCTCTTAAGAAGTGAGGACGAATCTCTATATGCTTTGTGCGAGAATGCAATACCAGATTCTTGCTTAAATCGATGGCACATTTGTTGTCACATAGAATGGCTATGTCACTTAGATGAATGTCGTAGTCAACTAACGCTTGTTTCATCCATAGTGCTTGTTGGCATGCTTTGCCGGCGGAGACATATTCGGCTTCGGTTGTTGATATGGCCAATGCCGTTTGCTTCTTTGAGAACCAAGATGTTAAACAACATCCCATAAAAGTACATACCCCACTTGTATTTTTTTGGTCAACATAATCACCTGCATGGTCAGAATCTGCATATACAATTGTTTCTACCCCCGTACCCTTAGGATACCATAATCCTAATTGAGTTGTACCCTTAATGTATCTAAATATCCTTTTTACGGCTTCTAGATGTGATGTTTTAGGATCTTCTTGAAACCTAGCACATAGACAAACACTAAACATGATATCCGGACAACTAGCCGTGAGGTAGAGAAGACTACCAATCATGCCATGATATTTTGTGTTATCAACGGATTCGCCATCTTCATCTTTTGTGAGTTTAGTGTCGGATGACATTGGTGTCCTAATTGGTTTTGAATCTTCTAAACCGAATTTCTTTAACATCTTCTTTATGTATTTAGATTGATTAAAGAAGATACCATCTTCTACTTGTTTGATTTGTAGACCAAGAAAGAAACTAAGTTCTCCCATCATAATCATCTCGAACTCGTCATGCATGATTTTATAGAAATCATCACACATGTCTTGACAAGTAGATCCGAATATAATATCATCTACATATATTTGAACAATGATTATATGTGACTCTCTTTTCTTAGTAAAAAGTGTGTTATCAACTAACCCCATGGTGTAGCTGTGTTTGATTAAGAATGACTTGAGTCTATTATACCAAGCTTTTGGAGATTGTTTAAGACCGTAAAGGGCTTTCTTTAGCTTATACACATGTTTAGGTTTTTCAAAATCGATGAAACCCTGAGGTTGAGCTACGTATACTTCTTCATTAATAAAACCATTTAGAAAAGCACTTTTGACATCCATTTGATAAACCTTAATATCATTAGCACATGCATAAGCAAAAAGTATTCTTATAGACTCTAATCTAGCCACGGGGGCATAGGTCTCATCAAAGTCTATTCCTTCTTGTTGATTATACCCTTAGGCACCGAGTCTAGCTTTGTTTCTAGACACTATACCCTTTTCATCTAACTTTTTTTTATATACCCATTTGGTTCCTATTACGGTTTGATTACTAGGTGGGGGGACGAGTGTCCAAACATCGTTAGAAACAAATTGATTTAACTCTTCTTGTATAGCCATTGTAGCATATTGGATTTCATAAACACATCAAATCATATCAACAAGGGGCGTATGGTTTTGGGTTCTAGAGAGAGAAACTGGAAGAGTTTAGGGAACTTAGTGAGACAAAGAAAAATGATATTGAAAGCTTCAACCCTCTACCTAGGAGGTAGAGGGTATTTATAGTTTCATATAAGAAACGCCTCCTACGGGCTGTGGATTAGGCATACAGTGGGTAAAGACTCGTCCGTCCTCCATGGTGTTACTTAACGAACTACTTACTAACATTAAATAACTACGACTACGAGCTTTCTAACGAATACATATACTTGAGGTGACCGACTCTTTAACTACTAGATTTTCTAAATCCTAACAATCTACCCCTAAGGGAGGTCACCTCAATTTACATTGAATACAAACAGATGTTACATTTTGATTGTTCTTGGATTCTTGATTAAGTTCTTTGCTATGTAGTCCGTAGCCTTTGATTCTTCATATACTTCATGTTTTGTTATTTCAAGTGGAGGTCTTTAACTGATCCACGTGAAGATGAGTTTTGAGTCAGCATTGAGATCATCTGCCACCATAAATCTCTGACTTATCCTTTGTAGTGTTGCCATCATGTGACGTTGTGACTATTGGACCAACATGCTCACATTCTGGATCATGATATCTTCTCATCAGAGTTGCGGAAGCTTTTGTTGATTCATGACATTTACAGCAGCGTAGCAGAAGCATGGAGCGATAATATCAAAGTCACTTGATAAAGATATGATTTTATCATGATTTCTTCTAAATGAACGTGATGTGTGAGCATGTGGCAATGGATTGACTTCTCAATTCTGATCAGCTGCAAGCGTTGGATGTACCTGCATACAACAATTAGCAATAAAGCGCACGAGAGTATCTTTGATCACTTTCGTTGAATTGAGGTACATCTCCCACGGTTCCCCGTTGATCAATACAAGTACTGCCTGTGATCAGGTACGATTCCGAAGAATATCCTTGACAGGGTTTCACAGCTGCTCTAGCTGTTCTCAAACCGGAACATCTCAAAGAAGACAACACGGAGTGAGTGAACCAGCGATTTGAGATTCACTGATTGATGAAAATGATTTGAAAACAATCGTGTATTGCTTAATATAAAGGGTTTTGCAATACAACGAAGGTTTTATGGAAAATCAATTATCAATCATAAATACCCTTTTAATTTTGAAACACATAATACACAGTCGATGTGCTAGAGAAAAGAATTTTAAGCACAACGACAGGTTTTTCAAAGGTATCAGTCAATCGATTTCCTGGACCAAGGTTGATTTAATATTGAATCGCCCCATCGTTTCTATCCAGTTGACACAAGTTTGATCTATTGGATAGATCTCACATGTCACCTACCAAGAGCTTGTTTGATGTTGGCTCTAGAAGGTTTTCCATCTTCATTGTGAGTATGTGAACATATCACTCAGATGTTCTGGCAATACCACAAGGATAAAGCGTAGGACTCTTGAGATATATTCTCACTTTCCACATTGTGTGAAACAGTGAGACTTCATTGATTGTGTCCTAGTGAGATTTATTGATGATCTCATGGATCTAGACTCAATAGTGCACATTTGGTTCCTATGCCGGAGACTAGGGAGAGGGTCTCCTTCTTCAATATCAACAATCTCTAAGAGAAAGTCGATAGATTATCTAGATTCCCCGTAAGAATGAAACAATTCCTTTTAAGAGGAACTTGAGTAGCTTGGGAAGTTGTAGTGCAGTACGTCACTGGGTCCATGACGTCTTGTCTTCAATACCGGTGTTACCTTGGTAACCACCAGTAGCATATGAATTGAACCCGGTTTCTGCCCTAAGGTTGAATTAATGGAGGGCTATTTCTTTTCACCCTTTTCACATTTATTTCTTTTTCATTCTTCAACCCCTTCAGTGCTTACTGAGACTTCATTACTAGAACCTTGTTGGGTTTATTCCAGTACTAGCTCTGTCTCAGTCCGCACTCTTCCCGTATTCTCACTTTTTCTCCTTTTTTCATCATACCTAAGGACTTCTACACTATCTAGTGGATTGTCCCTGGGTAGATCCCTCCGGTTCTGGCTGGATCGTGGGAACAAATACCTAACCTAACCATCCTTATAATTTCATGCATAAAGTAAAAGTGGCCGGTCTTTTGGTATTGTTCTTCCGCCTCGAAACCAATTGAAAACCATTTGAAAATCAATCAAGGTACTTGTGATATAAAATCAAAGCATTTTGTACCTTAATTGTTTTTGATATTTTAGAAATGCTCCCCCTCAACATGTGCTTCACGTATTAGAAATTATTTTAGCACATGGAGGCAAGAGGACATTTGAAATCTTAGATTGAGAATGAAAGATCCAATCTTTGAATAACTTTTTCTAAAATGATCATCATCACTTCCCGATCAATTCTAGTATTTTAAATACATTGGATAAAACAGTTTTGGGAAGGATGAGGTTTTCTCATGATTGCTCCCCCTCAATATGTGCCTCGAGTTTCGAAAGAGTTTTGCACATATTAGAGGGAACCTGCACTTTGAGACAAATGAATCATGTTTCAATTCCTTTTGGTTTAAGATAAATGCTCCCCCTTAACATGTGCATGGAAAATTTGAAATGGTTTGGCACATGTAGGGAGGAGAGCTTGTTATTATATTTCTAAACCACTCATCGAATTATCAGTTTATATCCAATTTAAATCACAAATTCTCCCACGATCACAATTATCAAATCCTTTGAGATTTGTGATCTCTGTTGATTTAAATTGGTTTTGAAGACTTTTGAGGAGAATTATGACTTACTTTTGAAAAACATTTTAACTGATAAGGATCAGATTATGAGACTTTAAACTCCATTGTGCAAACATGCTTAAGTATCTTATGAAAACATAACATTAGCTAAGGTCTGGAACCAATTGTATAAAACATTGTAAAATTTTTTTTTTTTTTTTTTTTTTTTTTTTTTTTTTTTTTTGATTATCCAAAAGTAGACCTTGCTCTTTTATGTGCTAATTGTTTGAATAATAACCTTTTTGATTTAATTGAAACCATACTCCCCCTCAAATGATAAGTTCAGATGATTTTCAAAAATAGGGTCCGAGTTATTTTCAAAGCAATTTTGTTTTCATTAGACGACAAATATTTTTTCAGAAGAATATTTAGAAGGAAAAATATTTGTGATGGAAACATTTGTCTTTTTGGCGACAAACATAAGATTTTAGAATCAAAGCATGAGGTTTCAAAAATAAATTTAAGTATGGCTCTGTTCTTTCTTTAAAAATTGGTTACTGCCTGAAATGACAGTAAACTATCATTTTTCTCCATCCTTTTTTTTTTTTTTAAATTATGTACATTCGAACTTCATCTAATGACCCGTGCCATGCTTTGAGTGACAAATCAAAGTCCGTAGATGTTATCGAAACGGAAAAACATGATAAAGAAATCAATATTTATGGAGTTTTTCAATATTTTCAAAATTTTTATGGATTTTTTAAAATTTTATATTTTTCTATTTTCTTTTTGTGGGTTTTATAATTTTGTATTTTGCTTTTTGAATAAATATGTACAAGAGTAAGATGAAGAAAAATCCTTTACTCCTCGTCTTCCTTTTGAAGACGTTTGAGTGTTTCCGGTTGTAGACTCTTAAGTCCAAGTCATGGAAGAATGAACTCAAAACGTTCTCTAGGAAGAGCTTTAGTGAAGATGTCTTCTAGCTGATATTCAGTTCTTACAAAATATAGTTCCACCACACCTTTCTCTACTTTCTCCCTGATGAAGTACTGTCGAATGTCGATATTCTTTGCTCTTGAGTGTTGAACGTTATTGCAACAGAGAGCAATGGCACTTTTGTTATCACAATACAGAGGAACTTTGTTGAATACAAAGCCATAGTCAGATAATTGAGATCTCATCCATAAGACTTGGGCACAACAAGATGACATGGCTATGTATTCAGCCTCTGTAGAGAATATGGAAGTACTCATTTGTTTCTTTGAAGACCAGCTCACAAGCTTATCACCCAAAAACTGAGAACCTCCTGACGTGTTTCGACGTGTATCTTGACACCCTGCATGGTTAGCATTTGCATAGGCTGTTAGTGACATACCGGTGTCTTTCGGGTACCAAAGTCCCATGTTGATGGTTCCTTGGAGATACCGAAAGACCCGTTTAACCGCTTCAAGGTGCTTTTTGGTATGCTTAGCCTGGTATCTAGCACACATGCATACAACGAACAGAATGTTTGGTCTACTGGTAGTAAGGTACATCAGGGATCCAATTATACTACGATATTTAGTTTGGTCAACCATGATCCCTGAGTGGTCCTCATCCAGTTTAGTACGCTCCACCATGGGAGTGTCAACAGGGTCACAAGAATCAAATCCAAATTTCTTTAAAATCTCATTTGCATATTTAGATTGATTGATAAAAATGCCTCCGAGACTTTGTGAAATTTGTAATCCCAAGAAAAATGACATTTGTCCCATCATTGACATTTGAAACTTGGAGCCCATCTCCTTAGAAAAACGGTCACATTCATTGGGGTCAGTCGAGGCAAAAAATAATATCATCAACATAGATTTGAACATGAATTAAGTGTTTGCTTGACTTTCTTGTGAACAATGTCGGATCAACCGCTCCTTTGTCAATCCATTAGATAGAAGAAACTTTGATAGCGATCGCATGCCCTTGTAGCTTGCTTCAAACCGTAAAGGGCCTTCTTCAAGCGATAGACATGAGAAGGGTGCTCTGGATTCACAAAACCTTCAGGATGGCGACGATACAACCTCTTTCAGATCTCCGTTAAGAAAAGCGGTCTTTACATCCATCTGATAGACTACCATGTTCTTACTAGCAGCGTTAGCCAAGAAGATTCTGATTGCATCGATACGTGCAATTGGAGCAAATGATTCTTCAAAGTCAATACCTTCTTCTTGACAATATCCTTTCGCAACCAGTCTAGCCTTGTTCTTTAGCACATCACCATGCTCATCATGTTTTACTTTGAAGATCCATTTTTTTGCAATGATCATAGCACAGTCAGGAGTAGGTACTAATTCCCATACATCTAGTCGATCGAACTCATGAATTTCTTCTTGCATGGCATTGAACCAGTTGTCCTCAGTCATAGCTGTTTTAACATCTTTTGGTTAGACAATAGATAGTACGGAGTTGAAGAAGCACCACAAGGCATCAGTTGCAAGTTGTTTACCAGTGGATACTGGACGAGAAGGGTTCCCAATGATGTTGTCCAATGGATGGTCATGTGTCCATTTTCTAAGGTGCTCGTGTGGTTGTTCTTGAGGGACTGAAGTAGCAGAGTTTGGATATCCTGATGAAGATGGTTCTGAAGTTGGTTCAGGAGAAAATATGTTCTCAAATGGAACATCTTCGGGAGTAGCCAAAGGGTTATCTTCATCATAATTTGCAGCTTCATTTCCATGATGTACAGCTGAAGATTGAGGATTTTAGGATGACGATGACTGATCTACAGATGGCGCTTCTTGAGACAGAGTCATTGAAACAGATGGATTATCTGTGTTGATTGGATTAGAAGTCACAATGTTGATGGTGTAGAATGATCATTAACAATAGGTTCATAATATTCATCAAACATTGGATCAAATAGTTTCTTCAAATCTTCTTCAGAAGGAGGTACATATGGAAATGCAGGTGAGGGATTACATAAGAGAGGAACTGATAGGACTACAATATAAATGTTGAGATGCGGGTCCGTAACTTGATTGTCCCGAGCCATTTGCTCTATATCTCATCGAACGTGACGTGAATAGTTTCCATGATATCTCGGTTCTTTTTATTGTAGATTCGTAACCCTTCCGTTTGGTACATAGCCAACAAAACTCCAATGTCCGCTTTAGCTCTTAACTTTCCTAAGTCTTGACCATCATTCGTTGGATAGCATAAGGCATGAAAAACACGAAGGAAAGATAGATCCGATTTCGGTTGTGGACAAGTTCGTAAGGAGTCTTTCCATGAGAGGTGTGAATAAGAGAACGGTTTTTGTGTAGCAGTGCAAAGTGGAAATGGTTTCGCAGAAACATTGGAACCTTTGAGAAAATCAAAGCATAGTTCTTGCAGCCGACAAGAGTCCGATTTCCTCTTTCAACTACACCGCTCGTTGAGGAGTACGTGGAACACTTCTTTGATGGCTGATTCCAATGCTTTCATAGAACTAACTTAGTTCTTTGTTAACAAACTCGGCCCATTGTCCGCCGGATAATTTGACCGCTTTATTAAGTCAACCTGAGTCGCTTAATAAGTTTGATGAGGACATCCGAGTTTCATCCTTGACCTTAAAAACTTAACCCAAGTAAACCGAAAATAGTCATCAACCACGACTAACACATATTTCTTCCCGCTTATAGTTTGCACTCTCATGGGTCCACACAAATCAATGTGAAGAGTATGAAGAACTTCCATACGAAGTTTGCATGTTTGGGTTTATGGGCATATTTCTTGCTTTTTCCCAATTGACATCTTTGAACAAAGATGATCTTTTTCATACTTCAATCTGGTTAAACCTCTAACGAGGTCCTTTCTAGACAAATCATTTATGGTTCCGAAGTTCAAGTGATTGAGACGACGATGCCATAGCCATGACTTTGTTTTAGAGGCCTTTGATAACAAGTAGATTGGAGAAGACTTCATCATGTCTTCGATAGAGATGGTGTACAAGTTTTTTCCACGTTTTCCTCTTAAAAGTTCCACACCATCAAGTTCTCTAACGAAACAAGTATGTTTTCTGAATGCCACTTCTAGATCAATCACGTAATTGATCGACAAAAACAAATTATGACCAAGACCTTCAACATAATATACCCAGGAAATTACACTATCACCAACCACATAATCTCCATAACCCATATTTGCCCCAAAATGGTCGCTTTTTCGAATCAATAAACAGTCCGATAAATTTACTCACGAGTTTCATGAGAGCGCATGCGATCTCCGGTCATATACTTGGAACATCTAAGTCCGGTACTACTGAGCGATTTGAACGAACTGCAGTTGAACACAGACAAGAATGGATGACTGGACAATTGGGATCCCCATGCAAGAATGGGTTCCACTTGGTTAGTAAATGTGATTGGAGCACCCACATAAGAAGTAGAAACAATGATATCATTAGTGGTAGATGCCAGGCTAGTAGAGACGGTAGATCTATTCAAAGTATGTTCACTTCTTAAAGGTATAGTTCTACCAGTAGGCATCCATTTCCTAATGGGCATTGATCTAGATAATTTAGGGCACAACTCATTAATATTGAATTTACGGCCAGTAGGTATCCAATGATAACCTACATTACTAAGTTTTCTTCCTGTTGGTATCCAATGTTTTCTAGCCCTCTTCCACCTTGGTCTTCTGACCTTCTTATCCTGTTTTCTAGTGTTAACATTTTTTATCGGAGATTTCACAGTATTACTCAAATCATTCACAACACATTCATGATTAATACCAGAAATCAAGCATTCATTATATGTTTTGCAAGTAGTAGCAGAATTCGAATTAATTACAGTATGCTTATAGCTAATACTAGAATCAACACGATTCGTCTTATTCAACAAAAACTTATTGTTCCTAGGGTGGTCTTGTACTTTCTTCCATTGATCACTCTTAGCTTGCGAGGTCTATCTTTTTGTATTGCCTGGAGGCTTTGACCCGCTTGCTTTAGTATCACTGATTACTCCTGTATATGGAATGATGGGAACATTAGTTGGTTTTGCTACTTTTTGCATTCCTGATCTAGAAGTGTTGGGATCTGAAGTACTTGCAGGTACATCAAAGTTCACATGCTTGACTTTCAGCACAGAACTATGCATATCATGGGTTGCATGCTTAACACTAGGCATAGAGCAAGGCATAACGACTTTATCTTTCTTACAAAAGGATTTAGGGCATGTTGCTCTTAAACATTCTAAGAGTTCCTGAGATCGTTTGGCATATAAGCATGCATACCTAACTTCTCTATCAAGTGGTTTATTTATGCTATCCTCTTCGACAATCTCCCGGAGACATTCTAGACTATCCTTAAGGTACAAAAATATTCTTGAAACACAAGTTCGTTATTTCTAAGATGAGGAGGAATATACTTAACAATCACAACATACTTAGAATCCATAGATGCCTTTGATATAACATTCTCATCACAGACAAGTGGCACTTTCCCTTTTACCTGACTCTTCAGATTCTCAATTTCCTTTTATAAAGAAGTTATTTTTTCATTGTTCTTGACACGAGTGACTTTCATTGAATCATATAACTCTTTAAAGTGTCGTTTGACCTTTTCATTTTCTTCTAAAAAACTCTCATTTTCTTGTTGTAATACATTAATGATGTTTTGAAGATGAAAGTTTTGAGAATACTGAGAATCTAAAGGAGGAGGCATTTGGGAGCCATTCACATTGTTCTTTTCACCCTTCAATTGTGAAATTTGGGTTTTCAATATTTTGATCGTGTTACACTGAGCTCGAATATGTTCATCACGTTTGCTTATTTCAAAAACTGCATCAAACTCTGGAGCATCCGAGGATGTCTTGACATTTGAGATTTTAACATTTTCTTTGAGATGTTGATATTTTAATTGCAAAGCAAAATGTTCAACTTCCAGCTTAGAAAAATGTTTTACCAAGTTATCATGATCATCCTGTTCTATTTTCTCATTCAGTTTTGAATTTTTGTTTTCAAGCTCAATGACACGATCATGGGAAACTTTCAAAGTAACAGATAATTCATGAAATTGAGAAGCAGTAATAGAATACTTTGTAACAGTATAAAACACATCTTGAGCAACACAACTAGAAATCAAGTTCTCAGTTAAGATATGCGGATTTTTTCTTTCAATTTCATTACATTTGAGTTCACGTTCATAATCATTGACCTCAATTATCATGTTATCAAATTCCTTTTCCATTTCTTTAATCTCTGAATCTATGCCCTTTTGAAGACTCTCAAATTGATTTTTTTAATTGTTTAAAGAAAGGCATGACCTCAGTTAAATAGCATTCTTTAGTTTGCTCAAAACCCCTTTCCCCTTCAGTTATCCCTGTAGGTGTGATTCTCTTCTTACATGTCTTCTCAAAATCAACGAATAGTTGGTAAACAACTTACAGGCTGATTAAGGTCTTGCTCTTAGTAGGAAGAGTTCTAGGCACTAAATGCATTGGTGTATTTGGAGGATACACAGTAGCTGGAGGCACTTTCCTAAGGGGAGGGTTTGTTTCAAAATCAAAAAATTTGTTCTGGGGTTAATTGAGTTTGAGGCTTAAACTTGTTTAAGGAAATCCAATTTTCTTTAGTGTAATCATGGGGTTTAAGCGTTATATTGTGCTTTTTATACCGAGGATCTTTTAGCTTCTTTTCCATTTTCTCCCTAGAGGCATCTTCTAATTTTCTATCCTCTTCAGTGCTTCCAATACATGATGGTGTTTGCCTAGCCTTGAGGATCTCATTACCATCATATACTACCTTATGATAAGCTTTAGCCTTTTTTACAGTAACTCGGGATTTGGTTCCTCTACAAGGGGAATACTATGCTTATCGCTTAAGACTTTGTGCTTAGTGATCATGTGAGCAGTCTGAATGGTGTTCCCTTGTACGTACAATTTTTTTTCAAGTTTGTTTTTCAAAGTTTTTAGAATGGAAAAGTCTTTCAAAACTTTTGATTCCTTAGCATTAAATTCCTGTTTAAGCACTTTAACATTTTCTTGAAGTTCTTGCTTTTGCTTAACAGTTTTAGTAAGCTTTTTCTTGTAAAGAGTTTAACTTTTGTTTTAACATTTCTTCCCTAAAATTACTTTTTCTAATGACTGTATGTATTTGGTTATCCATCTCCTACTCACGGGTGGTCAATTCAAACTTAGCATGTTGTTCATAAGTGGCAACTTGTTCCTTATAGGCATTAAGTTCAGAGGTTATGGAATCATCAGGAGCACATGCAGTGTATTCATCAAAAACATAGTCATCATTGACTGCAGAAGATGCATTACTTGGTACATATTCACTTCCATCTTGATTCACATATTGATCATATGGGACAACATTGCTATTACCCATATTTTCAATATCTGATTCAATAATTTCAGTTGATTGTACTTTGTCATGTATCTTTTGCACATCAACCTCATCGTATAGTTTTAATACCTCTGAGATGATAGATTCCCTGGAAGGATTGGCCTGTTTTGGTGAATAAGCCCTTGGAGTGACCATTGGTGAGATACTAGCCATGAAGATGGTCTAGGCAGTTGGTTCAGCATCAACATCTGAATCAAATGCATCACAGTCTGCAACTTGAAATGCGTTGGGATTGTTCTGACCCATACCCTGCACTGGCTGTTCATCCACATCAGCATCATAAGTTCTTGCGTTTCCCTCAGCAAGGAATAGCAATTCTTCCTCATTCAACACAGCTCCACTGTCTTGAGCTTGCACTAGCAACATCTTGTCCCTGAAGTACTCTGTATTTTGTGGATGTTTTGGAAGAGTGCAATTCCTTGCGATGTGACCTTCTCCACCACAGTTGTAATACTTGATAGGCTTTACTTGACCCTGAGCCATGTTCCTTACACGATTCTGATTACCCACATATCCACCACCACCGCTAGCATTCCCATATCCAGCACCAACATTTCCATATCCAGCACCAACATTCCCATATCCAGCACTAGCATTCCCTTGCTCATTATGTGGAAGGTATGCATTATGTCTTCCTTGCACATTTTGCACCACTACCTTTCCGTCTTTAACCGTAGCATGGTTGTGAAGATTGGATGCAGTTCTGAGGTGATTGTTGGTGTGTGGGGTGAAGTTCAAGTTCGCTTGACCATTAAAGCCATTGATTAACAAGTTGTTCCATGAATGTGTCGAGTCGGAGGCGTATACCCTGGATCCAGAATGAGTTTGTGATTACCATTTCTAGTAGGTATGACTTGAGATGCTTTGGTAGTTATTCCTACATTCGTGTAGAATGCAGTTAATCATTTGAAGAGCTTGCATTTCCAGCATTGTTGTTGAACTTTTTAAGGATCATTCGTTCAAACACAAAGATGCTTCTCATTTTGGAGCAAATATGCATACAATTGCTCATAATTGGTGTTCCTCAAACCTTTGTTTAGCTTGGTTGGTGACAAATTTGTGCCATTCGGGATTCATGTTGTTCACAAACTTTGAATTGAGCTGAATATTTGGCATTGTCATTTTGATATTCCTCATATCATTCACAAGCTTGTGGAATATTACATGATATTCAGTGACACTTTCCCCTGGATTCATCTTAAAGTTCTCAAAGTCATATACAATTTGAGACTCCACTTCTTCTTTAGTCAATTCGGAACCGAGAGAGAAGCATCTTAACATTGTCCCATACTGCCTTAGCTTCGGTGTTGTGATTGATCAACTTGTAAATGTCCTTAGGTAAACCCTGAAGTATGATGTTTGAAGCCCGTCGATGTCAAAGCATCATATCTTCTTCTCCTTATCGATAGTTCATCATATGTCTTTGGTCTATCCAATCCTAATATCACTGAACCATCAGCAGCAGTTTCAAGAATGTATCTGGTAGTCTCAACTTGATAAGGTCCTTCATCAATTGACTTAAGTATGTTAACCCCATTTTCTTTTCCTAAGCAATACAGTATGATTCTTTGAGCCTAAGAGTCATAGCCTGGTTCTGTCAGCATGGGAGGACGCGAGCATCGATCTGCGCTCGTGAACGTCATCAGCAATGCGTAGAAGTGATCAGAGACATGATTGCAGATTCTACGGGATTTTACTATTCTTTGATTAAACCGGGAAATAGATTCTCTCACGGGATTTTAAGGTTGCAAAAATCGCGAATCAGTAGTGAGGCCGTCGACCTCCCTGTAGCTTGTAATCGGTCTAGGCGGGATTAATCGGTGATTAATCGGATTGGCATTTTTTGCAAATTTTGGGTATTTCTGGGTAGTTTTGGGTATTTCCGAAAAGATTTTCTTCTCATTTGATCCTTACTCCTTGTAATAAATATAAACAACGACTATAAGTGATTACATTTGTTCAGCATTGCAAAAATAGCGAATCAGTGATTAATTTATTTGGCATTTTTGGCAAGTTTTAGGTATTTACGGCAAGTGTTGGTATTTTTGGCAAGATTTTTCTTGAAACACATCTTGTAATAGATATAAACAGTGATTATAAGTTAATATAACTAATTTACGGTGAGTTTAGGGTATTTCCGGTAAGATTTCCATGTTTTCGGCAAGTTTGACCATCATAATCGCCGTGACCATGGTTGACCGATTTGTTTGAACGATTTACACATCGAGAAAGGTGGTATGGCCCGATGGCGGCTGAATCGATGATTAATCGGCCTTGTAGACCTTTTTTGCAACGCTGAGAAAAACCGTAAAATGTAACACGAAGAAATGACAAGTCTCAAAAGACAAGTTGCACACTTGACAAGTCGCATTCAAGACAACTCGCACCCTAGTCAACTCGCAGCCAAGACAACTCGCACCCTAGACAACTCGCTTAAATGACAACTCGATTAAAGCACAACTCGCATAAGCTGACAACTCGCATATAAGACAACTCGCTTCAATAAGCAAGCTCAGTATAGACAACTCGCTTCACAAATCAGGACAACTCGCATAAAAGAAATGCACAACGAGACTCAACTCGCATCCAACAAACATTAAAAAAAACCACTTATCAATCCAAAAACAACTCAACCACGATGATTCAAACCTTCTAAACCAAAACCTAAACACTTATAATGATTCTAAACACAAAAGTACAATCAAAATCCAAACTTTAACACAAGAAATGATCCAAATGATGTAAACTACTCTAAACTCATTCAAACCCAAAAACCTTATGAAAAATGTAGGACCTTACTTTTATCAACCTTATCACAAACCCAACACAAATACAAGTATCACCACGTGAAACCACGCTACGCGTAGAACACGTTCAACCAAATACAAACGTTAAGCTTAGAAGATGAAGAAAGAAAAGATGAAGAGATGGTGACTTGATGTTTAAACAAAACCGTGTATGTGGAGATAATATAAACACAATAAAGTTGTATATTCCTTGAGAGAGAAAATACACACACACACACTTTCAAGCACACCCCTCAAATGACCATGTGAGGGGTATTTATAGTACAAGTAACTAGATGCCCTAATGGGCTTGGCATGGGCTTTTCGTGGGTTGGACATGGATTGGGCTTTGGATACTTAAGCTTCAAACGGCTAGCATAATCATAACGCCTAGCCATTTAGCTTAGTCCAATCCATGAGCCCGTTGACTATTCTATCACGATATTTAGCACACGTTACAAAGTTCCTAATCGTGAATGACCATCACTTCTAATAAAACTATTAAGGCTAACAATCTCCCCCTAAGGGGTGGTCATTCAAATGATGCTCCACTTGATAAGGTCTTTACTTTTGTCGAGCTTGAACTTTATGTGTAGATATAGAATAGTCTTGAATCTTTGTTCCTTCATGCTTTGTGATCAGATAATGTGGTTGTCTGCCGTTGTCAACTTCGTTGGTTAGGTATCTCCACGTCATTTTCACCATGCTCACACTTCTATTTGACTTTGAGTTTCCAATGATGAAGTTATCGAGTCTTTACACTTTGTAGATTCTTTGACATTGAAGAAGAATCATCTTTAACTTTGAGTTGCCTTTGATTTTGATGAGAACTTTCATGTGTTGTTGGTATGAGCATGTGGATAGTCTGCACGATCAATCCGCTCTGGAGCTTCCATAAGAAGAAAACATAAAAACAGTTAGTAATAAGCGGATTCCGGCACTTACAAGTTTGAATTTTGAGGGTGTTAACAGCATAGTGTGAAAACACGTCTCTAATTCTTACAAAGGCCGTTCCTGAACTGGAGTCCCACAAGTGAGATAACGCGATGTACCGAAATACACCTACAGTTCAGATGAGTTGCTGAGGTACACCGAAGCATCACCTCACGACTGTAGACCGTTTGAGACACACTAAGCGTAATCCACGGGGAGTTACCGAAGTGACCTGCTGTCAGGGCTGCTGGATGTTGACCCTGGCAGGAGTTTCCATTCAATCACTGAAGATCACAGATGTGAAACTTCTCACAAATGTTCTGGCAGATTGCTAAGATCTGCGTAGGACTCTATAATATATCACTTGTATCCTTATAGATGAACAACAAGCGATGTCCTGTCATGTGTTCCTATGAGATCTATTGATGAATCTCGTGGCTCTAGACTCAATTAGTGCATTTTGGTTTTCCTGGGCGGAGACTAGGGAGAGGGTCTCCTTCTTCAATACCAACGATCTCTAAGAGAAAGTCGATAGATTATGTAAGGTTCCCAGTGAGAATGAAACAAATCCTTTTGAGAGGAATTAAGTGGCTAGAAGGTTTAGTGCAGTGCGTCACTGGGTCCATGACGTCTTTGTCTTCAATACCAGTGTCATCTAGTGACAACCAGTAGCAGATGAATTGAACCCGGTTTCTGCCCTAAGGTTGAATATAGAGGGCTATTTCTTTTCACCCTTTCTTTTACTTTTCTTTTTAATTCTTCAAACCCTTCTTTCTCCTTTCTTACATTACTCCTTTTTTTTCAATCATACCTAAGGACTTCTAATACTAAACTATTGGTAATGTCCTTGGGTAGATCCCTCCGGCTCTGGCGGATCATAGGACGAATTTCCTATCCTTAGTCACCTTATAACTCCATGACTGTCCTATTGTTGCCATAAAACCATTTTTCTTGAAAATCTCTCACAGTGTTTATGATAGAAAACATGTTTGAGACACTCCGAGAGTTTTATATTTTCTGAAACACTCCCCCTTCACATGTGCTTATAAGTTTTGACAGAAATCTGCACATAGAGGGTAGAGTTTGCACTTTTTGAATTGATCGGCTTATGATAGACAATTCCCCACGAGACACGGTTACGTTGCTTAGTTAAAGAATTCCATTGTCGTTTAGGTGACAACTAGCTCTAATAACTAACTTGAAGTTGTAAAAACTCCTTGAAAAGGAGGTTAGACCCATGAAGGTGCATATCTATCACAAGTTTTTCGAGATGGTACATTTGACTTTGATTCCGTCAATTCATTGGTTCCGTCTGAGTCGAGCTCATTTTGAGATTCAAACAACGATCATTAAAACTTTTGATCACATTTTAATCACGTCTCCTCCCCCTCAAAAATAGCATATTCGTGATATTTTGATATCAACGGATTAAACAACATTTTAGAATCTTTTGGGGAGACAAACGGATTTGATTTAAGCATGAATATGGAACATTTTAGTTTTATACTCCCCCTGTAATAAAGCATAATCAATTAAAGGGTTTGAGAGGGAGTTATCTTGAGCACAAAGTATTTTGAAAGATTTTGAAAATCTTTTTGAACAATCTTGAAAAGGTGCTCAAGATGATGATGATTTCTCACCATTTTTAAATGCAGTGCACTGAAGCGTACACTTGATTTTTCTATAAAAGCACGAGTTTTGATTTGAAAAATAATCAAAAGTCATTATTTTAGTCTGGTTTCTTATGAAGTATCGAAAGCCATTATTTTGAGAAATTTTGAGAAACGGCATGTTTTAGAAAACATATTAAAGAACTCTCGCTCAAGCATCTGTACATACCCGTATCATTGTTGAATGACATTTCTAGAAACTTACAGAATATCGATTATACAAGAGACATGTCGTGAGAAGAATATTTTTGGATTTTAGATTTTATATTGTTTTTGTATTTTTTGAAAATTTTTATATTTTTTATTTTGCTTTTGTTGGTTTTTCAAATTTTGTATTTTGTTTTTCAAAAATATTACAGCGAAGCTTTTTGGAAAATCATTTTCAAGAAGAATCGAGAAGACGTTCTAACTCCTCAGGGGGTAGGCTTCGCATTCCAATTCGTCGAACTAAATAGTCAAACCTTTCTTTTGGAAGGGCTTTAGTTAATAGATCGGCGAGGTGGTAATCAGTCTTCACGAAGAATAATTCAACAGTACCATTTTCGACGTACTCTTTGATGAAGTGATAGCGGACTCGGATATGCTTAGTCTTTGAGTGATGAACAAGATTGCATGATATGGCTATGGCACTTTTCGAGTCACAATACATAGGTATTTTATCGAAAGTAAAGCCATAATCTGTGAGTTGTGTTCTCATCCATAGAACTTGAGCACAACATGCAGATAGAGACACATACTCAGCTTCAGCGGTTGAAAGTGGAGTGCAATCTTGTTTCTTTGAAGACCAGCTGACTAACTTTTCACCCAAAAATTGTGCTCCTCCAGATGTACTTTTTGCTGTAACTTGATCACCTGCGTGGTCCGCATCTGAAAAGGCAATTAGATCAAATCCGGATTCCTTCGGATACCAAAGTCCCTTATGAATGGATGTCTTAGTACGAAAGATTCGTTTAACCTTTTGAGGTGCAGTGCGGTAGGCTTTGCCTCAAACCGTGCTAATAAGCAAACAAAAAATGAATATCTAGTCGACTGCAGTGAAGGGGTACATGAGAGAACCAATCATGCTCCGATATTTCTTCGGATCAATAGGTTTCCCAAACAAATCGGTTCCAATTTTGGTGAAGTTACCATTGGTGTTCCGACCGAGTCACAATTATCCATACCATGAATTTTCAAAATCTCAGTCGTATATTTAGCTTGATTTATAAAAATTCCACGAGGGGATTGATGTATTTGTAAACCAAGAAAAAATTTTAGTTCCCCATCATGGACATTTCAAATTTGCTTTTCATGAGATTTTCAAAATGTTTTGAAAGATTCGGATTAGTGGACCAAAAGATGATTTCGTCCACGTAAATCTGAACAATCAAAATGTCATTTTTGCATTTTTGTGTAAACAAGGTAGGATCAACTGTTCCTTTGGTGAAATTGTTTTGGATAAGGAAAGAGGACAGTTTGTCATACCACGCTCTCGGAGCTTGTTTCAAACCATAGATTGCCTTTTTGAGTTTGTAGACGTAGTCTGGATGTTCCTGTCTACGAAGCCTTCTGGCTGACTCACGTACACTTCTTCTTTCAGAGTTCCATTCAAGAACGCAGTCTTAGTGTCCATCGATAAAGTGATGTGTTTTGTGAGCGGCGTAGGCTAAGAAAATCTGGACTGCTTCTAGTCTAGCTACCTGCGCGAATGACTCTTCAAAGTCTATCCCTTCCTCTTGTCTGTATCCTTTGGCCACAAGACGAGCTTTGTTGCGAATTACAGTCATCTCTTCATTCCTTTTGTTCTTCCATAACCATTTGAGATCAATGACGCGAATGTCAATTGGTCTTGGAACCATATCCCAAGAGTCATGTAGACGGTATTGGAGAAGTTCCTCCTGCATTTCTTCTATCCATGCGGGTTTGCCATTGCCCGCGAATGTTCTTTCGCTCTATATTGCTAATTGAGCAAAGGTAAATGCATAAGTCGCAATCGGTGGCAAGTTGGGTCTGTCTGAATTGGCCTTGAAGGTTCACCAATAACTTGTTCAATTGGGTGGTCTTTTGTCCAATTCAGAGTAGAAGGATACGTGGTTACACGTATGCGAGTTAGATGGTTCTCGTAAGCTTGAAGATGATTCAGCTGATTCCGTAGCGAACAGGTTTTCAAATAAGTCTTCATCTAAGTGCATCGTTGATTTTGGTTTTGCTCATCAAGCTGGTATAGAACGGGTGCAATAACTGTAGTAGATGTAGATGATGTAGATGGAATTGGTGCATTGGTTTCAACCGTTGTAGATGCATCTTGGTGGTGGTGGAGGATGATTTTGAGCGAGTGCAGCGGAATGATGGTTTGATGCATTTGTCGAAGTTCCACCATAGTATTCATCGAACATTAACTCGAAGAAATTCTCCCATGCTTGTTCTTTAGGATTGTCAAACGAAGTTGATTGAGCTCTTTGAGGTCGAGTCCTGAACGATGTGTCCGAAAGAGTAATTTGGTTTAGTGCGGGTTCTAGAGGAGTCTCTCAGAAGCCATATGTGAAGTTCGTCAAATTCACATTCATCGTCTCCATGATCCTCCTAGTTCTCCTGTTATACACCCTGAATGCCCGAGGTATTCTGAATATCCAATGAAGATTCCAATATCACCCTTTGCTTTCAGTTTTCCAAGATCTTCTCTGTCATTCGTAGGATAGCACAAAGCGCCAAACACTTGAAAGTAAGAGATACCGTTTGTGTTCACAAGCTCATACAGGGTTTTATTGAATCTAGGATGGATTAGGGATCGGTTCTGAGTGAAACAAGCAGTGGCAACCGCATCAGCCCATAGAAATAATGGTGCACTAGAATAAATTAGCATTATGCGAGCAGCTTCCACAAGAGTTCGATTTCTTCTTTCAACTACCCCATTCTTGCTGTGGAGTTCTAACAACTGATGTCTGATGTGTGATTCCAACATCTTCCAAATAAGCTCTTAACTCCTGATTAGTGAATTCGTGCGTTTCTGTTCTTACAACCCTTACTGGAGTTTGAAGAAGTACTTGAATTCGTTTCAGTAAGGTGATGATGATGTGTGCTTCTTCTTTTGATCTCAGAAACTTAACCCATGTATATATTGAATAATCATCGACAATGACAAGAATATACTTTTTCCCATTAATGCTTTCAACTCTTATTGGGCCACATAAGTCCATGTGCAACATATTCAACTTTGCTTCCGAACTAGGTACGGTTTGGGTTTATATGATGCTCTTTTGCTTTTCCTTGTTCGCATGATGGACATAAGTGATCCTTGGTGTATTTGAATTTTGGAAGTTCGTTGACGATGTTGTCTTTGGCAATTTTGTTGATGGTGTCAAAATTGAGATGGGATAACCGTCTGTGGCACAACCAGGACTGTGTTCCAGATGCTCGTGTCATAAGACATATTGGTGATGAAGAGTTCATTTGATTGATGTCAGATAGCATACAAGTTTGTATCACGATTCCCAGTTAAGAGATCAGTGCCATTCAAGTTTCTAACGAAGCAAGCATTTTTCCTAAAAGCAACCTCTAAATCTGCATCACAGAAATGCCCGACTGAAAACAAATTGTGTCCCAATCCTTCGACATAGTAAACCCGGGTGATCAAATAATTTCCAAAAGGTAGATCTCCATAACCCATGATAGCTGCTACATGATCATTTCCAAAACGTACGGTTCCCATGAATTTCAGACGAAATTGATCAGCAGCTTCAGATTCCCGGTCATGTGCTTGGAGCAACCCGAGTCTACGATCCAAAGACAATATTTCGATAACCTGCAATAAAGAAGAAGAAGATTTTGGAAACCGTTTTGATTTGGTTCTGTTGGGTTAGAGGTAAAATCGGATCACACTCAAAGAAGTTTTTGGTATTCGGTTGGTCACTCATTGTACCATTCTGAGTGTGAAAGTTCTACCTGTGGGTTTCCAAATGTCATCCCTAAAGTAAAATTATGTTCCTATCAGTAGTGTAAAGCCTAAGTCTTGCAACTAGTTCTTCCTATTCGTTTTAGCATAAGTTCTTTTGGGAACATTCTTCTTAACAGGCTTAACAATCTCATTCTTAGAAACACAATCATCATGAACATTAGATAAAGATTTCTTGCAAGTTAAACAAACATATTCAACAGATTCATTAAACTTAGCGATTTTCATAGGTTCATTACATTCAGATGAAATGTCTTTCTTATTCAAAGCGGTAAATTCCTAGGGTGTTCTTCTACTTTCTTCTCTTTATTCAAGCTACTACTCCTAGAGGCATGCGAGACTCTATTGTTCCTTGTATTGCTCTTAGGCTTTAGTCTGCTGCTTCTAGAGGTGCTTTCTAGTCCTGTAGAAGGTAAGGCACACTCATTAGGATTCACTATGTTTAGAAGAGAAGTGGTTTAAGCTTTCCTAGTCTCTTTAGAGTGCTTATCTAAACTTATGTTGTTTTGTTCCATATGTTTAGATGTGGAGGCAGACGCATTAGTGGTACTCATCTTAAAAGGCAAGTGCTAAAACTTTTTGTTTCTCGATAACCGCTTTTCCCTTATCAACATGTTGTTTAGGTATGGCAGGTGAAGTGACTGGTTTTGATGAAACATTTTTCTCATTGACTTTTGGAGGAGGCATAGAAACTGTCATTTTTGGTTTGGAAAACGGTTTGGAACTTTGTCTCCGCAGGCAATGGTTGTTAATCACGTATCCACTGCCTTTCCTTTTGAATTTCCAGTGAGCCCCTCAAAAGATCATTTTCGCTTTCATGTCATTGTAGGCACGCTCATACGACAATTTGTCATATTTGCATTCCTCAGTTTTCGATCAAGTTGTTTAAAATATGACACTTTTCTTTGTCAAGAGCTTTTTCATATTTGAAACAATTGCGGAGGTCTCAGATGGAGTCTTTCATGATCTTCAACATATGTTTGTAAAAAATGGAAAGATAGGTGTAGTCATAACATCTTTGAAGAGAGAATACATTCAAATTTTCCAAACTTTGATATGTTCACACACTGTCCTGAAAGCGTGCGTTTACCAGGGACTATAGGGTCCTTGACAAAGTCCGTGTTTCTTTCTAAAATGCTTATTCAAAAAGATTTCCCGTGCATGATGCATCAGCTGAAGGGGCAATTGCGTTCAAAAAACTTTCTCTGTCAATTCAAAGTAGAGAACCAGTTATTGGGTCCTCGGGGTTTAGTTAAACCGCTTCTTTCGAAGCTTCTAGCATTCTTGTTTAAACCTTGTTAAACATAACTTCTCGCAATCAACTTGTAAAAGGATGTTTGAAGCCTTTGTTTAATGTTCTAAAGAGATTTTGAGACAAACAATGGTTTTGAAATGATTTTGAAGCAGATGACTTTGTTTGAAACATTTTGTGTGATGGAGAACTTCTGATCGTTTTGATTGACAAAAGTTATTCCGTTAATTTTGTTCCATTTGTTATAATCAATTGGTTTGATTTCCGGATGTTTTTGTTTCATTCTTGATCTACTCTCCTCAGATAGTTCCAACGTTTCATGAGAATCATGCACAATTTATGGGTTTATGCAAAACATTTCCATTGTTTAACACTGTTGGAATCACTCCTAAACAGTATTTCAAGTATTTATATTTCATATGTAATAGGTAGCTTTATTATGGCCTTTATGTTTGTTTAAGGTCAAGCTTATGTAGAAGGCCCATAAGCTTAGGCCTATGTCCAATAAGGAATAGGAAGGAGAGGAGTGTTGCCCTAGCTCCTCGCCTATATAAAATATGTAATAACCCTCACTTTGAGGGTTGGTTGTTCAAGTTTTCTTTTCACACATATTCCTACGCCTAAACCGTGCTACTCTTATCGTGTATGTGTGCTTGTTTACTTGTTCAATCGCCTTTATCTCTTTCTCTATAACTTGTGTTGTAAAACTAGTGACCTAACAATGGTATCAATCGCCAAATAGTTGGGTGCACACTTTGTTTTTGAAGTTTTGGTTTTGGGTCTTACGCGTAAAGATAACGCCATCTTTGGTTCTATCTAAAAACTCGTTTTACACTTTTAATCCAAGATTCTTGTACTTTCAATGTTTTGAGGTGTTAAAATAACTGTTTTTGGCAAAAAGTTTCAAACTTTACGCGTGGATTTACGTTTTAAGCTTGTTTTTGTTCGAGGGTGTCGTTCTACGCGAACCGCTTTAGCGCTTTTGGTACATCAAAATTCACACTTTTGTGTTCTTTTGGTACTATTGAAGCTATTCCATAACAAAAATCCGGTTTAGAAACACATTTGGGCAAAATCAAAGTTACGAGTAATCCTACGCGGATCAAAACCCTAAAATTACGCGTAAGATTTTCCTTGGTTTGATCTTCATTTTCCTGGTTTATTCCGCGTTTTCTTACTTGGATAAGTCTGAAAATACGTCGACTTTGGATATCTTTTGCACCGTGAAGTGTAAAAGATCATTTGGGCAAAAACCCTAAAATTACGCATAAGCATAAGCTTACGCGCAGAAATTCTACGCATAAGATTCACTTTACGCCAAACTTAGGTCTACGATAAGGTAATCCTACGCCTAACTTTCTACGCCTAACTTTTGTCTACGCATAACTTTAGTGTTTTTATCCTACTTACGCGTAAGCTAAAACCTACGCGTAACTCCTCATTGTTACGCGTAACTTTTGGTGTTTTACGCATAAGTGCTACTTGGTTCTTGTCTTTTCTACGCCTAAGGACACTTCATCAACAAAGGTTCATTCGACTACAAAGATCCATTTTACCAACACAAGTTTATCAACATGTCACAACCACCATACTCTAACTATTTCCCTTACACTTATCCTCAACGACAACAACAACTAAGTCCACAACATCAACAATGGAATCAACAACAAGCAATTTATCAACAACAATTTAATCAACAACATACTCCACAACTTGCTGCAAATCCACAACCTCAAATGGTTCAACCACCACCAAGTCTTCAAGTTCAACCGCACACAAATGAATTCAATCAACATCCATCAAGGAACACTATGAAGGAACCCACTTGGTTTGCAAAGATGTGTGAAGCTTTAAGCAGCCAACAATCAATTCATGAGGCTGGATCACTTGATAGACCTCCAATGCTCACTCCAGAAACTACGATCAATGGGTGATAAGGTTCTTTAGGTTTTGTGATCTAAAGAAGCCACATGGAAAGTTCTTAAAGAAGGTTATCTTTGAAGGTCCATTTGAGATGCCTACTATCATTGTACCCGGAGATCCAAATGCCATTCCACCAAGAGATGAATAAACCAACATTGCTACAATGCTGCACTTGAATCCTCAAGAACTTCTACACTATGAAGCTGATGAGCTTGCAATGGAATACATCCTCTTAGGATTACCAAACCCAATTCTTCGTAGTGTTGATGCTCAAAAGAATGCAAAGAAAATGTGGGATCATATTCGTTTTCTTATGGAAGGATCTCAGACTCAATCAAGAGGATTTGGAATCCAAAATTTACTTGGCTTATGAACACTTCATGATTGAACCTCGAGAGACACTAGAGTCCTATCATCACCGATTTTCCGACATCATCAATGATTTGGATAAACACAACATCATCATGCCAAGAATTGCAGTGAATACTAAGTTCGTGAGTAGTCTTGGTCCCTAATGGGAGAAGTATGTCATTTTTCTCCGTCAAGCGAAGAACATGCATCATTCTACCTACGGATTGTTGCACGATTACTTGAAACCTCATGAAAAGGAAGTTGATCGGGAAAGGATTCTCCGTGCTCAAATCGCTCCACCAACACATCCCGAAAATCAACAACAACTTGCCTTATATGCTCAAAACAGTTATTCTCCTCAACCAGCAACTCAACCAAATGCTTCAAACACACCTTCAAAACAACAACCTCAACAAAATCAATTGGTTCCATACAACAACAATGCTCAAGCATATGTCGCTGAAGCGAATGAGAAACCGATCCGTTCAAGCATTGCAACAAGGATTTGCTATGATTGCTAATGCCTTTAGCCGTTATACCAACAAATCCAACAATCGTATTCGCTCCTCATCTAACACACGGACTCATGCTGTTGTGAACAATGGACGTGTTGAAGTTCAGAATCGCGGATTATGGTCGCCGATGGGCGTGGTCAAGGGTTTAATGCTGTGGGTAGGAATAACAATCGAGCTCAAGTGGTGGAACAGGGAAATGCTCAAAATGGGTTGAATGGTCTTCGATGCTACAACCGCAATGAGAAGGGACACCTGGCTAATGCATGCCCAAAGCCAAGGACTCGGGGTAGTGCTTATTTCAAAAGAGGCTCTTCTTTGGCTCTTAAGGATGAAGCGGTGGAACTCTCACGCACAAAGAACAGAGCTTTATGGCAAATGCCGACTCGGATGATGATATGGAGGACTTGCGTGCCAATGCAACAAGTATGTTGATGGCTAATATGCAAGGCATACACATGAGTGACACAGCCCAGTATGACACCGATGGCTTGTCTCGTGCACCAACAAACCATATTTATCTCTCGACTCATATCTCGCCAACATCCGATCCGCAAGGCTCAATGTTCAAAATGAGTCGTCCACATCTCATTCCGACGATTTTCAACTAGACCCGTAGTTATATTTGACGATCAAGATGACCAAACCGTTTCCCTTGATAATCAAATTGACTCCGTGGTTATACTTGAGGATCTCAATAATGATCATGTTGTGACTCACATTGAACACGCTGAACTTTTGCCTCATCCAGATTTTGCTCGCTTAATACAAGACCAACAAACCATAGTGGAAGAATGTCGTGCAATTAATCAGGACTTGAAAAGTAAAATGCACTGTTAACAAAGGATTTTGAATGTTTACAAAAGCAACTCAACTTTTACAAAACTCAAGAAAACGCGGAAAACGGTTTTGAAGCAGCCTTTGCCAAATCTTATCAAAACGAAAAGTATTTAGAAAGACAGATGCGTGATCTAGCCGCTTCAAGAATGCTTTGTTGTCTCAAATAGAACAACTGAAACATGAACATAAAAAGCAAATTAACGCTCTCACCTTGGAAAATCAAAAAGCTAAGGCTGAGTTGTTAACTTGTCAAAACAGTTCTCTGATACAAAAGCATTCAACGAAACGAATAGATGATCATCTTGAAGAAATCATCGCTTGCAAAACAAACTTAAAGAGTTTAAAACTGTTGTTTACAAACATGGCAAGTCGGTCACAACCATTGAAAAGTTTACTTTAAAACCAAATCCAAATGGAAATGGACCGAATCTTGCCGACACAAACCTAAGCTTTCAACCAAAGCATTCAAACCAAATCCTCGAAGTTTCCAAAGGCACAATATAAAATTGATAATTCTGTTATGAATGTTGTTGAATATCATCGTCAAGAGGAATTAGATGCATAAGACGAGAGTCGATCAAAATTAAAAACTGTTGTTTACAACAAACCTTTTAATTATTCAAAACCGTCACTTTCGTCACACCAACGGATTCTTCTAACACACCAAGAGTTATCATAAAACACCGAGTCTTCTATATTGTTAATCCCAAAACCGACTTTGCACAAACTTATGGTCCTTTACCTTCCATTAGTGAAGTAAACTCACAACTGAAAATCGATTCTTCGATATTTTGACATTTTCATTGCTGACCTCAAAATTTTACAACATGAGATAGAATATCATTCTGAAATCAAAGTTCAACATTTTCAATCGCTCGGCGCGAGAACAAAGAGACATTTTTCCGAAAAATCTTTTACCTAATGTTAAAAACTTGAAAAGTTGTGCAATTGCCTGGGAAAAGGATTTTCATAAGGAACTTTGGGTCATGAAAAACGCTTTGAGAAAACGAAACATCTATTTCTAACACTAAACGTAAAAAGAAAATGTTGCGAAAAGATGTTGATCGTCTCTTGGAAGATGTCATCCTGCGTGATGTTCAAATGTTGTGTTATTGAATTCTTTGTCATATGCATTTGATAATATCTCCGCTGATAATGTTGTTTCGTGGTAAATGTTGAGAACACCGATAATGTGCTTCGGACGAGTCCTTAAAAGTTGAAAACAAACGATTGTCAAACGAACTTTCAAATGCAATACGCCGTCTTAATTGGTGTCAAAACGATATTCACGATCAACAACTTGCTTTTCACACAAAATCAACCAGCTAAGGCAAAACCTTCCGATTCTAAAATTGAGCAAATGGATGATCAAAACGTGTCTTTTAAGTGTCAAATCTCAAAATATGAACAAGAACTTGTAAAAGTTAAAAGGAATATGGTGTCATATTTGATTTACTCAAAAAGACTCGTGATGAAGCATCAAATGAACTTGATCATTATCTTGCACACACTAAATAAGTTATGCATTTTGCCGAAATGTTCGGTCCGAAAATCAAGATCGATTCACACTATCATCAAGTTAAGAGAAATGTTAGGAAAGTATGAACAACTTCCGCCAACAATCATTAAGAGATTAGCCCCCGTAACACTTAGTACTCATGCACCTAGAATCTCTACTGCCAAATCACAAGTAGCTAACGTGCTTCCTTCTACTGAAACAGAATAGTTGATTTTTCCAAACGTCCGCACTTCACACCTAAGAGCACTCAATCAAGAATAGGAAGTTGCGGACTAAGAAAAGATCAATCAAGAATGCTAAAGTAGAAGAACACCCTAGGACTATGAATAAGACTCACGTTGCATCCACTATAGATATTGGCCCGCAAATGTAATAGAAATAGTGATGTAACGAATGCTAAACCGTTAAGTACTTTTGATATTCAGTCCGATGCACCTTGTGTTATTTGTCGTAAAAGTATGAATTCTGATTGCCATGATAAATGTGTTGCTAAAGCTATCATCTCTCGTTAAGGAATCCTAAGAACCGGAATACCTCTAGGCCCACTAATCTTTCTAAGTCCGTGCTTGGTAGACCGCCATCTTTAGATTCTAAGAAACGCATTGCTGTCCCTGTAGCTCAGTTTCACCTCCTAGGAATGTAGTACCACCTAGTGCATTCACTAAGACTAAAGCAAAGAGTAGTTATAGATGGCCGAAATGGATATATAACACACTAGGATTTAAGTGGATACCTAAAGCTATTGATGTTTGTATATCTACTATAAACGCTATGGAACCCTCTAACATTTCGGTTCCACATCTACTTCTATTCCATCCGTGTCGCCCGTGTGTAATGCGTGTGATACGATCATTCTCTGATTGTTGATAGCGGATGTTCCCGACACATGACAGCAATCTTAAACTGTTATCAAACTTTATTGCAAAGTTCATTGGCACTGCCGGGTTCGAATGATCACTTCGCAGCTATCATGGGCTACGGAGACTATGTCAATGGGAACATCGAAATTAGGTGGTTTACTATGTGGAAGGCCTCGGTCACAACTGCTTTCGAGGTCAATTTTGTGATGGAGATTTGGAGGTTGCTTTCAGGGAGAAAACTTGTTTCATTCGTGATCTACAAGAAAATGACCTTATGTCCGCTCGCGTAATTTAGTCTCTACACTATCTCTATGCAAGACATGGTTGCTTTCTCTCCCATTTGCTTACTTTCTAAGGCAACATCAACAAAATCCTGGCTATGGCACCGCCGTCTCTCACATCTAAACTTTCAAACCATCACCAACCTTGCTCGACACAAACTAGTTGAAGGACTCCCACGATTCCGGTATTCAAAAGATCACCTTTGCTCAACTTGTGAACAAGGGAAAAGCACTCGTGCTCATTTTCTTTCAAAGGTGGAACACGTCTCAAAGATGTGCTTCATCTTCTTCACATGGATTTGTGTGGCCCGATGCGCGTGCAACGATCAATGGCAAACGCTACATTTTAGTAATTGTTGATGACTACCACGATGGACTTGGGTCTACTTTCTTCGTAGCAAAGACCAAGCTCCACAAATGATCATCACCTTTCTCACAAAATACAAGTTCACCGCAACACCGCCGTAATCATCGAACGACAAAGGAACCGAATTTGTTAACAAAACCCTTCGTGAATTCTATGAGAAAGTAGGAATTCAGCATGAGACATCTATTGCACGCATTACCCGAACAAAACGGAGTTGTTGAAAGACGAAACCGAACGCTAGTGGAAGCTGCAAGAACAATGTTAATTAATGCTAAACTTCCAGATTACTTATGGGCGTGTCGTATCTAATGCATGCTATACTCAAAACCGTTCTATGATCACAAAACGCCACAACAAAACACCTTTCGAGCTTGTCCACAACTATAAACCGAATCTCAAACACTTTCATGTATTTGGATCCTTTGCTATCCGAATAATGATCGTGATGACTTTGGAAAGCTCAAAGCCAAAGCTGACATTGGAGTCTTTATTGTATATTGTGATAATTCTAAAGGTTCCGAATCCGGAATCGTCGAACAAAGGAGGTGATGGAAACGATTCATGCTCATTTCGATGAACTTACGGAAATGGCTTCTGAGTATAACAACTTAGAACCCGGTCACAACCGCTTAAACTTCTCCCAAACCCCATCATCACCGAAGAAAGCCCTCGCTTACTCGTCAACAAATGGAAAGGTTATTTGCTCCTCTGCTCGTGACGATATTGATGAACGCTCCGTGTGTATCCGCCATTTCATTGCACAACCCGATAATATTCCTATACTCGATACACTGCTACAACAACTATCGTTGAAGATGCACCTACACCAGTTGACTCCAACACAACAGCTGAACACACCGCTTCCAACAATGATGAACCAAATGATGATATTCTCAATGAAGTACCCCCACCTGCAGATTTTGATCCAAATGCGTTCTTTAACCCGCTTGCTAATGAGACCTGCCACACTGATGTCGCGGAATCTTCAACAAACCATTTGAATCCTCGACCGCACAATGTATACCAACATCAACCCTACACATAGATGGAAAAGACCATCCTCTCGAAAACATTATTGGCAACCCGAATCAACCCATGCGACAACGCCTTCACACGCACGGTGAACATTGCATTTATGCACTCTCACCGCTCTGCCAATTCAACCTAAAACATCAAAGACGCAATGACAAAAGACAACTGATTGAATCCATGCAGAAGAACTCAACCAATTCAAACGTCTTGAAGTATGGGAACTGGTTGAAAGACCAACAGGAGTCTATGTCATTGGTCTTAAATGGATTTGGAAAACAAATTGATGTTTGAAGGAACGTTATCCGAAACAAGTCACGCCTAGTGGCTAAGGGTTATCGCCGAAGAGGAATAGACTTTGAAGAATCTTGTTCTGCTGTTCGTCTTGAGGTCGTTCTCGATATTTCTCGCGCGCTGCTCATATGAATATGACGGTCATCGATGGATGTCAAAACTGCGCTTCTCAATGGACAACTTAAAGAAACGGTTTATGTCACCAACCGATGGATTCGTTGATCCCGAAGTCCCGAACCATGTCTACAAACCTAACAAAGCTCTTTATGGTCTCAAACAAGCTCCCCGGCATGGTACGATAAGCTATCATCTTCCTCATTGCTAATAATTTCACCAAAGGTTCGGTTGACCCAACTCTTTTATACAATATCACAGGGAACATATCTTAATTGTTCAAATTTACGTGGATGACATCATTTTGGGTCTACACATAAAAAGTTTTCAATCGCTTTTGCAAAACTAATGAAGAAAAATTTTGAAATGTCCATGATGGGTGAACTTACATTCTTTCTCGGACTGCAAGTTCATCAATCACCCCGTGGTATTTTCTTGAGTCAGCCCAAATATGCCCTTGAATTGTTAAACAAATTTGGAATGAAAACCTGTGACACCTATGCCACACCAATGGCTCATACCAAGAAGCTAGACGCCGATTTACATGGGAAATTGGTGGACCCTACAAAATACCATAGTATTATTGGGTCTCTTATATATCTAACAGCTAGCGCACTGATATTGTCTTTGCCGCTTATCTATGCTCCGTTATCGGCCGCGACCAATCGAAACCCACCTCTCTCGAGGGCTAAAAGAATCCTCCGATACATCAAGGGAACCATTAACTTGGGGATCCGGTATCCGAAGGATTCTGGTTTTGAACTAATAGCTTTTTCAGACGCCGATCACGCCAGATGCTTAGACTCAAGGAAAAGCACTTCAGAGCTTTACAATTTCTGGTGATAACCGGTGTCTTGGCAATCAAAGAAGCAGGATTGTACATCGCCACATCAACCGGCGTAATATGTAGCCATGTCCGCATGTTGTGCTCAAGTCATATGGATGAGAACACAACTTAAAGACTATGGTTACGATTTGACAGTAATCCCATGTATCGCGACAATCGGAGTGCCATTGATCTCGCAACTCAGCCAAGACTAAATCAAAGCACATCGATCTTCGATATCATTTCATCAAGGATCACGTGGAACAAGGTATTGTTGAATTATATTTTTGGGTACGTAATACCAATTGGCATATCTTCTCACCAAAGCCTTGCCTCCCGCTAGGTTTAATGAGTTGGTCCACCGGATTGGTATGAGGTGTTTGACTCAAGAGGAATTTGATGACCTCCTAAAATGCCTTAAAACCTCACAAACACCAAAATCTCTTTGTAAATAATTTTTCAAAACAAAATACAAAAATATAAACCCTATAAACAACAAAAATATTCTTCTAATCTAATTTTCTTCAACATAGCAAGTAATTTTTCCTCCAACACTCTAATCTTTCAAAATTCAGTATTTTTTCGATCAAGTGTTGAGGGGAAGAAAATTAATACTTAACCGCTTTCAAAACATCCGTACTTGCATGTTATCATATCCCTGTTGTTTCTATCAATGGTGGTAAATTTTTCTAGTTCAATGACACTCCTCGGACTAAAATTTATAACCTTTCATTATTCTTAAGTCTAGGGGAGTGTCGCCAAAGTTTCTTTCTTAAAATCTTTGTTTGGTAACCAAAATGGAAGTTAAATGGCTTTGTTTGAAAAAGGAAAAGGTGGAGGGACCAAAAATGTCAAAATCTTAAAATTACTTTAAATAAAAACACCTCCCACCTACTTCTAACTTCACATTTATTACTTTTAACCTTAAACATCCTAATGCTCTAAGATTCATTCAAGAAACTGCTTTTAGATCATCGCTTTGTAAGTGTTTTCACGATCTTACATGTTTTAATACAAGCTGGTTTTGAATTTCTAGTAAATCCTATGGCTAAACTTTGTTACGCGTGATTATGTTCTAATGATAAGTTACATGAACACACAATCATTGTGTGTGTGTTTGTGGTTAAATGGATAGTGTCAAAACGCTCCTAATACATAAATGATAACATTTTAACCATCAAAACTCACCCGTAAACACTAATTGATGATTTTGAAAACTAGGTTTTGAGTCAATTGGGTATTTTCAAATGTGAAGTGTTTTGGTCAAAAAGATTGTCAAGTTATGTTCATATGTTGATGAATTGATGATATTCAAGGTCTATAACCACCCGTAAAACTCTAAATGATTAAAATTTTGGAATTAGGGTTTAGAGTTCATAAGTTTGGGTATTTTTGATTCTCAATGAATTAGATGTTAAGACTTGGTCTATAAGCTCATACAACATCTTAGAACTACCGAATTTGTTTGCAAACCCATGGTTAGAAATCATATGTGTAATTCTTAACCCTTGGGTTTTGACTCACGCCGTATGACTTTCTACGCAGAATCGCTTTTAAATCTAATGATTCATGCCATGATCCGTTGATAAAATGAATTTTGTGTTAATATTGATGATTTGATGAATTTATTTCGTGTTTCTACTTTAATATTCGTAATCAAGGTCATTTGAATCTCTACGCATAAGGATTACCCTACGCGTAGTCAAGTTATGCGTAAGAATAATCCTACGCATAACTATTACGCGTAAGGTTATACAATGGGACTACGCGATCCTCGTGAAGGATATGCGTAAACAAGGACCCTACGCATAAGGTCTACCGCCGTATATTTTACACGCCTACGCGTAAGCTTCCACGATAAGGTCCTCCTTTCCCACGCTGCACATTTTCTTACGCTGTAAGTCGATCCTACGACAAGCCAGCCACGCAGTATGTAACTACCGCTTACGCTTAACTTTGCCAATTCTACGCCTATGCCTTGATTGACCTTCATTATGAATTGTTACGAGTACAAACTTGTTAATAAACTTATCATAACGTCACGAATCCAATAATGTCACTAATAAACTTAAACGCTTGATATGTTGTGAACAATAAGTGATAACATAAACTTTAAAACTTAAAGTTAACTAACTAATCAAACATTTCATGACGCCATTGGACTATTGGACAAACAAGTGACTTAGGACTCGTAACAATCATTGACAATGTACATTCAATAGCTAGACAATAAGACCTTCTCGTTGACTAACATTATGTCTCGATATGTTGGTTCTTTTGGCTAATGTTATTTCGATCACGACATGGTCAACAAATGAATGTGGATGCATCAGAAGTTCTCACTATTGCTGATATCTTCCCAAATGGTTATCCGAGAAAGATTGGAAAGAACAACCTTAGGGTTGACTTTGACACCCTCACATGCTCATAATCTTCTTGTCTCATTGTATGGATATTCTCGTGAATCATCCCTACCATAACATGCTCTCACACTCGCCACGCTCCGGAGGTCTACATTCAACAATTCCGATTCTATGCGAGGATCATCGTCAAAGTGCGTTGAATGTGACACTTAATCACAAACAAGTCACTATCACTCCTCACACTTATTTCTGGTCTGTTCTCATCATTCCCGACATCGCCCAACCAACTTCTTTGCTAACCCCTACCAAGAGATAGTCCCAAATTTTGATAGATATTGTTATGATAAAGTTTCAAATCATTACTAAGCACTCTCATGCGGAGTCAAGAATATTCCTCAACCATGGAGAACACTCTACATGATCATCACCAAATCGGTTCCCGGTCGTGACAAGGCTATGAGCATCCCAAGCTCATGGAACCGCAAATTTTCTCGGTCATTGATCAACAAGAAGGACATTGAAATTGAAGCACCGATATGGGAGGACATGATGCTATTTCACAAGAAGCTTGGCTCCAAGATTCTATGTCGATACACCAAACTGTTGATCCGTGAGAGCACTTGACTTCATCCCGATATCCCCATAAGGCTCAATGACCCAGATAATCACGACATATTGACTGAACCCATACTATCCGTCGAATCAAAGAATCACAACAAAGAAAGTGGAAAGTGTATTACCTCGATCACCTTATGACTACCTAAATCAAAAAGCTTGAAACATACAAAAGGTATCGGTTAGCCGTAAAAGAAGGCAAAGTTGGTCATCTTGATGAAAAATCCTTTGGTACACCTACTCGGAGGACTAAGAGGCAAAGGCCGGAAGTGTCAAGTAACGTAGAGTCAAAGAAAGTTTCCCAAAGGACTCTCTAGCAAAGGAGAGTTCCTTCCGGAAGCCGCTCCTATTCCTACACCCGAACCGCAAAGAAAGCTTGTGACTAAAGCTCTAAAGATACACAATCATGAGGAGGTCCACCACTGCAAACTCAAGGATGACTCTCCAAGCTACTAAAACCTCCTAGTCCAATAGCCTAACATGGCAAAGGAAAGACTCGCATTTGTGCCATATGATGAAAGCTCGTAAAGTGATGAAGAGCAACCGGAGAAACTTACGTGAAGAAGTTCAAATTGCTAGACTTCAACACGCTGTACAAGAATTTGCTCAAGAACAAATGGGTGGCCCCGAGGGTCAAGTGGTGTAGTCTAACCTTCACGTAGATCCCGATGCGTTAATCAACCCGATAATGGACTGGTGCCACCACTTTGTTACAACAAATGTATATGTGTTGAAGACATTGAGTTTGATTTTGAAGAACCGTAATCTCGAGAAGCCGATAAGGTTAAAGCCGATGAACAAGCTAAGACCGCAATGAAGAAGATGTTGAGTATGATACGTTTCTTCTAGATAGTCTTGCACGATCAAAGGAAGAAACCTCTGAACCACCAAAGGACCCGGAGTCTCCTTACATCTCATCATCATCATTCTTTCTCACCCTCACCACCACCATCAAAAAGATCAACCAAATCATCATCCAAATCAAGAAGAAACCACCTCGATCTTGGATTTCTCACACTCATAAAAAGAATTGTGAAAGCCACAAACAAGTCGAAAGAAAGACGGCTCAACAAGAAGTGAATTTTTGTTGATCACATACAAAGATATGTATGACGAGAATGAAAAGATGAAAGGAGAAAGGAAGTTTGTTCAGGAATTCATGAAAAATCACCTTCAAGAGGAATCAATCGAAATGATCAAGGATACACGAAAAAGTACCTTCGAGTAATGCCCTAAAGTCACAAAGGAGTTGTTCACCAAACAACTTTATCCAAATCTTAGCCAAGCAAACTATTCGATCAACGCCTAATCGCCACAATCAATCCAACCGATCCGTAGTTTTCTCAAATAATGAATTGGTGGCAAGCTTGTAAACAAATGTCGCTACGACGAAGAATGTTCAATTCTGAAGAAGCAAAATTATTTCAAGCGTTGCTAGACTACCAACTTCAAGAAGCTTGTAGATTCGAAGCTGAAAAGTCTAAACATCCTAGAGACGATGAAGACAAGGATAAGGATAATCACTTGTTCTCCTACACAGTGGAAGCATACGACCAAGATGCATTGTATGGGATTCATCATCGCCGTAATTTAATCTACTACCTGGGCTTTCCGCCAAAGTTCGTAAGTCTCAAATATTGCGGTATAGTTCTAAGGATATTGTTGCCATCATACACGCTTGACCTTCACTAAGTGGACTACACATTCCCAAAAGAAGACTGAAATAAACCACAAGATGAACGGGACTATAAGCTCCTCGTCGACTTGAGAATTTTGTCTCTCAATGACATCAAGACATGTACCTTGCCAAAGTACAGGTCGCATGAGACATTCTCAACCAAGTACAACGCTAATTTATCAAGTCACTTCTCATCTTCATAAGACGCATTGTCATCAAGGAAATTGTAGAAGATCTCCAACTCGTCAGTTGAATCTTATCGTATCGCTGCGGTCAACTTACCTCCAAAGCTTGATCTTCCCCGATATCAACCAGCCTATTCAATATACACTCATCAAAGAAACCTTTCTATGAGCCATCAGAGGAACTCTCAAAGAAATCAAGACGAAGTGGCAAATAACTCCACAAGTTCGGGATCATACTGAAGTCTGGGTTAGGGATGGAATGGCATACAAGTTGAAGGATATAATACCAAAATTGGGTCCCCTAAGCTAGAATTCTCGTGAAAGGAGGGATGTGAGATCTGATCATCACAATGATTGATGAACGTTGTTTCAAGGGATCGGGCCTGACCATTGAGAGTTATGTCGGGTGGTTTACCCAGATTAACATAACCGCTTTCAACGCCTGCACACCCTGAAACATCAAGGACTCACCTTCAAACTAGCCCAATAACCATCATAACTCTAAAACAAAATTCCACATCCATAAGCTCAAGATCGTAAAGAACCTTGGGTTCAATCTCCAAACTAGCAATCATACCCACTTTCGGCTCACAAGATCACCTAATTAAGCATTAGCCTTACCCTGATGATAACAATGTTCTGTCATAATCCTTAAGAAGTTCTAACCAATCTTCGTCCTCTATTGAGCTCCCTTTTGTATGAATATATACTTTAAACTTTATGGTCGCAGAAGATATCACACGATTCACCATACAAGTAATGCCTCCAAATCTTTAAGGCAAAACCACCGTGAGCTAACCTAAATCATGCGGGATAATTTTCTTCATATGATTTCAATTGCCTCAAGCATAGGCAATCACCTTACCATGCCGCATCAATACACACAACCCAAACCCTTCTTCGAGCGCGTCAGTCAGAATCAAAACCTCCTGAACCCGACATGGAAGTGTCAAAATAGGCGCAGAACTAATCTCCGCTTCAACTCCTCAAAACTTTGTTCACGCCATCCGCCCACTCAAACTTTTCTCCTTTCTCATCAATTGCGCCAAAGGTAACGCCAATCGTGAGAGAAACCCTCAACAAAAACGGACTGCATAATCCGCCAAGAAGCCCGCAGAAAACTTCTAATCTCCGCCACAGTAGGTCTCGCCATTTTGTGATAGTTTCAACCTTAGATGTGTCCATCTTGATACCACGCTGGTAATAATAACGCCACTCAAGGAAAGCAACTTTGGCTCAAATTAATCACACTTAGAGAATTTTGCATACAACTTCTCACCAAGAGTCTCCAATACAATATGAAGGTGTTGTTCGTGTTTCACCCTCACTCTTAGAATACACGAGGATGTCATCAATGAAAACGATTACAAATTTATTGAGGTACTCGTGGAAACACGATTATAAGATCCATGAAAACTACAGTGCATTAGTCAAACCAAAAAGGCATAACCGTGAACTCATAATGGCCATAATCTAGTACAAACGCGGTCTTAGAAACATCTTGCTCCTTCACACGAATTGATGATAACTGCATCTCAGTCAATCTTAGAGAAAAATTGCACCTTGCAACCGGGATCAAACAAGTCGCCGATGCGCCGGGAAGAGGATAACGGTTACGATAGTGATAATGGTTCAAATTTTCGCTGTAATCAATACACAACCTCATACTCCCATCTTCTTCTTAACAAATAACACAAAGCGCTCTGGTGAAACATAGGCCTAATAAAGCCGCTCTCCAACAGTTTGCAACCGCTCCTCTTCAATTCGGATGGCATACGGTAAGGAGCTTAGATATAGGTTCAAGACCGAATCAAACGATGCCAAATTCAACTTCCCAAATGGAGGAATGCTGTGAAGTTCGTCGGGAAAACATCAAAAATTCACGCATTTACGTAAAGACTTTCGATGGTAGGAACTTCAAGAGAAGTATCCTTAATGGATGCCGAAACCAAGGCAACCATGAGAAATGAGAGTGCTGAGCTTTCATAGCCGAGATGATCTTAGTCGACTTGAGCTTACCGAGCACCATGATAAATGAAATCAAAGTTGATGAATACTACCAAAGATAACATTTCGAAAGCATAATACCAATGGTAACCTATACAAAGCCAACCAATCCATACCCAAAATAATATCGAAATCAAACATATCCAAAGGAAGAAGATTAGCCTAACCAATACCATCATCAAACGTAGGGACAATCCAAGTATCACTGGCCAATAAGCACCGGTTTCATAGGGGGTGAAATAGAGATTCGCTAACAAAGGTGCGGTGTCATATTTTAATTTCTTCACTAACGAAGTAGATATCATAGAATGTGTAGCACCCAGATCAAATAAAGTGTAAAGGCGTAAATATCACCAATATAAAGAATGCCTAATGGTACCAAGAGTTCACGCTGGTCCCGAAAATCGTATCACACACGCCCTTGGTCGAGCCGGTTTGGCCGTGTTTCCGTGCAATCTTTCCTCGAGGGCGCCCCTTAACCCTATGGTTAGTAGGACCCAAGATGCATAGCATCCACCGCGTCTTGAAACAAACGCCTGGGTGAGGCTTTCCACAAGTGTTGCAGAGTGGAGGAGGAGGCAAAATCTCACCGCCTCTTATGATATGAAGAACTAGAAGAACGGTCCTGCACTACCATCACGATAAGATTGATCCCAACCTCGACACTGCCTATCATGACTCGACGGCCGCTTTCTCGACCCTCATTATACCTTCCAACCTCATACCGAAAGTGTCCCGACGTTCATGGTCGTGGTCGACCCTAAACTCCCGAGTATGGTCCTCATGAATTAATGAGGATAAATACGATCACCGCCCCTCGCTCCTCTTGTTGAAGCCCAGATCCTCATGTAGTAACTCAATTTTATGCAAAGACCGGCTGAATCAGCCACCAGCACTCGCGGCTAATCACCCTATCCAACACCCATTTCTTCAACCCCATTTGAACTTCCAGCCCGACGACGCATCTCCGTAAATCTCACCTACGCAACCCGCCTAACCTCATAAACTCAAGCAGGTGTATTCATGGGAAGTTTCCCTATCCAAATTAATGAAGTATGCTTGAACACCGATTAGTAGGAAAATATATCAAATATACGATACACGCGAGAATTCCATAAATCAACCTTTTAGGAAAAGGGTTAACGCACTAAAACTTACTTAATGTGATATAAGTGATACCGGCAAGTGATACCTGTGTCAAGCTCCAACGAGGTGTGAATTGACGGCCAATAAGCCAGGTTTGTTATTAGAATGCTTGAATTGTTCGGGATTTTTTTGTTTTTAATTACGCTTTTCTACAAAATTAATTAACGGAAAGTAATTAAGGCTAAGGGAACAAAGTAAGTGATAAACCAACTACTAAGCATACCTAACAACAAAAATTGCTAAACTTAGTCCTAGGAAAGCATATGCAAAAACGTTGAAACCCTAGCTAATCCTCGAGCCTCAAAAGTGAAAATAATGAAATTTAAGGCCTACGGATGTGAAACTAATTTTCCTACATTCTAAACTACTAAAAATAATTTTAGGAAAAGCCGGTATTTTTTCTCGACTTTTTAAATTATTTATTACTTAATTAAAAATCTAATTTAATCTAATTTAATTATACAAAAAATACTAAACTCTTTTGAAACTGGTAAATTTTCAAGAATACTTTGAGTAATACTGATTCTAAGAAAATTATAAAAAGGTGGTACTGCTTTTGTAAATAAGCAGTTAAAAAGCTAAATAAGCTAGTAAGCTAAGAACTGAAAACGTATTTAAGAGATTAATAGTGCAACATACAACTAGTCAAAGACCCAAGGGCAACTGGTAGTGTGTGTGTGAGTCAGGCTGTGAAGTTCAATCCCAAAGATACCACTTTTTGCAAAAATATTTTTTCGTTTTATAGTTTTCTTTTTGCAATTTAAGTATAAGATGAAGATTAGACTTTTTTGTAAAAACTTTTCTTTTCAAACTTTTGAAATAAGCAGTTTGAAACTGCTTTTTTTACATCAGTTTTACTAAAACCAAATGAGCAACAACTTGACAGATTCTTAGGTACAAAAAGAACTCAAATAAGCTATTAAGTTATGCAAGAATTGAAAAGCTACCAAATATAACTAGGGGAGGGGAAATAAGGTATAAGCACAAAATAACAAAAAAAGAAAAAAGAAAAAGGGAAGCATAAGTAGCTTGTGATTTCCTAAGCCGAGATATGGGAAATAAGCATATAAAGGGATATAATCTATTCTAAAAGGCTAAATAAGCATACAATAAGCAAGAGATAAGCTAAAAACTAACTCACCTAATCTATAGTTCCTAAAAAGCAACTAATGTAACTAAGATAAGCAAAGGAAGATGTAAAATAAGTTTATAAGCTCAAAAAGAAAACTAAGTCTCACCGTGATGTGGACTTGAAAACAGCCCCAGTGGGGCTTGTTTGAGGGCAAAATAAGCTACCTAAAGGCTCATGTAAACATTCATAAAAATAGGAAATAGCTACGCTACCTACCCTAGATTTAGATGCCACCCCTTATAAGACCTAGTAATAAGCAAATGAAAATCAAAGTGGAGCCACTAGCCATTATGTCAGGCCGTAAATCAAACCGAAATGGCAAAAGCTGCATTTTGAAGTGCATTGGAGCTTTTGTCAAGCTAATCTAAGGGCAACAAATCCAAAGAAATACTAAGGTGGGTATGTGAGGATGCAAGAAAATATTTTTGAAACTTTTGACAAGAAATAAGTTATAAAGAATCAAGTAAAGTACAGCCTAAGTCACTGCTTGGTTCATAAAGACAAATGAGACAAGAAACTTTTTTTGTTGTCAAAACTTGTACGAAATTTGATAAAAATGCTTTAATCTACATAACTAACTAAAATCTTGAAACGAGTTTGACTTTAACAGTTAAAATGGGTAAGAAGCTGTTTTTGGACCTCAAATAAGCTTGAGCCAAACACCCCTTTATGGGGCGCTAACTTTGAAAACTGATTTTTTTTAAAGGCTGACTTGGATTTTTACTTATAGAAACTAGTTAATGACTTAATATGCTTAAAAAGAAAATAAATTGATGATGAAATAAGTAGCTTTGACTAAATAAGCACTAAGTGCTTATATAATGTAAAAGAAAACTTGAAAGCAGGAAGTTAAATAAAAATTTCATTAAAAAAAAACACAAGTACAATTGAAAACTAAAAACTATTTTTGAAATTAAAACCTACTCCTTCTCATGGCTACATAAGCTTCTATTTATACTAGGTAAGCTAGGTATTCAAATGTTGAGCTTGTGTTTCTTTTGTGAGACAAATGAGAGAAATAGACAACTTGTGCTTCTTAGCTTCAATCTCAGCCTTCCATTGATCTTGGGCACCAAGGGATTTAATCCGAGCCGTCTACTTAATGAGCTCCAATGGGGGGTTTTAGGATTGCCAACGTGGCACTTGAGACCATGTGCTTGTGGGGGAGGGTCCGGGTGTGGTCAAGGTGGGTGAGAGTGACCTTGTTAAGACAAAGAGGAACATGGCGCCAATGGTTTTTGCTGCAAATGGGTAAAAGCTGAAGTTTATCCTCGCTTTTGGGTAAAACCAAAGAAGGTCAAAAGAGTAGGGGGTTCATTTGGCTATAAATGAGGGTTCATAAGGTTAAGTTAAGTAAGTTCAAAGTGGTAGAAGGTTTAAAAGGTTTTAAATAAACCAAGTATTTTCATTTACTTAAAACTTTTTTTTTTTTAAGAGAAAATATTTTCAATAAAAATTGGTTTTTGAAAAATAATTGGTTTTAAATAAAAATAAGGTTTAGGGAAATGAAATATGAATTTGGATTTTTTCGGGTGATGTAAACGTATCATTTGGGTCTCTGAAAGGTGAAATGGAAATTTGGGTTTAGGGTTAGGTTTTCATCCCATTCCCAAGCTCACTCCCAAATGTGTATCCCTGGGCTCAAAAATATAGAAAAATCATCTTCCACTTTGGCTCCCAGAATGCACGCTTTCCATTCCAAGCTCATTTCTCGCCCTGCTTTTGCCCCTCGATTTTTTATCCTTTGTACCTAAATACATAAAACACACCCAAGGATATCTGCAGTATATTTGGTCATATTTCCGTGTTTTAGGACGCTTTTGTGGTCTTAGATGGGTAAAAAATGATAAGTGAATAAGCACTCAAATCCCCACACTATCAATTGCTAGTCCCTAGCAATCCGATCATATGAAGTAATGAAAGGATCAAAAATACCAAGTATACCCCGTTTCGATTTCTTATTCACTACGAGAAATTTTGTAGGACCTTAGATATATCAACCTTATCACTTTACCAAGCAAACCCAACACACGTAACCCAAGTTACGCCAGATAAAACGTGAAACACAAATACAAACAAAGCTTAGAAATAAGATGAGAAAGATGGTGACTTGAATATGAATTCATGTATGTGAGAGGATAAGATAAACACAATATGTTGTATTACTTCAAAGGAAAACACACACACACACACACTCAAGCACACCCCTCAAATGACCATTTGAGGGGTATTTATAATCCAAGGGACTTGATGCCCTAAAAGGCTTTCCATGGGCCTTTCGTTGGACTTGGATTGGGCTTGGGATATATGAGCATACAAACGGCTAACATACCCTAACGTTTAAACAATTAGCTTAGCCCAATCCACGAGCCCGTTGACTATTCTATCACGATATCTAACACACGCTACAAAGTTCCTAAACGTGAATGACCATCACTTCTAATAAAACTATTAAGGCTAACAATCTCCCCCCAAGGGGTGGTCATTCAAATGATGCTCCACTTGATTAGGTCTTTACTTTTCATGAGCTCGAACTTTGTGCTGTAGATATAGAATAGTCTTGATTCTTTGTTCCTTCATGCTTTGTGATCAATTAATGTGGTTTTCTGCCGTTGTCAACTTCGTTGGTTAGGTGTCTCCACGCCTTTCTCCACCATGCTCACACTTCTATTTGACTTTGAGTTTCCAATGATGAAGTTCTCTAGTCTTTAAACTTTGTAGATTTTTGACATTGACGAAGAATCATCTTTAACTTTGAGTAGCCTTTGATTTTGATGAGAACTTTCATTTGGTATGAGCATGTGGCGGTCTCACATCATCCATCCGGCCTAGAGCTTCCATAAGAAGAAAACATAAAACAGTTAGTAATAAGCGGATTCCGGCACTTACAAGTTTGAATTTCGAGGGTGTTAACAAGATAGTGTGAAAACACATCTCTAATTCTCACAAAGGCCGCTCCTCGAATCGAGTCCCACAAGTGAGATAACGCGATATACCAAGTACATCTACACTCGATGAGTCGCCGAGGTACACCAAGCATCACCCCACGATCAGACCGCTTGAGACACACTGCGTAATCCACGGGAGTTACCGGTGACCGCCGTCGTGGCCGCTGATGTTGACCCCGGTGAGTTTCCATTCAATCATCAAGATCACAGATGTGAAACTTCTCATAAATGTTCTCGCGTGATTGCTAAGACCTGTAGGACTCTAGAATATATCACTTGTGCCCTTAATGATGAACAACAAGCGATGTCATGTCATGTGTTCCTATGAGATCTTTTGATGAATCTCGTGGCTCTAGACTCAATAAGTACGTTTTGGTTTTCCGGAATGAGACTAGGAGAGGGTCCTCTTCAATATCACGAATCTCTAAGAGAAAGTCGATAGATTATGTAGGGTTCCCACTGAGAATGAAACAAATCCTTTTAAGAGGAATTGAGTGGCAAGAAGGTTTAGTGCAATGCCACTGGTCCATGACGCCTTTGTCTTCAATACCGTCATCTAGTGACAAACTGCTAGATATGTATTGAACCCTAAGTCGCCCTAAGGTTGAATATGGAGGGCTATTTCACCCTTTTCATTACATTTCTTTTAATTCTTCAACCCTTCTTTCTCCTTTCTCACATTACTCCTTTTTTCAATCATACCTAAGGACTTCTAATACTAACTATTGGTATGTCCTTGTAGATCCCTCCGGCTCAAGCGGATCATAGGACGAATTTCCTATCCTTAGTCACCTTATAACTCCATGATTGTCCTATTGTTGCCATAAAACCATTTTCTTGAAAATCTCACAGAGTGTTTATGATAGAAAACATGTTTGAGACACTCCACGAGTTTTATATTTTCATAAACACTCCCCCTTCACATGTGCTTATGAGTTTTAAAGAAATCAGCACATAGAGGGTAGAGTTTGCACTTTTGAATTGATCGGCTCATGATAGACAATTCCCCACGAGACACGGTTACGCTGCCTAGTTAAAGAGTTCCATTGTCGGTTTTTAGGTGACAACTAGCTCTAATAACTAACTTGAAGTTGTAAACACTACTTGAAAAGGAGGTTAGACCCATGAAAGTGCATATCTATCACAAGTTTCTCGAGATGGTACATTTACTGACTTTGATTCCCGCCAATTCATTGGTTCCGTCTGAGTCGAGCTCATTTTGAGATTCAAACAACCATCATTAAACTTTTTGATCACATTTTAATCACGTCTCCTCCCCCTCAAAAATAGCATATTCGTGGTATTTTTGATATCAACGGATTAAACAACATTTTATAATCTTTGGGGAGACAAACGGATTTGATTTAAGCATGAATTTGGAACATTTTAGTTTTATACTCCCTTTAATAAAGCATAATCAATTAAAGGGTTTTAGAGGGAGTTATCTTGAGCACAAAATATTTTGAAAGATTTTGAAAAATCTTTTGAACAATCTTGAAAAGGTGCTCAAGATGATGATGATTTCTCACCATGTTTTTTTTTTTAAATGTAGTGTAATCAAGCGCATAATTTGATTTTTCTATAAAGCACGAAGTTTTGATTTGAAAAATAATCAAAAGTCATCATTTAGTCCGGTTTCTGCATCAAGTATACAAAAGCCATTTTATGAAGAAATTTTGAGAAACGACATGTTTTAGAAAACATTTTAAAGAACTCTCGCCAAGCATCCTGACATACCAGATCATTGTTGAATGACATTTCTAGAAACGCATGAATATCGATTATAAGAGACATGTCGTGAGAAGAATATTTTTGGATTTTTGATTTTATATTGTTTTTGTATTTTTGAAAGTTTTATATTTTTATATTTTGCTTTTGTTGGTTTTTCAAATTTTGTATTTTGTTTTTCAAAAAAATATTTACAAATAAGCTTTTGGAAAATCATTTTCAAGAAGAATCGAGAAGACGCTCTAACTCCTGGGTTAGGCTTCGTGATTCCAATTCGTCGAACTAAATACTCAAACCTTTATTTTGGAAGGGCTTTAGTTAATAGATCGGCGAAGTTGGTAATCACTTCACGAAGAATAATTCAACAAGCATCATTTTCGACGACTCTTTGATGAAGTGATAGCGACTCGATATGCTTAGTCTTTGAGTGATGAACAGATTGCATGATATGGCTATGGCACTTTTCGAGTCACAATACATAGGTATTTTATCGAAAGTAAAGCCATAATCTGTGAGTTGTGTTCTCATCCATAGAACTTGAGCACAACACGTATATAGAGACACATACTCGCCCAGCGTTGAAAGTGCAAAGGTAATCTTGTTTCTTTGAAGACCGCCTTACTAACTTTTCACCCAAAAATTGTGCTCCTCCGATGTACTTTTTGTCAGAATTGATCACCGCTGGTCCTGATCAAAAGGCAATTAGATCAAATCCGGATTCCTTCGGATACCAAAGTCCCATTTGAATGGATGTCTTCAAAAATCGAAAGATCCTTTAACCTCTTTGAGGTGCACCGTAGGCTTTGCCTCGAAACCGCTAATAAGCAAACAAAGAAATGAATATCCGTCGACTAGCAAGATACATGAGAGAACCAATCATGCTCCGATATTTCTTCGGATCAATAGGTTTCCCAAACAAATCGGTTCCAATTTTGGTGAAGTTACCATTGGTGTTCCGACCGAGTCACAATTATCCATACCATGATTTTTCAAAATCTCGGTTGTGTATTTAGCTTGATTTATAAAAATTCCACATGGGGATTGATGTATTTGTAAACCAAGAAAGAATTTTAGTTCCCCATCATGGACATTTCAAATTTACTTTTCATGAGATTTTCAAAATGTTTTGAAAGATTCGGATTAGTGGACCCAAAGATGATGTCGCCCACGAAATGAACAATCAAAATGTCGCTTTTGCATTTTGTGTAAACAAGGTAGGATCAATCTCCTTTGGTGAAATTGTTTTGGATAAGGAAAGAGGACAGTTCGTCATACCACGCTCTCGAGCTTGTTTCAATCCATAGATTGCCTTTTTGAGTTTGTAGACGTAGTCCGGATGTTCCATGTCTATGAAGCCTTCTCGGCTGACTCACGTATACTCTTCTTCGTAGTTCCATTCAAGAACGCGGTCTTAATGTCCATCCGATAAACCGTGATGTTTTTGTGAGCGGCGTAGGCTAAGAAAATCCTGACTGCTTCTAGTCTAGCTACGGCTAATGACTCTTCAAAGTCTATCCCTTCCTCTTGTCTCAGATCCTTTGGCCACAAGACGAGCTTTGTTGTAATTACATCATTTCTTCATCCCGTTTGTTCTTCCATAACCATTTGAGATCAATGACGTTAATGTCAATTGGTCTTGGAACCATTTCCCAAGAGTCATAGACGGTATTGAGAAGTTCTCCCCTGATCGCTTCTATCCATGCGGGTTCTCGCCATTGCCTCGCTAATGTTTTTGGCTCTATATTGCTAATTGAGCAAAGGTAAATGCACAAGTCACAATCGGTGGCAAGTTGGCGCTCTCGTCTAATTGGCCTTGAAGGTTCACCAATAACTTGTTCAATCGGATGGTCTTTGTCCACTTCGTGAGTAGAAGGATACCGCTGGTTAAACGTGATGCAGTTAGATGGTTCTCAAGCTTGAAGAAGATTCACCGATTCCGTAGCAAACGGGTTTTCAAATAAGTCTTCATCTAACGCTTCATCGCTTTTGGTTTTGGTTTTGCTCATCAACTGGTAGAACGGTGCAATAACCGTAGTAGATGTAGATGATGTAGATGGAGTTGGTGCATTGGTTTTGAATCTGTAGATGCATCTTCCGCTGGTGGTGGAGGATGATTTTGAGCTATTGGAATGATGGTTTGATGCATTTGTCGGTTCCACCATAGTATTCATCAACATTAACTCAAGAAATTCTCCCATTCTTGTTCTTTAGGATTTTCAAACGAAGTTGATTGAGCTCGTTGAGGTACGAGTCCCGAATCGATGTGTCTGTAAGTTCGTTTAGTGCGGGTTCTAGAGCGAGTCTCTTTAAGCCATAGTGAAAGTTCGCAAACTTCACATTCATCGCCTCCATGATCCTCCTAGTTCTTCTCAAGTTATACACCCGAATGCCCTCGAAGTTATCTGAATATCCAATGAAGATTCCAATATCACCTTTTAGCTTTCATTTATAGATCTTCTCTGCTCGTCGGATAGCACAAAGCGCCAAACACGTGAAAGTAAGAGATATCCTGTTTTCTGTTGTTCACAAGCTCATATGGGGTTTTATTGAATCTAGGATGGATTAGATCGGTTCCAGTGAAACAAGCAAAGGGCAACAAAGACGCCCATAGAAATAACGGTGCACTAGAATAGATTAGCATTGTGCGAGCAATTTCCACAAGAGTTCTATTTCTTCTTTCAACTACCCCATTCTCACTGTGGAGTTCTAACAACCGATGTCCATGTGTGATTCCAACATCTTCAAAATAAGATCTTAACTCCTCGATTAGTGAATTCCTGTCGTTGTTCATTCTTACAACCTTACCGGAGTTTGAAGAAGTACTTGAATTCGTTTCAGAAAGGTGATGATGATGCCTGGTGCTTCGCCTTTTGATCTCGTGAACTTAACCCATGTATATCTTGAATAATCATCGACGATGACAAGAATATACTTTTTCCCATTAATGCTTTCAACTCTCATTGGGCCACATAAGTCCATGTGCAACATATGCAATTTTGCTTCCTAACTAGGTAACGGATTGGGTTTATATGATGCTCTTTTGCTTTTTCCTTGTTCGCATGATGGACATAAGTGATCCATGGTGTATTTGAACTTTGGAAGTCCGCTGATCTATGTTGTCTTTGGCAATTTTGTTGATGGTGTCAAATTGAGATGGGATAACCGCTCGCTGCCACAACCGTGACTGTTCCGTGATGCTCGTGTCATAAGACATATTGGTGATGAAGAGGCCATTTGATTGATGTCGATAGCATACAAGTTTGTCTCACGATTCCCAAAGAGATCGCTTCATCCAAGTTTCTAACGGCAAGCATTTTTCCTAAAAGCAACCTCTAAATCAAGATCACGAACTCCGCCTCGACCGAAAACAAATTGTGTCCCAATCCTTCGACATAGTAAACCCGAGTGATCAAATAATTTCCAAAAGGTAGATCTCCATAACCCATGATAGCTGCTACATGATCATTTCCAAAACGTACATTTCCCATGAATTTCCGTGACGAAATTGATCGCAGCCTCGTGATTCCCGTCATGTGTCTTGAGCAACCCGAAATCAATAAATAAGAAGAAGATTTTGGAAACCGCTTTTGATTTTGGTTCCTTGGTTAGAGGTAAAATCCGATCACACTCAAAGAAGTTTTCAACTAGGTATTCCGTTATCACTCATTGTACCATTCGAGTGTGAAAGTTCTACACCGGGTTTCCAAATGTCATCCCTAAAGTAAACATTATGCTCCCTATCAGTAGTGTAAAGCCTAAGTCTTGCAACTAGTCTTCCTATTCGTTTAGCATAAGTTCTTTTGGGAACATTCTTCTTAACAGGCTTAATAATCTCATTCTTAGAAACACAATCATCATGAACATTAGATAAAGATTTCTTGCAAGTTAAACAAACAGATTCAACAGATTCATTAAACTTAGCTGATTTCATAGGTTCATTACATTCAGATGAAATGTCTTTCTTATTACAAAGCTGTAAATTCCTAGGGTGTTCTTCTACTTTCTTCTCTTTATTCAAGCTACTACTCTAGAGGCATGAGACTCTATTGTTCCTTGTATTGCTTTTAGGCTTTAGTATGCTGCTCCTAGAGGTGCTTCCTAGTCTCAGAGAAGGTAAGGCACACTCATTAGGATTCACAATCTTATCTGAGAAGTGGTTTCAGCTTTCCTAGTCTCTTTAGAGTGCTTTTCTAAACTTATGTCGTTTGTACCATATGTTTTAGATGAGGCGACGCATTAGTGGTACTCATCTTAAAAAGGCTGTGAGCTAAAATTTGGTTTCTCGATAACCGCTTTCCTTTATCAACATTTTGTTTAGGTAAGTGTGGAGTGACCGGTTTTGATGAAACATTTTTCTCATTGACTTTTGGAGGAGGCATAGAAACAGACATTTTTGGTTTTAAAACCAGTTTGGGAACATTTGCTTTTCTCCGCAATAATGGTTTTAATCACGATTCACGCCTTTCCTTTTGACATTCCAAAAGCCCTCAAAAGATCATTTTTCGCTTTCATGTCATTGTAGGCACGCCATACGCAATTTGTCATACTTGCATTCCTCTTTTCGATCAAGTTGTTTAAAATATGAGATTTTCTTTTCAAGTTTTTCAAGAGCTTTTCATATTTTGAAACAATTTTAGAGGTCTCGTGATCGAGTCTTTCATGATCTTCAAATGTAATATGTTTGCAAAATGATGGACATAATATCAAGAGTCTAACATCTTCAAGAGAGAGTCATTTAAATTTTCCAAAACTTTGATTTGTTCAACATTTCATTAGCTTGTTTTACCGTGGATTTATGGTCCTTGACAAAGTCACTGTTTCTTTCAAAACGCTTGTTCAAATGAATTACCCTTGCAGTTGATGGTATTCACTGAGGGGCAATTTGAGTTTCAAAAACTTTTTGTTCGATATCAAAACTAGAAACCAGCTATTAGGTGTAATAGTGGTTTTAGTTTTAAATGTTGTCTTGAAGATCTACAATTTAGTTTTCACATTTTCTAAAAATACTTCTCGCATCACTTGTGTTAAAAGGATTGTTTGAAGACATTTGTTCAATGTTCGAAAAAGATTTTGAGACAACAACTGGTTTTGAAACAGATTTTGAAGCAAGTGTTGACTTTGTTTGAAACATTTTGGTGTGATGGAGAACTTTGACTTTTCTTTTTGATTGACAAAAGTAATTCCATTAATTTTGTTCCATTTGTTATAATCAATTGGTTTGATTTCCGGATTCTTTTGTTTCATTTGTGATCTACTCTCCTCGATAGTTCTAACGCTTCAAGAGAATCACTTAACAATAATGGGTTCATGCAAAACATTTCCATTGTTTAACACATTCCGAGATTTCTCGAGCTTTCAGGAAACCAGGAAGGTCGTTACCAAGTGCCATTCTATTGTTAGTATGAAAACGCTGATTTACTTGATTAGAAAGCATCTTGATTGTTTGAGCAGAATGACCCGTTGTAAGAAGCAAATTTTCCAAATTTTTTATCTTTTCATTCTTATCAAGAATTTCATCAAGAAGAGAATCTTCTTGTTTTGAAAAATCAGAATCAACTCTTCTTCTCTTTTCAAGATTAGAAAACATGTCTTTTTGTTTGGAAAGTTGGTTATTTAAATCTGAAATTTCCTTGTTTAAAGATTTAATTTTCAAGTTCAATTTCACATCAAGTGTGTTATACTTGATTTGCAATTCTTTTCTTAGAAACCAAATTTCATAACCAATTTCTAATTCTCGATTCTTTGTTTTATGAATTCAAAAGCTTTTATGCTCTCTTGTAACTCTCAAGCTCACGTCAATTTGGCATTCGCGCCTTAACATCGCGATTGACCTTTTAACTTTCTCAATTTCAATGCCACAGTTGTTGATTAATGATTCAAAATAAGCACGAAGTTTCCTCATCAGCCTCGTATTTTGTGCCACACGCCTCCACTAGGATCCACATTTGAGTTTCAGAGTTAGTATTGCTACAACCTCGATTGTCCATGTATGTATCATAAGTAGGTGCTGATGTGTCACGCACGTCGCTCGTCATGAGTAAACACATCAAATATGACATTGTTATAGCATGGATCAATGATTGGTACCTCGATAATGCGTTGGCCATAGACGTGGAGGTGCGCCGAATCGTGTCGCATTCTTAGTCTCCTCAAGATTTGCCATGAAGATGCAGTTTGCATTGAGTTCTTCGAGGTCTTCCAAATCATCCATAATAGCCATGAAGTCATGTTCCTCAGTACTCAATTGAAGTCCGATTGTTCCTTTGTGCCAATGTAATAACTTCTCAAGATACGCAAGATCCTCTCTTTTTCGCTTAGTTGACAATTCGCCATGACCCAATCCTGACAGCTATAACACTTAACCTCGATACCTCGATTCACATTTCCATAATTCCCAACGACCGAGTCGCAAATATTCCTATCTCCGATACCCACTACCTATTTCCAACATTCTCGACCCATCCGATACCCCGACTGAACCACTGACACCCTTGAAATCTAGTAGCATATCTCTGCTGATTCCCAATAACTCCAACCATTTGACCTTGAGTGCCCATGTTCACACCGTGCGTAATTTGCCTGCTATGAAGTGTTTGATGAAATCCTTTGGTTGTTGTTAGTTGGTGTGGAATAGCGACCACCAATGCTTTACCCAAGAATACAAATGCTTGTGACAAAGCTTCTTCGGGTTCATTTCAAGATCGCTGATTCCTTTGTTCCCGTAATGTTGTTGTTCAGTGGATAGTTTTGTTGTTGAGGGATGTATTGCTGCAAGTTGTTGTTAGTGGAAGATGATGAAGATTGTTGTTGTGTATTCACCTAAGTTTGAGTCTTGCAATGAGTGCCAATGGATCATGATTCTTTGCAATCTTTCTTGCTCGACTTCATTCACTTCATTTTGGTTTTGTTTCGTAAAAATCGCTGAGTTGATCAAAGTTCACTTGATGTAAGTCTTTTGTTTGGTTGACAATAGTGACATATCGCCCCATTCTTCTCGGTAGATTGTTCAAGAACTTGATGTTGCTCACGATAGTTCGGTGTCAACTTTTTTCGATCAGCTCATTCATTAAAGTACAAAACCTTCCATAGTAGGATTCAATGGATTCTCCTCGAGTAGATGTAAACTTCTCCCATGCAGTTAGCAACTTGTTCTCTCAGGTCTTGTTGACCGATTGCTCCATGACAAAGTCGCTCTAACACGCTCCCACATGTCGAAGCAGCTTCACAACCGCCTACAGCAAAGAAAGATGTCTCTGGTAAACCCACTGTATAATATGAATTGCCATGTCATCGCTTCGACTTGTTTCTCGATCCTCTTCGTATTCTGTCCTTTGAAGACGAAAAATGGTGGACGGAGGTGTTGCATCGATTTCCGTGGTCTTGGACTTGTCGAGGTATGAAGGGTCCATCCTGAATGGATTTGATCATCAATTTTCCATTAGGTTTTGTCTTGATGTAACTAAGCATTCGACTTGTCCATTGAAGATAACCACCTTTTTCCAACATAGGAGGACGGTTTTCAAAGACGCTGCATGAATATCTTGTTGAGTTGCCATTGATGAAGGTATGATCCGATAAAGTTGATGTAGGATCGATTCAACGATAAAGGAGTTGTGTTGATGAAGATTAAGCCTCGCTTGAGGTTTTTCTTAAAGTCGCATCGTGAACTTTGGTTCTAAAAAATTTTCTACCAAAATTTGAAATTCACTATAAAAATCAATTCTAAGGTCGTATGAAAATTTTGAGTTATGACAATTTTGACGCCAAATTTGACTCGAAAAAATTTGAATTTAGGCCCAAAAATTTGAAATTTTGACCAAAATTTTCACAGTTAAACCAAAATTTGAATCTCAAGTAAAAATTGAACGCTTAGTCTCCTCAAAATTTAAATTTTACTCAGTTTT
>OU343224.1:8102620-8199193 GCA_910596185.1 Chrysanthemum makinoi
TGTTGGAATGACCCCCGTGAGTTGCCCAAAACCGTCAAGGCAATCTCCTTGCCTCCCACTGACTCACAACCTTCCAATCTTAGGATGCTCGAACTTGAAGATCACGTCAAATTCCTAATGAGCTCCTACGTAAGCCCTCACACCAAGTGAACAAAATCACTCTACCTTGTGAATTATGTAGTGGTCCCCACGAAACTCGTGATTGCACAAGACTTCTCGAAAAAGCTTTTGCGGACTACGCCTCCACGCGTACCGACGGAGCGGGAGAGAAGTGGTACACTTTCAAGCCCGAGCAAAACAACTTCGGAAATTCCTACAACCCCTCATGGAGGAATCACCCTAACCTTAGGTGGATCTAAAACTCAAACCCATCCCAAAATAACTCATCTAGTCCACCCAATAGGTCCTAACCAAACCACACCTCCTACAACAACCCTCCGAACACCCGAACTTCCACTAGTCTTGAAGGAATGGTGTCCAAATTCATGTCATCTCAAGAAGCTCGATTGACTAAGATTGAAGCCAATTTCAACCAACGACAAAGCGAGATGACAACCAAGCTCAACACCCTCTTAAAAGCCTTTAATAACTGGGATATAGGAGCACTCCCAAGTGACACTATGTTAGGTCACTAGATTTACCACACAAGCTTAATAGAAAGATAGAGAGGCGATTGAACAATAAACCAAACACACACACACGTTAATGCTAAGACCGGTTATGCGTAGGTGTGAGTGAAAGAGAATGAATTGAACAACCAACCTTCAAATGAAGGTTTACAAGAGTATTTATAGGAGGGAAGCTAGGGCAACACTCCTAGTCCCTTCCTTTCTCCTATGGGCTTGGGCCTAAGCTCATGGGCCTTCTACATAAGCTTTAGGCTAATGACAAACATAAAGGCCATAATTAAGCTAACTATTACATATAAGTAACTAACACTTGAATAGAGGTTTAGGAGTGATTCCAACAATCTTCCCCTCAAGTGTTGGTGATGAAAAACGGTGAAGGCGTTGATGTAATAGTAGCTTTGACGTCTTCTGACATTCTTCTTTCTTGTGAGAAGAATTGCCTTGATTTGAACCATCTCCCCAGTGTAGCGAGATAGTTTTCTTTGAACAGTTATGCTTTGACATCATCTTTAACTTTGTTCTTTGATCATTGTTCTTTGTGATGAAAGTGATAGTATGTTGTTATCTGCATCAAGTCCGCCTCAGTTCGCTTCGCTGCTTTAGTGTGTCCACGTCTTTCTCCAACATGCTCACACACTCTTTAACGTTGGATTACGGTAATGATGAAGTTCTTTAAGTCTTTAACTTTGTAGATTCTTTGATTTGACGAAGAATCATTCCGACTTTTGTGTTGCTTTAAGATAGAACTTCTTTGATGATGTTGTTGGTGTGAACAAGTGGAGAATCTGCACGATCATTCCGCTCCAGAGCTTCCATAAGAAGTAAACATTAAAATGGTTAGTAATAAGCGGATTCCGGCACTTACAAGTTTGAACTTCGAGAGTGTTGACAGCATAGTGTGAAAACACAACTCTAATTCTTACAAAGGCCGTTCCTGATTCGGAGTCCCACAAGTGAGATAACTCGATGTACCGAAGTACACCTACGATTCAGATGAGTCGCTGAGGTACACCGAAGTATCACCTCACGACTGTAGACCGTTTGAGACCACTAAGCGCAATCCATGGGGAGTTGCCGAAGCGACCTACTGTCAGGGCTGTTTGATGTTGACCCTGGCAGGAGTTTCTATTCAATCATTGAGGATCACAAATGTGAACCTCTCATAAATGTTCTCGACAGATTGCTAAGATCTGTGAAGGACTCGATAATGTACCACTGGAATTATTATTGTTGAACGTCCAAGTGATGAAATGTCAAGTGTACCTAAGAGATCTTTTGATGAATCTCGTGGCTCTAGACTCAATAGTGCGTTTTGGTTTTCCTGAGCGGAGACTAGGGAGAGGGTCTCCTTCTTCAATACCAGCAATCTCTAAGAGAAAGCCGATAATTTACGTAGGGTTCCCTGTGAGAATGAAACAAGCTTCTGTTGAGAGAAACTTGAGTGGCTAAGAAGGTTTAGTGCATGCGTCACTGGGTCCATGACGACTTTTAATCTTCAATACCGGTGTCATCTAGTGACAACCAGTAGCATATGAATTGAACCCGGTGTCTGCCCTATGTTGAATAATCTGGAGGGTTATTTCTTTTCACCCTTTTCTTTGCATTTCTTTTTAATTCTTCAACTCCTTCTTTCTCCGATTCTCAATTCTCCTTTTTATAATCATACCTAAGGATTTCTAAATTCTAACTATTTGTGGTGTCCTTGGGTAGATCCCTCCGGCTCTGGCGGATCATAGGACGGTTATTCCTAACCTTAGTCACCTTATAACTCCATGACTAACCTATGTTGCCATAAAACCATTTACTTGAAGAATCTCGCTCAGTGTTTATGAATAAAAAAAACATTTTTGAACCAGGTTGAGATGAGATTTTGCATAAATACTTCCCCTCCACATGTGCTTAAGAGTTTTAACGGTTAAATGCACAGTGAGGAAAGAGCTCGCACATTTTGAATTGATCAACTCAAGATAGACATTCCCCCGCGAGACACGGTTACGTGGCATAGTTAAAGAGTTGCATTGTCAGCTTTTAGGTTACAACTAGCTCTAATAAGTACCTTGAAGGTGTAGACAATCCTCGAAAGGTTGTCAAACCCGTCAGAGTTCATGTCTACCAAGAGTTTCTCGAATGGTACATTCTACTCAGATAAGTCCTTTGCGAGACACGTTTACATCACTAGCGAACTAGCTTGAAATTATTACCCGTCCCAGACAAGTCTTTTCGAGTTACTTGCAGTTAAGAGCTCGTCAATTCATGGGTTAAAGTCTTTTTACACGAGAGTTTATTTAGCAAAACACAACATATTTCTTATCACGTATTTTTCTCCCCCTCAAAAATGGCATATAAAATGTTATTTTTGAAAAGTTGAGAATAAATATGACCATTTCGAGTGTTGCGGGAAGAATGACCACTGTGAACAATTTGTGAACAAAGTTTTAAGTCAAGTACTCCTCCTCAACAAGTGATATAAACGGTTGAGGTTTTGAAAATCATAAGGGAAAGTACTTGTTCTTTTGAGCAAACCCTTGAAAAGTGAAAGGTTTGATAGGTTTTACTCAAAAGTAAGAAGCTTTCGCTACTTTTATAAGGATTGTGGCACTGAAGCGTACCACAGGGTCCTTTATTTACAAGTACGGGTTGTACACTGTAATGTGTGCACAAGCCATTGACATAATAGATCATACATCCAAATTTATAATGAAAGATGCAGTTCAAGGGGTACCAGGTAGTCCAGAGATATCGCCAGGAATGTGAATCGGGCGTTGAAAGCCGATGATGTTTCTCCTGGGTCGACCACCAACATAGCTTTCCAATCTTCTGAACTGATCCCTTCTATACAACCGTTCATCAATCATGGTGATGATCCTCTTCACGTCCCTTCGATCCTGAGAAGTCCATCGCTTAGGAGACCCGATCTTTTGGTGTATATCCTTCAACCGATAAGCCAATCCGTCCCTAACCAACTTCAAAGTGTGATATCTAAATTTGTGTAGATCTGCACGCCATCAAGCAATTTCTTTGAAGTTCACTGCGGTAAACGACGCCGAATGGTTTGCTGATGAGTGTAAATTGTGAGAGCTGGTTGATGTCGGGAAGATCAAGCTGCGGTGGAGTGAAGTTGACACGGATCTGATAAGATTCTATGCAAGTGGAGATCTTCTACACGTTCTTTGATGACTATGCGTCTGATGAAGATGAGCACTGACTTTATGAATTCACGTTGTACTTCAGTGGAGAATTGTCTCATACGACCCTGTACTTTGGCAAGGTACATATCTTCGATGTCATTGAAAGACAAATTCTCAAAGTCAGCTTCAGAGAATGCATAATCCCTTTCGTCTTGTCTCTTGACCACAATAGTTTTGAGATAAGTGTAGTCCCATTTGGACGAAAGATCAACGTGTTTGATGGCAACGATGTTTTTAGTACTGAACACCGCATGTTGAGACTTCTGTACCTGGCAGCTTCTGTAGTAGATTCGTTAATTAAGAAGAAAAAGAATTAATTAATTAAGAAAAAGAAAAAGAAAAGAAAAATTTAAAGACCAAACGAAGAATTAATTAATTAAGAAGAAAAAGAAAAATAGAAGAAAGAAAAGAAAGAAAATGGATCAGCAAGAAAAGGAGCTTAAAGGAAAATTAAATGCAACATTAAACACAAAAAGACTCTTGGTCTAGTGGGTGGAGACATGTTTTCTAAGCAAGAGGTCTTGGGTTCAAATCCCACTAATGACAAAATTGTTGACATTTTTTTTATCATGAAGCTCAAATGTTGAATGTCTCATCCCAGCTGCATAGCCACGAAATTCCAGGCCCAAGTGACCCACGAGGCCCAACATCCGGCCCAGCTGAATTCCTAGCGAGATCCAAGCCCAACTGCATACCAACGAAATGAAAATGTAATCTGTGCTTTGTTATAAAAACTTGGGGACCAAGTTTTAATAGGGAATTTTTTGTACCAAGCTCTAATAGTTTAGGGGCCATTATGAAATATTATTAGGGGCCAAAGTGTAACTTGTGGGTCTATAAAAACCCACCCCCTCACCTCATTTTAAAAATCTTTAATTTGTATTTTGTACCCAAACTCTTGTATTTTATTTTTATGCTCTTTAGTTTTATAAAAGTTTTATTTATTTCTTGCATCTCTATATTCTTCTCATCTCTTAATCCTTTTTATTTCATTTTATTTTTATAAAACTTTTTATAAAAATATCCCATGAAGAGTTGAGTTATAGTAAGATTGTGTGAGTGTATTTTATACGCTTCGTGCACACGCTCAACATATCATATTTATATTTTTATAAAAGTTTAGTTTTTTTATTGCTTATTTTTATTAAAGTTTACCTTTTTATTGTTTTATTTAGCTTAAAAATAGTAAAAAGTCTCTAAAAATCTTGTCTTTTTTACAAAAAATCCAAAAATATATTTTATTTTCGTCATAAAATTTTCTTATTTTTCTGAGTTGTTTTAGGATTTTTTAAAAATCAAAAACTGTTTCTGTCCTTTTTCTCTAAAAAAAAAACTGTTTCGAATCTTATTTTTAAAAAATAGTAAAAAAAGCCAAAAAAATATTTTTAGATTTTCTGGTAGCTTTTAATAGTTTTCTTAAGATAGTGTGAATTTTTCATATTTTTTTTGAACTAGTTTAGTATTTATTTTGATTTATTTGCTATTTTAAAGATAAAAATCGAAAAAAATACTTATTTAATTCCGAAAATTCTAAAAATTTTTCTGTGAGCTTTTATCACTTTTCTTACATTGCTAAAAAACATTTGGAATTTTCGGAGTTCATTTGATATTTTTCATTGATTTATTTCCTTTCCTTTATTTAAAAAAAAAAAAATCTTATATTTTAAATCTTAACCTTAATAACCAAATTAGTTTTTGTGGAAACATATCTCCTTGAGAGAGTTTGGTGGTTAAAATTTGATTTATTAAGATTAGTTTACCTATTATTTTAGCTTTTTATTATAAAAATCTTATATTTATATATTTGTGCTAACCCTTAAGTTTTGATTTTGTTTGTGTAATCCGATCCTACCTCATAAGGCGTGGAGCTTAAGGGTCTTTAAGCATTTTTAATACATAAAGTTTGAAGCTTTAGTAATTTTTAAGCTTGTTGGTGAATAAAGTTTTAAACTTTACTTACTAATTAGTGGATAAGATTAATAAAGTTGTAAACTTTTGTATTAATTTGTGCTTATAAGATCGGGTGGTTTTATTCCTCTCGTTTCATCACCGGGTTTTATTCTCTTAACTTTTTATCATTTTTAGCTTAGAATCTTAGTTTAACGTTATGTTTAATTATTCGTCTTATGTTTGTTAAGTCTTTTATTGTCATATTGTAGCTTAATATTTATCGTCACTAGTTGTAGTTTGTCATTTAAACTTTAGTTTAAACTTTAATTAAAAAAAATTAAAAAGTCAAATATATATATATATATATATATATATATTCCGTTTTTTTTCAAAAATCAAAAATCAAAAACCAAAAAAAATAGTTTTAAATTTTAGATAATTTTTAGATCACATTTTTAGTTGCAAAAAAATATTAGATCACTTTTAGGGGTTAAAATAGATTAATTTGCATTTTAGAATACGTTTTTTTGGCATAAAATAATTTGCGTCTTTAGTTCTATTTACGTACTTAATTGAGATTACTTGTTTGCACCTTAGGATTAGTCGATTTATATGCCTTTTATTATTATTGCTTGCCCCGTAGTTTAGAAATCCTAAAAATCCTTTTTAACGCATTCAAATCCCGATAATCGCGACGTGAGTTGGAAATTCCATTCAACCCTCGTCCGGAACGATCTCGGTGCTCAAACCTAACACGTTTGAGTTACCCCGTAATACTACACACTTCTCTATTATTGATTTTTATCGAATCAATTTTTGGCGCCGCTGCCGGGGAGGGCTTGTAGTGAATTTTCGTATTTCCGTCTCGAATCGCGTGCATTTGAAGATCCTTCCCCGAGTGAAGTTACCGTCGTTTTTGTATATATATATTTTTCAAAAACCCAAAAAATCTAAAAAACCAAAACATTCTTCCTAGAGTGTTTACAAAACCTTAAAAATTAAAAAACCAACAAAACAAGCCCGAAACGTCAATTGTTACGTCGGCTCACCTTGAGAGTACAACCTATACACGGGGTATAAGGAAAGTCTTGACATTAAATTGCAGACTGAAGAACGATCCACTCTTCGTTCCCGCTCCGCTGCGAGTACTTTTGAGAGCTACCGAGCACCAGTTGACGCGACGGTTACCAAAAAATTGTGTTTTCAAAAGTTTTCTTAAATATAAAAACCAAAAAGATTTTCCTTTTTCAAATTTATTTTTCCTTTTTAAATTTTGATTTTGAATTTTTTGTGCATGCGCACTCGTTCTCAGTCACGACGTAATCGTAATCGTAGAATAGACGTACCCGAGTTACGTACTATCGTTGAAGAACCCGTCGTCATGGCAGATACTCGAACGATGATCGAATTACTTCAAGCTCCCGTAGACGGCTACGGTGATGCTTTCGTTGTTCCACCACTTGATGCCGAGAATTTTGAACTTAAAACGAACTTAATTCAATTGGTTTCAAATAAACCTTTTTGTGGTTTGGATCATGAGGAGCCCCACGCACACCTCCGTTGGTTTAATCAAGTTGCTTCTACGATAAACTTTCGGGCGTCACTCATGAGTCAATTAAATTGAGATTGTTTCCATTTTCCCTTGAGGGGGCAGCCCGGACTTGGCTCGAAAAAGAACCCCCTCAATCAATTACAACATGGGCCGATCTTTCTAAGAAGTTTGTAAATCAATTCTTTCCTCCTTCGAAAATTACAATGTTACGAAATCAAATCATTAATTTTCAACAAAAATTCGATGAAAGTTTTGGAGAAGCATGGGATAGATTCAAGGAACTTTTATGTAAATGCCCAAATCACGGTTTTACCGATCTTCATCAGATTGATACGTTCTACAATGCTTTAACGCCGGCCGATCAAGATTCGCTTAACGCAGCCGCCGGTGGTAACATCTTGAGTCGTATGCCCACCGATATTAGAACGATTATCGAAAACAAGTCAAAAGTTGTCTCGTCTAGAAACCGTTCGGTTGTTTCTAAGATTACTACTAATGATAACTACGTTCAGAAGAGTGAGTTGAGTGGGCTGACTGATGCTGTTAATTCCATGATGAGATAATTTAAGATTCTGAAATCCGAACAAGCCAAAGCCGTTATCGAAACATGTGTTATTTGCGGTGGTCCTCATCCGTACTATAATTGTCAAGCCACCGATGGCGATCTCAGAAATGCTTCCGTAGCATCTACTAATCCGGTTCAAAATCAAAACCAAGGATACCGTGCCAACCAAATGGGACCACCCGGTTTTTCACCCATTCCTCAACAAAACCAAAACCATAATCAAAACCGTTATCAAAACCAATCTTACAATCAAAACCGAGGAGCTAATCTCAATCATGGTAATCAAAACTACCAAGCTCCTCCACCTCAAGTTTATCAACAACCTCCTCAACAACCTTATCAACCACCTCATCAAGTTGCTCCGAACAATGAGTTTCTGACTTACATGAAGAATTCCGATAACACCATTAAAAATTTGCAAACTCAAATTACCAGCATGAGGACTGATTTCAAAAGAGAAATGGAAGCTACGAGTAACAAGCAGATGAGTGAAATGAGGAATATGATGGCTAGTTTCTTTCAAGCCAATCAAGCTTCTACTTCTTATTCTCAACCATCGGGTTCTAGTACTCTTCCGAGTAATACGATTCCTAACCCGAGAGGTGACATGAAAGCGATCACTACCCGAAGTGGTGTAGCTTATGATGGACCCACGGCTCCTACCACTTTTTCTTCTTCTCCGTCTCGTGTGGTAGACCGTGGGACCGGGGTGACAAAGGACCCGGTGCTTCCTACTACTAAGGGGAGTACCAAGAATGTCCAACCCACGATTGTCCCGACATCTGAGCCTAAGGATGCTCCGGTTAGTGCTGAAAAGACTAACCGAAAAACAACACTTCCGTACCCGTCAAGGATGAATGATCAAAAGCAACGTGAACAAGAAAATCTTCAAATAGAAAAATTCTTTCAAATATTTCAAGATCTTCACTTCGAAATTAGCTTCGCGGATGCTCTTCTTCTCATGCCTAAGTTTGTTTCGACACTAAAGGGATTATTAAGTAACAAAGAGAAAATTGTGGATTTGGCAAAAACGTCTTTGAATGAGAATTGTTCGGCGGTGATTCTCAAGAAACTTCCCGAAAAGTTAGGTGACTCCGGCAAGTTCCTCATTCCGTGCGATTTTCAAGGAATTATTCAATGCTCCGCCTTGGCCGATCTTGGCGCGAGTATCAATTTGATGCCGAAATCAATCTATGAAAAGCTTTCATTGCCCCCACTTACCCCAACGTGTATGACCCTCGAGCTAGCCGACCGTACTACGACAAAACCAATCGGTATAGCCGAGGATGTTTTTGTTAAAGTAGGGACGTTCGATTTCCCCCGCGATTTTGTTGTCGTTGATTTTGATGCCGACCGCCGAGTACCCATCATTCTCGGAAGGAGCTTCTTAAGGACGGGCCATGCGTTGATTGATGTGTATGAAGGAGAGATCACTTTACGAGTAGGAAATGAAGCCGTCACGTTCAATGTTAACCATACATCCAAATCTCTAACCAACCAATATGATGTGGCCAAAATTAATGACACCGAGGTGACAAAGGACCCGGAATTCCTACTAATAACGGAAGTACCAAAAACGTCCAACCTCCGGTGGTTCAAAAGTTGGGCCTAAGACATCGAGAATTGATCCGAGTCTTTCACGTTTTACGGTTAAGAGTTTGTCGACGATACGTGCTGACCAAAAAAAGAAATTAGAAAAGGAGTCTACAACGATTGTGGTGGAAAATGCTAGCTCTAAGAGCACACCACTTGTCCCACCTCCGCTTTCTGTTTGCTGTGTTGAACTTAAGAACGTCGAGTTTTCTTTGAGTGGCAATCCCACTCCTTCTTCTGAAAATATTGAACTTTCTTCTAAACAAATCATTTCTGATTCTTCCTCTTCCCTCACTAAATTTGAGGAGGATGATTCTATCATGGAAGAAATCGAGGCTTATTTAAAAAGTGATTCAATTTCACCGGAAATTGATAATGCCGACATCGACATCGAGGGAGATATTCGTTTAATTGAAGAAATGCTCTTCACTCTCTCGAAAGAAAATGAAATTAAGCCATCTACTAATCCTTCGGAGCCCGATCTCAAGGATTCTTCTATTGATTTACTTCTCGAGGAGTTCGCCGATGAACTCGCTCGCATGGATCCTCTTCCACCGGGAAGTGAGGATGACGTCTTTGATTTTAGAGCCGACTTACGCGAAATTGAATATTTGTTATATAAAGATCCGTCGATTTACTTCGAGAAGTTCACCGATGAACTTGATCCCACAGACTCGATTCTTTCTGAGATTAAAGAAAATAAATACGATGATCCATTTTACCCAAAGAAAGAAAAGGAAGTGAAGATTTCAACTGATGAGCTTATTGATACTGAGGTCCCACACTATTTTTTATCCGAGAGTGATTCCTCTTCTCGTGAGGATTTTCACGTAGATGATACGTTGATTTCGTTCCTTTCCGAGGACAAGATTTTTAACCCTGGGATACTCATCGGAGAGGACATTCATAAAACAAAAGTTTTCCGAAAAAAGGATCCTCTCTTGGATGCCTTCATTGTTAAACCTTCAAACTACATTTCTCTGTACCATGGACTCCCTTCTTCTATGGAGTCGTTTCTCTTTGATCCGTCATCCCGTAGTCCACCCGCAAAAGCACCGGATGATGGATCATTCTTTCTTGATATCCCTTATGTGAGTTTGGGAGAAGTTATCCCTTATGTGCTTGAGCCCGACATTTTCTTCCCCTCCTAACCCACCCATTCTCTTTCCCTTCGGAGTGAGGATACCATCTTTGATCCGGGTATCCTTCTCGCTTGTTTCCCTAAGGACAAATGAATGCGGGGACGAGTCAGGCTAGCGACTCGGTGAACAAAAACAGTAGCGCTTCGTGGGAGGCACCCCATGCTTATCCTTTTATCTTATTTATGTTTTATAATAAGTGACGTGAGGAGGTTTGCCTCTTCCATTTCTCGTGTTTCGTGTTGTTGTTGTTTATGTCCAGGATTTTCTTCGAAAATGAAGACTCTCGTGCTCGAAGTTTTGTCTTTTCTCCACTCGAGTTTCATGTTTCGACGCTCTTATGGAAATCCGATATCCAAAATCTTTATCGATTATCGTTTATCTATTAGCATAACTAACCAATGGCTTTAGATTTGCGTTGAGAACCCGTACCTTTAGACATTGAGGACAATGTTTGATTTTAGTCTGGGGTGGGTAATCTTTCGATCGATTTTGCCTAGCACTTTGCCGTGTACTCGTGCAACCTCGTTTTTCCTTAGAAATTGAAAAAAAAAATTGTGCAAAAATGAGAAAATTTAAAAATTTTTGAAGCTTTTGTTAAGTCTTTTTGATTGAAAAGTTTGCTAGTCTCTTAGACAAGAAGCTATAAAATGCGAATTCTAGCTCACAAGGCCAAGAATTTGCAAGTTTCCCTGAGTGATTTTAAATATGCATGACTTGATTTCATTAGACGAAGCATTTGCTAAATTAATGTATATGTTTTACACCTTGTTGACTTTCACGGTGAGGGTAGGAATAGAATTCGACTTGACCGGGCGTGTTGAGCCCTAGCTTGTTCCCTTAACCATAGATAATCTAAAAATTATCGGCTAAGAATCCGCGGATCTCATTATTTGGGATTTTAAATTTGCGGAGATCGAGAAATGATAGAGTTACTTATGAGTTTAGATGCTAAGCGTGGAGTAGATGGTTCTCTTTAGAGCCCATCGAAGGTACTTATGGCTTTTTGTTCCCACAAGATTGTTTCACCCCATATCTGCTAATAATAATTAGAGATGTTGAGTTTTTGACGATAGTTAGTTTTTTTATCTTCTTTAGAGAATCTTTGCCCATGAGAGTTGGGTACACATCGAGGTACTGTCAGTGTTACGGTGTAATAGACAACTGATTCCTGATAGTTTGCTGCTATTGTTTCTATTGTTATAAAAGCCGTAGGGTTTGGAGTTTGGCACAAAAATTAACATGAAATAAAGCCCAAATGTTTTAAAATTAAAAATCCAAAGCTATAAAAGTTGTCATAGACTTCTATAAAAGCAGAGGAAAAATCCAAAGTCATAATAAGACTTCTGATAAAACGGTAATCCCGTTGAGTTAGTGGTTGAAAAGACCAAGGGCTTAAATTGCAAAAATGCAAATGTGCTGAAATAGTGTTAAGCCGAACTTCGGATCCGGGAGATGTCTAAATAAAGCTTCTGTCTCTGGACTCTTAGATGAGTTGTCTCGGTCGCCATAAAAAGGATATTCTCCCTAAATCGTGTGAAATTAGGACCTTGATGTGGACCTCATTCTTGTGTGCAATGGTTTTCGAGGGAAGGTGGATAACTAATTACCGACTTAGCTTTATATCTTTAGTGGAATAAATCTTATCGAAACGAGAATTATGAAGAAATTCATTTCTCTAACCAACCAATATGATGTGGCCAAAATTAATGACACCGAGGTGACAAAGGACCCGGGATTTCCTACTAATAACGGAAGTAACAAAAACGTCCAACCTCCAGGTGGTTCAAAAGTTGGGCCTAAGACATCGAGAATTGATCCGAGTCTTTCACGTTTTACGGTTAAGAGTTTGTCGACGATACGTGCTGACCAAAAAAAGAAATTAGAAAAGGAGTCTACAACGATTGTGGTGGAAAATGCTAGCTCTAAGAGCACACCACTTGTCCCACCTCCGCTTTCTGTTTGCTGTGTTGAACTTAAGAACGTCGAGTTTTCTTTGAGTGGCAATCCCACTCCCTTCTTCGAAAATATTGAACTTTCTTCTAAACAAATCATTTCTGATTCTTCCTCTTCCCTCACTAAATTTGAGGAGGATGATTCTATCATGGAAGAAATCGAGGCTTATTTAAAAAGTGATTCAATTTCACCGGAAATTGATAATGCCGACATCGACATCGAGGGAGATATTCGTTTAATTGAAGAAATGCTCTCTTCACTCTCTCCGAAAGAAAATGAAATTAAGCCATCTACTAATCCTTCGGAGCCCGATCTCAAGGATTCTTCTATTGATTTACTTCTCGAGGAGTTCGCCGATGAACTCGCTCGCATGGATCCTCTTCCACCGGGAAGTGAGGATGACGTCTTTGATTTTAGAGCCGACTTACGCGAAATTGAATATTTGTTATATAAAGATCCGTCGATTTACTTCGAGAAGTTCACCGATGAACTTGATCCCACAGACTCGATTCTTTCTGAGATTAAAGAAAATAAATACGATGATCCATTTTACCCAAAGAAAGAAAAGGAAGTGAAGATTTCAACTGATGAGCTTATTGATACTGAGGTCCCACACTATTTTTTATCCGAGAGTGATTCCTCTTCTCGTGAGGATTTTCACGTAGATGATACGTTGATTTCGTTCCTCTCCGAGGACAAGATTTTTAACCCTGGGATACTCATCGAAGAAGACATTCATAAAACAAAGTTTTCCGAAAAAAAGGATCCTCTCTTGGATGCCTTCATTGTTAAACCTTCAAACTACATTTCTCTGTACCATGGACTCCCTTCTTCTATGGAGTCGTTTCTCTTTGATCCGTCATCCCGTAGTCCACCCAAGAAAAGCACCGGATGATGGATCATTCTTTCTTGATATCCCTTATGTGAGTTTGGGAGAAGTTATCCCTTATGTGCTTGAGCCCGACATTTTCTTCCCCTCCTAACCCACCCATTCTCTTTCCCTTCGGAGTGAGGATACCATCTTTGATCCGGGTATCCTTCTCGCTTGTTTCCCTAAGGACAAATGAATGCGGGGACGAGTCAGGCTAGCGACTCGGTGAACAAAAACAGTAGCGCTTCGTGGGAGGCACCCCATGCTTATCCTTTTATCTTATTTATGTTTTATAATAAGTGACGTGAGGAGGTTTGCCTCTTCCATTTCTCGTGTTTCGTGTTGTTGTTGTTTATGTCCAGGATTTTCTTCGAAAATGAAGACTCTCGTGCTCGAAGTTTTGTCTTTTCTCCACTCAAGTTTCATGTTTCGACGCTCTTATGGAAATCCGATATCCAAAATCTTTATCGATTATCGTTTATCTATTAGCATAACTAACCAATGGCTTTAGATTTGCGTTGAGAACCCGTACCTTTAGACATTGAGGACAATGTTTGATTTTAGTCTGGGGTGGGTAATCTTTCGATCAGATTTTTGCCTAGCACTTTGCCGTGTACTCGTGCAACCTCGTTTTTCCTTAGAAATTGAAAAAAAAAAATTGTGCAAAAATGAGAAAATTTAAAATTTTTGAAGCTTTTGTTAAGTCTTTTTGATTGAAAAGTTTGCTAGTCTCTTAGACAAAAAGCTATAAAATGCGAATTCTAGCTCACAAGGCCAAGAATTTGCAAGTTTCCCTGAGTGATTTTAAATATGCATGACTTGATTTCATTAGACGAAGCATTTGCTAAATTAATGTATATGTTTTGACACCTTGTTGACTTTCCGCTGGAGAGAGTAGGAATAGAATTCGACTTGACCCGGGCGTGTTGAGCCCTAGCTTGTTCCCTTAACCATAGATAATCTAAAAATTATCGGCTAAGCATCCGCGGATCTCATTATTTGGGATTTTAAATTGCGGAGATCGAGAAATGATAGAGTTACTTATGAGTTTAGATGCTAAGCGTGGAGTAGTTGGTTCTCTTTAGAGCCCATCGAAGGTACTTATGGCTTTTTGTTCCCACAAAATTGTTTCACCCCATATCTGCTAATAATAATTAGAGATGTTGAGTTTTTGACGATAGTTAGTTTTTTATCTTCTTTAGAGAATCTTTGCCCATGAGAGATTGGTACACATCGAGGTAATCTGTCAGTGTTACGTGTAATAGACAACGATTCATGATAGTTTGCTGCTATTGTTTCTATTGTTATAAAAGCCGTAGGGTTTGGAGTTTGGCACAAAAATTAACATGAAATAAAGCCCAAATGTTTTAAAATTAAAAATCCAAAGCTATAAAAGTTGTCATAGACTTCTATAAAAGCAGAGGAAAAATCCAAAGTCATAATAAGACTTCTGATAAAACGGTAATCCCGTTGAGTTAGTAGTTAAAAAGACCAAGGGCTTAAATTGCAAAAATGCAAATGTGCTGAAATAGTGTTAAGCCAGACTTCGGATCCGGGAGATGTCTAAATAAAGCTTCTGTCTCTGGACTCGTAGATGAGTTGTCTCGGTCGCCATAAAAAGGATATTCTCCCTAAATCGTGTGAAATTAGGACCTTGATGTGGACCTCATTCTTGTTTGCAATGGTTTTCGAGGGAAGGTGGATAACTAATTACCGACTTAGCTTTATATCTTTAGTGGAATAAATCTTATCGAAACGAGAATTATGAAGAAATTCATTTCTCACAAAAATAAAAAAAATCTAGAGGAAATAGGAAAATGGGAGCAAAAGATAATTACACAAGTAACTTCCATGGGTAGTGTTAGCATCTAAAGTCATATTTAACAATGATTTCGATTTTACGCTTAGTTTGGGGACTTGTGAAAAATCAGGGACGATGTATTCTATCCGTATGGTCACTTCACGCTGTGTTGTGTTTCTTACTCCGTGATCCTAACGTGTCGTTTGAAAAATGTTGGAGTTATTGATCGACATGAAAGTTCAACAAACCGTCACTCATAATTGGAATGTGCTTAACCGTAATATCTATATGTGAATTAAAAGGTAAACGGGGCGTTTTTAGAAATAAGGGTTTCTTAATCTCTTTTGAGGAATCTTTGCTACTTTTCATAGGTTTAGTAGAAAGAGATTGAAATCTTTGTTTTTAGAAGCGTGAGTTGATTACATTGCGTGAGGACACGGCAATCTTCTCGTCTGGGGTATTTTGGTATATGTGAAAACATATACCTTTTCTTTATCAAAACCGGACCAAAAATACCAAAAACTAACCCCTAAAGCCATAAATATTTGTGTTTTGGTGTTTATGTATGTGCAGGTAACAGATATTGTAAAATGGATAAAAAGAAGACAAATGGACAAAAACGAGCACGAGAATGGAAGGAGCACGAAGTTACGGGACCAATGATAATTTTATTTGGAGCATCAAGGCAAGAAAAGAAAAATTTAAAGACCAAACAAAGAATTAATTAATTAAGAAGAAAAAGAAAAATAGAAGAAAGAAAAGAAAGAAAATGAATCAGCAAGAAAAAAGCTTAAAGGAAAATTAAATGCAACATTAAACACAAAAAGACTCTTGGTCTAGTGGGTGGAGACATGTTTTCTAAGCAAGAGGTCTTGGGTTCAAATCCCACTAATGACAAAATTGTTGACATTTTTTTTATCATGAAGCTCAAATGTTGAATGTCTCATCCCAGCTGCATAGCCACGAAATTCCAGGCCCAAGTGACCCACGAGGCCCAACATCCGGCCCAGCTGAAGTCCTAGCGAGATCCAAGCCCACGTAGCTCCAAGCCCATTCCAGCTGAAGCCCATGCCCAGCTTATACTCTTGAGGCCCAACGAGTCCTGTCCAAGCCCAACTGCATACCAACGAAATGAAAATGCAATCTGTGCTTTGTTATAAAAACTTGGGGACCAAGTTTTAATAGGGAATTTTTTGTACCAAGCTCTAATAGTTTAGGGGCCATTATGAAATATTATTAGGGGCCAAAGTGTAACTTGTGGGTCTATAAAAACCCACCCCCTCACCTCATGTTAAAAATCTTTAATTTGTATTTTGTACCCAAACTCTTGTATTTATTTTTTTATGCTCTTTTAGTTTTATAAAAGTTTTATTTATTTCTTGCATCTCTATATTCTTCTCATCTCTTAATCTTTTTATTTCATTTTATTTTTATAAAACTTTTTATAAAAATATCCCATGAAGAGTTGAGTTATAGTAAGATTGTGTGAGTGTATTTTATACGCTTCGTGCACACGCTCAATATATCATATTTATATTTTTATAAAAGTTTAGTTTTTTATTGTTTATTTTTATTAAAGTTTACCTTTTATTGTTTTATTTAGCTTAAAAATAGTAAAAAGTATCTAAAAATCTTGTCTTTTTACAAAAAATCCAAAAATATATTTTATTTTCGTCATAAAATTTCGTATTTTTCTGAGTTGTTTTAGTATTTTTAAAAATCAAAATGTTTCGTCCTTTTCTCTAAAAAAAAAGCTGTTTCAATCTTATTTTTAAAAATAGTAAAAAAGCCAAAAAAAATATTTTTAGATTTTCTGGTAGCTTTTAATAGTTTTCTTAAGATAGTGTGAATTTTTCATATTTTTTTGAACTAGTTTACTATTTATTTTGATTTATTTGCTATTTTAAAGATAAAAATCGAAAAAATACTTATTTAATTCCGAAAATTCTAAAAATTTTTCTGTGAGCTTTTATCACTTTTCTTACATTGCTAAAAAACATTTGGAATTTTCGGAGTTCATTTGATATTTTTCATTGATTTATTTCCTTTCCTTTATTAAAAAAAAAAAAAAAAAAAAAAAAAAAATCTTATATTTTAAATCTTAACCTTAATAACCAAATTAGTTTTTGTGGAAACATATCTCCTTGATAGAGGTTGGTGGTTAAGATTTGATTTATTAAGATTAGTTTACCTATTATTTTAGCTTTTTATTATAAAAATCTTATATTTATATATTTGTGCTAACCCTTAAGTTTTGATTTTGTTTGTGTAATCCGATCCTACCTCATAAGGCGTGGAGCTTAAGGGTCTTTAAGCATTTTTAATACATAAAGTTTGAAGCTTTAGTAATTTTAAGCTTGTTGGTGAATAAAGTTTTAAACTTTACTTACTAATTAGTGGATAATAAGATTAATAAAGTTGTAAACTTTTGTATTAATTGTGCTTATAAGATCGGGTGGTTTTATTCCTCTCGTTTCATCACCGGGTTTTATTCTCTTAACTTTTTATCAATTTTAGCTTAGAATCTTAGTTTAACGTTATGTTTAATTATTCGTCTTATGTTTGTTAAGTCTTTTATTGTAATATTGTAGCTTAATATCATCGCACTAGTTGTAGTTTGCCATTTAAACTTTAGTTTAAACTTTAATTAAAAAAAATTAGAAAGTCAAAAAATATATATATATATATATATATATATATATTTATATATATATATATTCGCTTTTTTTCAAAAATCAAAAATCAAAACCAAAAAATAGTTTTAAATTTTAGATAATTTTTTGGATCACATTTTTAGTTGTAGAAATATATTAGATCACTTTTAGGGGTTAAAATAGATTAATTTGCATTTTAGAATAATCGTTTTGGCATAAAATAATTTGCGTCTTTAGTTCTATTTACGTACTTAATTGAGATTACTTGTTTGCACCTTAGGATTAGTCGATTTATATGCCTTTTATTATTATTGCTTGCCCCGTAGTTTAGAAATCCTAAAAATCCTTTTTAACGCATTCAAATCCCGATAATCGCGACGTGAGTTGGAAATTCCATTCAACCCTCGTTCGGAACGATCTCGGTGCTCAAACCTAACACATTTGAGTTACCCGTAATACTACACACTTCTCTATTATTGATTTTTATCGAATCAGAAAGCAACCTCCAAATCTCCATCACAGAACTGGCCTACTGAAAACAGATTGTGACCGAGGCCTTCCACATAATAAACCCTGCTAATTTCGATGTTCCCATTGATATAGTCTCCGTAGCCCATGATGGTTGCGAAGTGATCATTCAACCGAACCTGACAGCTTGCCAATGAACTTTGCAATAAAGTTTGATAACAGTTTAAGGTTGCATGTCATGTGTCGGGAACATCCGCTATCAATAATCCAAAGGATGATATGTATCACCGCATTACATAATACGCACGACACAGATGGAATAGAAGTAGATGTGGAACCCGAAATGTTAGAGGGTTCCGAGCAGTTATAGTAGACATACACACATCAATAGCTTTAGGTATCCATTTAAATCCTAGTGTGTTATATATCCATTTTGCCATCTCCAACTAGTATTTGCTTTAGTCTTAGTGAATGCACTAGGTGGTACTACATTCCTAGGAGATGAAACTGGAGTTACAGGGATAACAAAGCGTTTCTTAGAATCTAAAGAGGGCGGTCTACAAGCCAATGACTTAGAAAGATTAGTGGGCCTAGAGGTATTCCGGTTCTTAGGATTCCTTAAACGAGATGATAGCTTTAGCAACACATTTATCATGACAATCAGAATTCATACTTTTTCCACAAATAACACAAGGTATTAGGATGAATATCAAAAGTGCTTAATGGTTTAGAATTGCTTACATCACTATTTCTATTACATTTGCCCGACGCAATATCTATAGTGGAAGCAACGTGAGTCTTATTCATAGTCCTAGGTTGTTCTTCTACTTTAGCATTCCTTATTGATCTTTTCTTAGGTCGCAACTTCCTATTCTTCGATGTAGTGCACCTAGGCTGTGAAGTGCGGACGTTTGGAAAAGACACAACTATTCCTGTTTCAGTAGAAGGAGGCACGTTAGCAACTTGTGATTTGGCAGTAGTGATTCTAGGTTCATGATTACTAAGTGTTACTAGGGCTATTCTCTTAATCATGGTAGGCGGAAGTTGTTCATACTTTCCTAACATTTCTCTTAACTTGAAGATAGTGTGAATCAGATCTTGATTTTCGGACCGAATATTTCCATCAAAATGCATAACTTCTTTAGTGTGTGCAAGATAATGATCAAGTTCATTTGATGCTTCATCACGAGTCTTTTTGAGTAAATCAAATATGACACCATATTCCTTTTAACTTTTACAAGTTCTTGTTCATATTTTGAGATTTGACACTTAAAAGACACGTTTTGATCATCTAGTTGCTCAATTTTGGATCGAAGATTTGTCACGCAATCGGGCGATTTTGTGTTGAAAAGCAAGTTGTTGATCGTGAATATCTTTTTGACACCAATTAAGATGACGTATTGCATTTGAAAGTTCGTTTGACAATCGTTTATTTTTAACTTTTAAGGACTCGACCAAGCACATTATCGCGTGTTCTCAACATTTACCACGTAATCAACAGTATCGCAGAGGTATGATCAAATGCATATGACAAAGAATTCAATAGCACAACATTATGGACATCAGCACAGATGACATCTTCCAAGATTCGATCAACATCTTTTCTCAACATTTTCTTTTTACGTTTAGTATTAGAAATAGATGTTTCTCTTTTCTCGAAAACGACCTTCATCAATCCAAGTTCCTTATGAAAGTCCCTTTCCCAAGACAATGCACAACTTTTCAAATTTTTAACATTTGGTAAAAGATTTTTCTGAAAAATGTCTCTTTGTTCTCGCGAGGCGATTGAAAGTGTTGAACTTTGATTTTCGAATGATATTCTATCTCATGTTGTAAAGTTTTGAGGTCAGCCATGAAAAGGTCAAAATATCTAAGAATTTTGCGATTTTCATGTTTTGAGTTTACTTCACTGATGGAAGGTAAAGGACCATAAGTTTGTGCATAATCTGGTTTGGGATTGTCATTAGAAGACTCAGACGTTTTTATGATAATCCTTGGTGTGTTAGAAGAATCCGCTGGTGTGACGAAAGTGACCGCTTTTGAATAGTTAAAAGGTTTGTTGTAAACAACTTTTTCTAATTTCGACTCTCGTCTTCTCGTGATCTAATTCCTCTTGACGATGATATTCAACAACACTCATAATGTAATTATCAATTTTATATTCACGTGACCGAAACTTCGTGGATTTGGTTTGAATTCTTTGGTTGAAAGCTTAGGTTTGTAATCCGCAAGATTCGGTCCATATCCATTTGGATTGGGTTTTAAAGTAAACTTTTCAATGGTTGTGACCGACTCGCCATGTTTGTAAACAACAATTTTAAACTCTTTAAGTTTGTTTTGCAAGCCGATGATTTCTTCAAGATGATCATCTATTCGCTTCGTTGAATGCTTTTTGTATGCAGAGAACTGTTTTTGACAAGTTAACAACTCAGCCTTAGCTTTTGATTTTCCAAGGTGAGAGCGTTAATTTGCTTTTGATGTTCATGTTTCAGCTTGTTCTATTTCGCACAACAAAGCATTCTTCGAAGCGCGCTAGATCACGATCCTGTCTTTCTAAATATTTTTCGCTTTGATGAGATTTGGCAAAGGCTGCTTCAAAACCGTTTTCACGTTTTTCTTGAGTTTTGAAAAGTTGAGTTGCTTTTGTAAACATTCAAAATCCTTGGTTAACAGTGCATTTTTGCTTTTCAAGTGTTGATTAATGGCATGACATTTTTCCACTATGGTCTGATGGTCTTGTATTAAACGAGCAAAATCCGGATGAGGCAAAAGTTCGGCGTGTTCAACGTGAGTCACAACATGATCATTACTGAGATCCTCAAGTATAACCACGGAGTCAATTTGATTATCAAGGGAAACCGTTTGGTCATCTTGATCGTCAAATATAACGACGGGTCTAGTTGAAAATCGTCCGAATGAGATGTGGACGACTCATTTTGAACATTCTGAGCCTTGCCGGATTCAGATGTTGGCGGAGATATGAGATTCGAGATAAATATGGTTTGTTCGGGTACCTGAGACAAGCCATCAGTGTCATACACTGGCCTGTGTCACTCATGTGTAACTCATGCATATTAGCCATCAACATAACAACTGCATTGGCCTGCAAGTCCTCCATATCATCATCCGAAAGTCTCGAGATTTGCCATAAAGCTCGTTTTTGTCCGTGAGAGTTCCACGCCTTTATCCTTAAGAGCCAAAAGAAGAGCCTCTTTGTGATAAGCACCCCTTGTCCTGGCTTTGGGCATGCATTAGCCAGTGTCCCTTCTCATTGCAGTTGTAGCATCGAAGACCATTCAACCCATTCTGAGCATTTCCATGCTCCACCACTTGAGCTCGATTGTTATTCCTACCCACAAAATTAAACCCTTGACCACCGCCCATCTGACGACCATAACCACGATTCTCAACTTCAACTCGTCCATTGTTCACAACAGCTTGATTCCTTGTATTAGATGAGGAACTAATACGGTTGTTGGATTTGTTGGTATAACGGCTAAAGGCATTAGCAATCATAGCAAATCCTTGTTGCAGTGCTTCAAACGGATCGGATTCCTCATTAGCTTCACTGACAAGTGCTTGAGCATTGTTGTTGTTGTATGGAACCATTTGAGTTTGTTGAGATTGAGGCTGTGAAGGATCATATGGTGTGATTGTAGCAGTTGGTTGAGTTGCTGGTTGAGGAGAATAACTGTTTTGAGCATATAAGGCAAGTTGTTGATTTTCTGGATGTGTCGGTGGAGCAATTTGAGCACGGAGAATCCTTTCCCTATCAACGTCCTTTTCATGAGGCTTCAAGTAATCATACAACAATCCATATGTAGAATGATGCAAATTCTTCGCTTGACGGAGAAAAATGACATACTTCTCCCATTCAGTACCAAGACTACTTAGGAACTTAGTATTCACCGCAATTTTTGGCATGATGATGTTGTGTTTATCCAAATCATTGATGATGTCTAAAAAACGATGATGATAAGACTCTAGTGTCTCTCCAAGTTCAATCATGAAGTGTTCATAAGCCAAGTAAATTTTGGATTCCAAATCCTCCTGATTGAGTACAGATCCTTCCATAAGAAGATGAATATGATCCCACATTTCCTTTGTAGTCTTTTGAGCATCAACACTTCCAAGAATTGGGTTAGGTAATCCTAAGAGGATATATTGCATTGCAAGTTCATCTGCTTCATAGTGTAGAAGTTCCTCTCAGATTCAAGTCGGCAAATGAGTAGCAATGTTGGATTGTTCATCTCTTGGTGGATTAGCATTTGGATCGGCGGGTACGATAAAAGTAGGCATCTCAAATGGACCTTCCAAGATAACCTTCTTTAAGAACTTTCCATGTGGCTTCTTCAGATTACAAAATCTAAAGAACCTTATCACCCATTGATCGTAGTTTCCTCGAGTGAGCATTGGAGGTCTATCAAGTGATCCAGCCTCATGAATTGATTGTTGGCTACTTAAAGCTTCACACATCTTTGAAAACCAAGTGGGTTCCTTCATAGTGTTCCTTGATGGATGTTGATTGAATTCGTTTGTGTAGGGTTGTACTTGAAGACTTGGTGGTGGTTGAACCATTTGATGTTGTGGAATTGCAGCAAGTTGTGGAGTATGTTGTTGATTAAATTGTTGTTGATAAATTGCTTGTTGTTGATTCCATTGTTGATGTTGTGGAATTAGTTGTTGTTGACGTTGAGAATAAGTGTAAGGGAAATAATTAGAGTATGGTGGTTGTGACATGTTGAAAACTTGTGTTGGTAAAAATGGATCTTTGTAGTCGAATGAACCTTTGTTGATGAAGTGTCCTTAGGTGTAGAAATCACAAGAAACCAAGTAGGACTTATGCGTAAAAACACCAAAGTTACGCGTAACAATGAGAGTTACGCGTAGTTTTAGCTTACGCGTAAGTAGGGAAAAGATGCTAAAGTTATGCGTAGACACAAAGTTAGGCGTAGAAAGTTAGGCGTAGGATTACCTTATGCGTAAGACTAGGCTTATGCGTAAGATGAATCTTATGCGTAGGATTTCTACGCGTAAGCTTTATGCTTATGCGTAAGTTTAGGGTTTTATCCCAAATGATCTTTTACACTATCACAGTGCAAAAGATATCCAAAGTCGACGTGTGTTCAGCTTATCCAAGCAAGAAACCACGGAGTAAACCACGAAACTGAAGATCAAACCACGGATAAAGTTACGCGTAAGATTAGGGTTTCACTTACGCCTAGCTTACTCGTAAAAATGATTTTGCCCAAATTTGTTTCTAAACCAGATTTTGTTATGGAATAGCTTCAATATCACCAAAATAACACAAAAGTGTGAAACTTGATGAATCAAAACGGCTAAACGGGTTACGCGTAGAACGACACCCACGAACAAAAAACACGCTTAAAAACTTAGATCCACACGTAAAGGTTGAAACTTTTGCCAAAACAAGTATTTTAACACCTTAAAATGTTGAAAGTACAAGAATCTTGATTAAAAGTGTAAAAACGAATTTTTAAGCGAACCAAAGTGGTAACCACGTTTACGCGTAAGACCGAAACAAAAAAAACTTAAAAAACAAAAGTGTTAACCCAACTATTTGGCGATTGATACCACTGTTAGGTCACTAGATTTACCACACAAGCTTAATAGAAAGATAGAGAGGCGATTGAACAATAAACCAAACACACACACACGTTAATGCTAAGACCGGTTATGCGTAGGTGTGAGTGAAAGAGAATGAATTGAACAACCAACCTTCAAATGAAGGTTTACAAGAGTATTTATAGGAGGGAAGCTAGGGCAACACTCCTAGTCCCTTCCTTTCTCCTATGGGCTTGGGCCTAAGCTCATGGGCCTTCTACATAAGCTTAAGGCTAATGACAAACATAAAGGCCATAATTAAGCTAACTATTACATATGAGTAACTAACACTTGAATAGAGGTTTAGGAGTGATTCCAACACACTATAAAGAACCCAAAAGTGAATTCGATTTCATCGACTTCATGTTCTTTCTCACCAAGGGAGAGTGCATACCGATGTCCCTCACATCCGCAAATCCGTTCGGTCAACGCCATCAACACGGGTTCCAAATGGTCCGCCATGAGATACCAACAACCCGAGGCAACGGCCCATCCAACTCTTGAGAAACCTATCAATCAAGAACCCAAACCTACTCTAAAAGAGGAGTATAAGGAGCTCCACCAAGAAAAACCGGTTCTTGAAGTCTTGACTCATGCGCCTTATTATAATACTTTAAAAGATAAATATGAGTAAGAACTCAAACTGTAACAACCCCAAAATGACTCTGCGGAAGCACATAACCCTTGGGGTGTTAATAAATTGATATCACAACATACGCATAGAAAAACTGATTATCATAAAGAAACTTTTATTCATTCTTGAAAACAATGTTTACATTATTGATTAGTCCAGAAAACATGCCCATAATAAGGTTATCCCCATTTATGTTTATTAGAGAATCTATAACCATGCCAATGTCTTTGCCTGGCACCTCCAAAGATAAACTATCACCTCAAAACCTGAAAATACATGCTAAAAAGTGTCAACACGAGGTTGGTGAGTTCATAGGTTTATTTAAATGGCATTTCAGTATACCATTTAACATTCAATTTTGATGATCATTACGTCTTGCATAATGTCATAAAAATTTGTTTTTACCTTGATAAAATAATTTTATTGGTGGACCATAAGTAAGGTATATGTACATTACAATGAATATAATGCGATAAACTATATCTATTACGCTAGCACTAAGTTCATGCAACGGAAGCTACGACAGTTTCTGTATGCAAAATGTAGTCATACAAATAAGGGGCCCATGGTCCATAAAACATCTATGTGTGATGTAAATTTAAACAATTAAGTTTGCAAGAAAAAATTCAAAAGTATAGTAGGTAAACACATCATATCAGTCATAAAGCATAGTATGCATGGAAATGCACAATTTCAGTAAATAAATTCATTTACATAAAACGAGCATGTATCTTCCCCCAAAACAGTTATAAAACAAGCAAAAGTAGGGGCTATGAAACTCACCTTAGCAGTATGAAGTGAAATAAATCAGTTAGTGGTAGTGCATGGCTCCGACACGTAAAAAGAACCCAATTGGTGGGTCGAAAGGTAGAAAAACCGAAAACCACCAGCTCAATTGGAGGGGACTCGAGATGAATTGGAAAAATTAATTACTTAGGAATCCTTCCTTATGCACCCAATAACAGAACCCCCAACCTAATTTTGCAAGCCCCTTTGATATGATGAAACCCTAATTTTTCGGATTTGATAGAAAGTTAATGAAAACTCTTGAGAAACTTGACCCTTCTATAGATGTGAGAGTGGAAGCTTGATTGTGACACCCCCAAGTTCTTCAAAACATGTTTCTACCTATTCTTGGCTCTCATCTCATCTACTCAGCCGCGCATGGCATCACTAGGGTTGATTAGGGTGCAACTTAGATGGATTAGGGAAGATGACAAAGTTGTTTTCATGGTGAAAGTCAAGAAGGAGGGATTTTGATGCTATTTTTGCGTTTATATGTGTGAAAAGAAAAAGAAGGTGAGCAGTAGAAACGATGGATCAGAAAGGGTGGGGATACGATTTGTGTTTTATATTTTGTTTTATTAGTGATCACAGTATAATTTTTACCCCGTGTTTTGTCGAGTCTATGTGTAAATGTACCTTCCCGGTACCCGAAAAATATAAAAGTTATATTTTTAGAAACGTTTTTGCAAGGGTAACAAAATGGCATCAATATTACGTAGAGATTTGATTATTACAATTTTGCCGTTATTTAATTGGTGTCGGTATGCGTGCGGTGCCGTGTTTTTCTGAGTTCACGAGATAACCTCTCGTTTTCTTTCTTCGATTATTAATGAATGATAAAAAGTGTATATTTCACTTATCTTAGTATTTATTTTTAGTTCTGTGTGTTACTGCGTGCTGCAGTGTGCGGGATAACTTCACGAAACAATGGTTTAAGCTTATGTATGCTTAAATTTAACTCAGAGAATAATAATTTCACATTTACTATAAAGATACTTAGTGGACAAGTATCGTGTGTGCGGTTTCGGGTTTTTACAGAAACGAGATGACCTCTCATTTTTAGATTTTATATATTGACAGCTGTAAAAAAATAACCTATTTAAATTTTCTGACGTAATAAATATTAATATAATAATCCGGAATTTCACGGGTTGTTATAGTCTACCCACCTTACAGGAGATCCGTCCCGGATCTCAGTTTACGTTACCCGATAGGGTGTCGGGAACGAGGTGATGGTATTTGGAACAGGTTCTGAGTTTCCCTCGGTTGTTCTAGGGTTTCCCTTACTGTATGGGTACCTAAACATTATGTCAGTAACACATCCTCTATCTGAGGTGCAATGATTTTTCTGGGGTAAGTTCATTGAGTGGCGGTTCAATGATATTTCACTATTATGTTAGTGCAGACACCTCTAATTTCTCAGGGTCTTATCCAATGTATGATCAAAACCCATTTGTTTTTGGAATTTACTGCTACTGTAGTATGGTGGTCGATTCTTAAGATTTGATATGGATTTGTGCATTTTATTCCTAAAGGAATGAAGAAACATTTGTTTTCGAAATCTTCCTTTGAGTAAAAGTTTATACAAGTTTGACCAAGACAATATCTCAGGAAGTAGACATCCATTTGTTTGAAATAAATATTTGTGTAAAAATGACATGTTTTCTAAAGATTGTAAAACAGGTTCTTAACTAAGGTGCGGATAAGAAGGATTTGCGAAACTTTTAGTGTTTCAGCCAGCGTCTTGTCTCATTTTTATGAGAATTTCAGAAAATATTATTATGAGTTTTTAAAGAGGAATCCTTAAAAATATTGTAGAAAAGATGTGTAGCAGGATATAAACATTTACCTATGTTTTAAATATCTACGAGTAGAGTTTAGTAGTCTAAGTTGGGTAGGGTTAGATGATTAATAGTTGATTAACTTCATTGTTATCTATGGTTTTAGGCAGAGATGTGGGATACATCCTAAGGTTAGGCTTAGTTACCAAGGAGGACATTGGTCATTTCTGTTTATGAGGTATTAACACTTTTCAAGGGAGTAAATAATCAACCGAGTGATTTCAGTATAATTTGTAAAATAGTTTTTAAAGTGTTAAAGACACTTTATCCTTGTGAGGCAGTAGTAAAATTGTGGTTTACTTTATGGTGTAGTAGCAACTTGGTTTGTAAAATAATTCGTGGAGTGATTTGTAAAATAATTCATGGAGTGATTTGTAAAACAATTTATAAGACAGACGAAAACAACTCACCAATTATAAAATAATACGATGGTCGAAATGTTGATTTTTACAATAGTAAAACACTTCTTAGAATAACCGCAGAATGGTCTATGGAATAATTGGAAATAGTTTGTATGTCAGCTCATGTTTGTTAAAGGATAACAAGGTAGGCATTGTTATTCTTAAGAGGTTGGTGGAGCTTCTAGGTAGGGCGTAAAATTTTCAAGTTTCTGTGGGATTATAGGTCATTTATCGTGCCTTTCTAGATTTCGCCAAAGGTTTATTGTTCTTTTTGTTGCCTATTCCCACTAGAGGATCTTTCTCATAGGTGCTATGGAAGGTTGCTCCTAGAATGGCTTGGTTCGTCCACGGAATGTAAGGTTTGGGGTAGGGGTGACTATAACATAACCCGATTGTGATATGGAAAATTCTATATAGGAAAATAAAGCTTATGATTAAGAAATAGTGTGACGCCGGTGTGTGGCTTATGATGAAGAATTAGTGTGACGCAAGTGTGTGGCTTATGATTAAGAAATAGTGTGACGTCAGTGTGTGGCTTATGATTAAGAAATAGTGTGACGCCAGTGTGTGGCTTTTTAAAATGTTACATGCTCGTTTACCAAAAACATTACTATTTTATGAGATTATTCAAAACTCACTGGACATAACGCTATTATAACTATCCTCAGTATTACAAAATTCACCTCTGAGTTGGATATAGGTGATCAGGCTATGTCCAACTGTCCCTGGTTGAATATAGGTGATCAATCTATATTCAACCGAGGTTCAATGAATTTTGAAATACTTAGCTTAGTTACGCTAATACTATGTCCTAATGCTTTTAAAAGTTGTCTTGAAATACTAGAACAATTATTCCCTTTATGTGAGGGAAAAGGTGTAGTGTTGCGATACGTAAATATACATATAGTAAAATAATTATAACCTATAGTGAAATTAGGTGAGTAGTAATAAAACATATATCTTATCAAGTATGATCTCAACAGGATCATGAGTGAGGCATTAGCTTGGCAGGCAGACATGTGTCGGTCATAGGGTTAAGTTTTTGTAAATGTGGTTATAGTCTAGGTTTTAAAATACCCTGTTCTCTATAACCTAGGCTCTGATACCAATCTGTAACAACCCCAAAATGGCTCAGCGGAAGCACATAACTCTTAGGGTGCTACTAAATTGATATCACAATATACGCATAGAAAAACTGATTATCATAAAGAAACTTTTATTCATTCTTGAAAACAATGTTTACATTATTGATTAGTGCGGAAAACATGCCTATAATAAGGTAATCTCCATTTATGTTTATCAGAGAATCTATAACCATGCCAATGCCTTTGCCTTGCGCCTCCAAAGATAAACTATCACCTCAAAACCTGAAAATACATGCTAAAAAGTGTTAACACGAGGTTGGTGAGTTCATAGGTTTATTTAGGGGGTGTTTGTCTTTGCGTTTTGGAGTGGATTATTAGATTATCACGTTTTGAAAATGTGATAATTTATTCAAAGGTGTTTGGATGACTTATCTCAAAACGTGATTATTTGCTTTTTTCCTCTTAAAATGACGTTTTGAAAAAGTAAGGAGAGGGCTGCAGTTGAAAAACGTGGTTTTCCAAACTCACTTTTTTAGAAACGTGAATTTAAATAAGCAAAGACAAACACCCCCTTAAATGGCATTTTAGTATACCATTTAACATTCAATTTTGATGATCATTACGTCTTGCATAATGTCATAAAAATTTGTGTTTATGTTAGATAAAATAATTTTATTAGTGGACCATAAGTAAGGTATATGTACATTACAACGAATAAAACGCCATATAGTATATCTATTACGCTAGCACTAAGTTCATGCAACCGAAGCTACGACAGTTTCTGTATGCAAAATGTAGTCATACAAATAAGGGGCCCATGGCGAGTGTTTATACCAATACACTCGATTCTGACATGCTATACATTTCTCCTTGACGCATGCGGGGCCAACCGAATGGGGGAGTCACCCCAATAGATCTATTTATAACATTCTCGCTTCACATCAGGAATTGACGGTTCACGAAGAGGGCATTTTGGGATCTAAGGACTTAGGATAAGCTGCGTAATATTCTAAGTCAAGCATTTTGGTATGGTCCATAAAACATCTATGTGTGATGTAACTTTAAACAATTAAGTTTGCAAGAAAACATTCAAAAGTATAGTAGGTAAACACATCATATCAGTCATAAAGCATAGTATGCATGGAAATGCACAATTTCAGTAAATAAATTCATTTACATTAAACGATCATGTATCTTCCCCCAAAACAGTTATAAAACAAGAAAAAGTAGGGGCTATGAAACTCACCTTAGCAGTATGAAGTGAAATAAATCAATTAGTGGTAGTGCACGGCTCCGACACGCAACAAGAACCCAATTGGTAGGTCGAAGGGTAGAAAAACCGACACCAGCTCAATTGGAGGGGACTCGAGATGAATTAGAACAATTAATTACATGGGAATCCTTCCTTATGCATCCAATAACAAAACCCCCAACCTAAGTTCGCAAACCCATTTGATATGATGAAACCCTAATTTTTCGGATTTGATAGAAAGTGAATGAAGACTCTTGAGAAACTTGACCCTTCTATAGATGTGAGAGTGAAAGCTTGATTGTGACACCCCAAGTTCTTCAAAACATGTTTCTACCTATTCTTGGCTCTCATCTCATCTACTCAGGGGTTGATTAGGGTGTAGCTTAGATGGATTAGGGAATATGACAAAGTTGTTTTCATGGTGAAAGTCAAAAGGAGGGATTTTGATGCTATTTTTGTGTTTATACGCGTGAAAATAAAAAGAAGGTGAGCAGTAGAAACGATGGATCAGAAAGGGTGGGGATAAGATTTGTGTTTTATATTTTGTTTTATTAGTGATCACAGTATAATTTGTACCCCGTGTTTTATCGAGTATATGTGTAAATGTACCTTCCCGGTACCCCGAAAAATACAAAAGTTATATTTTTAGAAACGTTTTTGCAAGGGTAACAATATGGCATCAAGATTACGTAGAGATTTGATTATTACAGTTTTGCCGTTATTTAATTGGTGTCGGTATGCGTGCGGTGCCGTGTTTTTCTGAGTTCACGAGATAACCTCTCGTTTTCTTTGTTCGATTATTAATGAATGATAAAAAGTGTATATTTCACTTATCTTAGTATTTATTTTTAGTTCTGTGTGTTACTGCGTGTTGCAGTGTGAGGGATAACTTCACGAAACAATGGTTTAAGTTTATGTATGCTTAAATTTAACTCAGAGAATAATAATTTCACATTTACTATAAAGATACTTAGTGGACAAGCATCGTGTATGCGGTGTCGGGTTTTTAAAGAAACAAGATGACCTATCATTTTTAAATTTTAGATATTGACAGCTGTCAGAAAATAACCGATTTAAATTTTCTGACGTAATAAATATTATTATAATAATCCGGAATTTTACGGGTTGTTATACAAACTAGGAGAACGTGGGTCCGCGTTTGTGTAAAATAAGTTACCTAAGAAGTTAGATGATCCCGGTATTCATTCTTCCGTGTAGCATTGGAAATTCCAAAGCTTTCGACACATTAGCCGATTTAGGGTCAAGCATTAACCTTCTTCCGTTGTCCCTCCATAAAAGCCTTAACCTAGATAAAATAGAACCAACGGAAACCATCTTAGGTTTAGCAGATGGTAGTATTGCATATCCGGTAGGGATAATAAAGGACATGGTAGTACACGTAGGTCGATTAACTCTTTTGGCGGATTTCCCTGTGATAGACATGAATAAGGACCCAACATGCCCATTGTTAGTTGGAAGAGGATTCTTAGCTACCATTAGTGGCATAATTGATTCTGAGATGTCTAAGATAATGGTATGAGAAGGGAGTGCTAGGTCAATTTACAATGTCAAGAAGCATATCTACTACAAAGAGGATGAACAAATACCCTATGAGATCATGTTGGATAGAAAACCATCTAGATATGGACCTTGGACCAATAGACACTTTGTAGGCCCTCAACGAACTTTCTATCTAGAAGAGACCTTCGTGATTAACTCAACTCTCAATGAACAAAAATTGGCTAGGGACATTTAAGTGAACCCATTTGAGGATATTTTAGTGTTTAGGAAGATGACCGAATTCCTATGAACGTTGCCCATTAATCTTAACATGAATTGTTTGAAAGTTGAGAGTGAGAAGCCTAAGTATAATTGGAGTTGGGATAGACCACCTAGTGATGGGAATGGAGAATGGCACATTAGGATGACAATCTATAATCCCGATGGTGAGAAGTTTGAAAAGGCATACCGGACTAAGCGTACTAATAGGACGTTAAAAGATAAGTTTGATCCCTATGACATTCTTGAGGATAAAATTACTTACATAGGTACGTAGGAGCACGACATCGAGTCTAGCTACAAGACTCCTAAATAAAGAAAAGCGCTTCATGGGAGGCAACCCATGCTTAATTGTTTGCTTGTTTTGTATTTCAATTTTTGTGTGTTTTATATCTCTCTCATTGTTGTTTATTCTCATATTAGACTTTGTGAAAATGCTTTATTTTATTTTTAACCTCGTCTTAATTACATATAAAGGTATTTTACAAAAAGATAAGTTTAGGGAAGATCACATAAGTTTTCATTATTGTTTGTTTTCATGTTTGAATTTATGAAAATGCTTTATTTTGTCTTTAACCTCGTCTTAATTACATATAAAGGTATTTTACAAAAATGATAAGTGTAGGGAGGATTACACATGTTTTTAAACGAATGTGAACATGAGAACTACGATCATTGAAAATGATATATATGTGTGTTTGTTAGAGTCAAATGCTTGTATCGAGTAATAATGAATGTTTTGCAGGAATTTTTCCAGGTTTTAATGATGTAATTTTTCCAGAAAAATGCACCAGATTACTTTCTGTCAGGACAAGCTGACGGCGTCAGGATTAAAGCTTGACGAAGTCAGGCTATGTAGAAACAGGATAATCAGTTTTCATTTTCTGTGCAGTTTATAAATTTTTGGAAATTCCCAGGTCTTAATTTTCCAGAAAAACTGCAAACATCCATTCCACAAGCATTATATCTTACTTGCTTTCTAGTGTAGTTATGTGTCATATATAGTTTTACCGTCAATTTTAAGCGAAGGTTTCGTTTGTTTTCTTATAAGTGTGCAGGTTATATTGGGCAAGAAGAAGAAACACACATTGGATGAAGCTTATTACTTATGCATTCTTCTTGAAAGAGGATTTAACTGCAACTTCATACATATCCTACCGAGCTAATCAGGGGAGTACTAGTTTCTTTCTCTTTTAACTTACCTTCCTTTATCATAACTTTGATACTTTCGGGGAACATTGGGGATAATGTTCAGTTCAAGTGTAGGGAGGGAGAATAATACGGGAACTTAGAAACTATTCACTCACTTGATTATTTGTCTTATCCTTGGTAATTTGTGTAATAAACAATAAGAAATATTTGTTAGGGCAATTTTAGCACCAAATTTTAAAAATTTTATGACAGGTACGAGCTAAACTTTAGTCTTAATAAAGAGTCTCATTGATAAGAATTATATCACTAGCACAAAAACAGTATACCACTCAAATTTCACCCCAAAAATGTGAGGTTCACCCCTATATATTTAGGAATAAAAGCATTCATCTTTAATGCTTAGTGAGTGTAGCGGTATTATAATAGATTCTAGAACTTGTTTTGTGATGCATTCTGAGGTCGCTAGTGAGACTACACTTGTGTAGTTAGGAGTAACTAAATGATAAGAGGCATTAAGATAACCCTTGTTTGAAACCTGTATTATAATTACATCTTCCAAATCGGTTGAGTAATTACCCCACACCCTTGCGAGGTACTCATCTTTAGTACACGATACTCCTAGTTAACCCCTCAAAGCCTATCCTTTTTGCGGTTCTCATGATGTTTCGGTTTTCCGAAATATCAATGAAGAGCATTGTTTACAATCTACCCCTAAATGTACACCCAAATCGCCTTAGCCTACCTTGTATGCACTCACCTTTAGTGCATTATTGTTGTCATTGTTAAACCCTTAGTTCAATTATCTAGTTACTTGCATGGTTGTTAAGCCGAGTCATATCTTTTGTACACAATTTTGGGACGATTGGGACTCATGGGTAAGAGTAATATTTTATGGAGTAACGGGAAAGAACGATAAATTCAAATTCCCTTTGTCTACGTAATTAAATACTCTAAGTGTTTTGATCTTTTCAAATTGGGTCAATTAGTGTTAGAGAAATAAAAACTCAAGTGTAGGGATGCCCCTATAAGTCCCTTATATTTTGATGTTATCGTAGAGGATGGTAGAGTAAAAAGGTATGAAAAAAAAATCGAAAAAAGAAGAAAAAAATAGATTGTCAAAAAAAAAAAAAAAAAAAAAAAAACGGGATAGCATCCTACATCTATCTTTATGTTTATGTTTGTTTTGTTGAATTTATCTAGTGTAGTGAGTCGAGTCTTGGCTTAGCAACGCCACGCTTTACATGCTTGTAACATAAGATTTTTGACTTGCCACCACTAAATATCCCTTATCCAACAAAACCCTTTGTTTCAAAACTGACAAAACCCTTTGTTTCCCTACCCTAATCCTAACGTTACAACCCTTGTAAAGACCTCTTAGATAGTTATTCCTAGGTGCTTACGCCAAAGCGATGGAGGTTTGATCTATTCTCAAGCTTAAGGTAATCTATATACATACCAGGTAGGGCTGAGCACCGAAGATTCAAAACCGAACCGGACCGACGAAACCGACCGAACCGACAAAAATCGAACCGGACCGACAGCCCGTTGGTTCGGTTTCGGTTTCAGGGTTTTTAATGCTTTAGGTTTCCGGTTGGTTCGGTTCGGCCCAAAACCGACAAAAACATGCCAAAATACACCTAGACCGACAAAACCAAACCGAACCGACGAAAAACCGAACCGAACCGACAACATTCGGTTCGGTTTCGGTTCGCGTTTTTCACGGTTTTCGGTCCTCGGTTCGGTTCGGTCGGTTCGGTTTATGACCGACGCTCAGCCCTAATGCCAGGTAATGAGTATTTATCTTCCATATCTATTCATATTATATTTCCTATAAACCTGAGAGATGAGAGAATCCAAACACCACTTGTGAGGTGCTAGTGTATAATTTGGGTTCTTGTTATGACTATTGTGACGCTTTTACTTGTTGTAAACTATTTTAAACCAATGCTTCATGCCCCCTAACTTATAAATTGATTGGCCAAAAGCACATTTGCTTGAGGACAAGCAAATACCAAGTGTAGGGATATTTAATAAGGATTTAAAATGTACGCTTTTAGGGGGTCATTTAAGCCCTATTTCGACACATTTTATATCCGTTACTACTTAATTTTTTTCATTTTCACTTTTTAGGTCTTTTGGAAGCAAAATGCTGGAATGAAGCACATTTGGACGAAAAGGAGCAAAAACATGAAGAAAATGGCAAAGTCAAGATCGAAGACACTCAAGGCTGATCAACAGAACCTGACGGCGTCCCATCCAAAGGGCGACGCCATCCCTCTATGAAGACTTGATCATAAAGTTCCCACGACGGCTTAGTGGAAATTTTGATCCTAAAGCCTGACGGCGTCATGCCTAAAATATGGAGGGCGTCACTCACACTTTTCACTCCAGATGGCCCAGATCTAGAACTCAGAAGACGTCGCAACTAAAGACCCATGGCGTCACAACTCTCAAGTGACGTCGTCCCATCGATGACTTGGCCCAGACGAAAACCTAATGACGACGACATGACGGCGTCTCATGTAAAAGGCGACGCCGTCGCGATTGTAAATCTATATATAGAATTCTATTTTTCTGTATTTGAGGAGGTAGAATTTTGGAGAACAAACCCTAACTCAGTTGTAGTCCGACTTGGACAGTATTCTAGGGTCCTATACCCTATTTTACACATCAAGATAAGTTTGTTAATCCAATTTATCATTATGTCTACCCCATGTTCAATTGATTGTGTGTATGCTTGCTTGTCTAACATGTCTAGCTAAATTACTTGTGTGTTTGCTTAGATCTATGAAACCTAGTTATTGATTGTTGTTAGGTTGTTTCTTTTCTTAATTGATATGATTAATTAGTGGAATTAGGCTTTCGTTGTCTTTATTTCTTGAGTATGCTTGATGATGATAGGGTGAACGGATGAAATAGCTTAGGTTTACCGATTCCGTGAATCATATACGAGAGATAACCTCATAGAACTAGGGGATTCGCACACCCTACGATTAATAGGAATACAACGCGTTAAGATAAAGGATGTGACAACTAAACTGACCAATAAAATATAACTAGAGAGTAATAGTATCTAAGTGAACACATCTTTAATCATCATATGAGCACACCTCAATTAAACATAGCTATCCGTAGTATTTATATAATTAGATAATTAGTTAAAGTAGAAAAATCAGTAGAAGTACCACCCCCAACCAATTGCCCCGAGATTTTACCTTAGCTTTCTAAAAAACCAAAAAAAAGATAAAAAAAAGAATCATCCTCAACCCCACCTTCTCGTCATAAATTTATTTCTAGCATTCCTATTCCCCTAGAGAACGATATCAATCCCCGAGGCTTACTCGATACTACACTACAACGATTAGGTTCACTGCCTAGAGGGTTGATAAGCTTGCTCTTAGAAAAGGAGGTTTTCTCGACCCCAAACCCTGCTATCAAGCATCCGCCACGACATTTGCTTTACCAGGATGGTAACGAATTTCACAATCATAGTCTTTCAATAAATCTAACCACCTTCGTTGCCTCATATTCGAATCTTTCTTTTCTAAGAAGTATTGTAAGCTTCTATGGTCGGTGTAAATTATGAACTTCACACCATAGAGATAAAGCCTCCAAATCTTCAAAGAAAAAACCACCACCGCAAACTCAAGATCATGAGTCGGGTAATTCTCCTCATGCTTTTTCAATTGTCTCGAGGCATAATCAATCACCTTAACTCTTTGCATAAGGACACACCTTAGACTAGGATAAGATGCGTCACTATAAACTACCATGTCTTCGGTTCCTTCTGGCAAAACAAGAATCGGCGCTTCACATAATTTATTTTGTAAAGTAAGAAAGGATTCATCTTGTTCTTCACCCTACACAAAAGGAACATTCTTCTTGGTGAGTTTAGTTAATGAAGATGCAATTTTGGAAAAGTCTTGAATGAACCTACGGTAATAACCCGCAAGTCCAAGAAAACTTCGGATTTCACCAACACTTCTCGGTGCTTTCCATCTGATCACGGCTTCGATCTTTGATGGATCTACCTTAAGACCTTCCGAACTTATAACATGACCGAGAAATTGGACTTCTTGTAGCCAAAATTCGCATTTTGAAAATTTGGCATATAATTTTTCTCTCCTCAACGTTTCAAGAACTTCTCGTAAGTGTACTTCATGTTCTTCCTTACTTTTAGAATAATTAAGGATGTCATCAATAAACGCTATAACGGATTTATCCAACATTGGTCTACACACTCAGTTCATGAGATCCATGAAAAAAGCCGGTGCATTAGTAAGACCAAAAGGCATAACAACAAACTCATAGTGACCATAACAGGTTCTAAAAGCCATCTTAGGAATATCTTCTGCATGGACCTTTAATTGATGATAGTCCAACCAAAGATCGATCTTGGAAAATCATTTGGCGCCTTGAAGTAGATCAAAGAGGTCGTCAATTCTTGGAAATGGATACACATTTTTCACCATGACTTTGTTCAACTCACGGTAATCAATACACATCCGCATACTACCATCCTTCTTTTTGACGAATAAAATCGGAGCTCCCCACGGTGAACTACTAGGGCGAATAAAACCTTTATCTAATAATTCTTGTAGTTGGCTCATTAGCTCTTTTATTTTTGACGAAGCTAAATGGTAAGGAGTCTTAGCAATAGGGGTAGCACCCGGAATCAATTCGATACGGAATTCAACTTGCCTTTCGGGTGGAACTCCCGACAACTCTTTCGGAAAAACATCTTCAAATTCATTAACTACTGGAACATTTTCAATCTTCTTCTTTTCGAAACTTGTATCTATCACGTGTGCCAAAAAGGCATGACAACCATGCAACAAATACCTTCTAGCTTTCATTGCGGAACATAATACCAACTCTCCTTTCCTATTTTCCCCATAAATAACAATTTCCTTACCATTAGGATTCACAACCCGAATAATATTTTTACTACATAGAATGGCGGCATTATGTTTGCCGAGCCAATCTAAGCCCACAACTATATCAAATTCTCCTAGCATCATTGGAATTAAATCAATCTTAAAAACACTACCATCAATCTCTATATCAACCTTATGATAAACATTGGTTACAGCTACAACCTTACTATTGGCTATTTCGACCTCTAAGGGGTTTGAAAGTTTATTTAGTGAAGTGGATAATTTCTCGCTAAAACCATAGGATACAAATGACACACTTGCACCTCAATCATACAAAACATGAGCGGGTAAAGAATGTACGAGGATTATACCCGTGATGACATCAGGTATTAACTTTGCTTCTTCCACGGTCATAGGATAAGCACGGGCCTTGGCCATTGGAACCTCCACCTTTTCTTCTTTAATTGACTTTAACGGCTTCACTTGAATAGGCTTGACCTTAGGACATTCACTTAACTTATGCCCCTCCTCGTTGCACCCATAACATATCACCAAAGGTTTGGTGCAATTCTTGCTAATGTGGTTTTGATCTCCACATTTGAAACATCCATTCATTCCTGATTTACATTCTCCCATATGGTTCTTACCACACCTATTACACCGAGGTGGCGCCTTCCCCATATTGTCCTTCCTTGTGAAATCAAATTTGCCCCTTTTTCTGAATGTTGTTGGTTGCTCTTGCTTCCTCTTTAATTCCTTCTTTTCCTTGCTCTTCATTCTATCAAAATCCGCTTCTTTTGTACGTTTCCTACTTAAAAGATCCTCCATGGTAGTGCATTTGAAGCTATGTAGTTATCTTGGTCGAAAATCACAAATTGTTCAAGGACCGAGATTTGAAATAGCGGTTATTACAGTGAGATATCGGTTTTTATATTATCTAGAATATTAACTATATATATATATATATATATATATATATATATATGTATGTATGTATGTATGTATGTATTAAAATCATAACAAATTAAACAAAAAAACATAGCATAAAAGTCATTAGATAGTATTTGCAATCCATGGGTTCACCATAACATAGCATAAAAGTTAAAAGCTTAAAACATAATCAGTAGGCATAATAGGCACTATATAATCAGTAGGCATATTGATATAATCAAGTAAAGAAGAATTAAAGAAAAGAAGTATTTAATCATGAGGCATATAAATCAAGTCAAGATAAATTGAAGAAAAAAAGTATTTAATTATTTTTTAGAAAAAAAGAAGAAGAAAGAAGAACTGCAGCAGAAAGAATTGAATGACGTTCTCATTAATTAGGTATTTAATTGGGTTTTTGATTGGGATATTACTATTAATTTGGTTTTTTAATTGGGTTCTCATTAATTGGGTTTTTTAACAGATCTTATTGCCAAAAAAATAGAAGTTAATATCTCGCCAAAATATCATAAATATAGCCGATTTCAAAATATCGTCAAAATATCGGCCAATATAGCCGATATTATCGGATCCGATATTTTGGGCCGATATTTTGAACCGATATTTTTTCTAAGGGTGAGATACAAGATATCGGCGAGATATCGCCGAGATTAACTACATAGATTTGAAGGGTGATACCATAGTACAAATTTCATCATTGAGCATCCTTTTAAATTTGTCAAATTTAAGCTTTTCATTGTAGAGATACTCCGAACAATATTGTACCATATCACAAAACTTTCCCCACAATTCATTCACTGATTCATTGGTTTGAACAAGATTATGGAATGCTTCCCTTATTTTATCAACCTCTTCTGCGGGAGCATATTCTTTCATGAACACTTTCTTGAATTGTTCCCACGAGCATGTTTCTCTCCATGCACTACCTTTTACATTTGCTTTACCTTCCCAACATATTTTAGCCCGTTCATGAAGATAGTTAGTGGCAAAGTTTATCTTATCCTCCTCTGCACAATGACTAGTGCGGAAATCCCCTTCTATATCGGTAATCCACCTAGTACTCCTTAACGGGTCAAGGGATTTTGTGAATATGGGTGGAGTACAAGTGGTGAAGTCACTATAAGTTGATTTTTCCTTCCCTACTCCTTGTCTAGCGTTCGGATCATTCATTAATTCCCCACTCTTCTTAAGCTTCTCTATTTCCTCTTGAAATATATTTTGTAAGTTCTCGGTTGTTTTATTAACATAATAGGGCATAACCTTCTCAATGGCCCTCCCCACTCTATCCGTTACCAAGGTATCCAATTCCTTCAACTCCGCCCTTGTAAAACCTCTAGGATTAGGGTTCTCGGGCATTGGCAATGACTTATCACTATCAGAACCTGATTCATCTTGTGCACCCCCTTCTTGCAGGGAAGAGGTTGCCTTCAAAACCTCCTCATTTCTAAAATTCGCAATCTTTTCTACTATACTAAAAGTTTACAAATTTAACCCCTTAAATACAATTCATAATATAATCAATGCATGAATGACAATATATAATAATATACATATATTCACTTCTTAACTATCCTAAACTTGTCACATATGCATGGTCTTGACGATTATGATTCCATATATGCATCATATTTTTATCACCACGGTGGCTAGGCGTAGTCATAAAAATGTGCAACACATGTGTCTTCAAAATCCTCAAAACCATGCACTACAACAAGCACTAACACTAACGCATATCAACTAGGCTTAAGTCTAGGAAATCCTATAGTGAAATCCTAAATATCTTAGACTAAAGCTCTGATACCAAGTTGTAACACCCCTTGAAACGACACGACTAAAAACGTGAAATTGTTTTTCACAAAAAGTACACCCGAAAACTGACCCACTGTCACTCTTTTAGCCAGAAATTTCTACATTACACACTAAAACAATACTTAATAAAATTTGACATGACATTACCAAAACATAAAAAAGCGTTCTTACATAATCTTAACCCATAACATTCCAAAATGGGTAGAATTGGCTAATTGCCAAACACCCTTATTACCACTTCTATAGCTACCTCATTATCATTTACCCAACTTTTAAGCTTAACATAAACATAAACAAAAGACCGAATGTAACAAAATGACCAAATAAACCGAACATATACCAAAAGAGAAAAGATACTTGGGGGCTTTCAACTTTAACACAGTTTGGTCCAAAAGATAACAGTCTTCTACTAAGCTTCCAAAAAGCTATACAACTAAGTGTACTCTATCCTACACATTGTCTTTACCTTTACTTGAACCTTTGGTACCTATCAAGAAAACATCACAGCTAAACATATAAGCGAAATGCTTAGTAAGTACATGGCATAACAAGCTAAACAACACATAATATAAATCATGCCATAACCATAACTAGTCTATTCACTAGTTAAGATAGCGATATAGGGGCACATACCTTACGCCAACATTGTCGGCCTAAACGCGATCAACCCACGAGGTTGAACCTCATCCCATAGTTAGCCCAAAGACTAACTAAGCTATGCCTAGAAATGGATCCATAACTAGCTAACACACCCTATATCCTATCTTTCACCATTACCATGTAACAAACATGATAAAGCTAACAAAACATAAACCATTACCATATATAAAATATGATAAAGCTAAAACCATGTTATAACCATATACTTACCTCAAGCCGTACTAGCTTATTAACAATACGCCAATCTCTAGCACTCGCTTCCTATATCATTATAACATCATATTAGGATACACATATAATCACTATACGACTAGGGTTAATTCATGATTTTATCTATACAAAGGTGTTCCATAAGCCATATATCAACACTAATTTTTTCACCCAATAACAAAACTCCTAATTTCTAAATTAGGACAAGTATTATGATTTATCATAATTAAATATAGGAACTTCATCCCTTAACTCATTATCATATTAATTTCATATCAAAATTCAATTACCCAACACCCACCAATCATGACTCATGAACCTTAATTGTTAAAGTGAAAAATCACTAGTAGTTAAGCATACTTACTTGATGGGGAATGATAATTAAAATCTATGATTGACTACAATCACTCTTCTTCAATTAAACTAGATAAAATTGAGGTTTTCCCTCTCTTTGTTCTGTGTAAACCGATCTCAACACCTCTCTCTCAAATAGTCTGGAAAACTAATCCTAATATGGATAATTATCCATTTAATCTTGGTCTATTGGTAGTTTTAGTCCTTTAAGTTTTATACTTCCTATTTTGGCCACATAAGTACCTTTTTCATATAAAATACATATTAACACAATATTAGGCTGTAACTTATAACATTAATAACTAATATAATACTTATAATAACATAAGATAATACCTTAATGGAAACGGGTGTAACAAAACCCACAACCTCTAGGTTGATCCAGCTAGGCTAAGAGGCCTTTGGTAAACAAGCTTATTAATATACTTTTTCTTTTTTTCCCTTAGAAGGCAGTTTAAACTACTCCATCCGTCCCATATTAATTGTCCACTTTGACTTTTTGTAATTTTTTATTCAACTTTAACCTTAAGTATTTTTGTTTTTATCATATAATATTTGATGAAAAATATACCAATAAAAATACATTTAAAACGCAATATATTCTTATATTTTGCATCAAATATTATATAATAAAAAACAAAAATATTTAAGGTCAAAGTCGAAGAAAAAAGACTACATAAAGTCAAATGGACAATTAATATAGGACGGAAGGAGTATTTAACAATATTATCTCACATGACCTAAGCAAGACTTGAACTCACAACCATTTAATTGAAGAGCTTTTCACACAACATAGGGTACTATTAGAACACAAGCCCTTTGGTTATACATTATATTGTAACGGCAAATTTTACTGACCATCAACATATATATATTCTCACAAAATCTCAAATTAACAATTATAGTTTTCAAAAGAATTCTTATTTTAACGGCGTATGTTATGACACCTAGATCCATATATACAGTTTTAAAAAGAATTAGTTTTGAAATTCAAAAAGAGCTAGCGGCTCAGCTTGTTTCCTGTTTGCTTTCTAGCTTTATATAAATCCAAAATATAAAGTAATAGTAAATGTTAGTACAATTTGTGTGACGGGTGGTAACGGATGTGAATACAGCTTATTGGACTTGGTAAACAAGCTTCTAACGGGCTGATCTTGTACTAATCCAAGTAGTTTGAATGAGATCCCTGCACAAGAAAGGTAAACCGTTTGTCTTACCGTGGGGACTGACCCCACGATTATACTCTGGCGTGAGAGTAAGTACGCATTCTCGAGAGGGGAACGAGAGTATGTGTGTGTAATTATGAGAGAGAAAGTTGTACCTTGTATGGGGATTAGAGCCCCTTTTTTAGGCGAGGTTTACCGCTAAGGTTCCCTAGATTCTCGCATGTAGTAGTTAGTCACCGGAGCCGGACCCTTGGCGGACAAGCTTTCGTATTAATTGCGGACGCGGACATAAGAGGTCTAACAGTTGAAGGTTCAACCCGTTCTGTATCTTGCGTGCGTCTTGAGGTCTGGACCATAGCCAATTTCGTCAATGGGCTTACTGTAGGCCCAGGGTTTGTAATTATTGGGCCAGAGCCCAATGTGTGTATAGTATGTATTGGGTCTAGTAGGTTATCGCATTATATACGTTACTATCGCCATCAAGTCCCCCCAGTCTAGTATGTTCATTGCATGCGGATATTGTCACGTGCGGTGGATGCTACTAGACTTGGGTTGACCAAATGATTTCCCATTCCGTGCGTTTTTTCCTTTTTGAGATGTTTTTCTGGTGTTCTCTTTCTTTTTTGAGGATTGCTACGTCACCAGTCCATAGTCTAGTATATTTACTGCATGTAGATATTGTCGCGTGCGGTAGGTATTTGCTAGACTTTAGGTTTGATGAGGACGTTTTCTTTTCCCCACGCTTTTTCACGTGTCTTTCTGGCCTTTCTCTTTCTTCGGGAAGCGTTTCGTGGGACGTGGGCGCTTGCCGACTCATCATTTTCTGCTTTGATTTGACCCATTGTTTCACGCGCCTCTTTTTTATTCTTGATCTTGGCCGTTCATTCCGTCTTTCTTTGGCGCGTGTCATCATCTAGCTTTAGGTTTTTCGTCATTATAAATATTGCCCCAACTTTCACCATCATCGTTTTGTTGCATCTATTTTGAGAAAAGAAAAAGAGAAAATTTCCTTCCTCCGTCCGCCCTTGATCCGCTCGCTATGGCTTTGATTGTTGATATAAAGTGTAATACTCCTCCAGAGACGTTTGGTTCCTTCCTTACGACTTACCATATTCCTTTGGAGGTTCATCCGGAGCTTCCTATTCGCAAGTGTACGATGCATGAGTGTCCTTCTGGGAAAATTGGCTTGTATACCCGCTTTTTTGATCATGCCAATTTTCGCCTGCCCTTGTCTGTTTTCCTTGTTGACTTGATTAGGCATTATCTTATTAATATTTCTCAGCTTTTGGTTCTCGGCGCGTGCAGGGTTTCTCACTTTGAGATCTTGTGTCGCGCTCATGGTATTACTCCAACTGTTGCTTTGTTTCGTTGCTTTTATGTTAATTCAAAATTTAGAGGGTGGTTTTCCTTTAGTAAACGTGATGGTGTTCCTGAACTTTACACTAAAACTCTTAATTCTATCAAGAATTGGAACGACCGATTTTTCTGGGTCGATGCATTTGCCTGTCCTGTCTTGTTCCCGTGGCATTCTAGGAAGAACATCTTTAAAAATCCTGTTCCCCGCCCGCAGTACAATGCTGATCATTTTGCTGTTCTTGCTTCAAACCCTTATCCCTTCCAGGCATTCCCTGAGCCCTTTCTTTGCTGGGTTGGCTTGAGCCGCCATTATACTTTGGATGAGGACGTGTCGAAGTTTCTTCATGATGATCGAACTCGGTGAGTTTCATTTGCTATATATATATATATATATATATATATATATATATATATATATATATATTTATATATATATATATCCTTTTCTTGTGCAAAGATGAGTTGGCGAGTATATTCATCTCCGGAGCCTATGAGGCCACGATGACTAGACGCCTACGCCATGAAGGAGAGCTTCCATTATTGAAGTGTTGTTCACCGCATGCGGTGCCACTTATCCCCATTGCTCCGCCCGTGATGAGGGTGTGTTGGAGGCGATGTTAATCTTCTTTTGAGCCGAAGGTGCTAGTGTTAATAATGGTGGATCATCTTTTGAGGCTCACTGGTGTTCGATGTCTTGACCCTTCTACCTGGTCCTTTGAAGAGAAAATAGGTCCTTTTAAGTGTCCCGTGACCTTCTAGTCCCGCCAAGAGACTTCGTTCGACTTTCAACCGGTCCATCTAGCGGAATATTCCCTGTTGATGGCTTTCGGCTTTATTGAATAGTAGTGTTTTGAAGTCGAGTTAGGATGTACGCCCCCCACCGGGCCTTTCATTACTTCTTCTATTTCCACCACTCCCGGCGTGAGATCGAGCGTCCCGATCCCGATAATGGTTCTCCGAAGGTTGGTTATTTCTTGATTCTTCTTCGATTCTAGTACCCCTGTGCTGCCTTTGGTGAGGTTACTTCTTGTACCAGTCCGAGAATGTTTTGGGTATTGCTACCATCGCCGCTTCTGCAGTGTTCCAGCTGCTATCCCTGTATTGAAGAATGTCTCTCCTTTCTTCAGTTCATCTTCCGGTGGAGGGGCTAATAAGGGTGCCGAAGATCTTGTTGGTCCTTCCGTTGGTCAGCCTTTAACTGGTGATGCCCGGGCTTGTTGGTTTGACCCCATGCTCACAGGAGCGCCATCTTCCGGAGTGGAAAATGTTGAACGGATCTCTTCTTGACAATCCCTTGGACTGCCATGAGATTTTTGACGGGGTTGCTCCTCCGAGGCTTTCCTCCTTACTTCGTGAAATGAGCCATGACCATTTGCTTTCGGGTTTCGACATCTTCTCGGCTCGCCATTTGTGCTTTGGTTCTGAGTTGGATTCGATGCAGCAGCTCTATCTCGCAAGAGAAGGAGAAATTATCCGGTGTGGCGTTCAAGTGACTTGATTCATGGGTTGGAGTCCCAATTGGCGCGGGCTGAATCTGATGCTTCTGAGATGTTTTCTCTTCGTGGGCAAGTATCATCTTTAGGAGCGGCTGACAAAGAAAATGAAGTGTTATGTGCCAAAATCAAAGAGCTGGAATCTTCTGCTGTTAGTAAGGATGTCGAGCTTGAGCGATTACGATGTGCTAACTATGCTCTTGAATCCCGCAACGCTGAATTTGTTAAAAAAGTTCTCTTTTGTTCTTTTTTTTTTCTTTCCGCTCTTTCTTCCCTTTTTTTTCTTTTTTTTGTGACCTCCGAAATTTGTCATTTTTAGGTACAAGTTTTGGAAAGTGAATGTTTGGACCTCCGCCCCCGTGCTTCAGAACTTGTTTGTTTAAAGGAGCTCTTCCTAAAGGTTACCTTGAATTAGGAGGAAAGACTTTATCCGTGCTTGCTTACTGCTATGTCTGTTCGCCGTTGGTTATTGTTTGAAGGCCTCAAGCTTGCCGTGTCTGGATGTTGGCGTTGGCAAGGTTACCTGGATGCACTGAGTGATGCTATTAGTTGTGCCGTTGATAAAGGAATGCAAGGAGGGCTTGTCGCCGTGCATTTTCATGGTGCGGTACGGTACATCTCTTTCCCGTGTTGCGGCTCTTAACCCTTTTGCCAAGGCTGATTATGAAAATGCTCTTCAAGTGCTCCGCAGTGTCCAGTTTCCTTTGCTATCCTTCTTAGAGGCTCTTAAGGATTCTTATATTGTGGACATCATGCGTTTACTTCGTCCTAAGGTATCCTCTAGTGATTCATCCCTTGTTAATAAGCCGTTTTACTTGGAGCAGTTGGTCATTCCTGCTTGTCTTTCTGGGAGTTCTTCGATGAGCGAGTCTCCCCTTTCTGCTTCAATCTAAGGTTGTTTTGACAGAGCTAAATAGTGAGGGAAGGTTCCCTGCATTATTGGTTGGCTCTTGCGGATACTTGGTTTTCTTTGACTAGTCCTTCATGTATAGATCCTTTAGTGGAATCAGTTTGTTTGTCTGTTCCTGAAGTATCGGATGTGCTTGACCATGGTGGTGATGCAAGTTACTTTGGTGCGGATATCTGTTCACAGTCTGGGACGGACCCGTTTGTGAACTGATGACGTACCCTCCGATCAGGTCGAAGGACACCCCTTCGACCTCAGTTGAATTTGTATTACGAAGACCCAGGCCTTTCTTCATAAGTCATTGGTGGCGTAAAATCATTCATCATTGATATGGTTACCATTTGGGATTCGCCCACCGAAGGCCTGCTGCTTCGGAGTCTTCTCTTGAAGACACCAAGACAAAGGAGAACCTTGACTTGGTCTTCCCCACGCTCCCACTATCTCCTTAGCTTCCCCGAAGACGAGAGAGAGTGGGGATGAAGCTTCTAGCGGTTACCACAAATCATGGGATGCCCCCATGATCTCTGAAACGTGTGCTAACACTCTCCAAGCTTATTTCTTCATCTATAAATAGGTTGGACGAGTCATTTCAATGGTATGTTCACTCAACACAGTATTTCACATAATATATACTACTTACAACACATGTCACATACTTACTCCCACGCCGGAGGTGGTTCAAGAGGTCCAACCCCCGCAATCACGAACGAAGTGTTTACTATTTCTTATTGCAGATTGGCTAAATTTTGACGCAAGCATATATCATCCTCATACCCTTTCGATCACCATCAAGGCCCGGTCATCTGTAATTATTGTACAATCAAAGCCATCCGTGGGACCCGCTACAATTGGTCTCGTTATTCCAAACTTATAACCAGCCAATCACACTACTAGTTTCACAAACATGATGAATGAAGGAAGAGAGGATACTCCCCCTCCGGGTTTCTCGACCTTGACACCAATCCCAGTCAACGATCCTAACAACCTTCCCAACATAACCGCGTCCACTTTTACCACATGATCTCACCTTGAAATAACTCCCAACAACCATGCTTCAACATCGGCTAATCCTGAACCGGTAATCAGTAATCAGCCATGCGTTCGTCGAAGCTAACATAGAAGCACTAGAGTCTTTGCTAAGGGCTCAAAGGAGGCAAGCTCGGAACGTAGAGATGTGGAGGGAGTTGGAATACTATAGCGATGAGTATGACGAAGAGATAGAAATGGAGGCTAGACCCTTGGCTCCTGGGGCTACACGCTCAGTGCTGAAGATAGGGTCTCCGAAGCACGTTAAGGCCGAGTGGAAGGTCGGTTGGTTTTGAAGATGTTCGGAGGGCTCCGACGAGAAGGAAGGAACAATGGAATGCTCCAATGGAGGGAGTCACCGGCGGAGACTACTGAGGTTAACTTACCACCAATCTTGGTAGCTCATCCGGAGGCGGGAGGGGAGGGTTCCGTTCACGCGCGTTCTCTCCGCATCCGTGAAGGCAATCCATCTCAAATGAATGGGGGAGGAAATTGATAAAATCAAATACTCCTGAATATTAAGTGTCAATTTACCCCGATAATGTTTGTAATTTATATCATTTATATGGATTTACGCTTGTTTTCCATTGTTTTACACTTTCAGGTAAATTACGAGCATTGGAGCTAAAGAGACGCGGAATTGGAGAAATATCAAAGATTTATCATAGTATGCTGATTTTGAAGAAGTTACGGCGTAACTCATCTCTCACATTACGCCGTAACTAAAGCGTGACTTAGAATACCAACTCATTAGAATATTACGGCGTAACTCCTCCAAAAGACTACGACGTAACTTATTAGGTCAAATGAGGTTCCACGCTGCTGATAATGTCACACCCCCAAATTACCTGTTTTGCAGCGGAATGGAATTCCTGGGGATTGACTGTCATAGCATCACAATCACAGTTATATTGAACGACCTAAAGTGTCGTTTGAAAAGAACATCGTTTGATTTAATAAAACAATCAGAGTTTACAAAGTAGGTCCCAAATGAAAATCAACTTGTGCGGAAAAATAAGTTTGTTACAATTCAAACGATGTTTTAAAGTACGTAAAACCCAAGTGAGACGCGTCGTCACCACGACTCCATGATGTGTCCAAATGCATGCCATGAAGTGAATGCCTTAGATACCTGAGATAAAACATGCTAAAAAGTGTCAACACAAAGGTTGAGTGAGTTCATAGAGTTTGAGTTGAAATGTAAAGCCTTTCAAAATCGTTTATGTAGCAAAGGCATTGTAAATCCACTCAGTTCCAAGTCCCGCCCATACAAAACTTGCAACATGTATGTTCACAACCCACTTGTGAATATGTAGAGTTAATGTTCAAGTGCATGATGTCAAATGAATTCACATAATAGTGCATGGCTCAATGTATCGAAATCGGTTATGCGTGAAAAAGGCATTGTGAATCCACTCAGTTTCAAGTCCCGCCCATACAAAACTTGCAACCTGTGTATTCACAACCCATTGCCAAAATGTATATAGTGTATGTTCAAATCGTTCCAAGACCGTTAGTCCATAATCGTATACCAAGTCCGTTAGATCAATATTATACCAAGTCCGTTAGACCAATGAATATACCAAGACCGTTAGACCAATGAATATACCAAGACCGTTAGACCAATGAATATACCAAGACCGTTAGACCAATGAATATACCAAGACCGTTAGACCAATGAATATACCAAGACCGTTAGACCAATGAATATACCAAGACCGTTAGACCAATGAATATACCAAGACCGTTAGACCAATGAATATATGATATAGAAATTCTAAGTATGGCAATAATGTTACTGGCATGACTAAACATTCGCATTGAGGATAAACATATAATTTGCAAATAGTCATGAATGTAATAAAAATCATTGAGCATGTATCTCCCCCAAAACGGTTATGAAAACAAGTAAAAGCAGGGGCTATGAAAACTCACAGTAATCCTTATAAAAGTTAAAGTACTTGTGAAAGTAATGAAAACAGTTTGAGCATGTATCTCCCCCAAAACAGTTATGAAAGCAAGTAAAAGTAGGGGCCATGAAACTCACTTGGTCAATGATGCGAAGACAAAAGTGAGTACACCGAAATGTAGCGTGATACGCTAATCTTGACCTATTAATGAATGATATGATATGTAATGAGTTGCAATGTAATGTTATGCATGCATTTCGTATGTTATTTATACCATTTGTGAGTTTTGAAAATATTACTTATCGTCGAAAAAAAATACTCGTTTGACGTCTTGACCAATCAAAATCACTTTTCAAGTTTTTACGTCAAAATGTCATCCTACAATGGTTTTATAATGATTTTTGGAGAAATTTTCACTTTTCGTCATAAAACAATGTCGCCGGAATATCATGAAATTAACAAAAATGGCTTGGAAAAACTAGTCGTAAACGGTGTGCGTCGATCGTTAGAGAACGAACTCGACGGTTTTGGAAAGTTTGTATCGATATTTAGAAGTTTCAGTTCAGGAGTTTTCGTCCAACAGGTCTCGATCATAAAGATATTAAGGGTTAAAGATAGTGATTTTGAAGTTACCCGTAACACTTATCTCGTAAAAAAATAATATAGTTTTTCGAAAATAATAGTTACGCAAGTTTATGAAAACGTGCATATCTTTGTCGCTTCAAACCGTTTTCTACGTTTTATATGTCCTTAGCTTCGTATCGAAGTAAACTAATATATTTTTGATAAGTCGAAATAATTTGTGAAGCTTAAGGCTCGTTTTTGACTCAAACAATGTAAAAACAGCTTGCTGAAATTTCAGGAAACAATATATTTCGTCGCCAAACTTTAAAAATTCACCACGACTTCGTTATAACTCCGTTTTTATCCGTTCAAAAGGCCACGGATTCGTTTTAAAGTATATTTTCTAAATATCAAGGCCAAAGTTTCGTACCAACTGTAGGTTTTTCCAGAAATTCGAAATAAGGACAGAACATAAATATATAGTTATCGAAAATAGTTTTTCTCGGACAAAACCTATTCTAATCCCTTCAAATCAACTCCAAAGCTAATCTAATCCTACCATACACCTTCTTAGGGTGTCATGGGTTCCTAGACATCATCAAGACCAAAGAATACCAAGGGAATATTTATAGGATGACCAAATATGTATATATACTCTAAAATCATGAAAAAAAATGGTATAAATCACATATCATGCATACTTGCTCCAAAAATGAAAAGATGAATATGAAATGATAAGGAAACATGAAAATGAAAGAAATATGCTTACAAGTGAAAATGATGAGGTGATTAGAACCAAGGATTAACCTAAACACCCTAGGTTTTTATTTCAAAACCTAAACAAGAGTGTAAACTAGATTGCAAAAACACTTGAGCTTGAAAAATTGATGATCCCTTGGAAAACCTCTATGAAGGCCGGTTTTGGTGGAGAAGAACAAGAGAGAAAAAAAAGCTTTGCTATCTTTGGAAAAAAAGAGATGTATGAAGTAAATGAATGAAGTGATGCTTGGAGTATAAATCTACCCAACTTGATTGCCCTCCCCCCCTTGGAGCCGGTTTTTAGGGGATGTGTTCCTCAAATATATATATATATTTTTTTTTTTTTTTTTTTTTTGTGTTGTGTACATATACTTGTGTAATTTATAAGGAAAAGTGTAAGTGAAATGTTAAGATTAATAACTTGTAATGTAAATGGTAGTTTTTAGGTAAAAGAGATTTTTAATAGACCAAAGTAGAATGTAATGAGATCATAAAAATTGAAAAATACATTTCTTGTAAAATTTGAGTGATAAAATAATTACCGTACAGTTTTTAAGAAAAGTGTCGTAATAATTTAACTTTAACGATTTATGTACCAAATAAATTTAAAACACTAGGTAAAGTCAAAATATAGGTTTTATAAACTAAATGTAAGTTTAAAATACATACATCGGATCATTTTTGAAAGTAACGGATTAAATATTAAAATAATAACTCACGCGATAACGTTTATTGAATATAAAAATTACGCGTTAAAAGTGAGATGAAATGTCATGAATGAATTATCATGATGCAAATGATGTCAATGGAATGTAGACTAATCTTAGTCTATATGAAATGTACGTGATGTCATGATCATGAATTCACCGCTAAACCTTCAAGGTTACGCGAATTTGGAACAAGTAAACCAAGTTTACTATAAATGTTGGAATAATGAGACATAAATTGTGTCGAAGAAATGACCGAAAAGTACGGGTTGTCACATTAGCCATCCAAAAGGAATTCAGTCCCCTGAATTCAGTTGTGTTAGTCTCTCGAAGTTTAGGGTTTGATGTGACAAACTTTCCCATTCCCGAGCAAAACCCTCAAAAGACTTTTTGGTAACCGATTTTTACTTAATCCCACAACTCATCAAACAAGACCTGTCATACGATTAGGCTAAATCGGTTTAGGTAACAACTTGTTTCTAGCTCGATCTTTGCAACTCATCAAACAAGAACTGCCACGCGGATCAAACTGGAAACAAGTGGTTTGAAGAAAATCTTTTGAAAAATTTGGCTCGATGCATTAGATTGCTTACACACATATAAGCTACTACTCCCTTCATTGCATGATTCTTCCTGAATTAGACATAGGTGATCGGGCTATGTATAATTTAGGAGTAACTATGCAATGCTTGGACTAATCGACTCATATGTTGTTTGGTGTTGAGTCAACTGATGTTAAAATTGTGATGAACATCGAGGGGAGAAGACATGGAGAAGTGTCGTTAAAATGATAGTTAAAGTAAAAAGAATGAAAATCCTCGTAAATGATAACAAATCGGAAAGAAAATAAAGTACGATAGATGAGAATATTTTACAACGAGTGGTTTAGCAAAACTAGTACATCTTAGGTTATAAAGATTCGGATGCGATGGAAAACATAAACTTAGTACATTTGATATAGTACATAAGGAGAAATAAGACTGTTAGTTTCGAACTTCTTGATCTTCCGCGTCGTTAATACCTTGACGAGCTCCTCCTTCTCCTTCTAACATATATACATTCCCATGAGCACCTTCGACTTGTTGACCTTGGTTTTGAGGACATTGACTTCGATAGTGTCCTTGCTCCCCACATTCGAAGCACGTAACTATGGTCTTGCCTCTACAATTCCTGGCATTGTGTCCTAGTTTTTGACATTTGTAGCACTAGCAGGGACAAAGACCGTGTGATGATACTTACATCGATTACATAGTGGGTAGGTTCCGATAACCTCTCAAGCCTTCTATTGCCAAGCGCAGCAACATATACTATTGCAGTTTCTTGTCCTCTTTTTATTTGTTGATGATGGTTAGTGTTGCGGTTTTGGTTGTTGTTGTTGTCATCTCCTTGGTCATTTTCCCATTTTCTTTTGTTGTTGTTGAGTTGGTTATCGCCGTTGTTGTTGTTGTTTTGGTTGGTGTTGGTGTACTTACCTCTCTTCATTACTGCGCCATGAGCTTTTGAGTCACCCAATAGCTTCCTCGATTGTTTGTGGATCAAACAGTAGTCACATTTCCTGAATAACTTCGAAGTCCCAGATAAAAGCCTCTAGCAACTTCTCGCTTATCCGGTACCATCGACCGGGCATAACGACCAATTCTGAAATCTCCGAATGTATGTCAATATACCCAATCGTTACTAGTTCAGTAGAACTCCGTCTCCAACTTTTCACTTCAATCGAGGACAAAACTTCTTAGTCACCAAACCCTTAAATTGCTCCCAAGTAAGCTTGAAAGCATTCTCCATTCCAATCGGTTGAGCATATGAATTCCACCCCGACAACGCTCCATCGAGTAATGTACTTGTAGCAAATTTGACCTTACTATCATCCGGGCAATTACAAAGCAAAAACACGGATTCCAACTTTTCAAACCATCATACCATGGCCGTGGCTCCTTCATCCCCTAAACTCGTGGGCTCACCACTTTTGAAATCCTTGTACGAACAGATTTTAACTCCGGATCCTCCTGCATTTCCGATGCCAGTAGCAAGCCTTGCTGCGCGACTCTACGGCGCCTCGGCAGCATCAAATTTCAGCGGCCACCGTTTCCCTCGATCAGTTCTTAGAGCATCGGCTATGCTATCATTCACCAACTTTTGAATAACCGCTTGGGTCATTTCAGTGTGGCTTTCTTCTAAGTGCCATATCTTCTTCAAAACAAGAGGAAATGTGAGACGTAGCAAAAATCCGATGTTAATAATAAACGCTCCAAAGAGATGTGATAAGAAATGGTAAGTTTGAGGTTATTTTTCAAAATAATCGACGGGTTCCAAAAAGATGGGTTATGAGATGTTGTAAATGCTTCAAATGTATGGTGGTTTAGTGGCTTAATGTGTGAATAACGTGTAACTCGACATGTTAGTGGTGAAACAAAGGAGTGAGAGTGACTTAAGCCTATATAAAGGTTTATCTCGGATTATTCGTAGTTATCGATGATGAATGGTGATATAAAAATTGTGATAGGGAATGACAAGGAATTCTCCACGTTAGAGTATGAAGAAAGAATAATGGAATGGGTATTTAAGGGCATCCATGTGACAATCGTTATGAAATGAAAGTAAATAACTCGAAAAATGTACGTATAAATCGTATGCAAAGTGAACATGCACTTATGATGAAATGATGAGATGCTATGATGATGTAGTTATAGTCTAGGGTCAATGATGCAAAATAGTTCTCTATAACCAACTCATGCCAATCATCACACCCCAAATTACTGCTTTTTGCTGCTTGTGGAATGGAGTTCGGGATTGACTGTCATAGCATCACAATAAGTTATATTGAACGACCTAAAGTGTCGTTTTGAAAAGAACATCGTTTGATTTAATAAAACAATCAGAGTTTACAAAGTAGGTCTCAAATGAAAATCAACGTAGGAAAAATAAGTTTTACAATTCAAACGATGTTTTAAAGTACGTAAAACCCAGTGAGCGCGTCGTCACCACGACTCCATGATGTGTCCAAATGCATGCCATGAAGTGAATGCCTTAGATACCCGAGATAAAACATGCTAAAAGTGTCAACACAAAGGTTGAGTGAGTTCATAGAGTTTGAGTTGAAATGTAAAGCCTTTCAAAATCGTTGATGTAGCAAAGGCATTGTAAATCCACTCGATTCAAGTCCCTCCCATACAAAACTTGCAACTTTGTGTGTTCACAACCCTTGCGAGAATATGTAGAGTTAATGTTCAAGTGCATGATGTCAAATGAATTCACATAATAGTGCATAGCTCAATGTATCGAATCGGGTTATGCAGCAAAGGCATTGTGAATCCACTCGAGTTCCAAGTCCCCATACAAAACTTGCAACCTGTGTATTCACAACCCATTGCCAAATGTATATAGTGTATGTTCAAATCGTTCCAAGACCGTTAGTCCATAATCGTATACCAAGTCCGTTAGATCAATATTATACCAAGTCCGTTAGACCAATGAATATACCAAGACCGTTAGACCAATGAATATACCAAGACCGTTAGACCAATGAATATACCAAGACCGTTAGACCAATGAATATACCAAGACCGTTAGACCAATGAATATACCAAGACCGTTAGACCAATGAATATACCAAGACCGTTAGACCAATGAATATATGATATAGAAATTCTAAGTATGGCAATAATGTTACTTCGCATGACTAAACATTCAGTTCGGATAAACATATAATTTGCAAATAGTCATGAATGTAATAAAAATCATTGAGCATGTATCTCCCCCAAAACGGTTATGAAAACAAGTAAAAGCAGGGGCTATGAAAACTCACAGTAATCCTTATAAAAGTTAAAGTACTTGTGAAAGTAATGAAAACAGTTTGAGCATGTATCTCCCCCAAAACAGTTATGAAAGCAAGTAAAAGTAGGGGCCATGAAACTCACTTGGTCAATGATGCGAAGACAAAAGTGAGTACACCGAAATGTAGCGTGATACGTTAATCTTGACCTATTGCGAATGATATGATATGTAATGAGTTGCAATGTAATGTTATGCATGCATTTCGTATGTTATTTATACCATTTGCGAGTTTTGAAAATATTACTTATCGTCGAAAAATACTCGTTTGACGTCTTGACCAATCAAAAATCACTTTTCAAGTTTTTACGTCAAAATGTCATCCTACAATGGTTTAATAATGATTTTTGGTGAAATTTTCACTTTTCGTCGCGTAAAAACAATGTAAATTAGGAATATCATGAAATTAACAAAAATGGCTTCGGAAAACTAGTCGTGAAAAGCGGTACGCGTCGATCGTTAGAGAACGAACTCGACGGTTTTGGAAAGTTTGTATCGATATTTAGAAGTTTCATTTCAGGAGTTTTCGATCCAAAAGGTCTCGATCATAAAGATATTAAGGGTTAAAGATAGTGATTTTAGTTACCGTAACACTTATCTCGTAAAAATAATATAGTTTTTCAGAAAATAATAGTTACGGCAAGTTTATGAAAACGTGCATATCTTTGTCGTTTCAAATCCGTTTTCTACGTTTTATATGTCCTTAGCCGTATCGGTAAACTAATATATTTTGATAAGTCGAAATAATTTGTGAAGCTTAAGGCTCGTTTTTGACTCAAACAATGTAAAAACAGCTTGCTGAAATTTCAGGAAACAATATATTTCGTCGCCAAACTTTAAAAATTCACCACGACTTCGTTATAACTCCGTTTTTATCCGTTCAAAAGGCCACGGATTCGTTTTAAAGTATATTTTCTAAATATCAAGGCCAAAGTTTCGTACCAACTGTAGGTTTTTCCAGAAATTCGAAATAAGGACAGAACATAAATATATAGTTATCGAAAATAGTTTTTCTCGGACAAAACCTATTCTAATCCCTTCAAATCAACTCCAAAGCTAATCTAATCCTACCATACACCTTCTTAGGGTGTCATGGGTTCCTAGACATCATCAAGACCAAAGAATACCAAGGGAATATTTATAGGATGACCAAATATGTATATATACTCTAAAATCATGAAAAAAAATTGTATAAATCACATATCATGCATACTTGCTCCAAAAATGAAAAGATGAATATGAAATGATAGGGAAACATGAAAATGAAAGAAATATGCTTACAAGTGAAAATGATGAGGTGATTAGAACCAAGGATTAACCTAAACACCCTAGGTTTTTATTTCAAAACCTAAACAAGAGTGTAAACTAGATTGCAAAAACACTTGAGCTTGAAAAATTGATGATCCCTTGGAAAACCTCTATGAAGGCCGGTTTTGGTGGAGAAGAACAAGAGAGAAAAAAAAGCTTTGCTATCTTTGGAAAAAAAGAGATGTATGAAGTAAATGAATGAAGTGATGCTTGGAGTATAAATCTACCCAACTTGATTGCCCTCCCCTTGGAGCGGTTTTAGGGGATGTGTTCCTCAAATATATATATATATTTTTTTGTGTTGTGTACATATACTTGTGTAATTTATAAGGAAAAGTGTAAGTGAAATGTTAAGATTAATAACTTGTAATGTAAATGGTAGTTTTTAGGTAAAAGAGATTTTTAATAGACCAAAGTAGAATGTAATGAGATCATAAAAATTGAAAAATACATTTCTTGTAAAATTTGAGTGATAAAATAATTACCGTACAGTTTTTAAGAAAAGTGTCGTAATAATTTAACTTTAACGATTTATGTACCAAATAAATTTAAAACACTAGGTAAAGTCAAAATATAGGTTTTATAAACTAAATGTAAGTTTAAAAATACATCGGGATCATTTTTGAAAGTAACGGATTAAATATACAAATAATAACTCACGCATACTTTTATTGAATATAAAATTACGCAGCGTTAAAAGTGAGATGAAATGTCATGAATGAATTATCATGATGCAAATGATGTCAATGGAATGTAGACTAATCTTAGTCTATATGAAATGTACGTGATGTCATGATCATGAATTCGCCGCTAAACCTTCAAGGTTACGCGAATTTGGAACAAGTAAACCAAGTTTACTATAAATGTTGAAATAATGAGGCATAAAATCGTGTCGAGAAATGACACAAAGTACGGGTTGTCACAGATAACTACGCCGTAACTATTTCATCAACTACGGCGTAACCAAGTATTATTGAAGACTACAGCGTAACCACTCATAAGGTTATGCCGTAACCAGCAGATCTAGTGCAAATAACGTAGGAATTGAAGATTACGGCGTAACTCTTATTCTAGTTACGCCGTAACCCTAACGGCCTATAAATACCCACCTAATTCCAAAGCATTTCTAATCATCCCATTCCACACACAACAACCGAGAACGTGGGAAGAAGCCAAAGGCGGTCTAGAGGAGCACGGAGTCTGTCTCCAAGGGAGAAATCACTTCCCTATGATAAGCATTAGCATTTTATCTTTTCTTTACTTTCGATTCATGTATTTCGTAACTTTGAATATTGAATTGATTTGTATGGTTAATATGAGCTGCTAAAAGCACCTCTTGGTGTTGGCCTAGTTATGATTCCTTAATTGTTTTGTTTGCGTATACATTACTTCCGTATAATTATTTCTAAGTGTATGCATGCATAGTTTATTGGTAGCTACCCATGTTTCGGTAGTTTTGAATGGCGGTAGAGGCCAATTTCCTAGGAGATATGACCCACTGACCCTAGGTGAGCTGAGGAGGAGGAAGGGTAAGATATGACCAATGACCGACCCTTTTTACTTGTGCGATTTGACCAACTGATCACCTACCGTTTGGATGAACTTAAGAAGTAAGGGGGTGAGTGTTTAGTTGCTAAGCCGGGCACTCACTATTATAAATATAGCATGTAGCGGTACTTAATGACTTGGCTTAGGGGACCGGGAATGACTTATGAAGGGACACCTGACTTCTCCTGTGGTGGCATCTTTGCTGATAGGTTAGGGCTAATTGACCAAATGTTGTCCTCTCGTCTTTGACCCCACCTGAAGTAATTGGAAGTAAGTAGACGTAGACATTACTATTTCGGAGGATTAACTAGGTTAGCACCACTCTCCTCTATTGATTAAACCTTTGCCTTTTATTTTCTTTAGTAGTCAATTAATTAATTCCTTATCGAAATCATTATTAATCTTTGACACCTAGACTTAGTAATAATCCAACACACATAGCTCTTGGGACGACCTCAGTTTTACCGAATACTACACTACACGCGACCGGGTACACTGCCCGTTAGTGCATTAGGGTAGACCAAAGGTATAACGAGACTTTATAAATATTAAAACCTGGTCAGTAAAACCTGCGTCAAGTTTTTGGCGCCGTTGCCGGGGAGCTAATTTAGGATTTCATATTAAGTCTATTTTTAATTTTCTTTCTTCTCTTAAATGTCAGGTTACAAGACTTGTAGCTTGAGGCCTTTTTTGGCCACCCCATTCGATAATCCGGAGAAGCAATTTCAGACAAGGAAAGTTTACTCTCCGGTTCCTATTCACAACATCTTTTCATTTTATGAATCGCACTGGTCGAAGCGGAGGTCATCAATGAAAATAATATCGATGACTTAACTATGGAGCAATTATTTGGGCGACCAAATGAGAAGCGGCAACGAACCTTCGCACAGGATTCTAGTACGAAAAATGCTCTATCGGATCAATTTATTCGAGAGTTACACCAACTTAAGTTTTCTAGAAATGAAGATGAGGACGTTCAGAATCACGTAGAAGAAGTACTCTACTTATCCTCTCTTTTCAACGTCAGAGGCACCCCGATCTATTCGGTGACCGCAAGGATTTTTCCTATAACTCTCACTAGAACTGCAAAAGAGGGTATAACAAACTCCCTAACAAATGTAAAGGAGCATGGGATAAACTAAGAAGAGAGTTCGTCCAGCAATTTTGCCCTCCTTAAAAAATGGCCAAACTTCTTGGTAAAATCTATCAATTCGTTCAAGTTGGAGAAGAAACACTGTACCAGGCATGGGAAAGATTTAATGAGCTACTTTATAGATGTCCCACCCATGATTCGAACAAACATCAGAGCGTCTACGTCTTCTACCGGGGAATTAATGCGCTAACACGAGAATTACTCGATTCCCCGAGACCTATTCCTAGCATGACTCCTGACCAAGCCTTGGAATGTATTCAATGGATTTCTGAACATTGCTACAAATGGCATATGGATACAGGATATGGACCAAGAGACAATTTTGATCATAAGGTAATGAAGACTATAACAAAGCAAGAATACAATTATAGGGAAATTTTTGAAAAACGAAGGTTAGAAAGAGAAGCTGAAGCATGTAGGATTGAAAGGGTTAAGAGTGTATTTGGGACCAAAACTGGGATCAATCTTGAAAAGAAGATTCTTGACCACATCAATGAATCAAGGGAACGAGATGACATAATTGAAAAAATGATGAAGACATTCGTGGATAATACGCTCTTCTCTCAAAATTCACGAAGATAGGATTAAGGGTTTGGAAAGAGTGTGAGCTCATGTTCAGCGAGCCATCACCGATTACCTAGCGGCCGGAAGAGGAAGCTTTCAACACGGTAGAAACTATCCTTGAAGAACCAACGACCTTTTCAGAAAAAGTTAAGAGCGTCTGAATCGGATGGAAAGACAATCACTTCTGGACCAGGCTTTACCGGTAAACTCCCTTATCAATAATTCCATTAAAAATAATCATGATGATATTCCGCAGGAATTGATCAATGACGAGACAATTCACCTCAACGAAAGATGTTCAGCAGTTTTGAGAAACGAGCTACCACAAAAGGAAAAAAGATCCAGGATGTTTCACTCTCCCTTGCTTGATCGGGAGTCTCAACATGTGTAATGCCCTAGCTGATCTTAGAGCAAGTATTAGCATAATTCCTTGTTCGATGTTCCTACGTATGGGGATTGGTGACTTGAAGCCAGCCAAGATGAAAATTGAAATGGCCGATCGATATATGCAATCACCGTTGGGCATCGTTGAAAATGTGTTGGTGAAGATTAAGAAATTCCTTTTCCCAGTAGATTTTGTGATATTTGACATTCCGGAAGAAAAACGAGAATACAGTCATTTTAGGTAGACCTATGCCTGCCACTGCCCATACTAAGGTGGATATCTTTGCTGGAAAATTAACTCTTTAAGCTAATGGAGAAATTGCAACGTTCGGACCTAATGAACTCTTGTCTAATCCTCAAAAGGTATGTGCGGTTGACCCAGTAGGAAGTTTTGGTGACGCCCTAGAAGAATTTCTTAGACCCCCGATCCCGCGAGATTGATTCGGGAGAGATTTTGATGTTTTCAGTAAATTTCGAGGAAGAGGATAATTTAGGAATCGATCTTGATGACTTCTCAGTGAAATGGCCCATTGGCAAGACAACTATGTGAAGGCTTTTTCGCAAACCAATCAACCTAGATTTCATGAGGTAGGAACCCGCATACATCATAGAAACCCTTATTATCTAAAGATCTCATGCAAAATCGGGTTCATCGACTTTCACCCATTTATTGACACAACTTCACCAATCAACATCATGTCGAAAGAGTGCTACAACCGAGTTATGAAGAAAGAATTAGAATATAAGGGGTATAACTTTCTTGGGTTTGCAATTAACATCCATGTCTTCGTTGGAACTCATTCATTTTTGGTGGACTTTATGGTTTTAGACGACGTAAACGAATTTATGGAAGATAGACTTACGGGAGAAATTTTAGGAAAGCCTTTTCAGGAAATGTCAGGGTTAGATACAAATGAAAAAGAAGGATTATTATGGTTAAAAATAAATGATGATAAGACTATCTTCAAAATGCCGAGAACTATTAAAATTTTAAAAATTTGGACCAAGAGGCAATTAAGCCAAGCCCAACCATTGCTCGATATCAGTGAGGAAGAAAAGGAAAAAGGTATTGACCATCCTTACCAGAAAATCAAGAGCTTCTACTCAGGCGTCATTTTAGAATTGGGGGATGACTACAAACGGGATGAGAATCTGATAAATTAGATCCAACGTGGAGATTGTTACATCCATGAAATGACCAACAAGCACTGGTAGCCCCGCGGCTCTGAGTCTAACTTAAAGACTCATAAATAAAGAAAAGTGCTCTTTCGGGAGACAACCCGAACTATCCATTTCTTTTGTTTTATTTCCATTTCTGTAGGGTTTTGTGTTTTTAAACCATTTTGCAGGAAATGAAGAAATGATTCTTCTTTGTGCTTTCGATCGACCATAGTTATGGCGTAACTCATCTCCGTGATTACGCCGTAACCAACCCCTTGCAGCAGAATTTTAGATGCATTACTAATTACGCGTAAGACCATCTCAGTGGTTACACCGTAACCACTAAGCTTTGCGCTTATGTCAGGTTTTGCCAATTACGGCGTAACTCCCTAAAAGAGTTACGACGTAACCTTCCTCTGCTTTACTTCTTTCATTTTAAAACACAATAACCTTGTACTAGTATTTTAAATGAAATTTTTGGGTGTGTTCCCTATAAACCCTCACGAGACTTCACTCATCCACTTGGGACACCAAGTGGTTTAAAAGGCTGCTTACATATGCTAAATGCAACCGTGATTCCTACGAAAGTGAGTTAGCTTTGTTTTTCATTTTACATTTTTTCTTTTTTTAGAATTATGCTTGTCGGTAGTGTGATTTCAGGGATTGAAGTTTCCTCACGATGCTTACACGAAGGCACATCTCTTTTTCGTGGGCCTTCTTTCTTTTTGGAGCAAATTTCAGGGAAGTTCTCGCTCTAATTCTACTTTTCTCTTCACCTTTATTTAATGCTTAGTACAAAAGGGACTTTGTACAATTCAAGTGGGGGGACGGGAGAAGAATTATCTCTTGAACATTATTTTGCCCTCGTTTTTCTAGTTTATTTTGAAAATTTATGCCATTTTTAAAATTTTGACATGTTTTTCCTAACCTAACTAGATTAGACCTTAGCCGAGCACATACAACCCTTGATATTATATGGTGAGATTAGCCTTATCCATTTCCAATATTTTACCCCAAATCCACCAAATTATGAGTGAGCCGGTAGCTTGTAAACTTTAGAACTTGGCCTTTGCATCATTTCGAGACCATAGACGAGGTATGTTGAGTTAGCTCGATGTATTTGGACTTTTCAGTTTTAGAAGGCAATATTATAGGATTATCACCCAAATAGCCTACCATTGTGTGTCTATCGATTAGTCACCTCGACACCTCGACCCCCATGTGAAACCCTTGTTGCACTCTCACCTTTAGAACAAAAATACCCTAGATACACCCCTTCGAGCCATTCCTTTCATTTTGTTAACCCAATATATTGTTCGATACACCTTAGCCTACCCCGTAGTCTTTATTTGTGATTGGGAAGTCATCATTTGCCTAAGTTCAAGGTTCAAGTGGAAAGGTTCGGAAATCACGCTTTCATTGACGACATATTCCTGAAGATCATTGAAGACCCCCCAATTTCCCATTGTTCATCTTAAGTGGGGGTATATTATGTTTAGTTATTATTGTTATGTTGAAAAAAAAATAAAAATAAATAGTTGTTATGTTATTTAGTTACTGTAAAGTGCAATGTTATAAGCACTATGTTATGAACTTTATAGATTTAGTATTGAGGAGGCCACCTCGGTCACATTCGAAGATTGGAGTTGGTAATTATGCCAACAGTTGGAGAAAAGGTAGTGTGCCCATCACGACGTCCTCTAATGACACATCTACGTAGTATTTCATGATCTGGTTTCTTGACTTCAAAGCATGATCTTTGGGCGGACAAAGATGAAAGTGGTGATGACTTGGTTATAGATTTAGACTACCTGCTTGATTTTCATTTTACACCATTTATATATCCCATGTTTTATCCTACCCTTTAGTCATGAAGCGTGTCTAGGTGATGCAGCGAGCAATCTTTGGTGTCTTGGCCATGGATTTGGTCATGTATCATTGATTTTGTCCACTTCGTCGTGACATGTTAGTAATGACAAGTCACCCCTTAACCTTTGTCGTGTCTACCCATATTGCCTTCGAGAAATGTTTAGCCCTTAACTCTAGTGGTGGAGATTTGTGAAACTGCCAAGCTTATGATAGAATACATGCTATGACTGTGCGATTGAGTGATCACCCTGAAATTGGCACTTAGAATAGTTGAGAGATTTGAGTGTTTCGTTCCCATTTCATGAGGTGTTCGGCTTTGTTTTATTCTAGAATAAGGGATTTGTAAACTTATATTTTCCAGGTAATGGGAAATATCTTTTTAGGAATCTTTCTAATAAGGCTACTTGAGGGCAAGTAGAGTTCAAGTGGGAGAATATTTGATAACATCAAATAGTCCAGAATATTAAGTGTCAATTTTCTCCGATAATGTTTGTAATTTATATCATTTATATGGATTTACGCTTTTTTTCCATTGTTTTCCACTTTCAGGTAAATTACGAGCGTTGGAGCTAAAGAGGCGCGGAATTGGAGAAATATCATAAATTTATCATAGTATGCTGATTTTGAAGAAGTTACGGCGTAACTCATCTCTCACATTACGCCGTAACTAAAGCGTGACTCAGAATACCAACTCATTAGAAGATTACGGCGTAACTCCTCCAAAAGACTACGACATAACTTATTAGGTCAAATGAGGTTCCACCCAAGAGATAACTACCGTAACTATTTCATCAACTACTGGTAACCAAGTATTATTGAAGACTACTGGCGTAACCACTCATAAGGTTACTGCAGTAACCAGCAGATCTAGTGCAAATAATGCAGGAATTGAAGATTACAGCGTAACTCTTATTCTAGTTACGCCGTAACCCAGATCTGGCCTACAAATACCTCACGAATTCCAAAGATTTCTAATCATCCCATTCCACACAAAACAACTAGAGAATGTGGGAAGAAGCCAAAGGCAGGTCTAGAGGAGCATACGGAGCTGTCTCCAAGGGAGAAATCACTCCACTACGATAAGCATTAGCATTTTATCTTTTCTTTACTTTTGATTCATGTATTTCGTAACTTTGAATATTGAATTGATTTGTATGGTTAATATGAGCGGCTAAGCACCTCTTGGTGCTGGCCTAGTTATGATTCCTTAATTGGTTTGTTTGCGTTTACATTACTTCCGTATAATTATTTCTAAGTGTATGCATGCATAGTTTATTAGTAGCTACCCTTGTTTCGGTAGTTTTGAATGGCGGTAGAGGCTAATTTCCTAGGAGATATGACCAACTGCTAGCTGAGCGGACTGAGACGGGAAGGGTAAGATATGACCAACTGGCGACCCTTTCTACTTGTGTGATTTGACCAACCGATCACCTACCGTTTGGATGAACTTAAGAATTAGGGGTGAGTGTTTAAGTTTCTAACGCCCGGGCACTCACTATTATAAATCTAGCATGTAGTGGTACTTAATGACCTGGCAAGGAACCGGGAACAACGGACTTATGAGGGACACTCACTTCTCCTGTGGTGGCATCTTTGCTGATAGGTTAGGGCAAATTGACTAAATGATGTCCTCTCGACTTTGACCCCACCTGAAGTAATTGGAAGTAAGTAGACGTAGACATTACTAGTTAGGAGGATTAACTAGGTTAGCACCACTCTCATCTATTGACTAAACCTTTGCCTTTTATTTGCGTTAGTAGTTAATTAATTAATTCCTTATCGAAATCACTATTAATCTGTGACACCTAAACTTAGTAATAATCCAACACACATAGCTCTTGGGACGACCTCGGTTTTACCGAATACTATACTACACGCGACCGGGTACACTGCCCGTTAGTGCATTAGGGTACACCATAGGTATAATGAGACTTTATAAATATTAAAACCTGGTGAGTAAAACCTGCATCAAAAATCTTCATCCTCATGGTATGTACCCTCCTTTTCAGGCTCAATCTTACCCCCATGGGGTTTATCCCCCACCTAATGGGCAGACTAGCAACCCTAGATTTTCTCAACCATACGGAAGCATGCCCTACGGGCAACCTATGGTGTACCCTTCGTATCCTGTTGGAAGTCACCCACCTTATATACCTACTACTTACCCTCAATATGTCAACCAAAACCCTGTCGGAATACCTCCGAGCCATAACCCATACAATGCTGTCCCTACTTACATGCCACCTTACAACTGCCTCTATTCGAAGCCCATGGGTTCCACCACACCCTTCGTGAGGTGGATAGAAGACTACCCTTTACCCGATGGGTTGAAAATGCCCGCATATATTGGTACTTATGATGGGAAGGGGGACCCGGATAATTTCTTACATCTATTCGAAGGGGCTATCGAATGCGAAGTAGGTTATGCCTCGCTGTTTGCCACATGTTCACATATACCTGCGAGACTCCGCTCAGATATGGTGGAATGGGAAAAAGCAGGTAGCATTGTGAATTTGGATGATCTCAAGGCCAAGTTTAGATCACACTTCACCATGAAAAAGTTCACAAGGACTCACCTGACAAAGGCACAACATCAAGCAGAGGGAAAACGAGAGCACCAGGGCTTTCGTTACTAGATATACTGATGACACCTTGCAAATCCTGGGTCTACACGAAGACTAGCGCATCTCTGGTTTCATGCATGTCCTACGAAATAGAAGTTTGGTGGAATTTCTATCCACTGACCTTCCCGCATCCTACAAAGGCTTAATGGAGAAGACTTATACCTGGATCGAAGCCGAAGAAGTGTCTCCCAACAGGGCTCCGATTGAAAACAAAGAAAGTCACAGCAAAATCTCGAAGCACCCTTCGTGGGAAGGGTTAAAAAACAGACACAAAGGCAGGGACAGGTTTGCGCCCTACAACAAGAACATCAACCACGGACTCTTGGCTAATCTGTCCAAATCTCCAAGGGATATACTTGCTACGGAAAGGGCTCCGAAGGCCTTCGATCCTCCCCCTCGTTTGGCAAGTAGGGGAAGAAGCAGAGATACCTCCAAATACTGCTATTTCCATGACGATTACGAACACGACACCAACAATTGCAGAGAGCTCAAGAAACAGATAGAAGAGGCCGTGAAATCCGGTCAATTGGGACACTTAGTGAAGGGCATAAAGAAAGGTAAAGAGAAGGTCTCCACTCGACACGCTTGGGGAAAGACTCCAAACCTGAAGCACCCATCCTCTAGGTTTCTGCAGGGGCGATTCGGGTTAAAAGAAAGCGGCGGAGGAAGCATTATGCGGAGTAGGAGCGTTACTTTCCTTCGATCCGGAAAGGTTCTCTCGAATGACCCCGTGGTTGTCAAAGTCCTAATCTCCAACAGAGAAGTAAAATGAGCTTACTTAGATGTGGTAGCTCTTGCGAAGTGATCTACGAACATTGTTTTCGAAGCTCAAGCCTTCGATAAGGTGAAGAGGGTAGATTCGAGTTACCCTTGGTGGGATTCTCGGGGGAACACTCATGGCCTCTGGGAGAAGTCCTCTAGAGGTTCACGATTGGAGAAGGAAGGCTAAAAGGACAAAACCGTTTTAATCGTAAGGTGCGAATCTCCTATAATCTGTTAATAGGGAGAACCGAATGCGAAAATGGGCATCGTTGTTCCACCATACATGCAAAGAATCAAATTCCAAACACCATTCGGTATTGGAACGGTTTTCTCCAGTTACAACGCAAAGAAGCCTACTGACGTAGGCAAAAGGGTCAAACAAATTCTGAAAGAACCTCCGAAAGATGTTCTTAGCTGCACCGATGCCGAAGAGCGCATCGTAGTAAACGATCTCTACCCGATCGGGCGGTGTGTTAGTGGAAAGCGCCCTTACCTCCTTTAAGGCTTGAATTGGAAAAGTTACTAAGGGCTAATGCAGATGTCTTCGCATGGACTTACTCTGACATGACGGGGGTCCCCAGAACTCTCATCATAGACGGAAAGCTCTTCGGCACCGAGCACAAGCTTAATGAGTTCAAGAACATTGAACCTATCAAGCAAAAGCGTCGAAGCCTTGCACCTGAAAGGAATGCCGCAACATGCAAGGAAGTGGATGAGCTCGTAAAAGTAGGTATACTTAGGGAGGTGAAGTATCAAACCTGGGTAGCCAATCCGGTGATGGTTAAAAAGCATGACGGAGGATGGCGGATGTGTGTAGACTTCACAAATATCAACAAAGCCTTTCCGAAGGACTGCTATCCTCTACCATAAATCGATTGGAAAGTGGAATCCTTATCAGGGTTTCGACTGAAATGTTTTATGTACGCTAAAGGTTACCATCTGATACTGATGGCGAAGAGACGAAGAAAACAGCCTTTTTTACAGGAAAGGGTGTGTATTGTTACAAGAAGATGCCCTTCGGTTTGAAGAATGCAGGTGCTACCTACCAAAGGCTAGTGGATAAAGCCTTCAACAAGCAAATAGGTAGGAACCTGGAAGCATACGTAGACGATATGGTTATCAAGAGTAGAACGGAGGAGGACATGCTCTCCGACATAAAGGAAACCTTCGATCAGCTTCGCGCCATCAACATGAAGTTAAATCCCAATAAGTGTTCCTTCGGCATGGAATAGGGCAATTCCTGGGACACCTGATCACAAAGAAGGGTATTAACGCCAACCCTTCAAAGGTTAAGGCCATCACAGACTTGCAGCCTCCTAAATCCCTCAAGGATGTACAAAGTCTAAACGGAAAGTTAGTAGCCCTCAGCAGATTCTTATCGAAGAGCGGGCAGATCCTTGCCATTCTTCAAGACACTCAAAGGATGCACTGATAAAAAGACGTTTCGGTGGAGTGCGGATGCGAAGCGCCTTTCAAAAGCTCAAGGAGTTCATGGCTATTCTACCTACACTTACCGCCTCCAATCAAAGGCTAAGTGTTGTTTATGTACATCGATCGCGTCTTATTAGCGAAAGGAAAAAGCAAATCCCTATCTACCGCCGTTAGCGAGTGGTTCTACAGGGTCAGGCTAAATTATCGAGTTGGAGAAGTTAATCTTGGCTTTGGTTCATCTTTACTTGAGGCGCCTTCAGGTACTTCCTCACTTGAATGAATACTTTCGAAGGGATGTACAAAGACTAACAATACGTCTTGCTCATATGCATAACATCCATCTCAACTTCACATTAACTTTCCTATATGGCCTTAAGGTATTCCAAGCCTTCATTTGCCTAAAGGATTAAGATGGAGTGGGTCTCCAACCCACCTGTCGACAATTAAATTATATGATTGCTATATTCTTGGTGAAGTAATTACACACAATGAGGCTATGCATCTACCATACGCCTTAGGTTTTAAAAATTTTACGTGCAAATGAAACATAAAGAGAAGAATCACACATAGCAAAATACAAGCCCTAGTGGCCTTGATGTAGATATTCATTTATGACTAGTTTAACTAGTCCAATAGGCCATGTAGCCTAACGATCAAACAAACAAAATATTGTCTTAGGCCAAGGCCTTTACCACATACATCAAATGTAAATTGTTTCATCAGCATATAGCCCGGAAAGAGACACGAACATATTGTTTGAAGCAGGGTACATACCACCACGAGGGATCAAATTACTACCACATGGTAGCCTTCATCAAACTTTAGAATGGGTGGCCAGTGAACCTTGGGAGATGGTGTTCTCTTCGGCGAGAATTTGGACTTGGCTTCTTGGCTAAGAGGTCCTCAATAGAGGCCATTTGGGTCCTTCTGCCGCTTCGGCAAGGAAGGAGAACTCTGCAGAATGGATAAGGCATTGCCGCATCATCATATTCACCGCTCATAGGTTGCTCAGTAGTATGGAACATTTGCAAGCTTCACTGGTTCCCCTGTCTCAGCTATCTCCTCCAAAGTGGTACACTTGCCATGAAATATGGCTGCGTTCACCAATTTCCCAATCATAATACCCACATCATCGCTATGGTATAGTTCCATGGCAATGTAGGGAATGACCTTGGTTACCAAATCCACCTTATCCTTCTTGAGCATTTTCAAACGAAGGTCCAACCCATCCACCTTCTCCACAGCTTGATCTCACGGTCAAATAGCTTAGCCCTCTCTTCTTCAAGGCCTCCACACTTGGATGTAAGAACGGATATTTGCTCTTTATAGCCTATGACCTTTGCGCTTCAAGAGATAGCTGCGCACTGCACGAGCAGCGCATTCGCCGCGCCCTTGAGCTTTTGCACATCTGCTCTGAGATCTTGAACCAAGGGATTTTTGACGAAGTCCTCCATAGCTTCTTCATACTTTGTCTGCAGGTATGCATATTTCTTGTCCCTAGCCTTCTCCCTGGCAAGCATGACGTCCATCTCTTCCCTAGCCTTGGTGACGGCACGAAGAAGCTCCCTTGTCCTGGTATTGAGCTGATTATCCAACATGCACTGTCTGACATAGCTCTTGTCATGAAGACCACATAGCCTTTCCATAGACATGTTGTCCATCACCCCCTTCCAACTGGATGGGGTCATACGCTCCACAAGCAAATGACAAGCTAGGGGGGACGGAAGCTCCTTCGTATCAGGGAGTCCTGCAGCATAAATAAACTTGTTAATATGTTATTATTTGCATCTAATTATTTGTAACAGGAAAGAATGTGCTGGGCCCTTCTATGGCTGGAAACACCACAGCTTTACCCTGGGCACTCTTCTACCGGGTAGTTCGAGAGGGAGGAGTAGGTAGGATAAGCTTCCTCTTTGATGCAGACTTAGTAGCCTTCTGCATTGCCCTTCTTGCTTCGGACTCTCTCACCAATGCGGAGGGTCCTACGATATGTACTGCTCCTCCGAGAGGCAGGGTTCATCCAGTCGCCACATTCTCAACTAGGCGTTCTTCGACATCCGAGCTCTTTTTTCTTTTGAAGGAGGCGAGATGACATAGGCCGATGGGTGAGCATCAAGCGTCATTGTTGTTCACTGAGAAACCGACGGAGAGCCCACACCATAGCTAGCCTCTTGGGATCCCGGGATGAAGCTCACTTCCTCGCACCACCGGCAACAATGAAATTCTGGGAATGACATTTCTTCAAAAGGAAGAAAAAGATGAATATCAGAAAGATAAGTTCCTATCTCTTATTTTAATTAAAAATTTATATACTTTCTCCACAAAAATAATCTCGAGGATGTAACGGAGATCCCTCCCGGCTTTCAGCAAGACCCAGAATAAACAGTAGCTTAGGGAATGTTTGACAATCATGGATGACGAGCTAGATCTTTGGTACATGGGATTCCTCCTCACGATAAGGCAAGGGATCATCAAGCCTCTTTTCATCATATTGAAACTCGGGTTTAGCAAAGCGGTATTGAGGAACAATGGTATTTTGGATGTAAAAGAACTTTCCCTTCCAATTCGATATAGTAAAAGGCCTATCAATAAGAATGGGCACATCCCTTTCACCCCTTTTTGCCAATGTTAACCAGTCTCCTCCAGGGTACAAATTCAAAAATCCTCTAAGCACAGTCAATGACGGTTCATACCCATAGGCTTTACACATTACTATGTATGTTGTGAGCTTGGCTAAGCCAAAAGGGTTAAACCTAGATATGTGTACTTTGTAGTACTGAAGGAGCTCTAAAATCAGAGGATGCAATGGTATCCTAAGGTTAGAGGTGGTGAATGCATGGGTGTATAAGCCTACATAGTTATGTGGGGCATAAAAAATACCTTGATTTTTGCTGGGTAACATGACTTTGTATTCTTTGGGAATAGGATAATCAGTAAGGAACGCTTTAAGCTCCTCCCTAGTCAAGGTGCAACCTTGTTGCTTGATTACAAACTTCTTATTGGTAGACATGGTCCTTCTAATCAACAAAAAAGTATTGAAAAAAGTATCTGAGAAGAATACTTTACCTGTTTGCTCGAAAGCTCGCTCGGAAGGCAGTTTAGTAGGTGTAAAATTTGGGCGTGGGATAAAATTGTGTTAGGGTTTTACTTTTTTTTTATTTTAAATACCCTCTCACATGTTGAATCCTAGCCCTACACGTGTCCTAAGATATCACCTAACCTTCAGATTTCAAATCCCTTTTAAATTTTGAAGGGACGTTTGAGTTTACCGAAATGGGGTGGTTAGATAAGTACATGCATTAATTACGGGTCAATATTTACTTGACTTTTTATCTTCGTTCGTTTTTGTGACGGAGGGGAGGTTTCGTATCTATGACGTACTTTCCGTCAGTCGAATACCCCCTTACCAGTTGAATTTGTATTACGAAGACCCAATTCTTTCTTCATAAGTCATTGGTGGCGTAAAACCATTCATCATTGACATGGTTACTAGTTGGGATTCGCCGACCGAGGCCTATGCCCTTCGGAGTCTTCTCTTGGCAAGACAAAGGAGAACCTTGACTTGGTCTTCCCCCACGTTCCCACTATCTACTTAGCTTCCCGTCCAAGACAGAGAGAGTGGGGATGAAGCCCTAGCGGTTACCTCAAATCATGGGACCCCCATGATCTCGGCGATGTGCTAACACTCTCCAAGCTTATTTCTTCATCTATAAATAGGTTGGACGAGTCATTTCAATGGTATGTTCACTCAACACAGTATTTCATTTACTATATACTACTTACAACACATATCACATACTTACTCTCGCGGGAGGTGGTTCGCGAGGTCCAACCTGCGCGAAATCACTTAACGAAGTGTTTGCTATTTCTTATGCATTGGCTACAAGTTTGGCGCAAGCATATAACCCTTCATACCCTTCGATCACCATCGAAGGCACGGTCGTCACAATTATTGTACAATCATGAACCCTTCCAGTCAAGTATAGTTCATTGTAATGATACTTTATGTTTTCTATTGTTTGGCCGCGGCTTAGCGACTTTTTTTTTTTTTTGTAGACATCTAGTGTATGCATATTTCGTTTTTTCAAAACTTTTTAGTGTTTTGCTATTAAATCTTCACTTGATGTGCCTATTATAATAGTCTTTGAATACTTATGGGTTATTAAGCCGATCTTGGACTTGTAACTTCTCTTACGTATCTTGAGGTAATTTGGAGGTTCCTCAGCCTTTTGTTATTCATAATAACATTGCACGGGTCATGCCCACATGTATGCGCGTCTTAATTACATATGTTAATATTTTTTTTTGTTTAAATTAAATGATCAAGAAATTTTTTTTAAGTAAAAGCTGGTGAAGGTAGCTAAGCTCCACCTTTTTTCATTCAATCATAAAAACATTACAATATAAAAAGATAGATTGTGACATTAACCCTCCTTCACGGAATCCGCGAGGAACGGGTTACTTACACGTGATGTATGCAACATCTCTTAAGATTGCAAACATTCCATGTCCGGTAGGATTGGATTTCCCACCGGTCTTTCGGCTTGTATCGCCTTTTCCTAGAGCTTCGTGACTTCGTGAGGGTCCTTCCCATTTGGGTCCTAGCTTCCTCCTTCCTCGGATGCTTGCATCGTTGTTTCGTTATACTAGGTCTCTGGCTTGAAACTTGTATTGCGGACTCTTGAGTTATAATATTTCTCCATTTTTGCCTTGCTTTTTGCTTCGCGTATTGCCGCTTGTTCTCTTCTTTCTTCAAGGAGGTCTAAGTTTATTTCCGAAGCTTCGCCGTTTTCTTCTATGTTAGCTCATTTGTCCTCCATGTGGGCATCCCTATCTCAGTGGTATGACACTTCCGTTCCATATGTTAATGAGAATGGAGTGTCTCCGTTGCTAGATTTAATCATTGTCCGGTGTGCCCATAGGACGTGTGATAGTTCATCTAGCCAATTTTCTTTCTTCCAACCGGGCCTTTATTCCTTCCCCAGGCTTCGTTTGCTCTTTCTACCTATCGTTTTGTGGGTGTTGTATTTGAAACAAAGTGTTGTTTTATATTCATTTTTTCACACCATTCTTTAAAGGGTTTTGTCCGTACAATAGCAACGTACTTTCAACTTTGTTCCATTTTACTGTACTTTGTTCCATTAATTAATACATTCCATTGCATACATTTCATTCCATTCCATTTGATTTAATTACGTTCCTATTTGATTCGTTCCATTCCTTCCATTTTTATTCCATTTTTTCCTATAGTTTTGTTCCCCGTTTGTTTTTAGGTTTCGTTTTTTTATACATCTTTTTTTACGGTTTTCACGTTTTCGTTTTTTCGTTTTTGCAGTTTTTACGTTTGGTTTTTACGGTTTTCTGAAGTTACCGCCGTTCGTCTGGTTTTCGTTTCGTCGTTTTTTTCGTTTTCATTTTTTGTTTTCGTTCAGTTTGTTTTTCACGTTTTCTGAGATTTTCTGTTTTCGTCGGTTTTCGTTTTAGATCCATTTCGCGTTTTCATTTTGAAAAGCCAAGCCGGTGAAAAATAGGACTCGCAAAACGTAAACCAGCATAAAAATCAAAAGAGCGTAAAACGGAAAAAATGGAAAAATCGCGAAACAACAAAATAAGAATAATGAAAAAGTCGAAAAACTAAAAACGGTCTTAAAAAAAATAAAACATCCTGAAAAACGTTAAAAATCTCGGGAAATAAAACCAGTGAAAATGTAAAACGGACGAAAACGTAAAACGAAAAAGTAAAAAAGCGGTAACGTAAAAAACCAGAAGCGTAAAATCTGAGCGTGAAATCAACGTAAAAAGCGAGAAAGCGTAAAAACGGAGGAAATCGTAAAAATATGAAAACGTAAAAAAGCGGACAAAATGATTTTTCGGTAGCAGGTACTTTGAGGTACTATGGTAGCACAAAACGAAAATGCGTTGCATCGTCGACCATTTATGTGCTAAAACAAAACCGCGTAGACATTTAACGGTAAAACTCATTTCTTAACCGGTGCTTTGTGCTGTACTAAAATGGAACAAAACACAAAAGAAATGCGATTAAAAAGTGAAAACGTCTTAAATGGAACAAAGTTGAAAGTACGTTGACAACCCTACTTCAAATCATTTCTCGACCAGTTCATGTCTCATTATTTCAACATTTATAGTAAACTTGGTTTACTTGTTTCAAATCGCGTAATACCGGGGTTTAGCGTGAATTCATGATCATAACATCACGAATATTTCATATGGACTATGATTAGTCTACATTTCATTGACATCATGTGCATCTCATTAGTTCATGCATGACATTTCATTTCACCTTCAACGCGTAAATTTTATATTTAATAATCTTTATCGCGTGAGTTATTATTTTAACATTTAACCCGTTACTTTCAAAAATGATCCCGATGTATTTTAAACTTACATTTAGTTTATAAAAATTATATTTTTAGTTTTCTAGTGTTTCAATTCATTTGGTACTTAAATCATTAAAGTTTAATTATTACGCCGTTTCTTTAAAAAAATTGTACGATAATTATTTATCACCGAATTTCACAAGGAAAGTATTTTTACAATTTTATTATATTACATTCTATTTTGAACTATTAAAAACCTTGTACAAAAGTACCACTTACCTTTAATTATACATTTTTCTTACACATTACTTACACTTTTCTTGAAATTATTACAAGTAACTATTGTATACAAGTATAGAGAAGAAAAAAAAAATACATAAGATTGAGAACATAAGCCATAAATCCGCCCTATGGAGGGTGTGGTAATTAATATGGCATGGTTTGGGATTTCTTATGTCTTCACTCAATCATATAAGTTTACTTCTATTATCTTTTTCATACATATCTCATTCACAAGTGTAAAAATTTCTTTCTCTTTTCTTTGGGTCTTCATAACCGGCCAAGCATCAAGAGAACCAAGGGATCAAGATTTTTATCAAGTTCAAGTGTTTTACAATCTAGTTATATCCTTTATTTGGTTTTGAAATAAAAACCAGGATACTAAGTAATCCTTGTTACTTACACCTCTTCATTTCACTAGTCCCTTAACGCATTACATTATACTCGGTGTCTCCTTTTGCCATTATTCCAGTTTACCAAGTGAGTTCCATAGCCCCACTTTTCTTGTTTTAATGCTTTCATAACTGTTTTTGGGGAGATACATGCTCGACTATTTTTATTACATTCATGACTATTTGCAAATCATATGTTTAGCATGCCCGAATGCTTAGTCATGCGTAGTAACATTATTGCCATACTTAGAATTTCTATATCATATATTCATTGGTCTAACGGTCTTGGTATATTCATTGAACTAACGGTCTTGGTATATTCATTGGTCTAACGGTCTTGGTATATTCATTGGTCTAACGGTCTTGGTATATTCATTGAACTAACGGTCTTGGTATATTCATTGGTCTAACGGTCTTGGTATATTCATTGGTCTAACGGTCTTGGTATACGATTATGGACTTGACGGTCTTGGAACGATTTGAACATACACTATATACATTTCGGCAATGGGTTGTGAACACCAAAGTTGCAAAAGTTTTGTATGGGGACTTGGGTGAGTGGATTCACAATGCCTTTCTTTGCATAAACCATTTCGACATTGAGCCATGCACTATTTGTGAATTCATTTGTGATCTGTTTGTTATAGTAGCATGATAGGTGGGTTGTGAACACACAAAGTTGCAAAGTTTTGTATGGGGGACTGGAACGAGTGGTTTACAATGCCTTTGCTACATAATCGAGTTTGATAGTCTTTACATTTCAACGTTTACAATGCCTTTTTGCATAAACGATTTCGAAAGGCTTTACATTTCAAAACAAACTCTATGAACTCACTCATCCTTTGTGTTGACACTTTTAGCATGTTTTATCTCAGGTATCTAAGGCATATACTTCATGGCATGCATTTGGACACCTCATGGAGTCGTGGTGACGACGCGTCTCACTTGGGTTTTACGTACTTTAAAACATCGTTTGAATTGTACAAACTTATTTCGCACAAGTTGATTTTCATTTGGGACCTATCTTTGTAAACTCTGATTGTTTTATTAAATCAAACGATGTATTGTCCAAACGACACTTTGGTCGTTCAATATACTGTGATTGTGATGCTATACAGATCAATCGAGAATTCCATTCCGTGCAAAACAGGTAATTTGGGGGTGTGAGATTGGCATCGAGCCGGTTATAGAGAACTAGGTTGCATCATTGACCCTAGACTATAACTACATTATCATAGCATCTCATCATTTCATCATAAGTGCATGCTCACTTTACATGCGGTTCATAATTACATTTTCTAATTATTCACTTTCATTTCACATTGATTGTCATGGATGCCTTTAAATTCCCATCCATTATCATTTCCTCATACCTAACAATGGAGAATTCCTTGTCATTCCCTATCACAAATTTTTTATATATCAGCTGATTCATTATCGATAACGACGAATGTTTAGATGAACCTTTAAATAGGGCGAAGTCACTCATCCTTTGTTTCATCACTAACATGTCGAGTTACACGTTATTCACACTAAGTCACTAAACCATTATACACTTGAAGCACTTACGACACCTCATAACCCATCTTTTCGGAACCCGTCGATTATTTTGAAAATAACCTCAAACTTACCATTTCTTATCACATCTCTTTGGAGTGTTGATTATTAACATCGGATTTACTCGCTACCCTTCCTCTTGTTTTTTGAAGAAGATATGGCTTAGAAGAAAGCCACCCGGAAATGACCCAAGCAAAGAATTCAAATTGGTGAATGATAGCATTGCCGATGCTTTAAGGATTGAAGGGAAACGGTGATCGCTTGTTGTTAGAGGCCACATTTCTTCTTTGAAGCCATAAAACTTGCTTCTGCTTCCGCTTGTAAAATGTAAGAGGTCCGGGTTAAGCTGTTGATATAGGATTTCAAGAGTGGAGATCCCACCAAGTTTAAAATTTCAAGAACCCATGGTTAGATGGTTCGAGAATTGGAGTCCTGTTTTGTTATGTAATTGGGATGATATGCAAGGTCAGATTTGCTACAGTACACTACTTGATGGAGCGTTGTCGTGGTGGAACTCATATGCTCAACCGATGGGAGTAGAGAATGCTTTCAAGCTTACTTAGGAGCAATTCAAGGTTTGGTAACTAAGAAGTTTTGTCCTCAATGCGGAAGTGAAAAGTTGGAGACAATTCTATGAGTTGGTAACTATTGGGTATGACATTGATACTACTTACAAAGATTTCAAGAATTGGCCGTGGTTATGCCCATCTATGGTTCGGATAACAGTTACTGAGGCTTTATCGGGGACTTCCGAGGTTATCAGGAGATGTGACTTCTTGACACGAAAACGATTGAGGAGGCTATTCGATTGACTCAAAAGCTCATGGCCCAGTAGTGAAGAGAGTACACCAACACCAACCAAAACAACAACAACCCCAACAATTGCATCAACTACCACAATAACCAAAACAACAACCATGACGATAACCAAATTAACCACAACAAAAGAAAATGGGAAGACGACCAAGGAGATTATAACAACAACAACCAAAACCGCAACACTAACCATCATCAACAACAGAAAGAGGCAAGAAAGCGCGGTATGTATTCTTTGCACCAATAGAAGGCGAGGGGTTATCTTTGGAACACCCACTATGTAATCGATGTAAGTATCATCACCGCGGTCTTTGTCCCTAAGTGCTACAAGTGTCAACAATGGACACCTTGCCAGGTTGTAGAGGCAAGGCCATGGTTACATGTTAGAATGCGAGGGGAAGCCGAGACACTATCGAAATCAATGTCCTCAAAACCAAGGTCAACAAGACGAAGGTGCTCATAGGAATATATATATGTTAGAAGGAGGAGGAGGAGCTCGTCAAAGGTATCAACGACCTGGAAGATCAAGAAGTTCGGAAACTAACAGTCTTATTTCTCCTTATGTATTATGTCGTACCAAGTTTATGTCTAATCATCGTATCCGAAACTTTATAACTTAAAGATGTACTACTTTTGCTAACCACTCGTTGTAACATATTCTCATCTATCGTACTTTATTTTCTTTCAGATTTGTTATCATTTACGAGGATTTCAATTCTTTTACTTTAACTATCATTTTAACGACACTTCTCCATGTCTTCTCTTCTCGATGTTCATCACAATTTTAACATCAGTTGACTCAACACCAAACATCATATGAGTCGATTAGTCAAAGCAGTGCATAGTTACTCCTAAATTATACATAGCCCGATCACCTATGTCTAATCAGGGAAGAATCATGCAATGAGGGAGTTAGTAGGCTTATATGTGCAAGCAATTCCATAATCGAGCCAAATTTTCAAAAGATTTTCATCAAACCACTTGTTTCGGTTTGATCCGTGCCGGTTCTTGTTTGATGAGTTGCAAAGATCGAGCTAGAGACAAGTTGTTACCTAAACCGATTTAGCCTAATCGTATGACAGTTCTTGTTTGATGAGTTGTGGGATTAAGTAAAAGTCGGTTACCAAAAAGTCTTTTGAGGGTTTTGCTCGAGGAATGAAGTTTGCCACATCAAACCCTAAACCGTTAGACCTAACGATTGAATCGGTGAATTCCTTTTAGATGGTTAATGTGACAACCCGTACTTTCGAGTCATTTTCTGACCGCAGTTCATGTCTCATTATTTCAACATTTATAGTAAACTTGGTTTACTTGTTTCAAATTCGCGTAACCTTGAAGGTTTAGCGGCGAATTCATGATCATAACATCACGAATATTTCATATGGACTATGATTAGTCTACATTTCATTGACATCATGTCATCATTAGTTCATGCATGACATTTCATTTCACCTTCAACGCGAAATTTTTATATTTAATAATCTTTATCGCGTGAGTTATTATTTTAACATTTAACCCGTTACTTTCAAAAATGATCCCGGGGTATTTTTAAACTTACATTTAGTTTATAAAAACTATATTTTTAGTTTTCCTAGTGTTTCAAATTCATTTGGTACTTAAATCATTAAAGTTTAATTATTACGTCGTTTTCTTAAAAAAAAATTGTACGATAATTATTTTATCACCCGAATTTCACAAGGAAAGTATTTTTACAATTTTTATTATATCATTACATTCTATTTTGAACTATTAAAAACTTACTTGTACCAAAAAGTACCACTTACCTTTAATTATACATTTTTCTTACATACACTTTTCTTGAAATTATTACAAGTAACTATTGTATACAAGTATAGAGAAGAAAAAAAATAATTGAGAAACATAAGCCATGAAATCCGGCCCTATGGAGGGTGTGGTAATTAATATGGCATGGTTTGGGATTTCTTATGTCTTCACTCAATCATATAAGTTTACTTCTATTATAACTTTTTCTCATACATATCTCATTCACAAGTGTAAAAATTTCTTTCTCTTTTCTTTGGGTCTTCATAACCGGCCAAGCATCAAGAGAACCAAGGGATCAAGATTTTTATCAAGTTCAAGTGTTTTACAATCTAGTTATATCCTTTATTTGGTTTTGAAATAAAAACCAAGGATACTTAAGTAATCCTTGTTACTACACTCTTCATTTTCACTAGTCGGTTAACATTACATTATACCTCGATTGTACTCACTTTTGCCATTCTTCCAGTTTATCCAAGTGAGTTCCATAGCCCCACTTTTCTTGTTTTAATGCTTTCATAACTTGTTTTGGGAGATACATGCTGACTATTTTATTACATTCATGACTATTTGCAAATCATATGTTTAGTGAATGCTTAGTCATGCGTAGTAACATTATTGCCATACTTAGAATTTCTATATCATATATTCATTGGTCTAACGGTTATTGGTATATTCATTGAACTAACGGTCTGGTATATTCATTGGTCTAACGGTCTTGGTATATTCATTGGTCTAACGGTCTTGGTATATTCATTGAACTAACGGTCTTGGTATATTCATTGGTCTAACGGTCTTGGTATATTCATTGGTCTAACGGTCTTGGTATACGATTATGGACTAACGGTCTTGGTACGATTTGAACATACACTATATACATTTCGGCAATGGGTTGTGAACACACAGGTTGAAGTTTTGTATGGGGCTTGGACGAGTGGATTCACAATGCCTTTGCTATTTAAATCGCTTCGATACATTGAGCCATACTATTTTGTGAATTCATTTGACGATCTCTCGTTTGAACATAAACTATGCACATTCCGGCAGTGGGTTGTGAACACACAGGTTGCAAGTTTTGTATGGGCTGGACTTGGAACTGAGTGGATTTACAATGCCTTTGCTACATAATCGAGTTTGATAGTCTTTACACTTCAACGATTTACAATGCTTGCTGGCGCATAAACGATTTGAAAGGCTTTACATTTCAACACAAACTCTATGAAATCACTCAACCTTTGTGTTGACACTTTATGTTTATCTCGGTATCTAAGGCATACACTTCATGGCATGCATTTGGACACCTCATGGAGTCGTGGTGACGACGCGCCTCACTTGGGTTTTACATACTTTAAAACATCGTTTGAATTGTGACAAACTTATTTCATACAAGTTGATTTTCATTTGGGACCTATCTTTGTAAACTCTGATTGTTTTATTAAATCAAACGATGTATTTTCTAAACGACACTTTAGGGTCGTTTCAATATACTTATGATTGTGATGCTATGACAGTCAATCCCAGGAATTCCATTCGGCAGCAAACAATTTTGGGGTGTGACAGTTGCTTATTGTACTGACAAAACCCTTTAAATGGGTTGTCTCGGAATTGTTTTCCGTTGTCGGATATTATTTCTCCCGGGAGTCCGAACCTACATACGAATTTTTTGATCTGGTTTCCTATTATGGTGGCTACCGGCTTTGCTTCTATCCATTTTGTGAAGTAGTCAATTGCTACTATGAGGAATCGACTCTCCCGTGCCCCGGCAAAGGTCTGCGATGTCAATTCCCCATTTATGGAACGCCATGGAGAAGTAATAGCGCAGCTTCTTGCGGATGTTTTGGAACCGCCTATGCGACATCTTTTGCATGCTTGGATTTGCTTCCGGGCATCGCCCGTGCATGGTAGGCCAAGGTATCCAGTCGCAGGCTCGCCACCCGGACCTTGTCCCTGCGTGCATGCCGCAAGACCCTTCATGAATTTCTCTTAACACATAGTTAGCTTGAAGGGGCCCGACGCACCGTAACCATGGTCCAAGAAAAGATTTCTTGTAAAGTATCCCATTGACTACTACAAATCTTTGTGATTTCTTTAACTTCTCGTGCTCTCTCTTTCTCGGCCGGGAGTGTCTCTTTTGCAAGGTATTCATATATCGGTGTCATCCATGTGTACTCTTCTTCTTCCGTGATTGCCACGAGTGGTGTCTCTTCTATTGACTTTTGACTAAGCTCTTCCACTAATACTTGCTTTTTTAGATGTGGGAAGCTAGTAGAAATATTTTAGGGTTTGCCTTTTGTTCGCTCCTAGGCACTTGCTTAATTGAGAACATCCGGAAGTTTTTTAGAAGTTCCTTTACTTTCTCCAAGTATTGAATGATTCTGATTCTTTTGCAATGTACGCTCCATTGACTTGATTTGCCACCGCTTTTGAGTATGTTTGCTGCAAATTCTTGACTCCCATTTTCATGCTATCCGTAACCCGACTATCAAGGCTTCATATCCAACCGTTGTTTGTTGTGTTGAAGCCGAACCTTAAAGCGTAAGTAAACTCCGTTCCTGATGGTCTGCATCAGTGAGGGGCTGCTCAAACCGTCTATGCATAATGAGCCGTGCGTGAACGGATCCATGGTTGTGGAAGTTCTCTTCTTCCATTGGTTCATCTTCTCATCATCCTTTGGCGACTTCTACTATGAAGTCCGAATCGTCCTTTGATGGATGTTGTTGGTATGTATTGTATGTCATACTCCCCCAACTCAATGCTCCATTTTTGTAATCTACCTGCAACTTCTGGCCTTGATAGTATTTGCTTGATTGGTTGGTCCGTGATGACTACTACTGTATGTGCTTGAAAATACCTCTTCAGGCGTTTTGTAGCGTGCACCAGAGAAAATACTAGCTTTTCCATTGGTGTGTAATTTATTTCCTCGCCGGGCTCGGCTCACAAAGTATCTGGTGTCATTTTTCCTTCTACTGTCATCAAGACATGACCGCTTCTTTGCTTCTGCCAGGTATATTATGAGTTCTTATTTTTCATGAGGTGCGCTTAGGGTGGGAGGTTTGCTTTCATCATCTTCATCTCGTTTAAAAGCTTCCTCCGCCTCTTTCTTCCATTGAAAGTCACTCTTTTTTGAACACTTTTTGAGTGTTTTAAAGAATGGTAGTGACTTTTCAGTGATTTTAGCCAAGAATCTATTCAAACTTAGCTTCCCATTCATATTTGAACGTCTTTGAGGCATTTCGAGATGGGAGGTTTATACGGCCTTCATTTAATGGGCATACTTTTATTCCTTTAGTTTCTTGTATACCCTAATAACATTCCTTCTTCCATTCAGAAGTGCACTTCTTGGGATTTAGCTTCATGTTTATTTCCCTTAACATTTTGGTTTTCACTATGTCCCTTAGTATTTCTTCCTATCGGCGATTATAAGTCATCGACATATACTTCTAGGTTTCTACCAATTTGTTTGTGGAAAGCTTTTTCTACTTGCGTGGTATGTCGCTTTGCATTTTTAGTCGAATGGCATCTTAGTGTAGCAAAATATTCCTTGATTTGTGATGAAGGCTGTTTTTTCCTCATCTTCTTTTGCCACCTAGATTTGGTGATAGCCTTTGTATGCGTCCAGGAAACATTTGAAAGGGTATCCGCAGAGTGACTCAACTATGTCTCTATCTCGATAACGGGTAACCATCTTTTGGACAGGCTTTATTAACGCCTTAAAACGCGCGCATTCTCCAGCTTCCGTATGCTTTGCTACCATTACCGGTTGGCTAACCACTGCGATAATGTACTTCCTTCATGATTCTGCATCCACAAGTTTCTCACTTCTTCTTGTAAGCGCGTTCCTTTTCTTTGTGACCTCTTTTCTTTTGCCTTATTGGGTATACCCTTCCGTATGTTTAAGTTATGTTCGCTATGTTGGACACCGTCATGTCGGTTGGACACAGTGAATATATCCAAGTTCTCTTGGTGCATAGCTTCTTTCATCCTTACGATAGGGTTGACCGTCTATTGTTTGTTCTGGATGTATTTCCACGTATCCGCTTTTCAATTGCTTTTCCATCACCGGTCGTGGTTGGTTCGGAAACCATAGTACATTCTAACAAGACCATTCGCTACTGAATGTTGAGCACTCGCTTTCCGGGATCTTTATCATTCCGTCGCATTGAAAACGGTACAGCAGCTTCACCCCCGACCTTCCTATATCCCATTATATGGCGTTGGGACCTTACCACTCAGTTTATCCATTCGATGCCGAATGCTCGTCCCGATTTTAGTTAACAACGATATCACCCAATCCGCCATATTATTTCTCCATGAATCCCATGGAGTTGTGGCAGTGCTATTTGCCTTTTTATTTGGCCGGAGCCTTTCAAGCAATGCTGTTATGGACTTCTAATGCGAGCCTCGATGACAAACACATATTGTTGTATAAAGTGTCCACCTATCTCCTCGATGACCATTGGTCCGTCATTCCTTCTTCTTCCAGAATAAGTGATGGGAACGAAATGTTCCGTTTGGGAGAAAACTTTGTAATTTTATGTTATCACCCATTGATGAGATTGCACCATCGATTGCAGGAGGCTTATCTTTTCCTTATGTTTCCCCTTTTAGGTGCTGGTGATCACCACCTTTTGTTTAAGTTCCTTTATCACTTTTGAAAGCTTTCCGGTTCTCAACAATTCTTCTATTTGTCTGTTTAGGTGCATGCATTCGTCCGTGTTGTGTCCTACTTCTCCGTCGAACTCACAATATTTGTTGGCGTTTCTTTTCTCAATCAGTGTAAGCTTGGTGGAGGGTTTTGAATTTCGCCTTTTCCAACGATATTTCTTGCAGTGTTTGAAAGAAGGGGTGAACCTGTCTTGCTTCGGTCCGTCGGAGTTGATTTATGTACCTCTCTTGAAGCCTTGCTTCGGGACTCATGTGGCTTCCATTGCACTTGGGGTAGTGTCCTCCTTTTTCGTTGATTGCCGGTATTACTTCCCCGGAGGAAAGATCGCGTTACCCTCATCATCTCGGTGATTTGGGTATATTATTATGTAGCCTCTTAATTAACTCGGGGTTAGTGATTCCATGCATGAAGCTGGAAACCTTCATGACTTCCGGAGCTCTTTTGACATCCCTACATTCCACCTTGAACCTTTTCACGAAGTCTTCTGTGGTTTCTCCTTCCTTCGCTTTGATATGATGAAGTTCGGTTATCATTCTTTGCTGAAGGAAGTTTGACAGAAAACTTCATTCGGTTCGTCATAACTGTCTACCGATCCGGGTGGGAATCGTCCGAACCATACCCTAGCGGATCCGGTGATGGTAGAGTTGAACATGTGGCACCATGTTGGCATAGCCCGTTCTACTACCTTTGCTTGAAAAATTTCGTGTGGTCCTCGTGGTCCGCTTCGTCGTATGTCTTCACATTGGTAGGCATTCACGTCTTAGGCATGTCCGAAATAGCGGAGTCGTGAGTGAACGGGTCGGTCTCGCACACCCATGGCTAGCTAAGTCGCCGTTCTTGACATCGACTTTTGCCTCTGACCGGAGCTCCAGTGTTCGCTTTCGTGTCTTCGCTTGAGTGCCGATCGGGTCCTCCGTGAGTATGTTCGACTACCGGTATCCTCCGAGAGTTTCCGTTCTTTGCGAAGAAGAATGGTGGTGAGTGCCTCTGTCTCTTCTTCGGATCTGGACGGTTAGTTCTCTGCGTAGCCGGAACATGGAGATACTTTTCTCTCTGTTTCTAAGCCTTTAGAACGCGCTTTGCGCAACCTTCTCAACACTTCTTTCTTTTGGTTTTCATCGCGGTGATCCGATCGGCCGTGTCCTTTCGAGGTTTTCCCTCATGTTCCGCTTCGAGATTCGATCTTCTTTCGGATCTTTCCTGCGCTGCTTTCCGTTCGGATTGTTTGTGATGCTTTGCTAAAGTCTAATCGGGTTTCACCGCTTTCTCTAGCCTTGATTCTTCCTTCCTGTTTCGAACTTTCTGTCACAATGGGTAAGATCTGTTCGTAGTATTTGTCGCAGTACTTCTTGATGGTTGTACTGGATGCGGACCCATCAGATCCTTCCAGATCTATCGCGTTTTTCTTTCCTCCCTTGTTCCGCACCACAAATCAGGGGGGTAGGATCGAAACGAGCTCTTTTGGTAAGCATTTTTCTTTACTGAACCAGATTGTGTACTAGGTCCCGGATGGCCAACTTGTTAGTACAATTTGTGTGACGGGTGGTATGGATGTGAATACAACATCGGATTGGGCCAACAAGCTTCTAATGGGCCGATCTTGTACAATCAAAGTAGTGAGATGAGATGCACGAAGGTAAAACAGAGTCCTACCGTGGGGAACCCCACGCTCAAGCGTGAGAGTAAAACGCATTCTTGAGAGGAACGAAGTATGTGTGTAATTATGAGAGAGAAAGTTGTACCTTGTATGGGGATTAGAGCCCCTTTCATAGGCGATGTTTACCGCTAGGGTTCCCTAGATTCTGCATGTAGTAGTTAGTCACCGGAGCCGGACCCTTGGCGGACAAGGTTTCGTATTAATTGCGGACGCGGACATAAGAGGTCTAACGGTTGAAGGTTCAGCCCGATTGTATCTTTGCGTCGCGTCTTGGTCACCATAGCCAATTTCGTTATGGGCTTACTGTAGGCCCACGGTTTTATATCGTTGGGCCAAGCCCAGCCCTCAGTATGTATTGGGTCTAGTAGGCCTGTTATACGTACTATACGTCATCAGTAAAAGATTAGAAGCGCGTAGAGGAACTACACCAATCCATCCTGAACTTGGTGATTAAACTCTATTGGGGTGACGATACTGTAGGGGAGGTCCTGCGGATGAGCATGTAACTGTAAGGTGCAGTTTGGATTAGGGTTATGGAATGAAAAGAATGGAAGACAACGATTGTTTATGTTTGATTACTTGTATGGGTTTGATGATATTCAAATATGAGGGTTTCCTTATTGAAGGCTAAGTTAGTACTTTTTGTCAAACCATTCTCTCGGGCTCACATTATTTTGAGTGTGCAATCATTTATTGTTGTTCTTTTTAAATTTTTAGAACAATTTAAATAATAAAACACATATCTTATAAATCAATCCAAACAACAAGTATAGAATTAATACATTCATTATCATTCCATCATATAGCTATACACATACTCATTATTATTCATGACAACAAACCGAATGCCTCCTAAAATTTCAACAGGAGTTGAATGTTGGAAGTGTAATAATCAAATTCAATGAATTAAATTCTTTAATTGATTTCTTTAATACAAATAAATAAAAATAAAAATATCTCACTTTCATTTTGACGAGCATGACATCTCTTTTTAAAGATTATCTTGCAAATATTTCTCCGTCTTTAGCAAAGTGTTATGTTATATATACCTCTTTTAGCCTACCAAAAAAGTATAAAAAAAAAATACAAAAGTACGTTTTTTGTCTCACAGTTTAATATATAACACAGTTTTTTTGTTAAAACTTTATATTTTTTATTAACTTTTCGTTTCACAGCTTTATAATATAAAAAATATAAAAATAATAAAAAAACCCCAAAAACATAAGGGTATAAACATAAAAGAAGGATCCTCATAACCTACCCTTATCTCACCTTCTAAATATTAGTATCAAGTACATATTCAATTTAAGTCTTTTGAAATGCGAGTAAACTAATGGTGTGGTTGGTTCAAACTAAGGGAAAGAGAAACAATGATAATAGTGGAGAAAATAAAAAGGAAGAAAAAGCATTTCTTCCAATTTGTTAAATAATAATTCAGTGCATTATCCTCTACCAAGCATTTTTATTTTTTATTTTTCATTTTCTTCTCCCTTTATAACTACTACCAAGCATGCCCTAAATATCATATTCCAATAATCTTAGTTTCTTTTTCTATTTTGTTGTCAAAATTATATCTCAATAAAAAAAAAGTTGATTTTGCTAAATGTTATAAATCTTCACTAGAAATAAATCACAGATGCAAACTTAAAACTATACCTTGTTACCAAATGAATTATGTGCGTGTCGCACCGGAATGAATATAGTGATAGTCGTTGGGATTAAGTCGTAGAATAGCAACGTATTTTTTAAATTGTATTATTTTGGTACGTGTTTTTTAAGTTGTGAATAGCAAATACTTTTATAAATGTTTCATTTAGTGCGTGAAAGATGAAGTGTCACCGAAATTTTACATGTGTCACTATTTATAGCGACACGCTAATTCACGTACAAATTACAACATTTATGAAAGTACGTCGTTATGTTCAACTTTAAAAAATACACGTCTTAAAACGGTATACTTTAAAAAATAAATTGCTATTTTATGACTTAATCCCATATTCATGGTTAAGTTTACACCAATCTTGTTTTTTCATTAGATATAAACCACGTGATATTTATATCAACCATGTGGATATTTGCCAACCATAAAAAAACAAACACCGTCCATGAAGTATTCGAATCCAAGTTGGGTCTTGATGAATTGAATGTATTTAGCATCGTTATCTATGTTTTCAACTTCTTTGTTTTTTATAATCAAAGAGAAACCATATGATTGCTCACAACTTCTACTCAAAATTGACATTTGGCTTAACTCAACGTTAGTGTTACATCATCTTTTTCCACTACAATCGTACAAATAACATAATTTAACATATACTTATGCCTCATTTTCTTATTATACACACAACCCAATCATCACATACACATACATCTTCACCATGAGTATACGTCAATTTGCAGGGTTTAATAATTTTGGTTGGACACATGACCATGAAGCTAAAAGAAAATGTTTTGTAAGTTCTTATTAGGTCGCACAATATCTAAAATTGGCCTAAATTCCCTAACTGATAATTACAATCATCATGTTACATAATACACACGACTAATAAATAAATCATGAAGCTGCTATACCACTTGTCCCAAACTCCCAATAAGAAATGAGATTATTCGGTTGGTGTTGCTCTAGGCAACTCGATATTTTTATTTTTATTTTTTTTGGGTAAAGGGGATTACCATAGCCACTCGAATATTTGATTTTAGCATAACGTAAAGTGAATATTGGATCTTGAACCTTGTTGGTGTTTTGGGAGAAATAAAATGGTAATTTTTTCATTAGTATTGTTAAATTCAAGATTCTATAAAGTATATTCTTTTTTTTTTGTCACAAATTAAGTAAAAATAAAACAAAAACCACATTATTAGAACTCTAGAAGCAATAACAGTGAGCGCAATAGAGATGTAGAAGTTGGGTAAATTATGATATCGGAGCTTGTCGTTTGTTCGCAGCTAATTGTAGCAAAGGACTTGTATAAAATCGAGACTTAATATTGTTTGCTAATTTATATAAATACTAATAGGCGGCGTATTCGGCACAATTCTTTTTTATCCGATTTATTCATTTGGTGGGTCGTGTGCTTCTTTGGGCTAGCTTTGGCCGCTTTTGAGGTCCATTTATCCGACCGGACCGGTTGCTTTCTCCACCTCGCTTCCAGATGATACATCTATCACCCTATTGCATGCCATCTGCTGATTCCTCCCTCTTATCTTTCGGTCCTTCCTATTCACTCAAAATTGGTTTCTCAAAAATTTACTCTTGCTAACCGGAACTTACCCGAGATCGATTTTTGGTTGTATGGGTAACGGGTAAATTTAGATCAAACCAATAACGGTGTTCAAAAGTTTCAGGGATTTGGTTGTTTTAATGCTTTTTTTTGGCAATTTAACTTTTGCGTTATTTTATATTATGCAATATGAAACCCTAAATTTGTTTTGGGTTTTCAGGAATCGACTGGCTCAAGGGTAGAAACGGTTGGGTGGATTATTAGCTGGGATTGTTTAATTTTTCCGTGTAAGTGTTTATATTTGTTTTATGTGGTTTCGTTATTTTTATTTCTATTTTTGTTTTGTTTTATGATCTTTTAGATTGTGTTGTTCACTGTTTATGCTAAGTAATAGTAAAAAAAAGTGATTAAAATTTGTTTTCTTGATTGTTCATTTCTTATATTTATGTTTTGTTATAGTTTTGTTGTTAGAAATTGTAGTCAAGAAAAAAATGGATGTTAGGTTAGATATTAGAATAAATGTTGGTTTCAACTTGCGAGGGATGTTTCGCTTTATGGTTTAAGATTTTTTTATCCACCTTATGGCTTAGTTGGTTCGGGTTATGTTTCTTAACGAAAATGAAAAACCTTATACATGGATAAATATCCTATTGATGATCGATGGATGGATTTTTTTGTCGTGGTTTTCAACGGCAAACGGTTTGGTTCCGATTGTGTTTAGAGCGAGTATGCAGGTATATATGTGGATGCATAATTGATTCAAAGTAAACTTTTTATTGAGGTTTATAATTTTCCTTACTGGTGTTTGTTTAACTGCAGTTTTCAGTTCCAATTATAAGTGGCCTCTTCCCAATTTGATTAAAGATACTTGAATTTGGTAAGCGAGAGCCTTTATTAGAGGTGTAATGATAAATATTTTTAGTTAATTGTACATAAGAATAACTCATAACTTACGGTTTGTGTGCACCACCAGTGGCCGGTGATTAGGACCATACATTTGACCGGATATGTTTCTAATTGCGCTTTGACCTGACTCTTTGTAAGATCTTAATTTTCGCCAAAAGCCTCGGTTTATGGTGGTTCTCTTACCACAACTATAGCATAGTCAAAATTTTGGACTTGAAATACTCACTGTTGGGATTCTCGGATAACACTATTGAATCCTAAAAAGCGTCTATTAAGTGAATATGAAACTTTTATTGGATTATCGTTGTCATTTTAGGTTGTTCTACGGAAACATCTGTTTTATCCAGCACTTTACATATTCGTTGATCACATCTGTTAATAAAAGTTATGGGTTAAGATTTCTGGTAATAAAATTGACGGGTTAAGATTTCTGGTGTTTACACATTCGTTGATCACATCTCATTCTTCAATATATTTGACCAACTTTTTCCGAATGACAATCACGAAGTTGGTTAGTCAATATTTGATTCACAAATCTTCTAAACTTTATTTTGCGCAACCTGATTAGTATCGATTCAATAATCAAACCATTTTTGGGTGGAAGCATTTATTCTGACCCTTTTCACGCCCCAAATTTCCCTTGCGACAAACTCATTTGTCGATTTGAGTAATGATGAGAACTTTGATACTATGACATGTATTGATCATCGTTTTTTTTTAGGTTTATCGCACCCACACAACGAATGCTGCAGATGAGAGCAAATGTGGTGTGCCCAATTGGATCAGAGGAGACAGATCCGCAAAGAGGTGGAGCATATGGGTCTGCAACTTAGGACGCACCCAGTGGTAAGCCATATGTGATGAGTTGCGTCGCTTTCATGTGGCTTCCTATTAATTTCTCTTATAATAGTTAAATTACTGATATTAGATTTTTTATGCCAACCTAATTATAGGTGTGTCGGAAACATCGGATGAACCAGAAATTAAAACAAATGTGTGTCGCGCTATGGGACCCACCAATGGAAGGTCCACAGAGAGGTGCAACAAACACTTTGGAATTTGCACATGCATAGGTATGACAAATGCACCGAGGAGTGTTGTTTTCCTTCTATTCTCTGCTTATTTGTTTTACAATATGTCACTTGCTGATGGTGGATTTATTATGTGAACATGATTGCTGGTGTATCAGAAATGCAATATCGCCATAGACCAACCTAAGTGTGATGCGCGCAAAGTGGACACCGCAGCGCTTATTGAGCATAATGCAATAACATCTGCAACACGTATCGTTGACGATATTGCGGATCGGATCAGCTGCATAGTTTTTAATCTATTTATCATCGCTTTCTCTTACAGTATGTCACATTAGTGTTGCCCATTGCAGTCAACCCCGTTTATTTACTGTTTTATTTCTAGGACATGTATGCAATTCTCATCTGTTCAGTTTGGTATTTGCGCTTACAGGATATTACTTGCTCAATTAGAGTACTTTCTAGAGAGTGCCCAGACTAAAGAGGGGAACTTTAGACTTTTGCAGCCGATTTTTGAGAGCAGATATTAAGGTAATACATTTGACAGATCACATAATTTTTCCTGCTAAAGCGAAAGTGGCGACCTTTTTTTCTTACTTTGGTGTATGGTATAGGTTTTCTTTCAGGGCTACTCCCATGCCAAGTTTACTCCTCGAAAATTGCTAGGATAATGCATGGCATAGATCCAACATTTATTTCTTCAACTTGGTCTAGAACTCATTTTGGTAAGCTTTAGATTATGTCACCGCTTTCATATATTAAGTTCAAGTTCTAGTTGAAGAGGGTTTTTATTAATTTTGTCATGCAAAGGGACTTTCCCCGAACACTTTAGAGCGAAAGAGCATGCAGAGAAGCTATTTTTGTAAATTATTGCATGAGTGCAACAATACGCTAATAAAGTAAAGCTTTATGCTGCGGCTTTGGCGGGTCTCAAATGTTCCAAGGTATTGAAATCCATACAGTGTAATATATTGCTATTGCTACAATGCAAGGCAGAAATGAGCATTATTCGTCTTGGATGGTGATTTATTAAAGCATTCAACAATATAGTTGTAGTTCAATAGAAATAAAAGAAGAAACCATTATATTTGGGCTTCCGAATATATAGCTAATGGACCTAATTACTTGGGAGATGCCCATTAAATTTTGGTTTAATATTTTGGGTTGGGTTATTTTAAATCATAATTCGCGTAATACTAATACCCATAGGAACCAAAAACCAAAACTAAATTGAACAAAAGTAAAACCAAATCAAATTTGTATATCGGTTTTCAGGTCAAAATCAAAACGAATCGAATTAAATATTCCATTTTCCGTTCAGTTTTGGTTTTGAAAAACTTCAACTCACCGAAAATCAAAAACTAAAAATCGAATTCGTATAAATGGATATTCTTATATATATTAATATAAATAAAAAAGTTAAACTAAACATTTTTCCTAATATATACTTAAAAAAAGTAAAAGTTTGTAAATCTTACTTTTTGTTAGTATTGTATCTCCTTCATTAAGTATCTAAGTATATATTAACTAGCGATGAGCATGGTTTAGTTTGGCTCGGTTTTAGGTTAAAACCGAAATCGAATCGAAAGTTTCGGTTTTTAAAATTGTTGGTTTCGGTTTTAAATGAGTTTGGTTTTTCGGTTCTTTTTTGGTTTATTTTTCGGTTTTTCGGTTTCTGTTTGGTTATCAACATATGGTCTTTCCAAGGTCGAATTATTTTCTGTACGTCATAAATTAACATTTTCAAATTACAACAATAAAGAAACACACATTAATAAGAATAAAAAACTAATGGCAATATGGGCTTATGTACATTCGATTTTATCTTACTAGCTTATTAGGGTTTAAGATGTACTTATCTACTCTATAAGTTCTACACACTTGTAACTTCTTGTGATTATAACGCACGTCGAATACTCATAGAGCCCAAATAATAAATATTTTTAAACACTATTTAAATATTTATTAAACACATTTTTACTTAATAAATACACAAAGTATACTTAATTAAAATATCTAGACATTTTAATTAAGTTATTTAATTAAATAAAAACTAAATTTAATTAGTCATTTTGTGTCCAAGTAAATCTAGAAAATTGGAATTTAAAAACATTTATAGTACAAACATGCTAAAAATCAATAGACAAAAGAGCTGTCTCAATACGCTCCGCGGATCCATATTTTATACGGGAGTATTTCGGATCCGCAGATCCGCCGGAAGCTGAAATTAAGACAGAAAGTTGAACTATAAATAGCAACCATTTTCTAACTTTTCCAACTAATGAAACACAACCATTTAAAGAATACTACTACTATTTCTTTCATCTTATGACATCATTTTAACACTATTTGATCATTCCACATGACCTATAACACATTCAAAGTGATCCAACGATTCCTACTTTGAATTCATTAAAACACAAGAAGCTTTCCAAGCCTTCAAGTATTATAGTTAGTAGTGTGTCATCATATACTTAGCTGTATAACTTTGTATATCATTTTTGTGTCATTGTACTTCACCATCATCTACCAACTTGGGTAGTGATCATCATACAAGAACCTAGAGAGTTCGGACGTTGAGTGATAAGTTTGGTCTTGCCTTGTGAAAGACTAGATATCTAGCTTAGTATCGGTAAATAAGTGAAGCGACGTTATAAGGTTTTCTCCGCCACAAAGGAGCTAGTTGATATAGTGCTTATGAACGCTCGTAGTGGGTACTCGGAGAGTGGAGTAGGGCGAGGAAGAGAGCTTCGTGCCGAACCACTATTGTTAGGAATTGGAAATTCAATGAGAAAGTGTCGGTCACCCCAATTATGGTCTAGCATATATTAGCTCGTGACATGTATATTTACGTTAATTAGTAGTTAATTAGTCGATTAGTAGCGTAGATTAGTTAGAGTAACACCATGGAGGAAGGACGGGTCTTTACCCATCATGCCTGATCCACAGTCCGACAGGAGGACATAGTGTCTGTAAGTATAAATACCCCTTCCATCCTTGGAAGGGGTGGTGCTTCATTCTAATCTAACCTTTCTCTTTTTGTTTATCTCTCTAGTTTTCACCCTCTCATCTCTTTCTCTCTCTAAACCATGGCATACTTGATTCATCATCATCCAAGACCACCCGAATCATCAAACACAATATATGAATGATCCTACAATTGGTATCAGAGCCAAGGTTATTGTGTTTTGATGATTTATTGTGGTTTTGTATCATGTTTTAAACTGTTTTTAGTACTATTTTGTGGTCGCAAATTTTTTTTCCTTATCTTTTGGTAAAACAGTTTACTCATGTTTTTAGTATCCTTTTTGGTCCAAAAGTCCTGTGCTTTTAAACAGTTGCATATGTCTGTTTTGTGTCACTTATCCAAACAGATTTATCTCATATCATTTTTTTAGACTTTTGGTACCATTTTAGTGAAAGTTGTGGTCAAAATGGTCCATATTCGTGGTCAAGTTATGGTTAAACATTGGTAAAAAGTGGTCATAAGTCAGTTTCTGAGTGGTCAAACTGTGGTAAAAACAGGCAAAAATGAAGAGTTTTTAGTAACTTTTTCTGGGTTTTTATGAAGATTGACGGAATATTGGTGAATATCTTGAAAAAAAGTCAAAGGGTCAAAACCTAGTTTTACGCCTAAGGAGCCATCTTCGGAGATATTTACGCATAACGTGAAGTTATGCGTAAGAAAAATACCGCGTATGATGTTTACGCATAACCTCAACCAAGCTTAGCCTAAGACATGCTTTCGCGATAATGTTATGTGTGATATGATTATGTTTGCATGCAAGGCTTACGCTAAGCAAAGAAAGTTACGCATAAGGAAGAAGGGCTTACGCGTAAACTAAAAAGAAAGAATGGGTTACGCATAAGATTTCTACGCTTAAGTATACGCCAACAAAGACCTATGCATAAGGTTTCAAGTAAAACTTTGTAATAAGACATTTTACTGAGCTAGAACTGAAAAGAAAATGTTATGCGTGAAACTAAAACACCACAACAAGCCTCTCGACCACAACAACACCATATACCATAATACAACTCTCGACCTCAGGTTCAACATCCCAATCATCAGTCCGAGAAATCCAAAACCAAAACCAAAACCAACTAATCCTAATCTAGACTCATCAATAAACCCTCACTATCACTCCCCATCTCTCATTCAAATCCAAGACTCAAAAATGAAAAAGTTACATGATAGATCTCAGATTCAGTTTCCAATTTTTTTGCAATCTTTTAAGATTGTTTAAATCGAACAATCATCCTCACGATCTATGATATAATATACAAACAATTAAAGAGACTAAATAACAAATATGTTATTTGTTCTATTTGGTTCGTTCAAAACTCAAAAATAAAAACAAATACAACTCAAATATTACAACCTACCCGTGGCCCCAAGAAGGACCTTGAAGCTTCTAATTGGTTCGGATTATGCAGAAATTAATGATGTAGGCTTGGTTTGCATTTGTTGCATCTCAATGGCTCTTGTTAACAAATCGAGACAGCTATTTTTGGTTTGATGGTTAGATGAGATAAATGAGATCGAGATAGAAGATTTGATATGAGATGTGAGATTATTTGAGGAGAAAGTTTAGAGGTGGTAGTTTTTATCCAAGTGACATTTAGGTTCGTGTTAAATGTACTTTTACATTTGATTTATAACCGGATGAGGATGTATTAGTTCTATTGGATCGTGGGCCTCACACATATAACCGGATACAAAGTCAATGTGGATTGGGTTTGCTTGGTTATTGGATCGGGTTAGGATGCTTGGGCTTTAACTCGACTTTTGGGCTGAAATAAATTGGGTGACGATGGACTATATTATGAGTTGTGATGATGGACTTTTGTGTTATCCGTATTTTTTCTTGGCACTAATTGAAAAAAAATTGAGGATACAAATTATTTGCTCTAAGAATGGTATTTTGGTCTTGATAAATTTCACGGGGGATACATCATTCACGGCTTGAACGAAGATCTGAAAAAATGACTACGGGGTTTTTGTACGGTATTATTGATGCGAAATTGAAGTGACATTTCACAGGTGATCTTCGTTATCGTTGAGACGATGGTTGGTTGGATGCATGTCTCAAGATAACTTGTTGGGGCATAACTATCACTTTAAGTGATTATGAATTGACAATATGGTTATAACTGATGTAAGGAGTTACGTTGTCGTGCTCCTGGTCATATAACTATCACCTTAAGGAAGTTGTAGTACTTAGTGTCACACGACGTTGTGGATTGATCAAAAATTTAGAACAAGCGACAAAGCACAAAGTTGGGATGTTTACTTCCTTTTCAAGTTAGTCGTGTCGGGTTTCCGATATGTGGTCATTACTATTAGCCGATGAATCAATGGAGGTTCAATTTCAGCGATTCCCATGAGATATGACACCCTGAGAATGTTTACGATACTTCTACCTAAGCAAAATCTTTCAAGAATCTTGTCGATCATGACTTTTCAAGATGTTGCTTATGACAGAAACTTCTACATCAGAATGGTCAGATTGCGTTATGATGCTTAGAAGTTCAAACCATCATGGGGAGCGTGTACTTTAATGTTTTACGTTGACCTTCGAGAGTAGTGTATAATACTTGTTAGGAACATGTTTTATTATAAAGTGTGGGTCATCTCATTTGTGTAGGTGGATTAACAATTATAGGTTTTATAAATGTTGTATTT